>OZ014498.1:12298767-13498767 GCA_963966045.1 Xestobium rufovillosum | reverse complement strand
TGACATTTGATGCGGTGTTGCTAAACGTATTGAAGGATTTCAATGTCATTCACTTGTCCGATTCGTGAAGACGCTCTCGCACTATCTTCGCGCTCTCTTCTCCGTGTACTACAGTCGAAAATTGTTCGAACGTATGTCCTTACTAAACAATCCAGCTTGTTGGCGCTGAGGGGAGGCCATGAGGTAAATCAGAAAAATGGCGGAAGCTACTACGCCTTAGATGAGGGAAGAGTATGGATACGTAACGCCCGACCCTTGCCGTGCACGTGAGTGTTACCAAAATTTGAGCGTGTTTGGTGCCAAACAAAGTGATGAAACCAGGTTACTGTTTAGAATTCATGTAATTTATCTAAAAATAACGAAAGCAGCGTTTGAAATAGTGCAATTAGTCATATCATTTTAAGAATTTTCGTTTAATTCTCGGCGTAAAGAAACTAAGAAGTTTAGGTTACGCCCCTTTTTTTGGTGCCGAATGGTAACAGGAACACCTGCTTTGTTATTCCTCCTCTTCTTCCCTCCTCTAAGTACTACGCGCTCTTAATCAAAGGCAGAGCGTTCATATGCTCAATTGAAAGAGAAGCTTTGGCGTTGGTCTTCGCGATAAAAAAGTTTCATACCTAGGTACGTATATGGTAGACCATTTATTCTGATCACAGATCATCAAACCTTACAGGTAATATTTAATCCTTCAAAAATCAAAAACCTTTACCGATAGGTAATGTCAGCAGCTAGTATAACTAGATGGACAATTTTATTATCAGTATATGATTATTCAATCTATATATATAAATTTTTAGATTTAGTGAATTTTCTGGCAATAATAATAATACTTGTATACTTGTGTATTCGACGTTTCGCCTCCGTTTGGAGGCTTTGTCAAGAATGGTTTATTAAAGTTTGTAAAAATATATAACATGAAAATATTTGACAAAATTTTTTTATAAACAGTTAAAACTTAAAAGGTAACTATGATAGAAATATACAATTTTAGCACATTTGATTTTGGATTTATAAAAGAGAAAAATGTATTGTATGTAATTTAACAGAAATATAGATTAGTAAGTAAGATGCAGAGAGGATGGTTATTTTATTATATTATATTACAGTAAATTTGACTTAAATTTTGAATATCAATTCTATCATTAATAGAGTTTTCATCTTTTTTTATGTAAATCATTTCTAAAAATAGTCGAGATTTTAAATTCTTTTCTTGTTCTAGAATTTTGGTATCATTAAATTCAAAAGTATGGTTGTTGTTTTTCATGTGTTTACTTATAGCAGAATTACTATTTTTATATTTGTGTTGTTTAAGTCTTGTTTCTAAATGGTTTTTAGATTGTCCAATATATGTTTTTTCACAGTCTTTACATTTAATTTTGTATACAGTATGTGTTTTCATAAGTTTTGGAATTGGTGTTTTTAAATTAGAATACAAAAATTTTAAGTTGTTATAATTTTTGTGTGATACTTGTAAATTATATTTTATTAATAATTTACTTAAATTGTGTGACATACCTTTAACATATGGTAATGAAATGTAGTTTTTATTTTCTTTTGGTTTTTTATTGTCAGAATTATTATTGTAAAATTTATGATACAAAAATTCTAGAACAAGAAAAGAATTTAAAATCTCGACTATTTTTAGAAATGATTTACATAAAAAAAATGAAAACTCTATTAATGATAGAATTGATATTCAAAATTTAAGTCAAATTTACTGTAATATAATATAATAAAATAACCATCCTCTCTGCATCTTACTTACTAATCTATATTTCTGTTAAATTACATACAATACATTTTTTTCTCTTTTATAAATCCAAAATCAAATGTGCTAAAATTGTATATTTCTATCACAGTTACCTTTTAAGTTTTAACTGTTTATAAAAAAATTTTGTCAAATATTTTCATGTTATATATTTTTACAAACTTTAATAAACCATTCTTGACAAAGCCTCCAAACGGAGGCGAAACGTCGAATATACAAGTATACAAGTATTATTATTATTGCCAGAAAATTCACTAAATCTAAAAATATATAAAATTTTTAAACTGGCACAAACCGAAGAAGAATTTATATGAACACATGAAGAAAAAGTGCATAAATTAGAATAAATTTTATTAACTAGAAGAAATTAGAAGAAATTAGAAGAAAACCATTTGAAACATACAAAAAATTCAAAAGAAAATGAACAACGTTGGACAGAATCAACATAAAAACTTTTATAAAGAAGTTACAAATAACTTTGGTATGCGAATTACTGATACTTTAAAACTTTTCTCAAAATTAAACATTAAATTAACACATCTAGAAAATAATAAAATATTTTTGTTAAAATGCAGAGAGAATGACGTTATTCCAAAATTTTTAAATTATATAAATCCTAAACAAATCAATATTGAAAATTTTTATTATAAATCTAAAATTAATAGAATTTTTGAAAAATGCCAAAAATCATGTTTAAACATTCTCATTTCTAATTGTTACAGTGACATTTATAAGACAAAAAAAGAATTACAAAGCATAGAATTCAAAATTAATAATATCCTACCACAAAATTACATAAATTTTTTCTATAATTATCAACACCAAAAATTCAATAATACGTTCATGAAGATAAAAGAAAAACAACAACACAAATTAACAAAACTTACAGAAAAACAAGAAAATAACAATCCAATTAACACTGAATGGCTACATAATATATCCACCACAAATATTCCAACAAATATTCAAAAAATTTTACAATTAGGTCCTGACTTTTGTATAAATACAAATAAACACTTTCCAATCAACAACATCATCGCATGTATAGAAAGTGGTATATCCATACTTCCACCTGATGAAAGAAACTCAATTAGGAATCGAATTTGTCAAATTATTAGTAAATACACAAATACTAATTCAAAAACAAATAAAAAAGAAAAATAAATTTTAAATAACATTAATATTACAAAAACTTTCCTAAAAAATAACCCACAAATTATTATATTAAAACCAGATAAAAGCAATAAGACAGTAATTATGAATTCCATTGATTATGAAAATAAAATGTATGAACTATTAAATGATCAATTGACATATACAATTGTCCTTAAAGATCCTACTATTTACTTACAAAATAAAAACAATAATTTTATTTCTAAATTACTTGATGAAGGTAACATCACCCCCAACCTAAGCAACAAACTTAAAATTCAAAATTCTCTACCTCCTAGGATATATGGCTTACCAAAATTACACAAAACTAATATTCCGCTCAGACCAATTGTTTCTTGTATTCAAAGTCCATTTTATAAATTATCAAAATTTTTAGCTAACATTCTGTCTAACATCATAGGAGAAAATGAATTTTACATTAAAGACTCCTGGTCATTTAAAGAAAAAACCAAAAATTTTTATATCCCTGACAATTTCAATTTAATTTCCCTTGATGTAGTATCACTCTACACAAATATACCAATAGATCTTGCAATTTCCATTGTCAAAAAGAATTGGAACAGAATCGAACCTTACACATCTCTCACATTAAATAATTTCATTACTGCAATTGAACTTACTTTAACGACTACATATTTCAAATTTAAAAATTCAGTTTATAAACAAACAAACGGCTGTGCCATGGGCTCTCCAATTTCTAGCCCCATTGCTCAGTTAGTTTTAGAAGATTTAGAAACGACTATTATTCCTAAATTATCTTTCAATTTACCATTTTTTGTAAGATATGTAGATGATTGTTTAACCGCTGTTCCACCTAACAAATATGATGAAATTCTTAATCAATTCAATAGCTACCACCCTAAATTGCAATTCACCATTGAAATTTCAACAAAAAATCAAATAAATTTTTTAGACTTAACTTTATATAAAACGAAAAATTCAATAGAAACCGAATGGTACACCAAATCAACATGGTCTGGACGTTACATTTGTTTTAACTCTGAACAACCCAATTGCCACAAAAAGAGTATTGTTATATGTCTGGCTGACAGAGCAATTAAACTCTCAAGCCCACAATACAGAAAATCTGCAATAGAAAAAGTATTACATTGTTTATTAAAAAATAACTATCCTAAAAATTTCATTATGAGAATAATAAAAAATAGAATCCATAAATTTTACAATAATAATTCTGACAATAAAAAACCAAAAGAAAATAAAAACTACATTTCATTACCATATGTTAAAGGTATGTCACACAATTTAAGTAAATTATTAATAAAATATAATTTACAAGTATCACACAAAAATTATAACAACTTAAAATTTTTGTATTCTAATTTAAAAACACCAATTCCAAAACTTATGAAAACACATACTGTATACAAAATTAAATGTAAAGACTGTGAAAAAACATATATTGGACAATCTAAAAACCATTTAGAAACAAGACTTAAACAACACAAATATAAAAATAGTAATTCTGCTATAAGTAAACACATGAAAAACAACAACCATACTTTTGAATTTAATGATACCAAAATTCTAGAACAAGAAAAGAATTTAAAATCTCGACTATTTTTAGAAATGATTTACATAAAAAAAGATGAAAACTCTATTAATGATAGAATTGATATTCAAAATTTAAGTCAAATTTACTGTAATATAATATAATAAAATAACCATCCTCTCTGCATCTTACTTACTAATCTATATTTCTGTTAAATTACATACAATACATTTTTCTCTTTTATAAATCCAAAATCAAATGTGCTAAAATTGTATATTTCTATCATAGTTACCTTTTAAGTTTTAACTGTTTATAAAAAAATTTTGTCAAATATTTTCATGTTATATATTTTTACAAACTTTAATAAACCATTCTTGACAAAGCCTCCAAACGGAGGCGAAACGTCGAGTATACAAGTATACAAGTATTATTATTATTGCCAGAAAATTCACTAAATCTAAAAATATATAAAATTTTTAAACTGGCACAAACCGAAGAAGAATTTATATATATAAAACACAAAAAATGTTTCTATGTCCGTTATAGACGCCGAAACGGCTGGACCGATGTTGATGAAATTTTCAGGGAATCTTCAGATTAGCCCAGTTTGGTAGCGATCGGATCAACAGATTGGTTTTGTGAGAAGCCGGGGCTTGATATGACACATATCAACTGTCAGATTTGACAAATAAAATTCAGACCGTCAAATCTGACAGTTGATAAGTGTCATATCAAGCCTCCGCCTCGCACAAAACAAAAAAATTATGTTGATCCGATCGCTACCAAACTTCACAGGAACACTCGCCGGGATAATCTGAAGATTAACTTACAGTAGGTGCCGCGCATGTCGTACCGGGACCGGGCAGCAAATAATTTATAAAGTGAAAATGCAAACGTCAAACGGCATATGCCATTCGCAGTTTATCAAGTTTCAAACGATTTTACCACAATTATTTCTTCAGAGGCAGCAACGCGCCGGGTACCAGCTAGTAGAATATAAAAATGTTTCGCTAATAAGTAATGCAGGTGCATTATCACGTTTACCTGTACCGTATGAAACAGAAATAAATTACGTAAATTCATTTAACATATTGGAAAGTACACCAATTACGTTTAAGGATGTGTCTGCTTTTACAAGGCACGATGTGGTATTATCGAAAGCAATCGATTTAACGATAAGGGGTTGGCCAGCAAACATCTCTGATGTAAATTTTAAGCCTTACTTCAAGAGAAAACATGAGTTGTCTGTAGATAATGACTGTCTACTTTGGGGTAATAGGGTCGTAGTTCCTACATCTCTTAGAGATTCGGTTTTGATACTATTGCGTGAGGGTCATCTAGGCGTAGCTAGAGCAAAGCTTTTAGCAAGGTCAATGTTCTGGTGGCCACACGACATCGAAATGTGTGCTGAACAGTGTTAGATTTGCCAGACCACCCAAAATTTCAAGCCGGGAGTGGTTACAAGCAACAAAGTCTTGGCATAGAATCCATATCGACTTTTTCCATGCCGAGGGACACGAATTTTTAATTATTTTTGATAGTTATTCAAAATGGACGGACACATCTTATGAAATCAACTACATACTATTGAAAAATTAAAACAAACATTTTCTATTTACAGGATACCAAATTGTCTAGTTAGTGATAATGGCCCACCTTATAATTCAGCGGAATTTGTAAAATTTTTACAATGTAATGGTATTCACCCGATAAAAAGTGCACCATATCATGCTCAATCAAATGGGTTTTCTGAACGGGGTGTACAAACTATTAAAAAGGGAATAAAAAGACAAGTTTTGGAAAATAAAAAAGATAATTTGTCATTACAGGAAGAATTAAGTCATTATATGTTTGCATACAGAAATACGCCTTCGACAGTAACAGGATCGTCCCAAGCAGAGACGGTTTTTAAAATAAAGCCTAAAACAAGACTTGATTTATTGAAACCTGAATTTGGGAACAAAGGAAAGAAAAAACTAATATTAATCAAGCTACTAATAACTTACCCTTGTAAAGGTTACTTACTTAGTTCAAGTAAAAGCAGTATAAAATTTGGTCATTGCAATAATTTAAGAAAATGTAAATTAGATTTAAGCCCCACTGTGATACCCCAGATGGTATTAGTTTATGATCCACCAAAGGGTGATCCGGAAAATGGCATAGGCAGGGGTGAAAATCGAAATCAGTCTGATGTAAGTTTGTCACCACCTAAATTTAGAATTGCACCAGGATCCACAAGTGAAAACGGAGGTCCGCCGCAGGAACCAAAAATTGTGGATCCTACGAATTTTGTGGCCTTAAGGCGCTCTTCGAGGGTTATTAAGGCCCCTATTAAATTAGATTTGTAAGTCTTTGTTTTGCTTAAGGAGGCGAGGAGTTGTTCTGTATTTGGTAGAGGGCGCTACTCTAGAGATGTGGATTAAAGAGGAGCTCTATCTCTCCATAGGAGTTGCAGAAGTAAGTTACATATGTCATGTACATTCTTGTAGCGTTTGTACCACTTCCAGTTATAAATAAAGTGCGTATGTTCAATTGTGTCGTATTTATTAACTAGTGGGCTGAAGATACAACATTTTGGACCCAGAATTCACAAATATCAACCACCTACTTCAGCCCCGTTGTTGCCAGAAAATATTCAAGAACCGATTCACTATTCAAATAAATATCTGGACGAAGACTTTTTCGAGTCCATGGCGCTGTACACTAACATGACAGATGTAAAGAAAACGGGAAAATCTCTGGAGACTTCCGCATGTGAGTTGAAGTTTTTTGCTTGTTGCATGTTGATAGGTATCTACAACTTACCAAGAATAAGAATGTTTTGGAAATTGGATACTAGAGTTAAAATTGTTTCTGTAAACATATCCAGGAATCGCTTTTTTGCGATTTATGTAACTGGCACCCTCATGAAAAATCGAATCCCTAAAATGAACACGAATTTAAAAACTGAAAACGATTTGAAAAAGTCTGTCAGAGGTTCCCATGACATGCTAGTTACCGAAGACAATACAATTGTAGTAGTGAAGTGGTACGATTCTAGACCAATCAATCTGGCTTCTTCAGAATTCGGGACAGAACCACTGGGACCATGTAAGCGCTGGTCAGTCAAGGACAAGAAATATATTGAGGTAAATCGTCCGTCACTCGTTCAGCAATACAACTTGAAAATGGGCGGTGTAGATTTGTTAGATCTAGTCATATCAAAATATCCTATGAACAGTAGAATGTACAGTTCGCTCCAGAGGAAAGATGGGCGTTGTCACTACTGTAAGTTTATAAATGTGGAAATTTTATTTTTATTCTCATTAATGTTTATTATTATTTCAGTTTCTTCTCCCAGAGTTCGTCTATGTAATCCATTGCATGGGCTTACCATATAGGGCACAGTACAGTACATAACATTATTAGGGAAGCATCTAAGGCGATATGGGCAGTACTTTCGGACACTTACCCCCTCTTCGGAAGCAGAATGGTCACATATTGCTGATGGTTTCGAAAGCAGTTGGAATTTTCCCAATTGCATTGGTGCTTTAGACGGCAAGCACATTCATATTCAAGCCCCCGCTAAACGTGGAAGGAGATTTTTTAACTACAAAGAAAACGTTTAGCATCCTTTTGCTAGCATGTTGCGACGCAGATTATTTTTTTACGTTGATTGACATTGGGGCATATGGGAGTGAAAGTGATGGGGGAATATTTAAAAATTCTTTGTTCGGCAACATGCTACAAGAAAACCAGCTAAGTGTACCAGCACCGAGGACAATTAAAAGTTCATTCTGGATTAAAGCCTACCACATGGATGACAAATGGAATCCAGATACTAGTGTTATTCGCAGCATTCATTTTGCAAGCACCGATTTTAGTCACAATGAATAACAGTCTCGGTTGATGCCAGATGTGAAAAGAAAACGGAAATTGAATCCAAACGGTACCTACGCCGTGTTGTAAATCCCTGACGTTGTCATCGGTAAGGATTTGTGCAGTTCTAGCTAGTGTCACAGGAAACACTCTTCATTTGTAAATTTTGGAGAAATCCGAACCCATTAATTGAAATATTTCTAAATAAACATTTTTATTTACAGATTCGTGATGAAGCAGTGATTATGGTTCGTGGACTGGTTAGCAGATGAAAACAGCCAGTGTTTGTGGATTTTGATAAAACTATAACAAGGGACATTTTAATAGATGTAATTTCAAAGCTGAGTAATATAAAATACACGGTGGTTACTTGTGTCTCCGACTGCGGTGGTGACAATGTGGGTTTCAAAACTTATTTTGAACATCCTGTCACAAACAAAAAACTTATCTCTTTGCGGATGCCCCCATATACTAAGTTAGTACGACATTGGCTGATTGATCCTGGTTTCATATGAGACAATTCTTTTATAAATAAGGAACCTCTTGAACATTTATTAAAAAAAGTACATACCGAAATATCTGCATGTCATAAATTAAGTCAAAAATATATCCAGTGTGAAAAAAACACACGGACAAAATGTTGGATTGGCTGGTCAGTTACTCTCGCACACTACATATCTGCGGCCTGACTACGTTATTTACCTGGCCCAAACAAAAAGTTAGCTAAAGACACTGCAGATTTTATAAATTTAATTAGCACCTGGTTTGACATCATGAATTCAGAATTCAAGAACCCCATCTGAAGGTTTGCACATTAGAAACCATATGGCTTGTTCCTTAAAGACCAGAATAACATCTTAATAGAACACACGAAGTTATAAAAACATGTGATGTACCAATAAAACAACAACATGTCGTATGATTTTAGTCTCAGCCCCAAATTAAAAAAACAATGATACTTATAACTCATTAAATGAGCATTTCCGTCTTAACAATGACCCAGAGATTACTACTATTTACATGTACCTACTAACAAAAAAAATCAATAGAAGAATTTGTGCAAGATGAGGTCAAATATTACTTAAAACAGACCTCAAGCAAACATACCAATTATAGTATTCTTAATTTTATATTTGAATACGCCCGGTCGCAATGAATCATACACGCTGGGGATAAAGTTATATATCTTGTAAATATTGAACAGAAAACACCTACGGAAGGACAGTACGATGAGGAGGCGGTGAGATGTGACCTCTAAATCTAATGGTCAGGTTATGAACATCACTACGATATCTTATTTTGTTATACAGATATGGAGGTGATTTATTTAAAATTGTTCCATGAAATGTACAGGCCATGTGCAATTTTCTTCTTATATCTTATATGTATTGAGCGAATACGGTTTCCCTGTTGACTCGTATGATTTGAGGATGATTATTAAAGATTATTTAAGTCGAACTGGCAGACAAGTGAAAACATTTATTAACGGCATGCCTCGTCGAGAGTGGTGCTTGTAATTTTTAAAACGCCATCCCCAACTTTCAGTTCGTTTTGCGGCCAATATCAAAGTTGCTTGAGCTTCAGTCAATGAAGAAATTGTTAAAAACTATATTCACCATTTATCAGAAACACTTAAAGGGATTCTATCAAATGAGTGGAATTTTGATGAAAGCAATCTGACGGACGATTCCGGTCAGAAGAAAGTAATTACTAAACGCGGAACTAAATATCCTGAGAAGATTCGTAATACTTCAAAAACTTAAATTTCTTTTATGATGGCGTAAAACCAAATCCAGAAAAAATAATATCAATACAAAAACTTCCTCTTCCAAATTCTCAAAAAGAGATAAGATCATTTTTAGGGCTTTTAGGATATTATCGAAAATTTATTAGACTATTCGAAAATTACTAAACCCATGAAAGCTTGCTTGAAGAAAAATAGCAAAGTAGTTCATTCTCCCGAGTTTGTCAACTGCTTCGAAACATGTAAAACCCTTTTAACAAATGCCCCAATCCTCCAATATCCAGACTTTCAAAAACCATTTATACTCACGACCGACGCAAGTAATTACGCACTGGGAGTTGTACTTTCACAAGGAGACGTTCCAAACGATAAACCGATAGCATACGCATCTCGCACCCTTAACGATCACGAAATTAATTACTCCACTATCGAAAAAGAATTATTAGGCATCGTTTGGGCCTGTAAACATTTCAGACCGTATTTATTCGACGAGAAATTCAAAATCAACCTTTAGTTTGCCTGTTCAATATTAAGGAACCAAATTCAAAGTTAATCAGGTGGAGAATTAAATTGCAAGAATACAATTACGAAATTGTATACAAAAAGGGTAGTCAAAATACAAACGCTGACGCACTTTCTCGTGTTTGTATTAATGCCATAGAAAATGAAAGTATTCTAGGTAACCCAGGTGAAATAAATAAAGACATTTTAGACTATTTAACAAATTTAGCTGAAACCACAATCCTAGATCAAGATCCCAGACCTTCAACAAGTAACATAAACAAATCTCCAAAATCCAAAATTAAAATCCTCTAGGACATTCAATTAAAACCACCTATGCCCGAAATTGACGAAAAATTTGACGACTCAGATGACACAGTTCACAGCATAGACGCTAACGACAACTTTAACGACGGAATACAAATTTTAGAGGATATTATTAATAATAAACCAAATCAAATTCTCATATCCAATAATCCTCATAACAAATTAAACGTAACCTCAGAAAATGTAGGAAAACTCAAAATCTTGAAGGTAAAAATTCCTAGATTTAATAAAAATATAATTTTAGAATTTCTTAGAGATTATACCAGCGAAAATAAAACTTTTCACTTGTATTTTCATGACGAAAAAATGTACGCTCTTTTCAACGAAATTTATATCAAACATTTTCATGATCTGAAATTAATAAGATGTACAAAATTGGCAAATTTTGTCAAAACAGAAGAAGAACGTTTACTAATGATAAAGTACCAACACGAAGGAAAACTAAATCATAGAGGCATTCCTGAAACTCTAGAACATCTTAAAAGAAATTATTATTGGCCGAGTATAAAGAACGATGTAACTAATTACATCAACGATTGTCAAATTTGTAATAAAGCCAAATAAACCTGACCACCATATGTACCTCTTGTTTTAACAGAAACTGTAGGAAAACTTTTCGAACTTTTACACATTGATATATTTACTTTCGATAATCAAAATTTTGTAACCGCTATCGACGCATTCACAAAATTAGGACAAGCAATTCCAGTAACTGGTAAAATGGCATAGAAATTTGCGACGCTTTAACATTATATTTCTCATTTTACGGCGTACCTATGAGAATAGTCGCTGATCAGGGAACCGAATTTAAAAACTAAACAGTACAAGAATTATTAAAATTACATAAAATTAACGTCCACTTTACGACAACAAATCACCACGAATCAAACGGACTAATCGAACGCTTTCACTCTACATTAATCGAGCAAGAATCTTAAGAGGAGTACACGGCAATCAAATTCACCGAATGCCGACTTGTACCAATCGAAATTAAGAAGACGAAGTTTCAAAAACTAGAAGATAACAAATGGATAATCGTAATACCTACTGAAAATGTAGCTATCCAAAAATGTCAAGAAACCGAAGAAAATGTACCATTACAAGGTACTTACTTAATGGAATTGAACACAGGATGCGAAGTACAAATAGACGGTTTAAAATTGAAAACTTACCAAAATGTGAAACAAGTGTTTAAATTTATTGAACTTCCAAAATTAATTATATATATATCAGCGCTACAGGTCCTTACGACCCTTGGCTTAGAGTCTCATCACTATTTTCTGCCCTTTCTTCCTATTCAATGCACTTGTTTGCCAGTCCTCCACCCCGATCTCTCTTAGATCCGCTTTCACCGCGGCTAGCCATCGTTTCCTAGGGCGACCTCTTCTCCTCTTCCCACCATTTACTCCCATCAAGACTCTCTTAACTCCTCTAGATTCGGGCATTCTTGCTATATGTCCCAACCACCTGGCTCTTTGGATTTTAACAACCTGTGTGATTCCTGGTCTCCCATACATATCGGTAATCTCAGCATTTGTTCTCCGTCGCCATTCTTGTTGATTATCTCTTATTCCTCCATAAATTTTTCTTAGAATTTTACGTTCCCATCTTCCAAGCTTAGCCTCCTCTTTCAAATTCATTATCCAGCTTTCGCAGCCATATAGTACTGTTGGTCTAATGACAGTCTGATAGACCCGAATTTTAGCAGCTCTTGATATATTCCTAGCTCTTAGTACTGTTGTTAGCGATCCGGCAGCTTTACTTCCTCTGGTCAATCTCTTGGCGATTTCGCTCTCCTCGTCTCCTTTACTAGTTAGCGTTACTCCCAGGTAGTTAAATTGTTCAACTCTCTCCAATAAGTACTTTTTATTACTTTCACATTCTACTTCTAAATACAATCTCCCTCCTTTGTCATTGTCCCTCATTACCATATATTCCGTCTTTTGTTCATTGATAACTGACCCGTACTCCTTGGCTTTCCCCTCCAGCAATCTAAATACATTTTGCAGCTCTTTTTTTGTCCTTGTCATGAGTACTATGTCATCTGCAAACGCCAGACACTGATGCCTATTATTATAGATTGTCCCCGCTGTGCGTATCCCGCTTTCCCTCAATACAACCTCCAACACCAAATTAAACAGTGTTGTGGACAACGGATCACCCTGTCTCAATCCCTTCTTAACTTTGAATAGTTGTGACACACTTCCTTCCAGCGTGATTTTATTAGATGTTTTCCTGAGCGTCATCTCTACCAATCTTATTATTTTTCTGGAGATTCCCAGTTTTCCCATCGCGCCATATAGCATGTTTCTCTTGATGGAATCGTACGCCTGCTTAAAGTCTATGAACAGTATATGAAGACTTAAGTTTTGTTCATATGTATTATGCTGCAGTTGTCGCATTATGAAAATTTGATCTGTCGTCGATCTTCCCGTTTTAAATCCTCCCTGATAGTCACCTACTAGTTCTGTTTGGTATTTGTTTAAACGATTTCTAAGGATCCTTGCTAATACTTTATAACATACATCCAGGAGTGCAATTCCTTTGTAGTTATTACAATCCGACCTCTCTCCCTTTTTGTATATCGGGTGGGCTACTGCAGTATTCCATTCATTCGGCATTCTCTCCTCTGACCAGATCTTGCTTACTAATTCACCTATTCTCGATAACAGTGCTTCACCTCCATGTTTAAAAACTTCAGCTGGCAAGTCGTTTTCCCCTGCACTTTTCCTGTTACTTAATTGCATTATGCACTCTCCGACTTCCTGCTCTGTTGGCACCTCCATTGATTTATTTTCTTCTGCTGTTCTCTGTTCGTTATCCACCTCATATTCACTTTCTGAGGTACTCCCTTCCTCATCATTTAATTTAATTATCTGTGATAAAAAACTTATAGACTTCGAAGTGAACACAAACCCCATAAATTTAGACGATATCAATTTAAGTGATTTGAAAAACATTCAGGAAAATCTTCAAGAACAAAATAAAAATTTAGAAAAACTTTCGGATAAACCGGTTCATTTTAATAAAATAAGTGTTTGGACATTACTAATTTACATGTTCATGACAATTATTGTGATTGCATATATTTACAGAAACATTTCAGCAAAATGGAACAAAATCCAAGAAAATGAAGAAAGAAAAACAGAAGAAATTGTGATTTGAACATCCGTTCCACTATATGTTCAAGTCTAAGGGGGGAGGTGTTAGAAGTCTCCAAGGCCAAGCGTCAGCACATGAACAAGTGCTGAAGCGGCGGAACCCACGCTATAATTCTGCTTATCGTTATCTCTTATCTTTGTGCGTAGTAGACATTTTAGTGTGAGAAACTTTGTTTTATGAAATGTTAGAAGTAGTTGTAGTCTGAATTCCACACTTAAAACATCTTTTGTATTTACTGAATAAATTAAAATTTTTAAAAATTGGTTTTTCCTTTGAGGAAAAATATCTCGCGCGAGAAGTTACACTACGATGTTGCCAGCTCGTGCCTATAAGACTAGATGATGGCTTGGTTTGTTTGCACACAGCTGTGCCGTACTGATGAGCTTCAAATCATGATATGTTTGCTGTGGGTAAACAAATCAAATCGTTGCTATTCCTCTTTTGTTGTCATAGCCAAAGCAGGGCTTTTCTGTTTATGTGTATGCTAGGTGCACGTTGGAAACTCTACCTTGTAGGCCAGTTTCCTGGCGTTTTGTCACCCTTTAGCACACGCTCTCGTCAGAGATTTGCGCTGTAGTTCAATGCCTGTCGGGGTATTTGCCCGAGGAGTAGTTGTTTGAGCAAGTTCCTGTCGATTATTTTCAGTGAAATAAATTTTGAAAAATAAACAAGTCATAGAAATTCATAAAATTACAAATTTGATGTTACCTGGTTTGTTACAGTAATTTCGTAGAAACAGATGAGGATGGCCCGGATATACATTTTCATGGAAGCCGCAAGGGCGCTGAGTATAAAAATACCTCCCTACCTAAGAAAAATGCTCACTATCAACGATTACAAGGACGAAACCAACTTATCTGATATGGAAAAGTTTGCTCGGACTACATTGCATGAAATTATAGACAAATCAGAGAATGAAGAATATTACGGAATTTTCGAAGATAAAACTGAAAAATTCCAATTTTTAAGCTCCCATCGTGAAATTATTTTTAAGCTGAAAGAATACTGCAAGGTCAATCATCAAACAGTTCTAAACAAGATTTCTACGCGTGTTTCCAATAGCAAATAAATACAAACCCCTATCCAAAAAGTGCAAAATCCTGGTATTAACAAAAAAAGGTCTGAAGAAATAGCTTGTGTAGATACTTGTCTATCGGAAGAGAACACTCACATTTCAAAAACTTTGAAAGCCTGGCTGAAATGCAACCTTCCTGAATATCAGCTAACTGCACATGAATCGAAAATAAATGAGCTAACAATTGTATGTAGACTAGATACTGACAACGCTTTAACGGCATCCGTTACTTGTTTTATGTGCAGAAAAATTATAAAAGTGCAGAAGATTGCACGAAATCAGAATCAAAAATCCAGATGGGTGCTGGGGAATTTTCACAAACATGTTCCAAGTCATAAAAAAGCCAGTGCAACAACGGAACATTGCGAAAATGAAACTATTTCTATGGAACCAAATTCCATGCGACCATTTCAGAAATCGAAAACAACTACATTAACAACGTATTTTCAACCTTTACAAAAGTCTACACAGGACGCCACCGCGATCTCCGATTCGACACATTTCCTGCCAAAATCTCCTAAACCGTCAACATCACAACAAAAAAATGGTCATACTGCAAGATATTTCCCTCGTTACATCCCAGCCTCAAAATAAAGCTATTAAATGGTCCTCATCCAAAAATCAAAGGGGTGAACGCAAAAGAAGGGCTCGCGAAAGAGATATACCGAATGATGTCGCCCGGCTCATGCAAGAAAATGAAACCTTGAAATGGACATTACTTGAAAATTGGTCGATTCAAGGTAGTGAAGGTAATCATTCTCCAAAGTCACCTGTCTTAACTGAAAATGCGAAAAATTACTGACTATTTTAATGGACACTTCCATGCAAAATTCTCAACGTCCCAAAAATCAAAATACTTACAATGCAAAGAAGGATCTTTCCGTTTTAATGAACTTAACATGTTTTTAGAAGAGCGAAATTTACCGAAGTATGTAAGGAAAAGCTTTGTCGGGGCCCATGGGGACACGCTTGCGAGATAACCATAGAAAAGCACTGAATCTACGTAAGACTAGAAGTGGTTAGTCTGCAGTTAAAATGAAGGCTCCAAGATTTGACAAGGAATAATTAACGTTCTTGGTTCCCTATCTTTTCGACGAAGAAACGAGAATATCAAATCTTTCTTTTCCGCTAGGTTTATCAAGAGATAATGATGATTCTGAAATAGAAGAACCAAATACGGAAGTGCAGAATTACGCAAACGACTCTATAAGAGTGGCCGACACTTTTTCAGATGTATCTATACCGTCAACGTCTCGTGGTTCCACTCCATTAGAAAGTCGTCGAAAACGACACAAATCCTCGGAAAATCCATCGGCGGCGGCGGTTCTGAAAGAATTTTTGCAAGCGAAAAGAAAGGCCGCGAAAAAAGACTGCGAGAAAAATCACGCCCTGGAAAACCAGAACTCTCTAAGTAACTTTTTATTAATATGGCTCAAATAGTGAAAACATTTCCTTTGCGTGAGCAGGTTCAAATATAAGCAAAATTATTCCAAATGGTTAATTCTGTGGAAATGGCAATTGCTAGTCGGTCACTGGACCCCAGTGACCAAACTACTTCTTTTATGCCTCAGAAACCGGACACACCGAGTCCTATTATAATTTAGATTGTTCTCCATTTAACCAAGGAAATTACTGTTAATGCGTTCGTGTTTTGAGTTTTCATTTTTGTTTTTTTATGTTATAGTTTACTACTTATCTCTGTAGTAAGATAAGTTTATAAATAGCAAATAAAAACTTACCTTAAACAAACTACGAGTCGTTCTTGAGGTCCCACTGCTTCTCTGAATGAGGAGTTTTCCCTGGTTAAAACAGTTTTTAATATTCCCGACAGATTCATGAATTTTGCATGTGTCATGCGAAAATATTGGAAAAATTTGGTGTCGTTTTCCATAAGATCCGGAAATAAAGAATGAAATTCACCAAAAGACAATCTTTTTTTGCATATGTTTTTTATCCAAAACCGCTTTTTTTCGGCTCTCCTTTTTCTTTCCTCTTCCTCGATAACATCTACTATTTCTGTTTCTATCACTCATTTTTCGTCTAATATTTTAATTAATATTTTACAGCACAGAGATATCTACTTGTTCTCGCTACAGTCAGAACGGTACTGTGAGTTGCGCGAGCAGCTCGGGTGAAACGATACGATTCGTCCGATCCGTGCGACGCCTACGATCCGAACCAGTGTACGCTTACCTGAACAGTACATCGACGATGAACAGGCAATAAAAATGAAAGAGTAAATAACCAGAACTCTGCTCTTCACAGAAGAGATGTTAAAAGTTTAAGTAATGACACACTTGAGGATGTATTCGATATTTCGCTTTTAAAACACGCCGGGGAATCTTTATTATTGAAAGACTACTTATACTGAAAAAACAAAGGAGTCAACTTTTATAGTAAAGGACCATTTGTGGGCGTTTTAGTCAAGGACAAAATATCTGTCGTTAAAAGAGTTCTTTGTGTTGGTTGTTAAGCACAGAAAATCAAAAAGTTAGCTCTGATCGATTACGAAGATTCATCTGCAATAGTAACTCCGTGATAGAAACGACAAAGAATCGTAAGGTTGAGCCTGTTCTAAGAATAGAAAAACGGGACCATTTAAGAACTGGTGACTGGTGCTTATGCTAAGAGAGCGTTCCCAAAAATACTAGAAGCAAAATTCTCAGTCGAACAGCAAACTGCAAGAAATCTAAACTTAATAATTATATTTGTGGTCGAATCCTCTACTTCAAAGGCTCTTCGAAAAGAAATCCAACTTCCGTAGTATCAAAAGCTGGAGGAATATGTTGCCTATGTACTTGGTATACCGTTCGAAACGACGGGAAATTAATTCAGTCATCGTCGTTTCGGCATGAATTTTACGACACCACACATTACAGGCTTTCAATGCCAAATCCGTCTGTGATACCGAATGAAAAGACTGATACTATAGATTTGGTGATAGAAGAACAAACTTTGAGCGACCTGAAAAGAGCAATTGACGACCTCGTTGACGACTGTCCTGAAGCTGGAAGTAATGCCGGGCCTATATCTGAATGGGTATCTGACTACGAAAATTTCGCAATTGATCGGGACACAAATTTTACGGACGACAATAGTGATACTGATCAAGATACAGACGCATGGGAACCTGACGACGACTCTGCGAAAGATTGCATCAGTGAGGATTGCAATTCTAGCAACGATCTCGAAAACGACCTTCAATTCGCTGGTACGAAACTTTCTCAAGTATCTTCTTGCGGGTATTCTTGTGAAAGAAATATAGACATCAAAGTCGAAAATTACTACGCCGTATTTTACGATGATTCGTGGTACATCGGCAGAGTTGTCGAAATAATCGATGGATCTCTTAACAAGATGAAGTTTCCAAAAGAAAATTTACGTGAACTGATTTGGCCGAAACATGACGATAATAAATATACCTATTATGGTCCGATAATTTTACAGGGCGCTGGGCCATTTACGTTAACAGAATCGGTCAGAGAGGAAGTCATAAATGAATGGATTATTTCGAAAAGGGCCCATCTCGGATTTTGCTTTTCTGTGAAAATGCAATGTTTAGGTGCCGATTCATCATCTGCGATCAAAAACGGATTTGGGGATTTTGAGCCAGTATTTGCATTCGATTTTAGTTGGAAGTTCGTTTGAAAAAAAAACACGTGGTGAGTGTCTTATTTTTCATCTTTTATTTAAATCTTCAGTTATCGGTATTGTTTCCTTTCATTTTTCTTATTTTCTCTTCTAATTTGTCTTTTTGGCATTTTAGGGTTTTTTTGGGGTGCAAATTTCGATTTGTTGCACTTTCCCGTGTTATAAGAAGCGCCGATCACCTGGTACTGAGCTACAAGAGTGAATTTTGCTGTAGCAGCTGACCTGCACATTATCTCATGGAAGGTCAGATATAAAATTTGATTATTACGTCGCCTGTCCGTCTGGAACATCGCGTCCAACGGCTGGTTTTTATGTAGCGCCTGGCACAGCTTTTTGTGACCATTTTTGTATTTGTAGGGTAAACGTGGTATAGATGCTCTACGTGCATAGATGCCCAAGCTCCATTATTTGAGATTACCGCGAAACATAATATAAGTAGCGCCATCTACTTCCTACCTATGGTTCACTCTTCCCACAGTTTCACTCGTGCTGCAGGAAGAAGGGCTTGTCTTACAAGTTTTTAAACTATCCAGTAGCTGTAAGGTAAGTGACACGCTTAATCTAATTTTAGAGAATATCATGTGTAGTTACGATAAGTTCTCACTGCATGCCAATTAGTACCAAACGTGTCACTTAAGGTTTACTTGAAAGAAGATGAGCTAGGTTATGTCACAAATGATTAGTTTCCCGCCTAATATATTGATAGTTCCAAATTTTGTGGTTGGGCATCTATCCCATTCTAAAAATATGATCGGGGATTGATGCCCATGTTAACAACGAGCTTAGATGCCCATTTAGTTGCCTGCTCTTTTTATTGGTACCTATTGCCTATCTTGTTTCAAGATGAGTATCTTTACAGAAAAATGCCAAGAAAATATCAAAGATTTTCACAAAGAGCGTCTTGGTCTGTTGAAGACTTAGAAAATGCGATGCGGGCAATATCTGAAAAATCTTTAAGTATAAATAAGGCTAGTAAGCTTTATAAAATACCCAACAGAACACTAAGGAGACGCATCAAAAACAAAGTTACCGCAAAAAAAACTTTAGGGAAACACCCTGGGTTGGGGTTTGATAACGAGAAACGTCTAGTTTCCCACATTATGAGGCTCCAAAAAGCCGGATTCGCACCAACTCCGAGCACAGTACGTAGTATTGCATATAGCTTTGCGAAATCAATTGGCAAGGACAATATTTTTGGTCCCCGAGGTGCTGAAAAACAACGTGCTGGAGAACATTGGTTCCGATCCTTTATGGACAGATGTGCAGAGTTGTCGATCAGAAAAAGCGAGGGACTGTCTCTCGCTAGAGCGCAAGGGATGAATAGGGTTGAAGTGAACCAATTTTATGATTTGTTGCATGATACGTTAGAAGCATATAATTTACAAGATCAGCCAAATAAAATATTTAATATGGCCGAAACCGGAATTCAATTAATTAATAATCCTGGAAAGGTCGTAGCTGCAAAGGGCACTAAATGTGTGCACACATTAACACCGAAAGAAAGAGGCGAAAATATTTCTCTAGTTGCGTGTGTTAATGCAGAAGGTATATTCCTACCACCAGTTTTAATTATGAAAGGCGTTCGGAAGTTTAACAATAGACTAGATGGGTTGCCTCCAGGATCCGAAATATATATGAATAAAAAGTCATCATACATTACTGCAGAACTATTTTTACAGTGGATGAAAGGCATTTTTATTCCTCGTAAGCCTGAAGGATATGTGCTTCTAATTTTAGATGGCCACGCATCACATTGCCATAATTTTGACATGCTGAAAGTGGCTGAAGACAACAATATTATTATTTTGTGTTTGCCTAGCCATACTACTCAGGCACTGCAACCGCTAGATCGATCATTTTTCAAACCTTTGAAAGAATATTACAGACAAGAAGCACACGACTGGATGTTCACAAATAAAGAAAGAACTATAACCAGGGATGTTATTGGTAAATTAGTTGGCAACGCTTGGAAAAGAGCTGCTTCTGCAGCAATTGGTATTTCTGGATTCTTAGCTACTGGAATTTACCCATTCAATAGAAATATTGTACCGGACTACTTTTTTCAAATTGCTGATCAACAAATTTCAGGTAGAATAATTGGACTGCAATTCTTCTCGTGTTTCAGTAATTAATTAGTTAATTAAATTTCAGGTACTACAGAAAATCATGCTGTAACACAAGAGTTTTTGGACAATGACGACAATTATATGTTTTTATTTGATGACCCCGAGTCGAGTAATAACAAAACAACTTCCAATAATAATTTTGAAGAAGGAACATTAAATGGAGTAAATGTTATGGTCCCTAGTGCTTCGCAAAATTATTGTAATGTAGAAACACCTTCAAAATTTTTGCACGACATTGCACCAGTTCCTGTAATACCTGTTAACCAATCAAAAAGGAAGCAACATGCCAAAATTTTAATTCATGATATTCAAATTATTAAACCTAAAATAACAAAGAATAACGAAATTCAAAGTGCAAGCAGGAAAAGCATAAATTTACCAAAGAGCGGACAATCTAAAGAAAGTAAAGAATTGAAATTCAATAAAGCAGAAACAAAAGGAAGTAACGATGATGCAAGTACAAGCAGGAAAAGAACAAGTATGCTAAAGAGCGGGAAAGTTAAAGAAGAAAAGAAATTAAAATCCAATTACGTAGAAGCAAAAGAAGATAACGATGAAGCGTGTGTTGAATGTTTAGAAAACTATTTCCGAACCACCGAAGTGGTTGATTGGATCCGCTGCATTGATTGTATGAAATGGTTACATGAAAATTGCACAATGTACAATGATCGCTGTAACACCTGTGGAAAAATTGAGAAACGTAAAAAAATAGTAGCGAGCAGCAAGAAAAAAATTACATAGTTTGTAGATCCGTCATGCAAATCTGATTTAATATATTTAGTTATACTCATAATAACATTTAAGAGTTTGTTTTTGTTCATGTTTGCCTAGTAAATTGTTCGAAAATTATTTGTGTTTTATTTACCTGTAGATATAGGTAATAGGTACTAGTCATCTGATCCGCAAATTTCAGATTGCCATCTATCACATGGGGTGGTCATCTATGCTCCTTACTAATAGCAACTATCCCATGCAATAGGCAACTATCCTCAAAATGTAAAGGAGTAAAGAATATGTATTTCTTTTAAAATTACGATAGTTGTATGTCAAATTAATAGTTATGATTACATAATTTGCATACACCCATCGTGTTCGACGGTTATCGCTTTCCTTGCGTTCATTATATTCTGATCAAGCCGAATCTTACTTAAGCTGGGCATCTATACCATGTTTACCCTATTTTCGTGTTTGCACGTCGCTAGTCAGTTCGAGAATCGCCTCCGTTCGGTTAGTTTTAATGTAGATGCCTGGCCACGGCTTGTTGTGATCACCCTGTTTGCTTTTTTATGATTATTCATTTTGCTTCTTTTGGTCACGTACTTAAGTCAATAATAATTTTGGTTCATTTTGTTTATAGTCACTTCAATAATTTTGCTTTTAAATTTCATTTTGATTTATAGTAATACATATCTATATTTTTTGCGAGATTTAGCAACAGTCGATGCTCCCGTTTGCGTCTAATTACATTGTAATTAGCGTGCGTGTGATTGACCCACCCGTTGGTGCGCTGCGCGTGCGGAGCTCCATTCATGTAGTGTATTTACCGCGTCATCCGCGCCCATTTTTGATTTTCCTTTTTTTAGCGCAACGTTAGTACCGGGTGTCTAAATTTCATCCAGGTTATTTTTGTATGTTTCTTGATTTCTTTTATACCGGGTGGAGATTTAGTCTGTAATCGGTTCATATCTCTGGTACTGCTTAAGATATAAAATTGAAATTTTATAGAAACAAAATGCAGACCTTTTTGGGAGTTTTGGGTGATAAAATAGGGGATTGTCAAAAATAATGTAAAATACTAACGAAACTCTACATTTTTATAATTCAATTGTACATTCTGTCGAAAATTTTACTAGTAGACTTGACAATATCCACATCAATAAAAAGCTTAGTAAAATGACCATCAATTGTACAAATAATATACAAGGTGTTCCATTTGAAATTTTTGAGAAAAATTTTGTTTTGCATAACTTAACCACCCTGTATTATCTCAAGCATTATGATAAAATTATTTATAGATTTCAAAAATACAGCAGTGTGTGAACCTATTTCAATAAAGAAATTTTAGGTGGCTTTGGTTAGTATGCGTCAGTAGCGTCATAAATTTGAGTCCATAATGGCACAAAAATGTCAATATCTCAACATTCCTTAGTCAAAACCACATCATGTAGTATATCAATTTTCATGGAATTTTATGGGGAATCCATATTATGCAAGGACACGTAGGGTTTCCATTTAAAGAAATAGAACTTTGGTCTGGTACTTAGAATGTGAACATATATATGTATACCTAAATAATTTTGGGAAATGCTCCATGTGGTTCCCCACATTCGTGCAAAATTTCATTTTGAAATCTTAAATAGTTCCAGAGATATGAGCCGATTACACACTAAATCCCCACCCAGTATATTCATTGATAATTAATTTGTTGATTTATAATTGTTTTTTTGATATTTGGTATTATATGATATACTATTTGACTACGTCTTTTCTTTTTTTATTTTTTTGTGCCCTATTGTGTACCAACGGCTTCTAGAAGTTGTAGTCGCTGTGTGTTGGCTACAGAGGATCAGCCAACAACTCCTTGGCGCCCTTTTTCTGTTTTAGCCCACCCCATCTTCGGCTTCGAGAGTAGCTGCGGCAGGATCCTCCATTGTGGCGTTTAATGCGCACCAAATTCTGAAAAAGTGTCAAATTAAACTTACCCTCTATCTTTTCAAATAAGCGAAATCCCAACGGTGACCCTCGAATTTTAATCACTCTGTTTAGTTACGTATAAATGTCATATTCAGACCTTTTATTAGGAACTGACTTTTTTATTGTTACTTAGACCATGATATCGACATGGAAGCCTTCAGTGCACTAACTACTGAAAACTTGAAGGAAATTATCCTAAAACTTGGCACAAGAATTAAGGTCTTTGTCAAATTTAACATCTACAAAGCACCTTGTGACATTGTGATGTCTCAAAATTTCATTCATGATGGCTCTAGTAGCAGCAATGTTACAACGGTATCAGATGATTTCTCAACCTCTGATCAATCATTGCTAACTGATGACTCGACAGTGATGTCTCCAAGTGCTACATCATCAGAAGCAGAAATTGGGCAGAACTGCAGAACAACTTGTTCAATCGTGCAATGTGTTAGTTCGTTTCTGCTGCCAGAGCGTTATCGTTGTGTGTTTCAAAACCGCAGAAATGGCTAGTTTCAGTGCCGATGAGGGTGTTCCGGGACCATCTACCGGTGCAAAGAAAAGACCTAAATTTGAGAGAATGTAAGAGGTAATAAAAAAAGTTAAGCTGCGCAGCCACGAAATTGGCCCTGCATGCCATGCAACTGCGCGCGATTTAGATGTTTTGAAGCGCGGAGTGAAGCGCAAAAGCGGACGATACTTAAAATTTTCAACGAACCTGACTCTCATAATGATCAAAATTTTCATCTGTGCCTCTGTGCGGCCCTGTAAGTGTAATTCCTGTACAACAAAGGCGACCAAGAAATAAAAGCGAAGCGCAATATCATGATGCTGCTTACAGCTATAGAGTACCTACGCGTTGAAATTGATGGTTTTGTACAGGATTTTAGAGTTTGTACAAAAGCTTTTATGTCCTTACATGGCATAGGAAGAGGGAAATTCGAATTTATTCAAAAATCATTGAAATTGACTGGAGTTTCTCCGAAGGACAAACGCGGCAAAAAGAGCCATATTCATAGAAAATTACCAGAAAATATTCTTAACGCAATAGTGGGAACATATTGGATCTTTTCAAGGTAGGAAATTTCATTACAGTTTGAAGAATACCCGCAAATTGTATCTGCCGGAGGAATTAAATATTAGCAAAATGTTTGCAATGTTCAAGATAAAATATCCAGACGTAAAAGTTTCGTACGAAACATATCTAAGCTGCGTACTGACTTGAGCATTCGTGCGCGCACGAAGGCTGTGCGCGTAAAATTGCTCGTCAGTACAAGGCAAAATTCGTGTACGCGTACGGCTTTACACGCACGAACGCTATCCGTAGATTGTCGGTTTTTTGAAACACATCAAAGAACTTGTGTGCTCAGTCTGGACGGGGTTTTTCATGCAGACGGTTGTACGCGTAAACAAACATGGAGTGGAGCAATGAGCTGGCCCTGCAACTGCTAGACGAATATGAAAATATCCAATATTTTGGGATGCAAAACACGAGTTTCATTTTTCGAGAAACTAAAAGGGATAGTATAGCCTCTAATTTAAAAGTGGAAGTTTTCGAAATAAAACAAAAAGTGAATAGTCTTTTGGGATCCTTCCGAAGAGAAAAGGCAAAGGGGAAGAAAAGTATTGGCACTGGAAAAGGTAATTTATTATATTTAGATAATGATGATAATAACAATATGTTTTACAGGACGTTACGAAATATATATATCTAAATGATTTGCATTTGAACGAATGCGCTTTCTGCTAGACTAAGACGAACTACGAACTACAATTCATACTGACGTAAGTAATTAAAATTAAACAAACAATTAGGCATAATTATCTTGCCATGGCAGCCGACCATCGGTAGTAAAATTCTCGAATTTCCTTTGCATTCAAAGGAGATCGTCGAGGTACAACTCTTATAGGCAAATAATGATGTTAGTTCTTCATCACCTACTGTTATTCTCAAAGTATCTTCTATTAAATTCCCATTTACATAATGATCGTTGATCGAAAGTACCAGGAGGAGAATATAATCTTCTAGAATCCTTATTTCTTCTTAAAAAATTATGTAGGTAAACAACAGTCATTATAATCATCTCTGCCTTTTCTGGTTCCAACAGCATGGGTTTTCTTAATACCCTAAATACCGCAGAAGAAATTCCAAATACATTCTCAACTATTCTCCTTGCTCTGCTAAGTCGATAATTGAAAATTCTTTGAGATGAACCTTTGGAGTACGTTCCAGAAAACGGCTTCATTAGGTTTACACTTAAAGCAAATGCCTCGTCACCCACAAAAACATACGGAGTTTTCTTAGCTTTTCCAGGCAGGGTTATTTCTGCAGGCAATTTTAATTGGTTGCTCTCCATTTTTTGTACAATTGGGTCTGTTTAAAAACCCCGCCATCAGAAATTCGTCCTTGACATCCCACATCGGCGTATAAAAAATTATAATCGGCGTCAACCAACGCAAACAAGACAATACTAAAGGTTGACTTATAGTTGTAAAACTTGCTTCCAGATTTAATTGGTGCTTGTAGTACCACATGCTTCCTATCTACTGCCCCTAGGCAGTGGGGGAAATTTCACAATTCCTCATAAGGTTCCGAAACTGCCAACCAATCTTCAGGGGACGCGGGCATCTAATAATAAATTCAAGTAGATTTAGTATTATGCATTTTCTTAGGCAGTATTTATTTTTAGAGGGAGTCGGAAGAAGCTGATGATGAGTTGCAACTAACCAACTCACAAATGAATCAGGATCGCGATAGCGAAGGCCGAAGCGAAAGCCTTCATATAGAGCAGTCAGCTCCAACTCATCAACAAATTGATTCCCCTGCGCCTCAAAACAAAAAAAGGAAAATCACTTCCGATCCGAGGCTAGAGGAAGCCTACCAAACAATGAAGGCGTCACTGGCGATACAACAGGCACAGCTGCCATCAGATAATTTTCCAGTGTATGGACAGCATATTGCAAATAAATTAAGAACTTACAGCAAAAATACGCAAATTGAGGTTGAGCATGCTTTGAACAATATTTTGTATAACGCCCACAAAGGTTTCTAGGATCGTCCTGCAGCAACCCCCTCTCATTCTCAGTATACCAACAGTACTCACGATCAATATGCTGTCATTGGCTATCCTAATGTTCTATATCCATCCAGTTCCCTCGTCAGTTCCAATGTCCACTCTTATTCCGCAAATTCTACCCCCACACCTACACCTACACCCCAGAACATCGATATGATGCCAGAATTACAATTTACTAGGTTATAATAAGTCACTGTTCAGCACACTGACCACCTTCACCTTCCCTTTCTATTTAGAGTTGTTTATTTTATTTCATATTACATATTATTCGTTCATTGTTCAGTTATAATATAAATAAAAATAAATAAAGGAATCGATTTTGACTTGAAATAATTCTCACCTTTACGTACTTCTTTAAAACTTCAATAAGTGCCCGACAGACTTCAGGGATGATTGTTGATATAACTTGCTTGGAAACTTTAAAAAGGTATTGTATGCTGGAATAGGAATCACCAGTTTCCAGAAAACGTAGTTTTCTGGAATCGTTCTTTCACGGGAACGGCGTTTCTAAATTTGGTATCTCTCTTACCAATTTTGTGACCAATTTGATTAATTAGCAGTTCAAAGTCTGCCGCTGACATTCTAGCAAAATTTTGAAAGTGTCCACTGGCTTCATGCGTTTGCAGGTCGGATAGCAAATTTGATCCATTATATATTTCCCTGCTTCGATAAAGTTGTGTGATCCACCATAGTTTTTTTTTGCTTCTTTTTTTCTCCGTAAGTATGTGCATATATATGCTGCACTTGTCAAGGTAACACTGTCAGACATTGTTCGCAACATCAGTACGAATTTCTACGCACAACTGAAACAACTGGAGCGGGCTTTTACGCGCACAAACAAGAAAGCTGTGTGTTCAAAAATTTTATTCCGCACGCACGTTCGTACGCGTTAACATTTCGTGAGCGCAAAAATGCTCAAGTCAGTACGCAGCTTAAGCATTTTCGGTACGATGTTCAATATCTCGTTCGGCTACCCAAGAGTAGATACCTGCAGTTTTTGCGATGAAACTAATGTTAAATTAAAAGCGTTGGAAATTGACACGAAGAAAAACTAATCGGAAATAAAAAATCTCACAACCCAAAAACGACTACACAACTTAAACAGCACGAAGAAGGCCGCACGTTTACGTGCAAGAAAAGAAACTAACTTTGAAGAGATCGTAATGGATTTTCAAAAGAATGTTTCGTTACCATGCATCACCACGAATGATGTCTATTATAAACGTCAGCTATCTATGTATACTTTTAACATCCACGTTTTGTCGAGTGGACAATCATTTTTTTATACATATCGTGAAACACACGCCAAAAAGGGAGCAGATGAAGTTGCGTCGTTTCTTTTTCATTTTATCATCAACTATTTGGATGAATGTCAGCTGGAGGCCAGAATAAAAATTATACTTTGGTACAATTTATACATTTTGCCACATGTGAATTAAAACTGCTCAACCGCATTACCATGACATTCCCCATTCGTGGACATCCGTATCTCGAATGTGAAAAGAATATGGGCCTCATCAATCTGAAGACCAGAATGGAAATGCCTGCCGATTGGACGCGCCTAATAGAATAATCCAGAAAAATATCTTGTCCTTTTGTCGTGGTGGAGGTTTATCCTGAAATGATAAAAGGCTGAACACAGTTTTTTGCAAGAAACTTTGTTGCCCAGTGTCCGTTCAAAATACAGCCTGTTAGGAAACTTCATGCCGATCAAGACAAGCCCAGCCTCATTTTCCACAAATCAACGTACAATGGGCCCACCACATCTTCCGTCGTGAAAAAAACATCCATTTTGGAAGAATCTCTAAGAATTTAGCACCTGGCCAATTCCCATTGCCACTTTACTTAGCACGTTGTCAGATGGAAAATTATTTGTCAATGAGGAATCCATATTAGTTTATAATAATAAGCATCCACCTAAATTACTAATTAATGCATAGGTACTGTGCAGTTGGAAGAATATATATGTCTATTAATGCAGTAGAATGAATAAATCATTATGTTCCCGAAATTTGTTTACCATCACTTCCTTATTCACATAATGGACTACGTATTTTATTTATTTTATTTATTTATTTATTTATTTATTTATTATTTTATTTATTTATTTTATTTTGAATCTGTAATGAAATTGCTGGAATGAACAAATTTCCGAAGTTTTCTTTTATCATGCCGTCAGTTTTGCAAATGTTTGTTCCGACAATGTCGGAAAAACATCAAGAAATCGTTCATTTAAACTACATCATTATCGGTTATTAATTACCGAGCAATTTAGAAGATTCATGGTTATTAATTATGTTCATAACAGTATAGCAAATTGTGGGAGTGACTACTCGTATATAGATTTGTTGCAGCAACAAATGGGTATCATTTGTGTCTACATATGACTTTATTTTAAGAAAAATAACTATAAGTCTTAGTCGTTAAAACATATTGTTTGCACAACAACCTTATTTGTAATCACAACATTACAAGATCATTGCAGCAACTAGATGGATTTGTAGAAGCAACAAACAACAATGGTCGTGTTCGCAAAGCGTCCTATTGTGTGAAGAACAACAATTAATTTGTTACAGCCAATAAAATAGTTTGTGAAAACAACAATGATTGTGGCCATGGCAACAATAACGGGTTTGTTGAAATAACTATATCGATTGTGACAACATCAAATAACAATGAGTTCACCCAACAAAAAAAAACATTGAGCCACAGACAAACTTTTTTGTTGGGGCTATATCTACTAATTATATTTGTTATAATTACTTAAATTCAGTTGCGACTACAAACCTAATTTTCAGAGTGTGGTGGGGTTTGAAGATTCCAAATGGGATACGCAGGTTAAGGCCGTGCAAAGGGGGTTGAACAGCACCGTACATCGAGTAATAGGCAAAAGCCCATCAGAAGTGTTGTTTGGTTGTAATACTAGGAGCGTGGCCGAATCCATATTATTAAACGAGTTGCAAGAATAACTAACTCGCCGTGAAGTTGTGGGCAGAATTTCTGCCGATCAAGCGCAACAAAAGATTCCCTACAACCCAAAAAGAAGTATGAAATTGGTGATTTGGCGATGGTCGCTAAAACTGTTATTCCTGCCACAGGAGAAAGCAAGAACCAAAATTTCGAGGGTCATACCGCATTGCTGCCAAACGACTGATATGTGGCCTTGAAAGTATTTGAAGAATACCGCAAGTGTCCAATTGTTATATCGGTGGATAAAATGAAGCCGTAGGTAACCCTGAAGGACTCGGTAAGCAGTGTTTGATTACATGGTAGTTAAAGCAATATAATAATCAGAACGTTAAATGCAGTGGAAAATATCCTTGGGACATCGGTAGCACGAACGTAGTGAAACATTCGATGTCTAAGCTGTTTGCAATTGTGCAAATGCCTACTGTATCGAAGCACAATAATTAACTTAAGTGAGCAAAGTGTTTGAATATGCCGTATTTGGTAACCCACGGAAATTAGATGGTAGTAAGGTCAAATAGAAGCATGGGCACATTCGACGCTCGACTAATTTGCAAAATGTCGAATCAAATGCGAAACTCTGGTATGTGGCGAGTCGGCAATATCTTGACGAAAGACGTTAGATGTAAATTGACGAAAAACATTAAATTCTTGCCTGTGATTAAAAGTAAGCTCGAACCATGGAAACACATAATAAAGTAGGTTTTACACGAGCTTGCATCCATGAAAAGCGATAAAGCACTGTACAAACAGTAGTTGTTTTACTGCGGTACTTGTAAGCTTGTGGTTATGTCTAGCGATGAAATAAATTGCTGATGGCTGATGTCAGTGTTGGAATGCAAGAGAATACATTGTTGTGTTGTTTTTCGCAGGATGAGGTGGATCACCGGATTGAGGGCAATCCGGAAGAACAGGATGGCCGAATGTAGTCGTCCCACGTAAACGTGGTCAGGAACACACAAGTGTGGTGACAAATGAGCCGGCGTTTGGGTTATGAAATTGAGAAAAGACTCTAAAGACTATATTGTTCATGTTCCGATAACTATGTTTAACTTTTTGTAAGATATACACAGAGACGGTAGAACAGGTCACTTGGTGGACCTTGTAAAATTTCTTCAAGAGTATTATTTATTACATCAGATGTTTGTATGTTATTGGGCTGGTTTGGATAATTTTCTGCCGAACTTTCAAGCAAATTGGTATCAAGCGACTGTTTCTGTTTTTGTTTTTCTGTTTTACTTAAAAGGGGTGTTTAAGTTAAATCATCCCCTTTACAAGATTATGATATTTTGATATTTTTGTTTTTTTCCTGTCCAATTTAAACTTAGGTAAACGATAATACATAAACTGTTTGGGGTCGGCGTATTCAGTAATTTTATCATTCCATCAGGCACTCGCCATTAAACATTTGAAATGAACATATTTGTATGTTAACATTATGATTTTTGGGAGTGAGGCGTATCGCACTTATCGGACCAGCGCAGTTGTCAGTGTGTGAAACAGAGAGCTGCACCGCTTGAGATGGATAGAGGTCTATTGTGACGTTGCGCGCAGTGATTGGCTAAGTCCACAAAGCGGCGACAGTTCTCTCCGCTATCCGTGTGCAAGAACTACTTGCTCATATTCGAATGCGATTTTGGATTGTTTCAGGTTTAACAACAGTTAAACGAATCCTCAAATTCAAATGGTTTATTTTAGAAATAGACCTAGTTTTATTACTCAGATTATGGGTAGTCTTCCTAAGAAACACATTACTCTTTCAAAGCATTTTTAAATTCAGGATTAGGTTTTTGTGGTCCTTTCACTGTAAAGGCCAATCATTTAAAGGCGTATCTTTACGTATTTGTCTGTTTTAATACTAGGGCTACACAATACACATCTTGAAGTGGTGAGCGACTTAAGTGCATATGCCTTTATAATATTGTCTAAAGAGGTTTATCAGCAGTGTTGCCAACTCGGTGAATTTTTCACCAAAACTAGAGAATTTGAGCACACCAAAGAGAATTTTAAGATGCGTTTGAGAAGTGTCTCAAAGCTAGTGTATTTCTAATTTTGTTCAGAGAATTCTGGTGAATTTGAACAATTGTGTGTTTGAGTGTTTTATATTTTAATATTTTATTCTTTGGTTAACTCTTTACTCATGTGTGATAGTGGATGTATGTATTTGTATTTTGTCCATAATCGATGGTTGTCGATGGCTGGTGAGTACTTGCTCTTTAGTAACTGTCAGTAACTTGTCAGTGCTTTAGTTGGTAATGGCCTTTCTAGTTGTCAGTGAAATTTGACTAATTTCCTAACCTAATTAATATCTTTTATTGATTATTGTTGTCGTTTTCCTTTTCTGACTGCAAAAGTTGTGTTGTTGGGCTTGTGCATAATTGTTAAAGAGTAAGTACCCACATTTTGTTATTTAATAACTCGATATTTAAAGAATATTTTGTTTAGTGCCTCCACAATACACGCAGAAATATAAAAGCGATTGGGAAAAGTTACCGGATATGAAATGTTGGCTCCAACGATGTACCGCAGATTACACCAAAGCGTATTGCAAGTATTGTAAAACTTTCATCAACGCAAAATTGGGCGATCTTAAGAAACACAGGCAGAGTTTGAAGCACAAAGCAGCAGAGAAACCATTTTCCTGTCCAAGGCAGCAGAAATTAAATGTGCAGCCTATTAATAATAGAGTTGTTACTGAACAACAAAGGAAGGAAGGTAACATTTGCCTATTTGTAGCTGCACATACGTCTATAAATGCAATCGATCACTTGTGTGAAATACAGAATGTTCCTATTCATCGGACAAAATGTACAAATTTAATAAAAAATGTTGTGGGTCCCCATTTTCAGGAAGACTTATTGTTGGATGTTGGGAGACAACTTTTATAGTTTAATCATTGATGAATCTACTGATGTAACAGTTTTAAAAATGTTAGGAGTTGTTATTAGGTATTTTAGCCGAAAACATTCAAGAATAGTTTGTACGTTCTTGTCATTAATTCACATTGAAACTGGAACTGCTGAGTGCATTGTTGAGGCCATAAAGGGGTTGTTAAGAAAATTCAAGTTAAATTTACAGATGTTACAGGGGGTAGGCACTGATAATGCGACTGTAATAACAGGTATTAACAACGGAGTTTTCACAAAGCTAAAGGAGGAAGTTCCGTATTTAGTTTTGGTACGTTGTATTTGCCACTCTTTACAATTGGCAGTTTCTAGTGCTTCAGAAAAGACATTGCCCAGAAGTGTTGAAGATTTGATTAAGGAAACATACAACTGGTTTAGCCATAGTTCAATTCGACAGCTTTCCTATAAACAGATTTATAATTTGATTAATAATGGAGAGGAACCTTTAAAGATTTTAAGGATGGCTGCGACATGTTGGATCTCTATTGAACCAGCTATTGAACGAATTTTAGAACAGTGGGATAGCTTGAGGGCACATTTTGATATTGTCCGTTTGAAGGAGAATTGTTACACGTCTGAAATGTTGCATTCTATGTACAAAGACCTCAACAATAAGGTTTACTTGCAATTCATATATTCTATTGTAAATTTAGTGCAGGCCACAAATAAAAGTTTTGAAGCATCAAATGCTGATGTTGCAAAATTGTTTGTTAATTTAAATAATTTATATTTATCAATAATTAAAAAAATTGTGATTCCAACAGCAAATATTTCTTCTATAGAAGACGACTTTGAAAGCCGCTTAGACCCAAATCCGTATTTGAGGTATGCTTTTGAAAAGGCTTGTACTGACTGCCATGTGGAGCAACAAGGTAAAGAATTGATAAAGAGACGCTGTATTGATTTTTTAATTGAATTGGCTAAACAACTGAAACAGAGGTTGCCTGACAATATACACATTTTAAATAAAATGCAATATTTTTCTGTCACTGAGTGTTTGAAACCAAATAAAATGCCAATAACAGACATAGCAACTCAGTTTTATGCTAATGCACAAATAGTATCACAAATTGAAAATTAGTGGGATAGTTTACATTTGATACCTTGGACAGAAACACACAATACAGAACAGTTTTGGGCAGAAGTAAATAATTACAGGGATGCATCCAACGAAAATCCATTTCCAAATCTGGTCAATGTTGCTTTAAGAATGCTTTGCTTACCGCATTCTAATGCAGATGTTGAAAGAATCTTTAGTTCAATGAATATTATCAAAAACAAAATCCGCAACAAAATGAAACTAGACCTATTAAACAACATTTTAAATATTAAATTTGGTATGAAGAGAATGGGTAAATGTTGCAATTCTTTTGAACTGCCCGATGAGATTCTGCTAATGTTAACACAAATGCAGCTTACAAAAAAAACAACGATGATGACGAAAACTTAGAGGCAGAAGTTGACAGTATCTTGCAATACATATAGTTATTATAGTTCTTATCTAAATGCCAAAGACAATTTATGTTTTGTTCTAAGAATTTATTTTTTATTCTTCTGTTAAATGTATATTTGTTTTGTTTCTTTCAATAAACAGTGTTACTATTTTAATGTTTTTATTAAATTTCTGTTTATTCTGGCGATAGTTGCTCTTAAACCATTCAAAACAAAAAACAAACCCCTTTTCAACAAAAAAATGTTCAAATGTATGTTGGTGTATTTCGGTCTTGGTTTTGGAGAAATCTGGTGAATTTTCAGGTAACGTTTTGAGAATTCTGAATTTTTATAGTTGGCAACACTGTTTATCAGCAGACGAGGCAAACCATATAAACAGTATTTCGGCAACGCAACAAACTTTGTCGGTACAAATAATTTAATAGACAGAAATTCAGAATTATTTGTCTGCAGAGTACATTATTCGGCAATTTAATCCTGCCCGATCGCAACATTGCGAGGGGATCTGGCAGGCTGCAGTAAAGTCTGCAAAATTTCATAATCAGACATTTTCATTTGAAGACTTTTCTATTTTAATAGTACAAGTTGAAGCGTGCCTTGCCTAAACTCAAGACCTATAACATCAATTTCCCCATCTGGAAGTCCTTACTCCAGGACATTTTCTTATTTTTTTCTCCTCTTTCCAGTATTCCTGAAACTGACCTGCGCGATAACCCGGCCAACCGACTCGACAACTACCAACAATTAGTTCAGACAATACAGAACTTTTGGAGCCGATGGTCCAAGGAGTACATTGGACAATTACAGCACAAAAACAAATGGCAAACATCAAATCCTATCAATGTGAAACCAGGACAGATGGTTATCTCTAAGGACGACAACCTGCCACCACTCAAGTGGAAAATCGGACGCATTAGTGAAATCCACCCAGACAGTGGCGGAAACGTTAGAATTGCTTCAATAAAGACTTCTACCGGCGTGACCAAACATTCTATTAATAAACTTTGTGTTTTGTCTTTTGAGCAATAATTCAAGTTTCAAGGTATTCAAGGTATGTTTGAGAATAACCAATTATGTTTTTGGCTGTTTTTTAAAATTGAGATCTTTATTCTTTCCGAACCCCCCTCTTACACATTGCCTAGGTGGGGAGACTTTGTACCTTCGCGAAGCTGTCGCTGTCGTTGGGCATCAGTGACCAGTAGTATGCATAGGGTTGCCAGATCTTCAGTTTTGACCCGGAGTTTTCGGTTTTGTATAATAATATCTGATCTCCGGACGTTCGAGAAAGTTCTTCAGGCGAAAATAAATTATTTTATTATATGATACCTATTTATGCCATGATACCTACCTTATTAAAATTTACGCCGCTACTGAAGTGATTCCCTGTGCCATGTCCATAGCATTCTATTTTACGCTACGCTTCAAGACGCAGACAAACTGTGTACAGTCGCCTGCGTCCGACCTCTGACAGTGTTCGTTTATCAGTTGTTTTGTCTGCGTTTGCCAACAACAGATTGAAGTGGTAAGTTTTTTTTAATTTTAACGTGAGGTCAAAATTTTAAAAACAAGCTTGATGCATCTAACCATTCAGCATTTACGCGTTTTTATTTTGATCGAGTATCGAAATTGCACCGCAAAAAAAGTACTTTACTTCATTCGAAGATTCTTGGATAAAAACGTTTTCATAGATAACAAAAGTTGATGACTTGAATGCATTATGCACTATATGCAATGTTCATTTTATCATTAAATGGTCTGATAATAGAACAGGATGGAAGTTGATTTGATAAAAGCGGAACTTTCAGTAAAAGTAAATTTAAACTTGTCATGTCAAGATTTTTTACGTACATCAAAGAGCTTGCCAAAGTTCAGACCGATTTGATTAAATTTTGAGGTAGTAGTACCTAAGGTACTGTATGAAGTATGAATTTGCAGCTTATTTATCAAGGTACTTAGGTATCCCTTATTACTATTTGTTAATGGTAATTTATTATTATTATTATTATGAATCTTCCCCCCAATAACAAGTGGCATCTGGCAACCCTAAGTATACAATACAAGACGGAAGAACGTTGCGCTACCTTTACGCATGCAAACAATGTACAACGTTGGTTTAAGTTTTAATGTAGTGTTTAAAAACTAAATAATAACAAAAACAAACAAGTATCAGCTCAACATCACAACAGTCGCAATGACACTGCATCAATTGAAAGAAATACAAATGTTATCGGAAGACCTCCTTGTAACAAAATGGCATATTTTAGGTTCAACTTTAAAGTCTTATTGCTATGAGAAAGCTAAATTTACTTTTTACAGCCTGACTTATGAATTAGGGCCGTTTGGACCTCAATATATTTTTCAATTATACTATCTTTACGACGTCCCCTAAAATAACACACTATCGTTTTCTCCAACCCTGGGAACCTTTCAAGTTTCACAGAAATTTCCTCTTATATTTTATTGCCGTCTATATTCTCACAGGCCGACAATGGCTATCCCAAAATCAAAGTGACAAAATGTGTCAATTTCAATATTTCGTAGGCAAACCAGAACCACCAAGAAATTTCCAAGAGAACGTCTTTTGTTAAAGTATGTTTTAGCAACAATTTGTTAAACAACCCCGTCATAAAACCCTGCGATTCCCATTCTATAAAGAAATCTAGTCTTCTCAAATAAACTGTCGGAACCATAAACCGATAGAGCATTTCCTTTAGAACCCAAACAGACATCAAATTCGCCCCAGGGCATGTCAACTACTCGTCGCATAGGCCATATAATTCCAAACTCAGGTTTCGTAGTTGAAAACAATGGTAATTTAAAAATATTAAAATTCAATCCTCCGCTTTTCCACAGGGTTAAGTTGATTATTAAATAAGTCATCTTGTTAAGATAAGATAGGTTCACCCTTAAGGTGAAGAGTCACTGTTAAGTTTAGAAATAGGCCTCATTGATTGTTCATAATTAAGGTTCTAGATTAAGATATCTTTTGTTTGATCGCGGGTGGGTAAGACATTTTTTGTGGAATTTTTGGTCTTACAATACAATCCGGCAGGCCACTCTATTCCACGTCGTGAGTAATTAAAGTTAATTAGGTCGAGCGGCTAAAATTATAAATTTTGATATTTAACGTTGCTGACGTTTAGGCAACCAGCAGTACTCAAGCATTTTCAGTCCTGTCGCCATCTCTTGAATAAGTCGAGAACTATCCAAACTTCTTAAATCTCCACCCCCACATTAACAAAGACCCAATCCTACAAACCAGTGAGTGTTCCGAGTGTCTTTTCCAATTCCTCTCCTTTGTAAGAGTGCTGCTTCCAAAATCTTTATTAATTCCTTCAGAATAATTCGTAAATTCACATTCATTAACAGTAAATTCATTTGTCTTTTTTGGTAAATTCATTTTGGCTTTGCCGCCGACCATTTGTAAATCCAGCCAGGGAAAAACTTTTTTTTTCTTTTTTTTAATAATATTTCCATTAAACTTTTCACTTTATGCCCTGGATTTAATTTCTAACCGTCCTTACCCTTTTACTTTCCCACTAGCCTTAAGTGCCAGTGTGGAGTGTGTGCGCCGCTAAAGCGCACTCGCGCAAAGTTTGGTGACCGGTGAGAGTGTACGCGAGTGTGAGGCGACCCCGACCATCAGCGGGTTGAACGTGTACCGGACCACCGGGAGAGAAAAGGTAGGATTTATGCTCACTCACTTGTCCGAATTTTCCTGAGTTTTATTTGTGTTATTATTTTCTGTTACAATTGTGAGATAGGGAAAGGGGTGAGAGGTTGAGTTTAGGGGATCGAGAAATACTTTAGGTACGAACTTCACAAGGTGTTATAAGCTCTCAAATTTGATGTCAGGTATCCAGGAACAGTTACCGCTCGGCCCCTGGTGCCTGCTACATAATTGGTGATCAGGCGTGGCGTATTTTTCTACATCCTCAAAAACTTGACCTCAATCCAAATTAAATAATTATTAATATTGTTAGAGAACAGAGAACGAAATGAAGTAGAAAGGCGAGAGACGTGTCCCGGTGAGTTTAATCGCTCATCGTAATTAATTAGGTAAATTAGTTTATTTAGGGCAAAAGAAAGAAGTAAAGGGATTTTCGTTTTCATATTATTTCCTTTTGTTTTATTTTATTTTTAGAATCCGTAGGTAGTTTGAAAGGATTAAGAAAATGCGATTAGGTAGGTAAAGTAATTGAAAATTAGGATCAAAGAACTTGCAGTTTAGGTATACAAGTTATCTTACGTCCATTTACGGTCATTTCTCCGTATAGTTCGATGACATTCTTATCCGCTATGCAGTGTCAGCAGACTCTCCGTATTTTTCCACGGTGTAATAAAAATTGTACAGTAGCATTTTTTTATTGTCATTAACCTTAGTCTTGATCTTTATTCGAACCGAACAAGTTGTAATTGCAAATAAATAAAATTTTTAAAAACTTAATCAAAATTCTTTTTTACAAAAGTGGCGCAGTCGGTAGGATTGTCAAAACGGCATTAGTGAAAATAATTCCGGTATCGTTTCAACGATTTATTTGACAAATCCTCGCGAATTTCGGCAACTCTCAAGCTGTTCGCATCCTTGGTATCCAGATCCAGTTAGGCGAATCGAGTAACCTAACGTGAAGAAATTCGAACGAACATCGAACCAAACGCACATGGACAGGATACTGATTTTTGCGTGAGTACAACTTATGTCTTTTAGAGGTTCTATTATAGATTCCGATACTGATAGTTCAATCGATACTGATTCTGACTCAAATTTACCCTCTTTGAATCGTTCCAAGTTTTCCAATACCCACTCAAAAAATGACTAACAACACTCCCGTCCTAAAAAATGAATATTTGGGAATGATTCCCGAATTCAACGGCGAAACTGAACTTCTCCCTCGCTTTATAGAAATATGCGAAAAATTGGTTAACAAATTTTATAATTCTCAAGACGAAAACGATTTCCAAAATGAATATTTAATGTCTAGCATCTTGGCAAAAATTAAAGGTGACGCAGCTATAAATATCTCGTCTTGTATCGTTAAAACTTGGTTAGATTGTAAAAATGCTCTTCTTAATGTTTATGCTGATAAACGTGATTTATTTACTCTTAATATAGAAATGGTCGAAATGTCTCAAAATAATGAAACTCCCTTCGATTTTTTCAATCGTCTTCAACATGCCTTAAATCTCCAAATTTCCTATATCACTGTTCATAGTGGTAACGTTATTGAAGGTCAGGTTTTATCGACATATTGTAGGAAACTCGCCCTCCGAGTTTTACTGCGAGGATTAAAAGATCCTATTGGTCCTCTTATGAGAACAAAAAATCCGTCCGATTTAAATGAAGCTTTAAACATGCTAACAAATGACTTTCAATTGACAAACTCTCAAAATAATTCTAAATTTAAATTCGTATCTAAAAATCACCCTCAATCTTCACAAATCAATCAACAAAGGCATAGACCAAATCATCAGCCACTGCAGATTACAAATTTTGCCCACAACTCTCAATTTAGGCCAAGCCAACCCAATTTCTTCGGTCAACGACCTCAATTTAACAAAAATACAAGCCAAGTAACACCAGAGTTTAACGCCTTTAAACCAAATCCAATTCCAAACCTTCCAAAACCGACCCCAATGTCTATTTCTACAAGGAACACATGGCGTCCTAATCAAGTCCCCCGATATTCCCAAAATTTTGGTCAAAACCAAAATTATAATAATAATAGGAATAAAATTATAGTGGAAGAATTACATAACATTGACGATGAGCCCGCAGTTGAACAAAATCCCGATCAAGCCGAAGAGTTTTTTCACCAACCAGCCTCAGAACCCCCAGAAAACTATCAAGTTTCCAACTTATGAACTTGACCTACAACGAAAGTAAACTTCCTTACATTATTTTTCCTGAAAACAACTTAAAAATTCTCATCGACACTGGTAGTTCTAAGTCTTTCGTTAAACCAGCTATTGCTAATAAATATTTCCGAAAATTCATTAAAGATGACGCTTTTCAAATCTCTACAGCTCATGGGACATCGACAGAAAAATTCAGTACCCTAATTCCCTGTTCCAAAATTTTTAATAATGAAAATACTCCATTAAAGTACTATTTATTCAACTTCCACAATTATTTCGATTGTTTGTTGGGAATAGATAATTTGCAAATTTTAAAAGCAGTTGTAGATTTAAATAATAATTTATTAACCACTCCGTATAGTGAAATAAAACTTAACTATCATAAATTAGATCATGAGAGCATGAATTGCATAGTAGTGTCTCCTCGATCTGAACAGATTGTTAAAGTTAACATAGAAAATGTTGAAAACGGTGATGTTATCATACCACACATGAAATTTTCTAATATAGAAATTCCTGAGTGTATTTCTAGGGTAGAAAATAATCAAGCACTTTGCACAATTCTGAATTCTTCTGATTCAGAGCAAAATGTAATTATACAAGAACCACTTCTAGTAGAAAAACTCGACGAATACGATTTTCCTACAGATAGTTCTCCTAATTATAATAATTTTAATTTTAATAAGTATAAGTTCGATATTTCAAAAATCAGAACAGATCACATGAATAGTGAAGAACGTTCTGCAATTTTAAGTTTAATTAAAGAGTACTCAGACATTTTTCACGTAGAAGGTAACCAATTAACCTTTACTAGTAAAATTAAACATAATATAAAAACTACTGATGAAATTCCGGTGTACACGAAATCTTACAGATATCCTGAAATTCATCGTAAAGAGGTACAAAAACAAATTTCAAAAATGTTAAACCAAAAAATTATACGACCATCTCATTCACCATGGTCATCGCCTATTTGGGTGGTCCCAAAGAAGTTGGACGCTTCAGGGGAACGAAAATGGAGAATAGTGGTCGATTATAGGAAATTAAACGAGAAAACTATTGGAGACAGGTACCCTTTACCGAATATCAGTGAATTGCTTGATAAATATTTTTCTACCTTGGACTTGGCATCTGGGTTTCATCAGATAGAGATGAGCGAAGAGGACATTCAAAAGACCGCTTTCAACACTGAAAACGGACACTATGAATTTCTTCGAATGCCTTTTGGGTTACGTAATGCACCCGCAACCTTTCAAAGGGTTATGGATAATCTCTTAAGGGGCATTCAAAATGAAAAGTGTCTTGTATATCTCGACGACATAATAATATTTAGTACGAGTTTGCAAGAGCACATAAGTCGTTTGCGAGAAGTTTTTGATACATTAAGATCGTCAAATTTTAAAATTCAATTAGATAAGTCTGAATTTCTCAGTAGAGAAGTCGCTTATTTGGGGCATATTGTGACGCCAGAAGGTGTCAAGCCGAACCCCGACAAGATAAAAGCAATACAAAATTATCCGCTACCAAAAACCTCTAAGCAAATTAAAGGATTTTTGGGACTTTTGGGATACTATCGCAAATTTATCAAAGACCTCTCAAAAATAACGAAACCCTTTACAAAATGTCTGAAAAAAGGTGCTACGATTAATGTTAATGATCCAGAGTATGTAAAATGCTTCGAATTATGCAAAAATCTTTTAACTAATGAACCAATACTGCAATACCCAAATTTTGAAGAACCTTTCATACTCACTACTGATGCAAGTAACCTTGCATTAGGTGCTGTTCTTTCGCAAGGCAAAATCGGATCAGATTTGCCCGTATCATACGCTAGTCGAACTCTTAACGATACAGAATGCAGATACTCAACTATAGAAAAGGAACTCCTAGCTATAGTTTGGGCCACCAAGTATTTTCGGCCCTACCTGTTTGGTAGAACATTCAAAATTGTAACTGACCATAAACCGCTTCAGTGGCTTATCTCCCTTCGAGAACCATCGTCAAAATTATTGCGTTGGCGTTTGAAACTGGAAGAGTACGATTATACCGTAGAATACAAAAAAGGTTCCCTAAATCAAAATGCAGATGCACTCTCAAGAGTCGAATTAAATGTTAATGAAACAAATCCAGTTAAATCCAAAATTTTTAATTATCTAGAGGAATTCAATGACAAACTTCAGAAACCTGGTCCTAGCGACATCGATAATCAATCGATGATTGTTGAAGTTGCAGACCTAGATTTAAAAGAAAATGCAGTAGAAGACAGTGACGAAACTGTCCATTCAAATGTAGAAAACCCAATTATAGGAATTCCTATCATAGAATCTCCTGTTAATCACGGTAAAAACCAAATTATAATTTCCGAAGTTAATTTCGCACCTGCAAAACCGAAATTAGCTAGACTATATAATAACGAAAAACAAAGAATATTTATTCAGATCTCCAAAAATAATTATGAACAAGAAATTATTAATTTTATTAAAGAATACATCGCGCCAAAAATAAAGTATTATTTGTATTTTGAAGATCCAATTTACGAAAGATTCTGTTCAGTCCTTCAAAAATATTTTAAAAATTCCGAAATAAATTTTGTTAAATGTACAAAGAAATTAATTGATGTTTGCGACGACGACGAAGTTAATTTTATTATTCAATCTCGACATGAAGGCAAAACAAATCATAGAGGCATTGACGAAACTGATAAACGAATAAAAACTAATTATTATTGGCCAAATCAACGTAAAACTATTCAGAATTACATAAATAATTGTGAACTTTGCATGTTAACTAAATATGATAGACATCCATTAAAACTCGAATTAAACGTCACTCCCACAGCTTCTAAACCGTTCCAAATAGTGCATATTGATAGCATAACCTTAGAAAATTGCAAATTTCTAACAATAATAGATTCATTTTCAAAATATAGTCAAGCCTACAAACTAAGTTCCGCACAAGGGATAGAGATAGCGAATAATCTTGTCAAATTTTTCACACATCATTGCATACCCGAGCAAATAATTTCAGATAACGGTAATGAGTTCAAAAATTCGGTAATTAAGGAATTATTAGAGACACATAAAATTAAAGTTCGCTTCATCAGTTCACAACATCCAGAATCTAATGGTCTGATCGAAAAATTTCACTCAACTATAATTGAACACATTCGGCTACTAAATAATCAGAACGAATACAAAAAAGAACCTATCGAAATGAAGGTAAATTATGCCCTTTTAGCATACAACAACACTATTCATTCTGTAACTAATTTGAAACCAGCCGAAATCATAACAGGTCATTTGGACATAGAATCTCCATTCAACCTAGATTTAGAAAAACAACTCGTAAATAATTATACATCGAATCATAGGGATAAAATGAAATTATTGTATCAGAAATTAAACGAAGACATTCAAACTAAAAAGGTACATGTTATAACTAAGGTCAACGAAAATCGGGAAACTCTTCCCGAAATTCCTAAACAAGTTTTTGTAAAAAATAAACAAAAACAGAGAAAAACGTTAAATAAATATAAACCCGAAACAATCGAAAAGGTTGACCTCGCTCTGAAAACAGCCAAAATTAAACCAACACACGGTAACACCACCGACAAAATTCATCTTTCAAATATTAAACGACCCAGAAAGAAAATATAATTTCTTTTTCAAAATTTCAGATTCCTTACTTTCGGACAAAGAACAGAAATCAAAGATATATCAAGAAATTTTGGAATATTGCCAATAAATTTGGGTCCGGCCAAACTTCAACGAACAGAACACACGTTTGTACACTACTATCATTTAGAACCCCTATATCAGGAAATTAACAGTTTAAATAGTCAGTATCTTAATTTTAAGCTTAGTATTAGTAGTAGTTCAACTTATATTTTAGAACTTGCAAATTACAACAAAATTGTGGGATTTCTTCAAAAATCAATTAATTCAAAAATCGATAATATTAAAATTCATAGTTATAGCAATCGAAATAAAAGAGGTTTAATAAATGGTTTAGGCTACATTATGAAAAGTTTAACAGGTGTTTTAGATTCTAACGATGGAGAAAGAATTTATAAAATCCTTGATCACGTACAAAATAATGAGAACCAATTACAAGAACAACTAAAATTAGAGTATTCTTTGAGCCATCAACTTATCCAAAATTTCAATGATACAGTACAAGATATTCAACACAACGAAATGCTACTTTCGTCAAGAATAATGCAGCTTAATAAAATTGTTAGTGAACAAGCTACACATCAAAATATTCTATTTGCTAAAGATTTACTTAACCAATTTTCAATACTTTACAGTTTAATTCTTAATACTCTCCAAGACATAGAAAATTCTATAACAGCTTGCCGATCAAATACTTTACATCCAAGTATCATTCAATCAAACCAATTATTCTCAGAATTACAAAACTTATCCTCTCACTATCACAACCAATTTCCTTTTGAATTAAAATACGAAAATATCCTAAATTTTGAAGCCATCCTAAAAGTTAATTGTTTAATTAGTCCTGAACAAATAGTATATTTTCTATCAGTTCCAATTGATTATGAAAGACAATTTGATCTTTTTCACATGCTTTCTATTCCCACTAAATTTGAGTCAGCGTTTGTTACAATTATTCCAAATTCGAAATTTCTATTAAAATCAATCGATAATTTGCAAATAGTGCCTCTAATCGATAACAGGTGTATTCATGGCAAATCGTATCATTGTCCAAGCTTTTCGCAAGGAAATTTTAACGTCAAATGCGAAGAAGGAATTCTGCTGCACGAAAACTACAGCCAATGTCAATTCAGTAAATTAGAAATTCTAGAAAATCACATCGAAATTATCCTGGACATCAACCAGTATTTAGTCGTCTTTCCAAAAGAAGAAAATTTGAAAATTCAGTGTCAAGATCGAACAGAAACAGAAACACTCTCTGGAATCTACCTAATAAAACAAGATAACTGCAAAATCTACTTTCGGCAACACGAACTTTCTTTTAGCGAAACCACGCAAGGAAAGCCAATACTTCTGACAGCTCCACATCTACAATTATCGGAAACAGCTCTATATCCGAAATTCAACATTGAACTTAAAAAACTGAACCTGAAGGACCTGCCCGAAATCTCAATCACACCAATTAAAGAAAATTTAGTCAACTACCAAATACCCAGCATTTGGACAGTCATATTATACATTCTAATAATTATAGCGATTGGGAGCGCTTTTATTTGTTACAGACTGAAAAGGAAATCAGCAAAAACATCTCCGAAGAAAGAAAACGAAAAACCCGAAATTCAACCAAGGGATAGAAAAATCAACCTTCCAGGGGAGGCTTCCTTCTAAGGGTGGAGGAGTTATCTTACGTCCATTTACGGTCATTTCTCCGTATAGTTCGATGACATTCTTATCCGCTATGCAGTGTCAGCAGACTCTCCGTATTTTTCCACGGTGTAATAAAAATTGTACAGTAGCATTTTTTTATTGTCATCAACCTTAGTCTTTATCTTTATTCGAACCGAACAAGTTGTAATTGCAAATAAATAAAATTTTTAAAAACTTAATCAAAATTCTTTTTTACAAAAGTTACATATATTATATCCATACAAGGAAGGAATATTGAGAAATTAATTAGATTTTCTTAGGCATCATCTATTTTTTTTCTTATTATTTTTATTTTTTTGCATTTCAGTCAATTAGAAGGGTGTTTGATGGGTAATTAACCTTAACTTTCTTTCGAATAGGATTAGTTATTATGTGTGGGAATTCCTATTGGGATAACACCTGTAGAATGCTATTAGGCGCACGACCCTCAGTCGTAAACAGATTATTGGACCTTACTGGAGTAGGTTTATTTGTGTAAAGTAGGCCAGTGTGCTAAACCACAATATTTATGATGTTTTTAAAATTTTACAGGTTTATACGAACAACGTTATTAATTTCTAACTTTTTGCGTTACCATTAAAGCCCCTTTTACCAATTTAAAATACTTGTTTCCGGGTACCGTTATCGTACTCATTATCCTATTCTTTGAGCGCAATCCCTTTCGTCTTCAAACTTAATTAGTAAGTTAGTCAGGTCGATAATAGGAATAGAATAGTAGTTGGAAATCTAGTTTTCCCAGTTTTTTGAAGAGTAGGTAGTGGGAGAACGCTTAAGTTCTACATGTTTTTTTCAGGGAATTAGTTGCGACCAGGGAAAATTATTAGGTAGTCAGTTTTTTCAGATTTTTTTTTCTTAATTACATTTTGCATTGCAATCGAGTAATTTCACATTTCTGAATTAGAAACTATGTCACCACATGGTATCTCAGTAGAAGTTAGTGAATTAATTACGGAGAGTAATTACATTTTTGCAGTAGTTGTTAGTGGGAATATCTCTAGTAGCCGATTTTTTTTTATATATAATTAGATAGTGATAGTTAATTGGCCAGTGTAGCGTGTCATTCCACTCTTAGTTAATCAGGTCGCCTACAAACGCCCACATCTCTATTAGTAGTTTTTCAGTTTAAATAAGGGGAAGTTAGTCGTCAAAATGAGTCAAAGAGATACACCTCACTATCATCCCGAAAATATTGATGTGCCAAATACGGCACCGCGACCTCTGGTAACTAGGCCGTCAATTACCACTTCACCAGCGGGACTGCCCACTGTTGTTACCACCATGGAGTTACCCACTGACCCAGCGTTTACAGTTGACACAGAGCTTGAAGCGGCAGCAGGACCATCAGCTCGTCGTACGGGCGCGATACCGAGGCAGCGACCACCTAACAGATCGGAATCGCCAACAACTAGAAACCCAATAGAAGAATTAACGCAATACTTGAGAAAAGCTAGTGTAAGCGGACCGCAAGCCTTACTAACAATCGATAGTTACGAAGGAGGGCCAGATTACGACATATTTATTGATATGGTGGAAAGCACTGGCGCAGCTTATGAATGGACCGAAGCGGAAATGGTCCGAGCAGCAGAGATGAAATAGAAAAAACAAGCGCGAGTGTACTATGGAGCCCTTCGTCCACATGAAAAACCGAGGGTAATCGAGCAGATGAGATCGTGGTTAAAAAGAATTTTTGGCCGCACGCTTACTAGAGCCGAAGCAGAGCAACAACTCAGAAGGTGCATTAGAAAACCGGGCGAATCACTGGCGCAATACGCCCAGAAATTAAAGGTAATAGCTCGAGAGATCTATCCACACCAGGAGATGGATGTGATGGACGCTATAGAGCATGATATCATGCTAGTGAAGCAGTTTCTGCAAGGAATTGGTACGAGGCTTGCTAACGCTGTTGTAAAGGTGGCAAAGCGTTACCGAAACATCGATGAAGCCTTGGGCGTCGCGGAAGATTGCGAAGAGCAAGTGAACCGGCTGTTCACCCATACCCTCCATGACGATGAATATTCCACTAACTTAAAGGTCAATGCAGCCGAGAGTAAGCCAAGAGCAGAACCTGAACAAATCGACCAGATGCTTTCGAACCAGATACCACCAAGGAATAGAGGGAACGATAGACGAGACGCCTATTCCGCCTATTCCGGAGGAGTAAATACACGAGACGAATATTCGAGAAACCAGCATCCGCAGAACCACTACGTCCCGCGTCAACATAATAATTATGGACGACGACCACCGAATGCCTACTATCCCAAGTACTTCAAACACAGAAATAACTTTGGGGCTGACACCAAAAGTGTTTATCTGGATTACTTCCATTTTATGCAGAACAGATGTCGAAATTGCGGAGAAAAAGGACATCACTTGGCCCAATGTACCAAGGAAAAGGTAGTATTTTGCTACGCTTGTGGAAAGATGGGAATACTTTGGCCCAATTGCCATTTAAACTGGCAGACCGCATCGGCGACGAACATCAGGTAAAAGAAACCAAGACTAAAATTATCCTACACCTAAATTCCGAACAGTACGAGTACATCCATCCTCTATATCCAAAACACTCCTACAACATGGTTGGTGGACAGCGGTGCTGCGGTTTCGTTAGTGAAACAAAAAGTTGTAGACAGATTTAGATTACCGTGTCGTTCAAATGGTAGGTTCATTATCACAGATATCTCTGGTAACGTACTTAGCAAGAAAGGAGTTGCTATTGTTAGGACTCGTGTTCTTCGTGATAATATTTCTCAGGTGGATCATGAATACGTCATCTGTAACGATAATCTAAATTTCGACACAGACGGGTTGATAGGGAATGACTTTCCAGGTAAATTCCAGCCGCTGCTGGATTATAGTACTCATACTTTAGTATTAGAGGGATGTAGGGTAGTTATGCAAAGCGATCGAGCTCTGTCCAGTCGTCAGGGTTTTAATCAACAAGAACCCGTTGCTATAACGCCGGCGCCTTTGAGAAAGATACAGGTGTCGTCTCGAGAACTGGGATGTCGCAATAAAGCGAGCGAGTTCTCACCGGCCTTTACGGTACAAAAAGTACGAGGAGTAGTTTTTAATACCGTGCCCAAAGAGGTGCGAGGAGCAGATATTTATCGGAGGCAAGGGGCGGCATCTGAGGATCCTGTCGGTCTCGAGGTCGCCGACGAAAAGTCCGTAGCAAGCTTACCAACCATAGATGACATAAAGATAGACAATAGACCGGAGGATATGAACGTGGTCCCAAATCAGTCAACAATAGAACATGGACTTAATGAAGGTGGGGACCCTCCTCGCCTGGTTAGGATCCATGAAGAAGTAATTATCCCAGCTTTTCATGGTTGCGATCTGAATGTTCCTATCGGAGGGCCCGCCGAGGGGAGTACGATGATCGTGGAACCACTTCACCTACAGACAGGTATACAAATCGCTAAGGCAGTAGTGACAATTCCAGATTATCCAGATAACAGAAAGGACATAACCGTTCGTATCCTTAATGTAAGTTCAACACCACAGACCATTGAGAAAAATACCCCAATTTTAAAATTGGTAAGTGCGACTGAGCAATGGTTGATAGGGGGTATCGTGGAGATTGAGCCAGAGAGCCACGAAGCGAATCTTCGGCCTTTGTGTAATGAAACGGAGTAGGTTAGAGTAGGTTAGAAGCCGTATTGGAGCAGTATAAGGAACTTTTTGAAATAAAAGGACAGGCACTGAAAGCCACAGAGTTAGTAAAGCATAAAATCGACACCGGAGATAGTTCCCCAATTGCGAAAGCGCCGTATAGGGTTCCTTTTAAACAGCATGCCATCCTGAAAGAACAGATAGATGAGATGTTAGCTGATGACATAATAAGACCTTCTACGTCTCCGTGGAGTGCGCCAGTAGTACTCGCAGAAAAGAAGTCCAACAGTGGTGAGATTTTGTATAGATTTCAGGGCACTAAACGCAGTCACCAAGAGAGACTTCTTTCCCATCCCCAATGTTCAGAAAACAATCGATTCACTAGGTGGTGCCGAGCTGTAAACCACACTAGATATGACCAAGGGTTACTGGCAAGTAGAAGTAGAACCCGAGGACAAGGAAAAAACCGCCTTTAGCGTACCCTGGGGGCATTATGAATGTAATAGAATGCCTTTCGGCTTAGTTAATTCGCCGTCGACGTGGCAACGTCTAATGACCGCAGTATTATCAGGTTTAATAGGTAGTCACTGTTTTCTATACCTGGACGACATAATTTGCTTTCGAAAAACGATGTCAATGAACACTTAGCTAAATTAAGCAGAATTTTTGATAAAATCCGTGAAGCTGGCTTAACTTTAAACCCTAGTAATTGTAAGTTTATGAAGAAGGAACTTGAATATTTAGGTCATATAGTTTCAGCAGGTGGGTTAAAACCTGACCCCTCCAAAATTTCAACAATTTGCAATTATCCCGTACCTTCTATAGCCACAGAAATTAGGTCCTTTTTAGGACTAGTAAATTATTACCGCCGCTTCATCCAAAATTTTTCCACCCTCGCTAAACCACTCACCGAATTAACTAAGAAGGATACTAAATTCGTTTGGTCCGAGAAATGCCAAAAATCATTTGAATCATTAAGTAAGTCCCTCATCTCAGATCCTATATTGGTGTATCCAGATTTTGAGAAACCTTTCATTTTGTCCACCGATGCCTCAGGTTTTGCTTTAGGTGCTGTTTTATGTCAAACGAAAGACGGAAAAAAACTGCCAGTAGCATACGCCAGTAAATTGCTGCTGAAAGCAGAGCAGAATTATTGCACAACTGAAAGAGAATGTCTGGCGTTAATTTGGGGCATTAAACATTTTAGATATTATTTATGGGATACCGAATTCAAAGTTATCACAGACCACCAGCCTCTAAAATGGCTAATGAGCGTGAAAGACCCTAGCAGCAGGTTGATGAGATGGTCTCTGGCCTTGGCCGAGTATACCTTCACCATAGAGTATAAGCCAGGGAGAAAACACTCGAATGTAGACGCCCTGTCAAGAATAAAATCCATTCGATTATTGACAAATGTAGAGAATCGTGGTCCCATGTGGGACAGGGTAGACATCAAGTTCTGGCAGAGAAAGGATACTGAGATTTCTCGCATGATAGAAAAAGTCTGCAGGGGCGATACCAAGGAATACTATTTAGACTTAGACGGTGTATTGTTTAAGATCGGAGAAGATAGATCCGGGGATAGGATGGTAGCGCCAGGAGAGATCCGACCTTTCTTTATCTGGTCACGTAGGGATAGACAAAACTTTTGATCGCATAAAAAGGACTTTCGTTTGGCCCAGGATGGCAGAAGAAATAAGAGATTATGCCAACGCTTGCGAATCCTGTGCCCAACGGAAGACCTCTCCTCACCTAAGACCAGCCCCATTACTTATCACACCTCCTCCTCACCGACCATTTTTCCGCATTGCCATGGATGTCGTTGGGCCCCTGCCTGTTACCGATGCAGGTAATAAATATCTTCTGACAGTCCAAGACGCGCTAACCAAGTACATAGAAGCCTTCCCCATGAAAGATCAGACAGCTCGCACCCTGGCCAAAGCATTTGTGAAAGGGATAATTTTAAGGCACGGAACTCCGAGACAATTACTCACCGACAGAGGAACAAACTTTACGTCACAGATGTTCGAACATATTTGCGAAATGTTGGGAGTTAAACATTTGAAACCCACTGCGTATAGACCCGAAGCAAACGGTGCCCTGGAAAGATTTCACCGTACCCTAAAGGATATGTTGAGCCATTATATAAGACCAGATCAGGGGGATTGGGATGAACGGGTTCCCTATGCCCTGGCGGCTTACGGCTCCATGACTCACGCATCGACAGGGGATACTCCGTTTTTCCTGTTATATGGGAGAGACATGGACTATCCATATGACGAGATGTTCAAGCCACTCAGAATTAGGTACGATACGGATACAAACTATGCCAGTAAATTTATACAAGGAATGAAAATTGCCCACAGGAATGCCATCCAAGATATTGAGAGGAACACGAGAAAAGTACACGGCAATTTCAACAAAAGAGCTCAGCCACATAAGTTGGACGAGGGAGACCGAGTCTATCTGTACGATCCCGGTGCGCATGCTGGAATTAGCCGTAAATTGAGTAAACCGTGGAAAGGACCTTATCGAATAGTAGAATTAAAAGGCGTGACGGCCATGATTAAAGAGATATATGGAGGTAGATTCCAAAAAGTACATGTGAATATATTGAAACCCTGCTTAGCGACAGAAACTGTAGGTAATCAATTAGGAAATGCGCCAATTAAGGTTAGGGATAGGGAAGAGGCCAACGCAGGTTGGGACATAGATTTAGATTTTGGGTTAGGACTAGGAGTAAGAGCAGGATCAGAAACAAATAGGGAGAGGAGTAGGAGTAGGGAAAACGGGCAGGTCCAGATAGATCAGGTGCCTATTCCAGGTGGTCCAGTAGAGATCCATCCTACTGCCCCTATCCAACAACAGGAAACCGACGAGGATGTCCCAGGAGAAGCAGAAGGAGAAGAAGAAGAAGAAGAAGAAGAAGAAGACAACGAGAGGACCCCGGAGGAAGTCACCGAAGCAGTCCGAACGGAAATACCGACTGTTCCCCGACCTCATACAAGGAGTCAAGGACCAGTAGCCGAGGAACCTTGGATAAGCAAACTTCGAATCTAAGGTTGTATACGATTCGATATTTAAAGGCTTCTCCTGTTTACAGATGACGCTCCTCCAAATACTCATGGTTCTGGGATGCTGCCGCATGCTGGGTGGTGAGATTGTGACGTACGATTGCCAAGACGAGACAACAGAAATGACTAAGGTGTCCCTTCTCAGAGTGAAGCCGTGTGCCGATCCTCGAAATGCTAGCCAGACAGTACACCGAAACATCCAGCTGATCCAGAAGAGGAAGTATATGGGGGTCCATGTATTCACCTGTATGGTGACGGTGTCCCATTTAATCCAGTATTGCGGAATGCACTCTCACACCAGTTCTGTAACGGGAGGATTTGGGAAGTATGTCCAACCGATTCGAAGAGATGCTTGTATTAAAGCCCACAGTTTTCAAAAATCTACTTACGGGGCATTGGAGCGGGTGTAATAACGAAAGTCAAAATGAACGGAACCACGGAGGTTTCTACCACCCTGTATAGTACGTTAACACCATCAGGTAGTTGTCAAGGTACTCGATACACCATGGGTACCATAGAATATGACAACGTAATTGTATCAGCATCCATCACCATCCGGATGTTCGACTACACCACCACCGCAGACGCCGAGAGAAATGTGGTAAACCTACGAAGTGGCACGATCTGTCCCTACAATGATGGTTATTGCTTTGATGATTTGGTTGGAGAAGTGGTGTGGAGAACCAGTATGGCAGACCAGTGTACCAGTAGCGGTGTAGATGTATTATATGAAGGAAATGCTACCCTCCTTCTTGTAAGTAACGACCCACCAACCCGTTACGTCATAGTAGAAACAACCGACACCGTCTTCGCACTTCGATTAACTAAATCTGAGGACCTGTGCCATTAACGAGCATGGCAGACCGAACAATACCGGCTACTGGTGATAATGGAAGATTCGTTGGGGTTCTTTTATAGAAAAACCATTAGGCTACCCCAGAACACCGACCTCATGGCCTACGTACTAAGCAAATTATTATTCTTGGAAATTGCCGTTAGAAAGCAAATGTCTGACATAATTTACGATTCCATTTACAAGCGCTGCGAACTACGCGAGAAGATTCTCCAGAATCGGCTTACCCTGGCCCTACATTCGCCAGACAAAATTGGTAACCTGGTGAAAGAAACAACTGGTTACATCGGCCGTGTTATGGGAGAAGTTTTATATATCGCCAAATGTAAACCTGTCCTAGTTGAATTCCGAAAAAGCAAAACTTGCTACCAAGAACTCCCTGTGATTTTCCAAAACAAGTCTCTATTCCGAACTCCCCTAAGTCATATCCTCACCCAACATGGAACAGAAGTCGATTGTCAGTCACTCCTTCCCGTAAATTTTTTCCTCGACGGCCAATGGGTAGAACTAACACCCGAACTGAAGAGAGCAGAGATAGCCATTGAACTTGACGCCAACAAAGAAGAGAACACAATATCGTTGAGGGATATTTCTCCGATAAGTTCTAAAGGGGTGTACTCTCAAGATGACCTCGAACGATTCCAACATTCTCTGCTCTTCCCAAATGAACGACGAGCAATTTCCAATGAAGTCGTGAGAAGAATAACTGGTCGAGGCGGAGGTACCGACAGTTACCAAATGAAAAATTTGTTTAGCGCTGCAGACATTAAGACGCTAGCAAAGTCCGCTGCAGAAGAGGTCTGGGACTTCCTCACGTGGAGGGGTAACATCTTCTCCATCTGCGGGTTCCTGTACTCCATATGGGCGTTCCTTAATTACGCAACGGGAGTAGCCATTAACTATTCGACGCTGAGACGAGCCGCCAGACATCACCCTAGGCGACGACATTTGTGGACCAGCTTGTGGCAGACCCTAACACATCGCTATCTGATCAAACCACACCAAAGAGACACATCAACTGCGAACGCTGCCCCAGCGGCGGATCCACCCGTCCAGCTCTATCCGGAACTACCGCCGTCCCAGGCGGTTCAACCATGCTACGATCCGAGGTGCGACCCCGGAGCCAGCGCCAGACATCCCGACGCCAGTGTTGTGTAGTGAAGTGCAGTGAAGTGCAGTGCGCGAGTGAAAGTGGCGTTAGGGACTGATAGGAACAATAACCTAGATTATGTTTGTTTTTTTTTTGTTTGTGGTTCTTGTCCACGATTTTGTGCTTGTTTAATGTTGTACTTCTATAATAAATTTCTTTTATGTGTTTTGTGTTTTTGTCCTTATTTGCCTTTGCTTGTCTTTGTTTAGGCGTTTTGATGTTTGATGCTTTGGTGTTTTGATGTTTAGGATTAATTACCTAGGATTTATTATGTTCAGTTTTTCTTGTTCGTTATTTTTCTAGCGTACCAATCAATTTAACCTCGTGGAAAATTAATTGATCCGCTTAAACAAGTGGGTAATGTAACAAAATGGCATATTTTAGGTTCAACTTTAAAGTCTTATTGCTATGAGAAAGCTAAATTTACTTTTTACAGTCTGACTTATGAATTAGGGCCTTTTGGACCTCAATATATTTTTCAATTATACTATCTTTACGACGTCTCCTAAAATAACACACTATCGTTTTCTCCAACCCTGGGAACCTTTCAAGTTTCACAGAACTTTCCTTTATATTTTATTGCCGTCTATATTCTCACAGGCCGACAATGGCTATCCCAAAATCAAAGTGACAAAATGTGTCAATTTCAATATTTCGTAGGCAAACCAGAACCACCAAGAAATTTCCAAGAGAACGTCTTTTGTCAAAGTATGTTTTAGCAACAATTTGTTAACAACCCCGTCATAAAACCCTGCGATTCCCATTCTATAAAGAAATCTAGTCTTCTCAAATAAACTGTCGGAACCATAAACCGATAGAGCATTTCCTTTAGAACCCAAACAGACATCAAATTCGCCCCAGGGCATGTCAACTACTCGTCGCATAGGCCATATAATTCCAAACTCAGGTTTCGTAGTTGAAAACAATGGTAATTTAAATATAGTAAAATTCAATCCTCCGCTTTTCCACAGGGTTAAGTTGATTATTAAATAAGTCATCTTGTTAAGATAAGATAGGTTCACCCTTAAGGTGAAGAGTCATTGTTAAGTTTAGAAATAGGCCTCATTGATTGTTCATAACTAAGGTTCTAGATTAAGATATCAGTTTTGTTTGATCGCGGGTGGGTAAGACATTTTTTGTGGAATTTTTGGTCTTACAATACAATCCGGCAGGCCACTCTATTCCACGTCGTGAGTAATTAAAGTTAATTAGGTCGAGCGGCTAAAATTATAAATTTTGTTATTTAACGTTGCTGACGTTTAGGCAACCAGCAGTACTCAAGCACTTTCAGTCCTGTCGCCATCTCCTGAATAAGTCGAGAACTATCCAAACTTCTTAAATCTCCACCCCCACATTAACAAAGACCCAATCCTACAAACCCTCTACCCCGAGAGCCACCCCCTGGGCTGTCCCAGGCCCTTCCTAATTTTTCTTGCGGACAGATCCTTTAAAAAGGGATGCTGTCCATTTCTCGAGGACATTTTCTTTCTCGTTTTTCTACGATCTACATTTAGCGAGTACCAGTGACTGTTCCGAGTGTCTTTTCCAATTCCTCTCCTTTGTAAGAGTGCTGCTTCCAAAATCTTTATTAATTCCTTCAGAATAATTCGTAAATTCACATTCATTAACAGTAAATTCATTTGTTTTTTTTGGTAAATTCATTTTGGCTTTGCCGCCGACCATTTGTAAATCCTGCCAGGGAAAAACTTTTTTTTTCTTTTTTTTTAATAATCTTTCCATTAAACTTTTCACTTTATGCCCTGGATTTAATTTCTAACCGTCCTTACCCTTTTACTTTCCCACTAGCCTTAAGTGCCAGTGTGGAGTGTGTGCGCCGCTAAAGCGCACTCGCGCAAAGTTTGGTGACCGGTGAGAATGTACGCGAGTGTGAGGCGACCCCGACAATCAGCGGGTTGAACGTGTACCGGACCACCGGGAGAGAAAAGGTAGGATTTATGCTCACTCACTTGTCCGAATTTTCCTGAGTTTTATTTGTGTTATTATTTTCTGTTACAATTGTGAGATAGGGAAAGGGGTGAGAGGTTGAGTTTAGGGGATCGAGAAATACTTTAGGTACGAACTTCACAAGGTGTTATAAGCTCTCAAATTTGATATCAGGTATCCAGGAACAGTTACCGCTCAGCCCCTGGTGCCTGCTACATCCTGCAATTAGAACACTTGCTGGAAGAACCGGTACTACAACAAATTGAGGAACACCCAGAAACAAGCACGGGGAGAATTGCTCAGGTAGTAAACGCAAGCCATCAAATGGTACTAAGAATTTTGCATTACTATCAGTTGCATCAGTGCAGGCACTTTTGCCGCGCGTTTTTCCGCGACGCTTAGTCTTTTGTCGATGGATGCTTAAAGAATTAATAGAACATTCACAATTTATTACGAACACCCTTTGTACCGACGAAGCAAATTTATCCAGGACTGCAATAACAAATTTTCATAACAACCACCTCTGGCACGACGAAAATCCTCATGCAATTCAAGAAGCCTGGCATCAAAATAAATTTTCCTTAAACGTGTGGGTGGGAATCGTTGGTGAATTTTTAATCGGTCAATTTTCCCTCCCTCCAAGACTAACAGCAGATTATTACTACCTTTTCCTACAAGACCATTTACCTGCATTGCTGGAAAATGTTCCACTGTTAATTAGAAGCCGTATGTGGTTTATGCATGATGGTGTTCCCGCACATTTTGGCATTCAAGTTTGTGAGTTCTTAAATAGATCGTATGCCAATAGATGGATAGGCCGGGGAGCGTAATTACACACTGTACAGAACCCAACCCTTCTGAATCGTGGTATGGTTGGTAAATGTTAAACTATTACTACTACAAAGTATACCGCGATACAGATCGATTGCGCGTCTGTATATGCTGTATACCCGCATGCAGCTATAATTAATGTTTTCGATATCACAGCAAGGGACATTATGCGCGAAATTGCCCAACCAGACAAGAGGGCAAGATTTGTGCGAGTGCTAATTTACCATCAGCTTCAAATTTGGGCATGAATGTAAGTAGTACGTCGAACTCTGTTCTTAACATTGTTTCAGAAAATGGGAGTCATTCTAAATATTTCAAGGATGCTTACATAAATGATAAATTTGTACGGTGCTATAGCAGTTGTGTTACTCTACGTGAAGATTTTAATTTTACATATCTAGAAGGTGAAACGGAATCATTAGTAAGACATGGTCAAGGAGTTGTGAAACCCTTAGGACTGTTCACGGCGGTAGTGTCTATAGATGGTGTTACTGCGAAGGTAAAAACACATCTTGTGCCAAGTGATTCTCAGCAAGTGTCGCTGATAGTAGGATATACCTATACAGAGCAAGAGCACGTAATCATCTAAAGTAAATCTAACGAATTGGAAATGCAGCAGGCTAACATTGGTAATGGCGGTGTATCTGAGCCATGTAAAACTGTATTAAGAGCTGCAAAGACAATATTAATACCAAATAATTATGTGGGACATATTAAGACAAATACTGACATTTTAAACAAGGAACTGTGCATTGAAGGAGACTAGATACTGGTACTACGTGGGCAGCCGACTTCCCATAAGAACTTATGGTACATCTCTCCAACAGATAATTTACCTCCGACATTGAAAAATGTGACGTGCATAAGAAGGGTCATACAGCTGTATGAGCACATTTCAAGGTCATTCAAATTAGGGGGGTCTTTGAACCGAGGTCAGAGGTCGTTCCAGACCGGCATAGGGCTTTATGCGTAGATTTTTGGAAAAAATGTGGCGTGCATAGGAAGGGTCATACAGTTGTATGAGCTCACTTCAAGGTTACTTAAAATTGGGGGGGTCATTGAACCGAGGTCATTCCTAAACGGCAAAGATTTTGGAAAGTGGCGTTCGTGGGGACGTCTCACATAACCTCAAAAAATTAATGCACACAAATATGCAGAGATTATTGAATATCGCAGTCGCAGTCCACATTTGGACAGTTATTGGCTTAAATATAGAGAAAATTCCTCAGGAAGCAGCTGCAGGGGATCGAACCCAATCGGCATATACAGCTGCATGAGCTCATGTGTCAAGGTTACTTAAAATTCGGGGGTCAGAGATCATTGAACTGTTATGCAGATATTTGGAAAGTGACGTTCAAAGCAAACCATCATTGTTAATTAATAATAATTACTCGCAAGTATTTACAGCAGAAATCAGGTGGCTATCTTGTTTTTTTGTTCAAAATTTAGAGCGCATGAGGACTCACAAGGTGTCAACTTCCTAGGCATTTACGAAATTATTACGAAAGCACACGCAGCGCACACATAATATGTTATACTTTGAAGATCCACATCTACACACAAAATAAAATACCTAGTTAACAACTACGAGGACAGTACACCAATTGTTGTCCCTAACATAGTTGGCGTGGTCTGACAAAAAAAAATAGGCGCATTCAATTCTGTGACATTTCAGAGCTATAACTCCAAAGTATTATTAATTTGACTTTCTTCAGTGCTTTTCTGTGTACGTTTGTAGTCAGAGTTTCACAAAAATGGATAAAAATGAACTCCGAGCGGTGATAAAGTATTTGCAAAAGAAAGGTTTGACGCCAACTGAGATTCATCAAGATATGGTAAATGTGTTAGGGGACGATGCTGCAACTTATCAGATTGTGAAAAACTGGTCCAGAGATTTTAAACTTGGACGAACATTATGTGAACATGCTGAAGGTGCTGGCCCCCGGCAAACTGTGGTTACTCAAGAAAATATAAATTTGGTGCACGACCTGGTCATGAACGATCGACGAGTTAGGGTGCGATCTATAGCTGAAACTCTGGGCTTTTCGATAGGCAGTGTAGAAAAAATACATTTAGACCTTAGAAAAGTGTCTGCAAGATGGGTGCCTAGAATGCTTTTGCCTGATCAAAAACGCGCCAGAGTGTTGATTTCGGTGGCCAATTTGGAACGATTCAAAGCAAACGAGCACAGTTTTCTTCGTAAATTCGTGACTGTCGATGAAACCTGGGTTCATCATTTCGATCCCGAGTCAAAACGCCAAAGTATGGAATGGAGGCATAAGAATTCTCCGCCACCCCGCAAATATCGCGTTGTGCCGTCCGCTGGAAAACTCATGGCAACAATTTTTTGGGATGCCGAAGGAATTTTGTTAACGGACTACTTGGAACGTGCACACACTATATGTTTGCCGGCCTCTGAATGTAAAGTGGTGCAGTGTGTTGCTCTCCAAATTTAAAGTTTTCTGCGGAATTTTCTGTGTTAATTTGGGAAAGTGGTATCATTTTAAAGTCAAAGATCCGTAGTTTCTGAAACTGTAATTCTTGTGTGAATTAATTGTGAAATAACTTGAGGATTTTGGAAATATAATAAATAATATGGCAGATAAGAAAATAACACGGTCTGCAGCTGGAAAAAGTGAGGACACAAAAGAAACTGTACAAGAAATACTTTGCAGTGAAGTTTTTCTGCAACGTTTTTCGGTGTTAATATCCGAGATACGAAATACTGATAATCAATTAATGCGTAAGTTGGATAGTTATGAACAGTATAGTAGGAGGAAAAGTATACGAATAATGGGATTAGTGGAAACACCTGAGGAAGACATAAACAAAGTAGTCGCGCGGTTCCTAGAAGAAAAGTTGCAATTGGAATTGCCCGAGAATTCTGTTGACAGAACTCACCGTATCGGACATACAGTGGTAAATAATGGGCGTGTAATAATAGTCAAATTTACTAGCTATGCATTTAAAAACTTAGTCTTTCGGAACAAGAGGCTACTAAAAAATACTGGAATCATAATTGCGGAGGACTTGACAAGGGAAAGGGCTGCATTGCGTAAGCGGGCCGCGGAAATGTGGGGTAAAAATAATGTGTGGACCAGTGACGGTCGGATCCTTATAAAAACAAACACTGGTATTAAAAAAGTTGAAAATGAATTGCAATTGATGGAACTTAATGCTGGAATGAAATAGACGACATTTTTTTTTATCGCACTTATTGTTTTCTGTACTGTTTGGTATGAACTTTTTTTTTTATTTGTTTTTCTCTTTAGTGTTGTCTTCTAATGCTGATTCCGGGATGGCCAATATAATTTGTTAATTTATTAACGTAATATTATTGTGAGAATTACTGTTTTTCTACATGTATTATGATTTAGGGGAGCGACATTGCTGTACCCGCTGATGACATGGCGTTTAAACTTGCACATCTCAACTCCAGATCTTTGGTTGCCAACCATGTTTCGTTTGCGGAGTATTTTGGCGGGTCTGGATGCGACATAATAGCAGTCAGCGAGACATGGTTACACTCTGGCATAGAGAGTGACTTCGTTCAGTTTGGTAGCGACATGAATATTGTACGCAAGGACAGATCCTATGCTAGGGGCGGTGGAGTTTGTTTTTTTGTTAATAAAACTTACAGGTATAAAATAATAACATTGGATTTGTTGATTAACTCTTTTGAATATATGTTAATGTGTTTGTGTCTTGGTGGTAGGAGGGTTCTATTTTGTAACATATATAGAACTTGTTCTTTTAGAAACATGAATGAATTTTTTTTGCAGAGTTTGAAAGTTTATGTTCGGCTGCGGTGGTGCTTTGTGATGTGCTCGTGTGTGTGGGCGATGTTAACATTGATGTGATGGATTTTTCTTCGCCCCACGCCAAGCAGTATTCTGATCTACTCGAGTCTTTTGATCTACATCAAATGGTTACTGAACCTACACGAATTTGTAACACTACAACAACGATTATCGATCATTTGATAGTTTCTGATAGCTCTTTAGTAAAAAATGTATTTGTTGATTTAAATCATTCAATTTCAGATCATGGGGTGATTCTCTGTGAGCTGGATCTGGCAACTAAAGTATTCATACCTAAATTTATCACTTATTGCTGTTTTAAAAATTTCAATAGCGTCAGCTTCTTAGATCAGTTAAAGCAGATTCCTTGGTATTTGATATATGAGATGGGTAGCGTTGATGAAAAGGTGTGTTTCTTTAATAATAACTTATTGGCTGTTTTTGATGAGCATGCTCCTTTGATAGTATCCCGGGTAACGAAAAAGAGAGCTCCATGGTTGACGGACAATCTGTGTTTTATGATGAAGTTACGTGATAAAGCTCTGTTACATTACAGGAAATCTAGAACTGCTGCTCATTTGAACTACTACAAGTCACTTAAGAATTTAATTAATTCTACTGTAATTAGAGAAAAAAAAGCGTACCTAAATCATTTTATGTCATCAAGAAAGAAGAGCAACATATTTCGGGAGCTTGGGGCTTTGGGCTTGTATAATAGGTGTAGAGTCGGGGCTGTGCCACCTCATTTAAGTGATCCCAATGATCTTAATGCATTTTTTTGGATCTTCCCAATAAAAATTTTAATCCGGATCCGCAAGTACTTCAAAAATATTTAAATAGCAAAATTATAGAAAATGAAATGGATTTCGTATTTGTGGGGGACGCTGAAGTTCTCGAAATAATTAATTCTATAAAATCAAACGCAGCTGGTTGTGATGGCGTTACGCTGAATCTTATTAAATATAGTTTGCCTGTGTGTCTTCCTCTTATAATGCATATAATAAATTTTTCAGTTGGCCACAATGTTTTTCCTGAGGCTTGGAAGGTTTCATTAATAACACCCCTTCCTAAGTCAAACAACCCTAAAGAGTTCAAAGATGTCAGACCAGTCAGCATTTTACCTGTTTTGTCTAAAATTTATGAGAAGGTCTTGGAGGCACAACTACGTAGACATGTTAATAAATGTAATATTTTGCCAATACATCAGTCAGGTTTTCGAGGGGGGCACAGCTGCGAGACTGCGCTTCTGCAAGTAACGGATGATATCGTATCGGCTTTGGATGAGGACAAATTAATTTTACTGGTTTTGTTGGACTTTTCCAAGGCTTTCGATATGTTGAATCATGAACTTTTGTTGGCAATTTTAAATTGTATTGGACTTGGCGAGAGTTCTATAAGATTACTGAGCAGCTATTTGACCGGTAGAACCCAGATTGTTAAGTGTGATAATCGACTTTCAGACCCTCGTATTGTCGACTGTGGCGTTCCTCAGGGTTCGGTGTTAGGACCATTACTGTTTTCAATATATACGTCTGCATTTGTTTCTGTTGTTAGATATTGCCAATACCACCTTTACGCCGATGACACTCAACTGTATTACTCATTTGCTTATGATGATCTGGATATTGCGATTAAAAAGGTAAATGCTGATCTAAATATCTTTTCCAAAACAGCCAAGCAGCACTCTCTGATTATTAACCCATCTAAGTCTAAATTACTGTTATTTGGAAAACAACATAATGCTGAATTAAGAAAATCAATTCTTGATGAAACCGTGATTACCTTGGATGGTGTGAGATTGGAGTTCAGTGACGATGCTAAGAATTTGGGAATCGTGATCGATACTAAACTTAAATTTACTAAATATGTTAATATTCTAATACAGAGATCTTTTCTAAATTTAAAAACTATTTATAATATCAGAAAGTATTTGAATTTCCGTTTAAAAATTAATCTTTGTGAGTTATTGGTTCTTTCGAATTTCAATTTTGCGGATTCTTTATATGGGCCATTTCTGGACGCTGCTTTGACTAGAAGAATTCAGGTAGTACAGAATTCCTGTATGCGATTAATATTTGGCATTCGCAAACGGGAGCCAATATCTCGCAAACTACTTGTAATACCTTGGCTGAACATGCAGAGGCGTCGGTACTTTCACTCTGCTTGTCTCTTCCACAAACTAATTATAAATCAAAAACCTGCTTATCTCTACAATAAAATTAGGTTCAGAACTGATGTGCACAATGTTAACATTCGTCGCAGGGACTTTCTTACTATCCCAGGGCACGCGCACGTATTTTACGAAAAATGTTTTAGTTATAATGTAACAAGAATTTACAATTCTGTGCCGCTGGAGCTGAAAGCACTGCCTGTTCCTAAGTTCAAAACCAAATTGAGGGAAATTTTGCTTAAAAATGTCTCGCTGATTGGGATGTGAACGCGCCTCTCGAGATTATGATCTGTCTGAGTACTTTTTGAATGAGACATGGTTGAGTGGAAGAGCAGGTCACATCACTTTGATGTGAGCTGAACTCCGCCTTTTCACCAGTGGGTGCTATGTTTGTTCTTTTTTGTATTGCACGTTGTTTCTTTTTTGTAGCTGGTGAATAAAGACGTTTATTATTATTATTATTATAACAGGGATTTACTACGCTGGATTAATAAAAAAATTGCGCGAAGCAATTAAAGAGAAAAGACGAGGAAAGTTGACCGCTGGAATTCTCCTTCACCATGACAATGCGCCGGTTCACAAAAGTCGCGTTTCAATGAGTGCAATTTGTGAATCTGGGTTTGAATTGATGGAGCACCCGCCCTATTCGCCAGACCTAGCCCCCAGTGACTACCACATATTTCCAAAACTGAAGGAACACCTTCGTGGTCATCATTATCCCGATAACAATGCGGTTATCCAGGCTGTAAATGGGTGGTTGGAGGAGCAACCAAAAGAATTTTTTCTGAGCGGCATCAAAGCTTTGGAACACAGATATGCAAAGTGTATTTCAGTCCATAGGGACTATGTAGAAAAATAAATATATTTATGTTGTCTTAGACTTCTTATTTCTATGTTAGGAACAATAATTAGTGTACGGCCCTCGTAGCTTTGAATGTCGAGCTTGTGTCGAAATAATTATGTAGTGTAGTTTTTGATAAGAAGGCACAGACCGTTCTGCCAAGGACTCCTTGATCTGTGATATGATAAAAGATTAGACATAAAAACGAGAAATAGGTAAATATTACACTTTCAATAATTGTTAGAGGTTATCTCATATCAGCTACCTACATCTTCGTCTTCAGAAACCGTCCCAATAATTAATAAGAGAGATAGCATGTAAGTTAGTTGGAGTACATTAAATACTTTGTAATTGCCAATGTTTTTTTTTAAATAAATACTTACACCCTGCCTACCTGGAAGCAAATGCAATACCAGAAAAAACTTACGCTTTCATCATTAGGCAGTCCAGAACACGTGACCCTGGACCTTTAAAAATGGCTGCCGGTGGACAAACATAGCCACTGTCTACTTGTGTTTATATCAGTTCTTGGTGTTCTTCTGTTGACAATACCCGTTTTTTATTTAAAAAATGTGATATGGCTATATACAGTGAATATCTACAGTATTTTAAAATCAGGAAAATGTTGGCCCAAGATACTTGTCAAAAATATCTGTTATAATATAAATCATCAAGATCCGTTTATGTTAGACGACGAAGAATTTGAGTTCGATTATTTAGACACGGTGGCGGTGCCAGATTTGACAAGCATAGACATTATTTCACATTTATTCAGTGTTATTCCATAGTTTTTATAGTTTAGAGCAAATGAAGGCTTATAAGTATTTGGAATGCACATTGCACATGTATTGCCAAAACAGGAGAAGTATTCAGCCATGTGCGTGCATTGTTGCATTCAGCGGAAAATGCTTCGAAATTAAAGGAGAATCGGTCCTGTACTGGCCTTAAGGCAACCTGGTTGGCACCCGCAACTAGAAAGGTTCCTGCAATTAAAATTTCTCAAATAGAATGGCTAGAACGCAGCACTAAAGTTTTGCCTTCAGTACCACCTGCGCAAAGTGAGGATTTAGTAAGGTTTCTTGAAAATATGAAAGGAAAAGGGTGTACATCAGCCATCATGCGAATTGTTGAGCCATTTTGGAGTGAACTTGAAACAAGTTCTGGGTTTCCATCATTTTCAAAATTTTACGATGAAACCAACATCAACAAACCATATGAGGAACTCTTAGAGATGGGAAAAAACATATCAACTCCAATTGACGATGGGGAGATATTGGACATCGAAAAGGCAATTCGATCACTGAAAAACTCAGCGATGAGGTTTCAGAAAAGGGCGGGACGAATTACAGCTTCCTATTTCAAAGCTGTGTGCAGAACGACAACTGAAAAACCTTCTCTATCATTAGTAAAAAATATTTGTGTCTCAAACAAAATGTTTTTTTTGTTACGTATGTTTAAATTTTTTGTAATTGCTCAAAAATTAATTATAGTATTGATATTTGAAATGATTTTACTCAAGTAGTTTTGAATGTGAATATATTTAAATATGTATTATAATAAAGTGGTCGCGCTCTTCATAAATTGTTACTTAATATAGCCAAAAGCATAATGGTACTGTTTTTATTTTATATATATACAAAGAAAAAAATACATGTACAATAAGAAATACAAAACAAATTTTTGAATAATGGTACATAAATGTGTAATAAATAGGTAGTTGTACAATTTTTTTTAGAAAATACATTAGATTCACAAAGTTCCTTTCCTTAGGGTTAAGTGTAAGAACAGCTAAGCTGAACTTCGCCCTTGTGGGCATGGCAACATTGCATTTACTTCTCGTTATTCTTATTTTTGTTTGTATTTTTTATTATGCCCACAATAAAGACGTTATTATTATTATTATATAACCGTCATCATACATATATACTGACTGATAGGAGTTATTTTAAAAGTTCTTAAAATTCTGTAAAATCCATGGACATAAATGGAGTTTTACAGGTGCTTAACGGTCTAAGCTAAAAATTCTGCTGGTTTCACCATTATTCTCTGCTTCAGCGACAAACATTATGAGAAATTAATAAAATGGAGATATAAGTGGTTCTGTTAAGTCTGCGTAAAAGAAATATACCCACACAACACACAATAGCTAGTGGATGTCCAGTTTTGTTCCAGAATGGAGATGTATAGCCAAGACTTGAAATAGATATCCATTAGAACTATTATAGCAAATATCCATAAGATATCAAACATACAATAGCTACTGGATATCCAGCTTAGTTCCAGAATAGAGATGTATATTCAAGATTTTAAATAGATATCCCTTGGAAATATCATGCTAAATATCCATAAGATATCAAAAACCCAACAGCTAGTGGATGTCCAGCTTTAGTTCCAGAATAGATGTATATCCAAGACTTAAAATAGATATCCCATGGAAATATTATACTAAATATCCATAAGATATTAAACACACAATATCTAGTAGATATCCAGTTTCGTTCCAGAACAATGACGTATATCCAAAACTTAAATTAGATATCTATTAGATATATCAACTTAAATATCCATAAGATAATAATTTAAAACATCCACAATATATCCAAACCGTATGTCTACTAGATATACTTACATTATACATTTTCAAATATCTGCAGAATATGTAACTGTAAATTAAGAAATATTTAATTATACCGTTCCCAACTTTCTGAAACTGTAAATCAGTAATTGTTTTAACAAGAATACTGTCTTGTATTTTATTGTAATATAATAAATTGCACCAAAGTTTAGCGCGTGCGCAAGCACCGCAATTGGTTGGTATTTTAGACAGACGCATGTTCAGTACCTAAACCGAAGCCAACTCTTGAACTGAGAACTGTGAAACTGTGATGTATGTGAAGGTGACGCCGGGTTTTGGAGGTAATAAACGGTAACATTTTTTAATCTATTCCTAATAATCTACATAATCATATTTTCTTTGTACATTTTAACGTATTATTGCATGTATAAAGCTTAGTATAAAACTTTCTAGGTTGCTTTTACATTCCATGTTAAAAACTAGCCACTATAACCTAAAAACGCAAACGTTTTAAAATCCTCCCGTGAATTTTTAATAATTATAAATTGTTTAGCAGTTAAAGAGTTGACATGTTATGGTATATAAATGAATAAAAATTCACGTTTCTTTTGAGATTCGTTTTTATAAGATACCTAATTACGAGTATGTTTGTTTCAGAGTACAGTACCTACATACATTGCTGGCTAGATTCACTTTAAGTACGTTTATTTTAATAACATTTTTTACATCATATCATTATTTTAAATTAATAATGCCTAAAGTGTCTAGAAAAACTTACAGGCAAGCTAAGTTACAGTCTGATGAATTACTTAAAACTTTAACGGAAACAGAAAATAATTCTTGTTTTGATGATGATAGTACTAATAATACTAATGATAATAGAGATGTCGATGGCTCTAGTATCGAATATTGTCAAAATTCTCCCCTATTTATTCCTGTTTTAGAAGAAATTGATGATGAGCCTCTAAATTTGTTTAACATTGATACAGTTGACAGTGACGATGTTAGCTCGGATGATGAACAATGCTCATTTGATTTTAAAAGGGAAAATGTTACAATAAATGATGATAATTTTGAGAAACAGTTATCCAGATGGGCCATCTTGCATAATATTAAACAGGGCGCTTTAAGCGATCTCTTAAAGCTTTTAAAAGCAGGATTTCCAAAATTTAAAAATATGCCTTCGGATGCCCGGTCTTTATTATCTACTCCAAGAAATATTCAGTTAAAAGATGTTAATCCTGGTCAATATTTCCATTTTGGAATACAGTCGTGTGTAGAGAAATTGCTTTATCAACAAAATTTTAATTCTGATGTTACTAAACCGACAGTTATTGAAGTTTGTATTAATATTGATGGTTTGCCAATTTCTAAAAGTTCTGGGAGCCAGTTATACCCGATATTATGTAGTGTTTTTGGCGATGAAGAAGTTGATGTAATTGGTATTTATCACGGGGCTGAAAAGCCAAAAGAAGCGAATGAATTTCTGAAAGATTTTGTTGATGACGCAATTTCTCTTACAACAAATGGACTTCTTTATAATAATAAATTGCATGAATTTAAAATAAAAATATTTAGCTGTGATGCACCTGCTAAATCTTATATTACATACGTTAAGGGCCATACAGGGTATTCTTCATGCACAAAATGCCATCAAAAAGGTGTATATATAGATAATAGAATATGTTTTCCAGATATTAATAACATTAAATTGAGGACAGATGAAGAATTCGGTAACAAAATTGATGAAGATTATCATCTGGAAACTTCATCAATTTTGGAAGATATTCCAAATTTTCAAATGGTTTCTTCTTTCCCATTGGATTACATGCACCTAATTTGCTTAGGTGTAGTTAAAAAGTTATTAATTTTGTGGTGTTTTGGTAAACCAAAGACAAAGTTATCTTTAAGAGATACTTCCAAAATTTCATTGCAATTGTTAAATCAAATTTCATATTTACCAGTTGAATTTAGTCGAAAACCGCGATCACTTAGTGAGTCAAAAAGATGGAAAGCCACCGAATTCCGGCAATTTTTATTGTATACCGGCCCTGTAGTATTAAAAAACATTTTAGAACCTGATAGGTATCAAAACTTCCTTAGTTTACATGTTGCTTGTAGAATCTTGGCCAGTCAAAATTTAATGGAACATATAGATTATGCTGAAGAGCTATTAAAATATTTTGTGAGGACTTTTATAATGTTATATGGTAAACAATATGCGTCTCATAATATCCATAATTTATTACACATTGCTGAAGACGTAAGAAAATTCGGGCCGTTAGATAAATTTAGCGCGTTTAAATTTGAAAATTTTATGCAAACACTAAAGAAACATATTCGAAAAGCTGATAAACCATTGACACAAATTGTCTATAGGAGATATGAAGAAGGCAAAATAAAGAAAAAACGTAGTGAAAACATCGACAATGTAAGTAATAGGCCCTTACTATTTAATGAACACAATAGTGGTCCTTTGTTAAATGACTATTTATTCATTCGACAATATAAGGAAGTACGGTTTGAAAATTTTTTGCTCAAAATTAAGGAATCGGATAATTGTTGTTGCCTCAAAGATGGTACAATTTTTGTAGTGAAAAATTTTGCAACAAATAATGGTGATGAGATTTTAATGATTGGTCACAAATTTTTACATGTAGAAAATTTTTATACTTCTCCTTGTAACTCTTCTGAAATGGATACTTTTCAAGTGAGCAATCCCTCCAATATTCAAATTTGCCCTCTAAACAATGTCTTATACAAATGTGTCAAGTTAAAATATTGTAATGATAGGTTCATTATATTTCCGTTAATTCATTCTAAAGGGTAAATGTTGACCGCATTTTTAAATTAATAATTTCTCTATACATAGGTATATCAAATAAAACAAACAAAACAGGAATTTTCTTCTTAATTAAAATTTTTATTGTAACATCAAGAAGTTACGTACTTATATAAGATAATATGGCGGCAATAAATACATGGACGGTGATCCACTTCGAAAAAGAAGATTGTGTTGAGGCTGTGCCTACGAGCTGGATTATTAATGTCGAACCAAATCAAAAGAAATGTTACTGGCCACCATTTGGTGGGGATGTATTAACGAACGTCATCAAAAGATGTGAGTTGCCAAATGAAACTTGGGAGCTCTTCACATGCCGATCATTCACAAACGGAACATATGGTACAAGGTAATAATAATGTTTAGAAACTCTTATTTCTTAGTTTTTATTTTAGATAATTATGCTTATGCTAGGCAGAAAGCCAAAAAAGCCGAATTGACTTCAGAGCTGTCTTCAGATGCTAAAACCAAAAAGAAAAGAAAAATTACACCAGTTTTGAGATCTTCATCATCGGCATCATCGTCAAACTCAGATTATGAAAATAAATTGCCTCACCCTCCGATGATTAGAAAAAAAGGTAACTGTTTTCATATTTGCAGATAATAAATATAATGCTGATAACATAAAAATTTTAGCGAAGGAACTTCCATTCAATACAGTGGAAAATATGGTATTCTCTATTTTTTTGTAAATACAATGTTATATATTATGCAAATTTTAGAATTCACAGCTGGATGAGGTAACTCCGCCGGTCACGCCCAGTACCAATCCAAATTTAAAAAATAATGTAATATATTTTTGTTTCTGAGTAATTGAATAATTTATAATATCGTTCATGTTCTTAGAGTTCACTTGAAACTTGTATTGGTCGTGGTATTTTTACTCCTACTACATCTAGACAAAATATGGTAATGCTTCCTCACCATGTTTTGGTTTTAGTAATTTTAAAATTCTTTTCTTTTTTATGTATAGAGCACACAAATAAGTACCGGTAGACCTGTCAATTCTGAAATGGAGGTAAATTTGTAGCCAGAAATTAATTTCTTTATTGATGATTTTATTTTTAAGAACATGTCTCCAGCAGGTAGTTCTCGAACAACTACAACTTTCCAATCAACTTGTAGTTGCTGCCACCACCAGCAAAAAATATTAGAGTGTCTCAATACACTTATCAGGAAACACAGTATACAAAGAGCAACAGCAAATGAAATATTGGCAGAGATATCTGAAATTAATAAAAAAATCCAAAATTTAAATGTAAATAGTTCAATAGGAAACATTATTGAAGACAATTATTCCATGTTTAAAAAAATAAATTTGCCGATCATAAATCATCATGATATACATATAATAGAGGACTATTTAGAGGACGAGGAAAATATGAAAAAAGCTGTAATTGTCATCAAAACGACTATTTTTATCTATAGGATAATAATAACAACTTTTCCAGAAAATTGAGATTTCACGCATCGGTGGCAGTGACGGTGGTGACTTTATTAGAAGGGCCCTATCGAAGCTGCTGGACGATACGGTTTTAAAAGAAAGAAACTGGGAAGGAAAAAAGGGAAAACAGCCCTTTAAGACCCTTAAAACTGCTGAATTATTACTAGGTAAATAATTTGTTGAACATTATTTGTTATTTTTCGCATTAATTTGGTTCATATTGTTTTATGATAGTTTGTATTAATAATACTTATTTTTATATTTTTACAAAGTTCTTAGTTAAACTTAAAGGCAAGAGCTAAATCATATAAAACTATTTCTGTTAAACATAATTTTTGCTGGTTTACTTGAATAGATTAGGACCCTATTCGTATTATGCAATTTCTGTCGCTGTAAAATGCAATTTTTATCATTTACATTTTTTAATGTAGTTATAAAATATTTTATGCAATTCTTCCAACCTGATCTAAATTAGGTTCCCAATATAAATTGTGGCATCTTGAAATAATAACATAAAATGTTTAAACAACCATTATTTTATAATATAGATGATAAAAATTGCAGCGACAAAAATTGCATTATTAGGATAGGGTCTTTTATACTTTTATCTTTGTTTTTTAACAGTAGTATTGATTTCTCTAGGAGCCCTTGCCATAAGCCAGAACGTTACCGATCAGAAACAAGGGGTACAACTAATAAAAAATTACATGAAGAACGCCTCGGAGAGGCTCCGGCAAAGAATGAACAAAGAATAAATTTTAAAATTTGACAGTTTGGCTCATGCCCCTTTAACATTTAACAGACTGTTTTTTCCCCACCACATGTATTCAATTTATTGTTATTTCCCGCAGAAAGTTGGAGACATATAATGAGAAAAATTTGTATTATCAATTTCTCAGAAAATTTTATTCTTGCAAAAAGTTTGTGCATTTATCTCTAACCCCAAATGCAAATACCAAAATTTAATTATCTGCTTGCGTATGGGGTATGACCAACAATATGAAAACTACTTTAAGAGTAAAAGTAGGTACGTTTATTTTTAAAAGTATGCAAAAATGTTATTGGCAAAAGGTATTTGTAATTAAACGAAAATAAATTATAAATATGAAATTACAGCCACCTACCTACCACCAAAATATTTTATTTGCAAAGAGTGGGCTTAATTTAAAATAATTGACAGTTATGAGGCGACTTGATCTTCAACAGTTTTAAATGTAGCCCACTTTGCAAATAAAATCTATCCCCAAGTTGAAAAAAGCAAAAAAATATTTTGATTACTAAATTTTATAAACTAAATAAAAGGGAAAAAACAAAAAAATTTTAACCCGGCTGTAATTTCGTATTCAATACATTTGTATAATAACAAATACCGGTTTGAAATAACTTTTTTGCATAGGTAGGTACCTTTAGAAATAAACGTACTTTACTCTTAACATATACAACACCCGCATACTCAACCAGTGTGCAGATGTCGCCAATATACGACATGTGTACTGGCTCGTTATGTCGGTCACAGTGTTTTTAGCACTGCGCTGTTGTATAGGCAAATGAGTACCGCACCTGCATAGAGGTATAGTGCTGGAGTACGTCGTCGTTCTTGGATTGGTCGTTTCTACCACAATTTACATGCTGTGGAATACGTTACATGTTTTTTTTTGCATACAAATTTAATAAAATAATAAAACAGTGAGTCCCTTTTCATTTTTAGTTAAATATGCTTCCGCACTAGGATGACTTTTTCCCATATAGCACCCGCAGTGATCGTGTTAAGTCATTTTCATATTTTTGGTCATACCCGTATACGCAAGTAGATAATTAAATTTTGGTATTTGCGTTTGGGGTTAAAGATAATGCACAAACTTTTTGCAAGAATAAAATTTTCGGAGAAATTAATAATAAAAATTTTTCCCATTATGTTTCCAACTTTCTGCCAAACACTGTATAAGAATTTATTTTATTTTTATTATTTTAATTTTTTGTTTGATATTAGAATCTATTTTGTTAACATTGAAATCTATATTATAAACTTTGCTAGAAAAATAAAAGTTCTTTTATATATACTTAGCTTATATTTTTTTTTGAAAATGTTATCTTTCAGGGCGGTTTTAATTCATTTTGAGGATTTTTCCAGGACCAAAAATAATAAAAAGAACACGCCTGGACCAAAAATAAAGAGCATATAAATGCTCTTTCTTATTTTTGGCTTGTATACATTCCAATTTTTTCCAAAGGTGCAAATTAATTAAAGAGAAATCCATCTCGCATCTTTGGGCGGCACAAAAAATATGCAATTCATTTTTTGGTTCAGAATATGCACCACTGGGTTCTTTTCTACCCTGTATATTCAGCAGATACCAATGTGGTATGTTTTATAGATGTATACTTAACATGTCATCTGGATACCAATTGAAGTTTTATTTTGGATACCAAGGTTTGTGACAAATGACAATTCACTGGACATCTGGTAGTTATCCTTGAATACTAAATATACATCCACTAGACATCCGAAAATCTTATGGGAACGTTCCCTGGATATATATAAGATGAAATAATATATGTTTTATAGATGTCTATTGAAGATGTCTTCTGGATACCAATTCAAGTTGTATTGTGGATACCAAGATTTGTGACAAATGACGATTCAGTGGATATCCATTAGTCATCCTTAAATACTAAATATACATCCACTAGAAATCTCGAAATCTTATTGTAACGTTTACTAGATATCTATAAGATGAATGTGTGTTGTTTGGGTACTGTAAAAAAGATAAAAATTTTAAAATAATTCCTACATCTGCGATACACATTAAAATTTAAGCACACAACTTTCTGGGCCGCAGCTTGGCTCTCTCATCTTCTACCTCTCCGCTATAGATGCATTTACTTATACTAACCACAGAAGATTCAGGTTCTTCTCCTCTTCTTTTGCCATGGCGTCCTTTCCGGGCAACATCTGCAGGATGTTTTCTAGCAAAGTGTCCCACTAGTTGAGATGGAGCCTAGTCTGGATGATTTAACATCTTCTAATGGCGTCGGTTTCCCTATACAAACATTTTAAGGCTGCCGTTCAGTTCCCCTTGACAAACTTCGCCACCAGAGGTCCTGTGTGTAGAATTTATCCAAGTTTTACGCCGCCCTTAGTGTGACTAAAATATACTAGATGGAGCAACATGAGAAAATAAGCAGTCAAAACTACTTTCCTTCTCCGTCCCACAATTTTTAATATTTTGTGATTGTATCTGTCAAACTGTACCTAAATATTTAATAAATATATTATGTACAGTCATTGTAATGAAGTCTTGTTTGCCTATTTGTGAAAGAAATGAAGTAATAAAATTACGGCCGATTTCCTACCGTCATAAACTATCAATAATTTTTAAAAATTTGGTAAAGAACCTATTTTATGAATTTATGTCACTTTCTTCAGTACCTACCTACCGATTAAGTGTGGCTTTTGTTTTTGTATTATTTTCCTAGTTTTTTTCTAGAGATAAAGAAACTTATTCAGATAAAGGTGCTTCTTTCTTTCCAAAGTGTGCATTTTTATTTAATTTCGTAGCTCACTGTATGGAAACTGTTAAAAGCTTCATGAATCGTTTTTTGGGAAATATTTATGCTCATTTTAATCATTTTCCTTATAAACAGTCAAGAAATCTACAGGAACGATAAACATTTGGCATTTGAATTTGAGGTTATATTCTTATTTCTAAAATATCAAAATCACTTTCTTCGAGCTCTGATTCGCCTTCCCCACATTCGTTTTTGTTGCCCTCTAAAGGGATTTGTGAGAACTTCTATTCTATAATTTGCAGTTTGCAATTTTACAACCTTTATAAATTACAGTGTTTGATTGGTAGATTTTATGCGCCATTATTCAAAACGCCAGAAAAATGATAAAATCGAACTTCAAGTCTTTTTCAAAAACGGTGTACACTAAATATATGATCTTTTGCAGAAATATAGTGAAATACCGCATCTTTAGGAAGAGTATATTTTTAATGAACAGAAGTCAACATGTTTTGAAATATACTTTAATTTTTTTTTGTTTAACCAATTTTTTTTATGAAAACAATCTCTTCCACGAGATACATTCATTTCAAATCATTGTGGAAAATTTTAACATCGTGCGTTTTACCGTTTTTGAATACGACTTGAAATTGTAATTTTATGCACTGAACGGCGGCCTTAAATAGTGAATATTGAAAGTAAAGGCCTAGTTGTTCAAAAAAGTAATCCTGGCGTTGTTGATCCAGATGAGTTACTACAATACAATCAGCAAATGATACACATTAAAGTTAACGCTGCGATTTCTTTTCGGAATAACTGAGTCAAAGAAAAACTTCAAATTATAAAATGTCAACCAAGATCATCAATAATTATTATAGAAATAATTATTTTCAATTTAGGAAATGTCTGCTGCATATTCCTTGATTCTTCAGCTTTGACTCTGTCAAATCATCGTGCTTAATAGCGGCTATCCATGGTTCGCTTCGTTCAGAGACAAATCATTGAAGTCAGTCTTTTTGATGCAGGGCAAAAGGAATTCCATAAAGACACTGCATCTCTACTGGAACGACTGCTATCGCCAACAACAATGCAACATTTTTGCATATTAATTATTTTGCACCTACCTACCAGAAAAATATTCATTTATGGTGATACTATAAATAAGTAAAATCGTTCACTCACCACACTCCCAATATTCGATTTTATTAATCACACTAAATAGTTAAATAAAACTAAATGTTTTGATTTCACGCCACCGAAAGATTAACAATAAACTTAAAATTAAACAAAGTATTACGTCCTTGTGGCAGGAAAATGTTCACACCCAAACAAAAAATCCTAATTTAAACAGTCAAGCACGTTTAATTGCACGTAACAACACTAATTATCACCAAAATTCCACATTTATGTACTATAAACGCCAAAATTCCTGTTCCATTTTATGGTTCAATTCCGCTCAAAATGCCATAACCAATTACATTCTGAGGTAAAAAACCCTTAGCAACTGTCCGCCAATTAAAGTTTTGAAGACGGATCTAAACAATTTTATTTGAATGACAACAAACGTGTTAGCCTTGCACTAGTAAACAAAGGGCAGCAAAAAATAGATAAATAATCATGTTCTTTTAACGAAAAATCACATCGTCTATGGGGGGCGGGGCTGACGAAAACATAGCAACGTACGGCATAAACGATTCGCGTCGCAAACTGGAACACCACTTTTGGAATTTATAGTACATTATTTATATACGGCTAACGCAATGCTTGTCCACCGGCGACCATATTGGAATTCGCTTGACACATCGTTGGACTGCCTAATTTGAAACTATTGAGAAAAAGTTAGGTTATGTGCCAAAACCTGTCAGGCATGTTTCAGGAATGTTACAATGTTGCATATATCTTACTTTACAATTTATAATGTTCCCGAAATGTTACTGAAATTATAATTCTGTAATATTTCAACAATAATATTTCACCTACATTGCCGACACAATAACTTTGAAAAATTGCAAATTATTAGAAAAATATCTTAGAAACGTAAATTATGCACAGCTAGGCATAACCTAACTTTTTCTCAATAGTTTCAAATGATGAAAGCGTAAGTTTTTTTCTGGTATTGACTTTGCTTTTAGGTAGCGTGTAATTATTTATTAAAAACATTGGTAATTACAAAATATTTAATATACTCCAACTAACTTACATGCTATCTACCTCTTATTTATTGGGACGGTTTCTGAAGACGAAGATGTAGGTAGCTGATTCGAGATAACCTCTAACAATTGAAAGCGTAATATTTACGCATTTCTCGTTTTTAGTCTAATCTTTTATCATATCAGACCAAGGAGTCTTTGGTATGACTGTCTGTGCCTTTTTAGTTAAGGGCCAAGGAGTCCTTGTAATATTATGTGGTGTTCTCTTTCTCAGTTTTCTTTTCTCTCATTTCGTTCCACTTCTCACTTGGCTTGTTAGCTTGGACGCGGCACGCCGGTTCGCGGTTTCGGTTTGTTTAGTGTTTAAACTTCACGCGTTGTCACCGCTGATATTTTTTTAAGGTCAGTCAGGGCAAATGAGAACAGGGGCAATTGTGACCACTGGAATTTACTCTACAATTGCAAAAGGTACAGAACTCATCTATGAGCAAATCTGTTGTCTGCGCGACTGCCATCTCGTATTCAAGTGCGAAATCAAGTGGTAATGCTCTGTTTGGCGCCCAGACCAGCACAAATTATATCCTTTCAATTAAATAATGTGTTCGTTTGGTCGTGCTGCTCTGTAAGTACCACAACTTCTTTATCTGTACAAAATATTTACTTGTGTTTGCGTAGCCTGTTTAAGGAAACATTATATTAGAATAATTAAGTGCCAGAAACTTATAAAAACAACAAAAATTTGTTTGTAAACAACGTTCCCAATTACCCTTTAAGATTGCATGGCGTGGGTAATTGAGAACATAAAAATGGGGCAAATGTGAACGCGTTCCCAATTACCTCTGTTTTGCTGCAGGTTACTAACTTTGAGTCGTGATTGGAAATGTAATTAAGATATGGTTCGAAATTATATTAAAAACGTCCGGAAGCAACATACGAGGGGAAAAGGAAGTGGTGGGATTACATGTGCTTAAAAGTTGATTCTGTAGTTCATTCTGAGTATATATTCCAAGTTTCAGCCTAATAAGGTCATTAGCATCTGTCATATCACCGTTCAAACAAGCCAAGTTGCAAGTATGGAGAAAATTGAATTTCGTACTGTCATAAAATTTTTTTCAAAACAAGGAAAAAGTCCTCAAATTATGGCAGAAGAGATAAGGGCCGTTTACGGCGACTACTGCCCTGGAAAAATAATTATTTACAATTGGCATAATCTGTTCAGGCAAGGCAGAGAGGCAATTGAAGACGACTCCCGCTCGGGACGACCCATTGAAGTCACTTCCCCACAAATGTTTGAAAAAGTTGAGAAACTTGTAGTGCAAGATGCCCGTTTGAAGAAGGAACAACTTGCTGAAATGGTTGGAGTATCACCCACAACCCACAATCATTTTAAGGATTCTCCATGACCATCTAGGGATGTCCAAAGTAAGTGCAAAATGGGTGCCGAGAATGCTCATACCGCTTCAAAAACTTCAGGGCGTCGAGTGTGCACGCGAATTTTTGAACATCTGTAGAGACAATGAAGACCAAGTTTTGAACCGAATTGTCACTGGTGATGAAACTTGGGTTCATTATTATGAGTCTGAGCCAAAGCAGGAATCTATGCAGTGGCACAAAAGGGTACAACACCCCCAAAAGTTCAAGGTGTCGAAATCAGCTGGGAAGATCATGACAACTGTGTTTTGGGATTCAGAGGGTATTCTGCTGATCGATTATAAAGATAAGGGTTCCACAATAACTGGAAGATATTACGCTGACCTGCTGGAACGACTGAAAGACGTTATGAAGGAAAAAAGAAGAGGATAGTGGACCAAGGGGGTTTTGCTTTTGCACGACAACGTCCAAGTGCACAAGAGCAATGTTGCGTTGACTACTCTTCACAGCTGTGGCTTCCAAACATTGAACCACCCTATAGCCCAGTCAGATTATTATTTATTCCCACATTTGAAAAAAGAACTTCGAGGGAAGAAATTTCTGGACGATGAAGAAGTCAAAACTGCAATTTCGGAGTATTTTGAAGCCACAGAAAAAACTCTTTTCTCGAGGGCATAAAAAACTTCTTGAAAGATCTGATAAATGTATTAAGCTTAAGGGGGAATATATTGAAAAGGAAAAATGAAAGCATTAGTTTCTTTGGTCTTCATCCCCTCCATTCCGCGAATTATTGGACCTCCCCTCGTATATTGTAGCAGAACTCAAAAACACTGTTAGAGATGTCGTTTCTCGTTGCCGTTCTTATCGCGATTCAGCCAAACATTATGGTATTCCAAAAACCGTCATTGCTAAAAGAATTATTGGCCGGAAGACCCCAACGGAGAAATTGGGTGCAGGTAGACCGCGTGCCTTGGAACGCGAGACAGAAGACCATTTAGCTGACTTAATTGTGGCAAGAGCCAACTTCGGCTATCCTATGGATAAAAATGAACTTTTTTGATTTTGTTAGGGATTTTTGTACAGATCAGAATATTCGCACACCTTTTAACAATGGCCGACCTGGCCATGATTGGTATATAAATTTTATGAAACAACATCCCCAACATTCGCTGAAAAAGGGCCAGTGTCTCCAAAACAAAAGAGCTGAAGCCTCTGATCCTTTCATAGTAGCGAAACATTATGATGATTTGAAGAAACTTGTCGAGGAAAATAATTTAGGACACCACCCTGAATTATTTTTTAACTGTGACGAGTCGGGATTTTGCACAGATCCATCCAAAATCAAATTAATTGGAGTAAAAAATAAACCACTCTACCAGCGCATAAGAGGCACAGGGCGTGAGAATATCACAATTAGTGTATGTTGTAGTGCGGATGGTTCGGCGTTACCGCCTCGTATTATATTCCAAGGATCTGCAATACTACCACGCTGGACGGGTGAGGGACAAGATTTTCCTGGAACAGTCTATCCTGCAACACCTAAAGGTTAAATGGAGGAGCCCGTGTTTTACAATTGGTTTTCTGAGCAATTTGTCCAACACATAAATGCAACAAGACAGGGTCTGGTAAATGGACGTGAAAACCAAAAGGCTCTTCTCATGTTTGACGGCCATAAGAGCCACATAAGTTCAAGGCTTGTGAAATGTGCGCTGGAAATAATATTATCCTGCTTCGTTTACCTAGCCATTTGACACATCGGCTACAGCCCCTGGATTATGGAGTTTTTGGTCCTCTTAAGGAGGGTTGGGAAAGAATATTACTGGCAGAAATGAGAAAAACTTTAGGCATTACAAACAAAAAGAAAATGTCTCGGAAAGAATTTTCATTGGCTGTAAAACAACTTTGGGACTAAATATCTCACACCGGATATAATTGTTTCTGGATTTAACGGCACTGGTTCACTGCCCGTAGATACTACAAAATTTCCGGGATCTGATTATGACCAAGTGGCTCTCGAAAGGTACAGAAAGTCTCTTCGGCAGAAGGATAATGCTGAAAATCAACCGGTTTCAACTGATGAAGCTTCAGACAAAAATACTTCAGTTTCCTACTTACAGGTAAGGACGAGTTTTATATTCCTTCAATAGTATTTCTAATAGTGTTTCTAACCTGAATAAAGAATGAAGATGTCCTCGAAGACCCTATTTGGTGCTATCGACATCGCCCTTCCGTTTGAAGAAGTGTCAGTGACGCCTGCAAGCGCGTTTCCAACGCCAGTGCCTTCTACAAGCAGAATAAGAGCGCCTCCAGCGCCAGTGCATTCTACAAGCGAAGCATGCGAGTCTACGGAGCCTGTGCCTTTTACAATCGGAGAAAACGCGATCCCTGTGCCAGAAATTTCTACAGACGGAGAACAGGCGTCTCCAGATACAATATTCTCTGCAAGCGGTGCAACTCATAAAAGAGGCGTAATCGACTTTTTTATGACTACTTTAAAGAAAAATGTAGAACATGCTGCGCCTCCACCGCCCAAAGAAAAACAAATACGGCTTAAGCAGTTAACATATGGAGAAGTACTTAGGTACTTCGCAACAAGTCATGGAGCGGCTGCAGCAAGAAGAGCGACGTAAAGGCAAAACTGGTGACAAACGGAAAGCAGCAAAAAACTACAAAGTCTAAGTCAAACCAAAATAAACGAAAGAGAAAGAAATCTGTTGCTGAAAACGAAGTACCTGCAGAAGAAACGGAGGTAGTACAACAATCTGTGGACGAGAACATTGCTATCTGTGCAGAGAGTATAAGAAATACAGAAAAAGTACTGCAGATGGATTGCATGCCTGACTGGAATTCTATCACCGAAGGAAAATTTTTACTGGCAAAAATCTTTGGTGGACGAGGCAAGAAAATCAACTACAGATATGTCCGCAAAGTCCAGTCTGTAGACCAGGAGGACGGAGAAATCCAGGTTCAAGGACTGACAGCACAAGGAGACGCCAGCATTTTCTGGTTATCTATCTACTTGTTTTGGTGAAAAATGGATGCACCACGTACACTTAATTACAATATAAGGTACAGAAGACGTCTTGTACGAAAATTGACAAACAATGATTTACAATTAATTGCACCAGCTTATTAGGCCAGCGCACAGTGGTTTCGTAATAGGTCATAATTCGCAAAAGTCTGTTATGATTGTATTGCACGTAACCATGGTTACCTATTTACTAACAACCCAAAATAAATAAAAAAATAAGTCCTGTCAAACAAATTAATTAGTTGCTTTTTGCGATCAAAGTGGTGACACTAACGAGTTTTGGTGTCTAGTGTTTTGAGACTGTCAATATCAACTCTAGTTATCATTTTGTAATTTTTTGTGTCGGTTTTCTTTTGATGATAGTTTTGCCATGGAATTTCAAGACAAAGGTATGTACTTTATTCTACATAATGATAACACTGTGAATTCCACAAAATCAGGAATTAAGAAGTGTGATTTTCTCTAGAGTCATAATTAGTACTTTTTTATTTATTAGCTTCCTAGCCGAGCTAGCTAGCTATTGTGATAGTCGTTTTTTGACCATGGTGTTTTTTCATCAAATGTGGACGTTTCAGGTCATTCTAAGACTTTTTGGCAAGGTGGCACATTTCCGTCCGTATGTATGTGTGTGTGTGTGCGTGCGTGCGTGCGTGCGTATGTCTGTTGGCACTTTTGCGGGAAAACGGCTCCACAGATTTTGCTGAAATTTTGCATACGTATATCAGAGATGGTCCATAGGAAACTGACGGTGCGGTTTTTTTAAAGCACTATTGAGCCAAGATATGGCGTCATCGAATATTTTTTTCAATGAGACCGTATATATTTTTGTATTGCATCGGATAGAGGGTATTTTTCGCTTGCCGCGCGCCCTCCAGTTCAGTTGTGGCTGTGGCTAGGAAGCTGCTCTGTCAATGCATTGACAACTAGTTTTTTCAAATGTATTGACTTTTACTTAGTTTCCCCCATGAATCCCCGCAACTAATATATGAAAACATGAAGCTCTGAATCTCTAGTATTCCATTTACATGGAATTTTCTGCCACGAGCTGCCTATGTTTTTTCTATATTCGGATAATCATTTATGCATGCCAAACTTAAACTTCAACTTTTAATCGATCTAATGCAATATTTGTTTAATATCGCGAAATGATCTTGTTTTAGGTACTTCTTTCGAATGTTCCTTTACAGGGAGGTACTTATTTGATATCTGGTTGTCAAGAAATGGAAGTGACGCTGATAAGACCCGTAAAATTCTGCAGAGTTTAACAGAGCCTTATCCAGATATTGAGAATATGAATATAGAAAATCTTCAAAATCGTATCAGCTACATTTCCAAAAAAACTAACCGAATATTGGAAGAAAAGCAACCGTACGAAAGCGAGATTTATAGAAAAACATTTGGACTGGTTAAACGTGACAGAAAACTTTGACCTTCCCGAAAAAAGTAGCAACAAAAAGCGCAGAGAAGTTAAAGAAACAGAACCATCAACATCAACAGCTGGACGACCAAGAAAAAATTGTTAGAATGTAGTAAGCGGTCCATACGGAGAAGAATATCTGAATTGTCAAAGTACGATAGTTCTGCAGTAGTTGCTTTACTAGATACTGATCGATCTAACAGGCCTCTTGTGACAGCTGATCCTAATGAAGCTCTGTCACTTATTGTTGATGCAAAATTAACTAAGCATCAATATTTTTTGGTTAAAGATTTTATTAACTCTCTTGTGTCATATCATGTTATGCCATCATATAAAAAAAATTAAAATCAAAAAAGAGGTGTTATCCTTCGGAACAAGTAATCACAGAATCATCCGCAGAAGTAGAGTTACAAAATTTGTTAGATCATACTGCTCACAGGATACTTAAGACACAAATAGATGTTTTAGAATCTATGTCTTTTGAGAATTTAAATAATGTTGTTTTGATAGGAAAACGGGGGTTTGATGGTAGTACTGGGCATAGTGAATACAAACAAAAATTTTCTGATTCAACTATCGTAGATGATAGCAGTTTATTTGTTACTTCATTTGTTCCTCTTCAGATAATTTCTAAATCAGAAGTAAACGACATAACACAAATTATTTGGAAAAATCCGCGTCCCTGTTCCACACGGTATTGTAGACCCATTCGGTTTCAGTTTGCAAAGGAGACCAAGGAACTTTCGATCCAAGAAAAAACTTACTTCAATGACAAAATTAGAAATTTACAACCGTATACTTTTAAATTCAGTAAATGCGAAGTCAAGGTAGATTACTCTTTACAATTAACCATGGTTGATGGAAAGATTTGTAGTGCTCTCAGTGAAACCGCTTCGAGTAGATGTTTTATTTGCGGTGCATCACCAAAAGAGACGAATCAGATAGATAAATGTCTCAGTACAGAAGCTGATGGGTCTAAATATGAATTTGGTTTATCACCGCTTCATTCGTGGATTCGTTTTTTCGAATATTTTATACACCTTTCGTACAGACTTCTTCTTAAAAAATGGCAGGTTAGGTGCAACGAAGACAAAATCCTTCTTGCTAAACGGAAAACAAGTATACAAAATTGGTTTAGGGACAGATTAGGCTTAATTGTCGACAAACCAAGAAGTGGCGGAAGTGGAACGTCAAATGACGGAAACACAGCTAGAAAATTTTTCGCCAATTCTGAAATTTCTGCTGAAATCACAGGGTTTGATAAAAATATAATTGATAGATGTGGTATCTTACTAAACTGTTTGACGTCAGGGTACAATATAAATAAATAAAAGTTTAGGGACTTTGCATTAGACACAGCTCGACAATTGGTACATGAATATCCCTGGTATAATTTACCTGCTTCGATTCACAAAGTCTTAATCCATGGATCTGAGGTTATTGAACATGCGCTACTCTCTATAGGCGAATTATCTGAAGAGGCTGCAGAGTCGACAAATAAAAATATTAAATTGTTTAGAGGCAATCGTACTCGGAAAATGTCACGTGTCCTTACCAATACTGACCTCATACACAGGCTTCTACTCAGCTCAGATCCATTTATTACTGGGTTAATAAAATTGCCTCCTAAGAAAAAAACTGTTTTACCGAATACGGTACTATACTTACTGGATGTTTAATAGGTACTCTTCAATGAATATGAAGACATAGTTATTTACGCAGTTAATATTCTATTCACTTACTTTTTGGTAGTAATTCATTATTATTATTATTAATGTTAATGTTATTTGTATTATTATTATTATTAGAATAGTTTTATTATATTAATTGACTGGTTTCAAGATTAAAAATTTAAGGTATTAATTCTGTTAATTGTATTTATGTTATCTATCAAATAATACTATATTAAATGGTTGTAAAATGAAATTGGGTCTTATTTAATTTCAAAATTCATTTAAAAACATGTATATCTATTTCATTTTTGAGTTTTTCAAGTAATTTAGGAGTATATATGAAATTATGACCGCTTCGCCTAAACAACGGAACCACTGTGCAGCGGGGAAGAAATTGTGGCAGTAGTTAGCAGTAGTGAAAGTGGTAAAAATTTTCAAGATCAGGAAGTGGAAATTTTAGATAACGATCAACTGTCTTTTGTCAATCGAAATATTCAATCGTTTAGTGTAAGACCTAATTTGCAATATGATAGTTCGCCTGACCTCTCCGACACTTTCGTAAATAATGAGACGGAAGAAAAAGCAACAATTTGTAAAGATTTAGCAAATTGGGCTGTTACTTGTAATGTAAAACAAAATGCAGCGTCTGCTCTTCTATCAAGTATTAATGCTCATTGTGAAGTTGATTTACCACTTGGCTGCCGAACGCTATTAAAAACACCACGAAATACAGATAAGACGTTAAGAACTTAAGTTTAGGAAGCTATTGCCATTTTGGTTTAATGGCAGCTGTCAATCGTATTGCTACTGAAAGGAAAGAGAAAAATATTTGCAGTGACAATATAAATATTTTAATTAATATAGACGGACTGCCTACTTCCAAGTCTTCAAATGCTTGTATTTGGCGAATTTTATGTTCTGACGCCATAACAAAGAAAGCTTTTATTGTAGGAGCCTACTACGGTAAACAAAAACCATGTGATGCTATACTTGGGCCGCCCAACAGACGGAGTGATCACCCTGCAATCATGAGCGCAGTTATGCGCTTTCTTTAGACCCAACGAAGTCGCATCACTCCAATTCGTTCGTCATAAATTACTATTGGCCCCGCTAGAGCACGTTTTTGCAGGGTGATCACTCCGTCTGTTGGGCGGCCCAAGTATAATAAATTTCTTATGCCATTTACAAATGATATGATTGAACTGGTCAATAGGGGTTTCAATGTATTCGAGAAACATATTAATGTTAAATTATGGGCTCTAGTTTGCGATACACCTGCAAAAGCATTCGTTCTTTGTGTGAAAAGTCATGCTGGATACAATAGTTGCACAAAGTGTACAAATGAAGGTGAATACCTGAACAACCGAGTTTCCCATTTGAAAATATTAAGAGCCCCTTGCGAACTGATCAAGAATTTATGACTGATTCCTATGAAGATTTCCAAACTGAACAGACTGTTTTAAAAACAATACCAAATTTTGGGTTAGTTTCAGGTGTGCCCTTGGATTGCATGCATCTTGTGCGTTTGGGGGTTACAAAAAAACTGATCATGTTGTGGTTAAGTGGCAAACCTCTATCAATCAGATTATCACACAGAAATGTCAAGCAAGTTTCTGCATTTATCCAGAAAATGCAAAACGCATACCAAAGAAATTTTCAAGAAAGCCTAGATGTCTTTTGGAAGTTCATCATTGGAAGGCTACCGAATTCATAAATTTTCTTCATTATACCGGACCCGTTATTGTAAAATCAATCTTGAGAAATAATATGTATATTAATTTTTTAACACTGCACGTTGCTATACGAATTTTATGCTGCTCTTTACTTGTGAAAATAGTAGAAATTTGGAGTATGACAAAAAATTATTGATGCATTTCGTACAGTCATTTCAAAGTGTTGTGGGGTAATTACGTTTATAGGAATTGGCGACACTGCCGACAAGAAATGAAATCATCGCACACACGCCCTTACTCAAATTAAGTTTAGACCTATATTGTAAAACCAGTTAAAAGTCTAGAATAAAGTTATTACTTTTACAAAAGTGAGTAATTCATTCTACGGATACAACAGATTGGCGACGAGGCAACGAAAACTTCCCACATACGAAGGAAAAAAATTTACAAGCCACGTGTAACATAACCTACAAGAAAAAAAGAAGCCGCAGTAAATTACAAGATAAACCATGGAAAATCAAAGGTCTGTTACAACTCCTACAGTTACACATTCAATACAAACGATATTTTCAATTGAGTCATTCAATCCGAACGTTACGAAGTTGATAGATGGGTGAAAGGGTTAGAAAGTGCTTTCAGCGTTTTTCAAGTGGAAGACCCCAGAAAGAAATCGTACCTATTACATTATATGGGTGCAGAAGCTTATGATATTCTTTGTGACAAATTATCTCTGCAAGATCCAGAAGGTAAAAACTATCAGCAAATCATAGACATAATGACGACTCATTTTAATCCAGAACCTTTAGAAGTCGCCGAAATTTTTCGTTTTTTCCAGCGAAAACAAGCAGAAGGTGAAAGTGTAAACGAGTTCATTACAGCATTGCGAAAATTAGCGATTAAGTGCAACTTCGAGAACTACTTAGATAAAGCTTTAAGAAATCAGTGTATTTGGTTTAAAATCAGAAAAATTCAAAGCGATTGTTAAACGGCCCACACACTATGCAACTTGTTGCACGACAAGTTGTACAACCCAAGTAGATTCGTCCGTCGAAATGATAATTGCATAGTCTGTGGCGTTGTCGTTCAACAATATATGGGCAAAATACTAAGCAACTTGTTGCACCGATTGTTTGTCCAATATGTAGTACAATTTGTTGTACAACAAATTGCATAGTGTGTGGGCCCTTTTAGAGGTTAAGGATCTTACAATTCAAAGAGCAATACAAAATAGGAATTAGCACGGAAATTTCTGCTAGAGACGCTACTCAACTGCATAAACAAAATTCAAATACGTCGCAATTCGTAAATAATATTCAAAAAAGGGTATCTAGCAGAGAGAACCATACTAACACACATAAACACATAAACACATACCAACACACACAAACCAAACAAACACAAACACTGTACACAGAAAATTTACGCAAAACAATAATAGTAATAAATATACATGTTACAGGTGTGGTGGTAGTCACAAAGCAAATGTATGTACCTTAAATAGAAATGCAGAGTGCCTAAACTGTGGAAAGAAGGGTCACCTAGCTAAAGTGTGCATGAAAAAGAAAGTCACCTTAACAAATTTGGTTGACTAAACAGAGCAAGAAGAAATTCTCCTCTTGGATAATACAGTAGAACCAGAGCATACACAATTTAGAAAGAAGTACTTTACAGAATTACAAGTCGAGGGAGAGATGCATTTATTCGAAGTAGACGGAGGAGCTCCGGTAACTTTAATGTCAAATAACTATTACATGTCCTTTTACCCAAGATTTCCTTACGAGATACTAAACTAGAATTAGCGTCTTACTGTAGAACGCCCATTAAGCTTCTTGGATACATTACCGTTGTTGTAAACTGCAAGAACGTTACAAAAAATTTGAACATGTATGTAGCTGTGTCCGATAGGTCACCATTGTTAGGCAGGGAGTGGCTGCGCCAATTATCATTACATGAGGATCCTCGTCAGGATCTATGTAAAGTGGATGGCAACAGACAAGCTAAGCTAGATACAATATTGAATAATTTCAAAGATTTGTTTCAACCAGGATTTGGAAAGATTTTAGGGGTAGAGGCCAAACTGACCCTAACACCAAATTCCAAACCTGTCTTCTTAAAAAGCCGTACAGTGCCATTCAAACTTATTCCTTTAGTAGAAAAATAAACTCTTGAATTAGTCGAAGAAGGTATTTTAGAGAAAGTAAATACATCCGAATGGACTACCCCAGTAGTGCCAATACTTAAAAATAATAATCGTGTTAGATTATGTGGTAATTTCAAAGTTACTGTAAATCCTTGCCTAATAATTACAGATGACCACCCCTTGCCCACAATAGACGAACTATTTTCAGCAATGGCTGGAGGACAACTTGCGCCAAGCATACTTGCAGATGGAAGTGAGACCGGAAGACGGGAATTTACTTACAATAAATACACATAAAGGTTTATATCGATGTAACAGATTACTTTACGGGATATCCGCTGCTCCTGCTATTTGGCAAAGAGAAATAGGACATATTTTAAAAGACATACCAGGTGTCACACTATTTTTAGATGACATCAAAATCACAGGTCCTACAGATGAGATACATCTCAAACGATTAGTACAAGTTTTTGAAAGACTTCGTCAATTTGGACTGAGGGTGAATACAGAAGTGAATTTTTCAAAGACAAAATAAATTATTGTGGCTACGTGATAGACAAACATGGTATATATAAAAGTCCCGCAAAATTGGATAAAATAAGCAAAATGCCACGTCATACAAATGAAACAGAATTACGTTCCTTCATTGACATGATAAATTACTATGGCCGCTTTATTAAAAATCGGAGTTCTGTTTTATCTCCCTTAAATCAATTGTTATGCAAAGCAAATAAATTTATATGGACAAAGAAATGTGAAGAAATTTTTCAGGAAGTAAAAAGAGAATTTCAAAGTCCACAATTTCTTGCCCATTACGATACTAAGTTACCCTTAGTAGTCGCTACAGACTCCAGTCCTTATGGAGAAGGTGCCATTCTTTCGCACATTTACCCTGACGGAACAGAACGCGTATTACAATGTACATCGCACACGTTTTCCGATACTCAAAGAAAATACTCCCAAATTGACGAAGAGAGGCATATGCTATTATTTTTGCAATTAAAAAATTTCACCAGTACCTTTACCCTTGGTGCCTGATATTTTCACCAACAAGAAGCTTGCCTATATTTTCGCATTACGCTATGCTTTTACAAGGATTTAATTATGATATAAAATACAGAAACACAAAATTACATGCCAACGCGGATTGTTTATCCCGCTTACTTATTACAAGCTCGAACTTACCTTCAAATTTTGATGTTGTAGACGTATTTCAATTGTTTGCAATTACCAATTACAGTCGAAGTACTGGCAGATGCCACAGCAAATGACACCTATTTAAAAAAGATTTTAAATGCACTGGAAATAGGGGAATGCAATGCACATAATTTAGGTGTAAATGTTGACTTGAATGAGCTAAGCCTACAAAATGGATGCATTATGCGTCATCACAGAGTGTGGATTCCAAAAACATTACGGCAACTAGTATTAACTGAACTGCATACTGGACATTTTGGTATAACGAAAATGAAGGCGCTTTCCAGAGGATTTTGCTGGCGGCCAGGCATCGATAAAGTAATTGAAACTATCGCACAAAATTGCGCAGAATGCAATGAGAGGCGAAACAACCCAAGTAAGGTTGATATTCATTTATGGGAACCAGCTACACACCTATTTCAAAGAGTCCATGCTGACTATGCCGGCCCATTTTTAGGTCAATATTTATTGACCCTTGTTAATTCTTCTACAAAATGGCCTGAAGTGAGAATTGTCAGAAATATGACTGCAGAAACTACAATAAAAGTATGTAGACAAATTTTTGCACAATTCGGTATTCCTCAGTATTTTGTAACGGACAATGGCACAAATTTTAGCTCCAGAGAATTTCAGATTTTTTTAAATGTAACGGAGTAGTTAGTAAATTTACAGCTCCTTATCACCCTGCTACAAATGGGCAAGCAGAGCGATACGTTCAAACAGTAAAGAACTCATTACTTACAATGAAATGCAATAAATTTAATTTGGGTCAAAAATTTACAAAAAATACTTTTACAGTACCGAATTATGCCACAAACTGTTACAGGTAAATCACCATCTCAAATGATGTTCCAAAGACAAATTAGGTCACGTCTTGATTTAATGTTGCCACAAGAACCACAATTTTCAGATATTAATATTGACAAAAATTATAGGAAATTAGAACTGGGAACCAGAGTAGAAAGTAGAAATTATATCGGTTCCAATAAATGGAATTTTGGTAGAATTACAGAAAGGTTGGGAAAATTAACATGCAACATAACTTTAGATCAGGGATGGCCAACTCAGAACACTGCAAGGGCCACTTAAAAAAATAAAAATGACGGCGGGCCAAACAATAATAATAATAATTTCAGTAATATTAAACGACTTTTATTACCATAGCACTATTTAAAAAACTCTATATAGGAATTTAAAAAAAAAGTCATCATAGCTAAGAAACGAAACGATTTTGTGCGCACTCGTATTTCATCTGTTCCCGTAAGTGCGTAAGTCGTCCGCAGCAGGTGAAACAACGCCGATGTCGCAAATAGTTTACATGCAGCGTTGCAGGATACTAAAAACTTCACTAATACCTATTTTAGATTTTTTTAAAGAACTGCTTATTAATATTTTGAATTTTGCATTGGGAAATAAATGAAGCAAGCATTCCGTTTTATACTGATTTTACTTGTTTTTAATCTCGTTTTTAATTTAGCAATAAGTTGGCGGGCCGGATGCGGCCCGCGGGCCGCCAGTTGGCTATCCCTGCTTTAGATGATGGCCGCATAAGGAAAAGGCACATTAATCAATAATTGAGACAAATTGGGGAAGCTACTCCTGAAATACCTATCCTACATTATCCTACACCCCCTGTACCAAATATGTCTACTATTTCTACACCACACAATGCCTCCCTAGTACAAGAAACCTCTACGTGAAAAGAAATTCCAAGTACATCAAGCTCTCAAGAAGCTCTGATTGAATCACCAATGAAGAAATCAAATTTAGCACGGGGTGAAACTTCCGAAACAGTTATGGTAGAAAGAAGTAAGTCAGAAAATGTCGATAGACCACGCCAAATAGTGAAACAACCACGATACCTTGATGATTACGTTTATAGGAATTGGCGACACTGCCGACAAGAAATGACATCATTGCACATACGCCCTTACTCAAGTTAAGTTTAGACCTATTGTAAAACCTATAGCTAAAAGTCTAGAATAAAGTTATTACTTTTACAAAAGTGAGTAATTCATTCTACGGATACAACACAAATAATTTATGGCAAAGAGAAAATGTCGCATAATGTCCGCAACCTCCTACATTTAGTAAAAGATGTGAGAAAATTCGGACCATCAGATTGACTCTGCTTTTCGATTTGAGAATTACGTGTCTTGTATTAAAAGGTCACTAAGAAAGTCTGACAAACCATTAGAACCATTTTCAAGGAGATATTCCGAAATACTATCCAATATCCAATGTTCGAATGGAGAATCACATCAAAACAGAAAAGCAACATCAAAAATATATTAATGGAAACATTTTTTTGGATTCTACTGATGTACGAAACAATGGTGTTTTATAGAAAAATGGGTCTGCAGTTATTGTTCAAAAATTTGTTGAGGACACTGACAAGAAAATCACAATGTTTGGAAAGGTATTGAAATTTGTAGGACATTTATATACTTCACCTTGTGATTCATCTGACGTAGAGATATTTATTGCAAATGTAACAATCATCGTGTACATTTTTGATCTGCGAGTGTAGGATAACCTACAAGAACAATTATGTTATAATTCCGATACTCCATTTTTAAAATAACTGATATCGTTGGCTTCCTTTTGAAACTTCGTAAGTCCTATTTTTATTATAAATTACAATTATATGGATTTGAAACAAAAATTTTCTTTTATAACTAATTACAAAAGCTCGTAAGTGTAAACTAAGTTATAACTGTTGAATCAACAGTATTATTTCGGGTCTACCGAAAAATTTTGTGCAGACATAACATGGTTTAGAAAGTAAAGTCAACTATATGCAAGGGTTGATCCCTTTGCTCCCCCGAACTATTTTGAAATCCAAGTAAATGTTTATGACGGGTTTGTTAAGTACTGAGACGAATATAACTCGACACCTGTTTCAAGGACAAAGTTGGCATATTCAGGTGTATGAATATGAAAGTGCTTGTAAAGTATATTTTTAATTTTATATTCTGCGTAAAATTTTAATTAAGATTAGGTAGGTAGCTATTCTATATGTATGTACATATGTATGTTCTTACGTATGTTGTGTTTTTATAATTTTCAGAGGGGAAATACTCGAAATGCCAAAACAATTTTCAGCAATGTCGAATTTGAAGATGGTGCTGGAATTATTCCAAGTAATTGGATGAATACAAATGAGAACTTGTGTTATTATCCTCCTTTTACTGATCAGATTAAAATTAATAAGGACATCTCTTAAAAATTGACACCAGGTGTCTCGTGGCCAAAATTTAAAATAAGAACTTTTTGCACCGCTTGTAAGTAAAGGCTGTTTTAAAGTTGTTGTCATAGATGTTTGTGTTCCGTCACATGCTTCAACTCGATTGTCTTTTAATTCGCCTCATGATCATGATGGACTACAAAGATTAAGTTAGACATTGCGTTCATCATGAGTTTTAAATGGGTTTTAGTTTTTTAATTTCACCTGTATTAAATGTAGTTCTTATTCTATACTCTACAGTTTCCAACCTTTTCAATTTGTTTCTGATGTTAAAAATAAGGAACATTTCTTAATATGAGAAATTGGGAAGCTACGTACAGATTTGCAACAGAACATTGTATCGGAACAACTTTGTGTACATGATCACATTCGTGGTCGTGATACTCCATAAACGAAAACCATTTCTGCTCCAAATGGTTCCATATTCACATTCCACCATACGTATACCATACCATATATACCATATCAACCATGTCCAGATTAAGAACGGTGTTGCAGATCAGTGCTTTCTAGTAATTCTGCTGTTCCTAATCATGGAGAGAGTTCTTTCTAACAGTTTTTTCTATTGTTTAGCAAACTATCGAGCAGGTTTAGACAAATTGAAATTGGCAGAAGCTATGTCGGATATTGAAAGTTCCGACAGCAATTTCAGAACTAGCAGACATAAGGGACATTCAAAGGCTGTTAAACGATTTATCTCGGATTCCTCATCTGATCATTGTGAATCGGCGAGAAACGAAGAAGATTTTGTTAATAAGTATTCGGTTCACAAATTTCATTTGATAAGTAAAGGCTTCCGCAAACCAAAGCGGTCGTGACTGCTGGTGAGTTCAAATGCAGCCTGTCTTATCGGTTTATTATTATTTACATTAAGCGCGGCATTTACAGCTTGCGCGGCGTTCTAATGGGGGGCCACAGTCAACGCTTCTTATTGAATTTGGTCGCTGACCGCGCAGTATAATGCGGGCCATACATTTGCTACTTTTGTGAGCGTATTAATAGCCAGCGACAAGCTCAGCTACCAAGTTGATCGCAAAAAGCACAGAAAACTCTGGTATGTGGAGCCAGTGTGTGGTCGTTGACGGTGTTTTACGGGCGACATGTCTGCAGAAAATACCAGATTTTTTCAATCCGAAGAAGTCATAACTGAATTTATTAGTATTTTTAAAGACAATAAATGTTTGTGGATGGTAATAAGAAACAGGGCTTTATGATGAACTGGTAAGCTTTTGCCAAACGCATTCCAAAGAAAGCAATGTAGAGTTTGTTAAAAAGAAAAGAAAGCTCTTCCGGGATCTGATCAAATTTACGAGCTCAATTTATGGTATTATAGTCAACTCACATTTTTGGAAGACCAGAAAATACCCAGGTCAGGAGTAAGCACTGGAGACAATACAACAGAAACACAGGTAAATAACTTAACTTTTATTATTTTAAGGTAAAAGCTTCTATAGTGGACATATCACTAGTAGTGGACACCTTGAATTGTACCAAAGAAAACAGTAAAACCAAGCATTACTTATTATAAGGAAAAAGATAGTAACACTACTTAACCTTTCTGAAACTCCCTATAGAGGTCCCGCCAGTAGCCAAGTACAAAATATTCTGCTGCGAGTGTTTACCGGCCATCTTGTTATTTTTACGTGCCATTTGTGACGTGCTTATGTGTTAAGTTAAGAGGTAAGTTTGTAATTTTTATTTCGTATTTCATGTGTTTTGTGTTTTTAGAAGTTTGAATTGTCTTTCAATCGGAAATCAAAGCTTATGATTATTATTCCTAACCTCAATTTGACCAAACAACAATTATTTTAAAAATGTGTGAGGGTGGTCAACTATAGGGTCTTGATTATAACTGGTGTACCAGTAATGGGCAGGGATGTCATCTTTAGGAACCATGCATATGAATGCAATATCCTATTGGATATTCAGCTTACAAATATATATCTGAGCAGTCAAACTCCTGTTCTCATATCACCGCGGGATCTAATAGTGGACATCCCTGTCCAGTACTGGTGTTTTTGATGTCAACTACTGATGCACTTGTTCTGACGTAGGAAATGTCCCCTGAAAAAGGGGTGTTAATTACTGATTACTTTTGTTCTCAGAAATGGAAAACAACAAAAAGATTTTAAAATATCTCGAGGATCCCAAACCTGGGAAGGTGCTTGCAGAAAAAGGAAAAAAGACGGTTTATACTACAGCTGGGGCTGATGAGAAACAAAACATTACAGTGCTCGTAACCCCAAATGCAGCTGGCCAAATTGCTCCGCCCATGGTGGTATTCAGGTATGCCAGAATTCCGCAAACCATTGCTGCTGCCATGCCGGATGAGTGGGCCATTGCCAAGTCTGAAAACGGGTGGATGACGCAGGAGTCATTTTACGAATACAAGACGAACATTTTTGAACCGTGGTTGAGAAAGCAAAACATTTCCTTGCCAGTTATTTTCTTCACGGATGGGCACTCCTCGCATCTGTCACTACATCTGAGTTAGTTCTGCTCGAAAAAAGGGATAGAGCTAGTTGCGCTCTACCCAAATGCAACTCACTTAATACAACCGATGGATGTAGCTGTGTTTCATACAATGAAAGCAGTGTGGAGGCAGAAAGTAACAGAGTGGCGTATGGAAAATAACGGTAAACAGGTTGAGAAACAGGATTTTCCTCTAGTTCTGCAAAGGGTGTTTGAACATTTAACTCCTTCTATTATACAGAATGGCTTTCGAAAATGTGAGCTTGTTCCCTGGGATCCAAAGCAAGTGAAGGCCATAGATAAAAAACTAGATACACCCTGCTCGACACCACTAGCATCGTCTGAGCTACAGAAGTTCTTTAGAACATTGGAAAAAGAAATTGGAAGGAAAAAAGTTGAAGAATTTAGGAAAACTGATGGAACTTGGACTGGCCAGGTAAGAGATGAGGCATTGTACGAACTGTGGCTTCGAACAAAAGAGAAACTAAATCTGGAGGTAGCACAAGATGAACCTTCACAACGGACAGCCGATCCACCACAGCATTTAACACCAACCAAGGTATCTTATACGGAAAGAGAAAGTCCTTCAAATACGCAACAGGAACCGTCACAGTTAGCGGACATGGAATCAAATGATCCGTCCACTCTGGATATGCCAGCAGATATCACTCAGGCTTCTACGTCAAATACTACTGCTGCAGCAGAAAACTGTATAGATCCATCAGTACCGTCACCATTCAATAGGGCATTATTCTGGCCAGGACAACCAGTGGAACGAAAGACCAGAAAACGAGAGAAACTACCAGCTGTTGTCACTTCACCACAAATGTTAGCATATTATCAGAAAAGGGAAGAGCAAAAGCAATCAAATGAAGCCGAGAAAAAGAGAAAAAAACTCGAGCGGGAAGAGCGAAAGATATTGGCACAGCAGAAGAAAAAAAAGAAGCAGGCGCCACCTCCACCTTCTTCACTTGATGATGAAGGGAGCGCATCTTTAGCGAATTCTGATAACTCTGTATGGATTGGAGAAAGTGAGAGTGAAGATGAGGGGAAGAAAATGGAGAAAGCCAACCTGAAAGAAGGTGATTTTATTTTGGCAGATTTTGTAGGTGGCAAGAGGAACACAGTAAAATACACATATCTATGTGTGATACAAGCAATTTTGCCTGATAGTATCCGGGTAATGGGAATGAAAACTTGTGACGGCGCCGGCGGCAAGAAAGAATTTGTGAGTCAAGAAAATGACATCTCATATATTTCATATGAACAAGTTTCTGGGCTTCTTCCCAATCCACAGATATCAATGCGGGGGGAGCGAATGCGATATATTTTCACCAAGAACCTAGCAATTAAGGAGAAGTAATTGAAGTAATTATTGAGCATACAGATTTCCTTGTTTAAAAAGATTCTTTTGTACCACTTATGTCTTAAATAAATCGTGTTTTGCAGTTTACGGAATTATATTATTTTTTCTGAATACTTCAATTAAAGCCTATTTGTAATGTCCACTATATTGGTGGGTCGACTATTGGTACAGTATAAAAATACAGTGTCTTCTTCTGGTGTCCGTGTACTTATTGTAAATTCATTTTTTTGTGCATATTCAAAGTTTGAATTTATTTGAAAATGCAGCAGTTCTGGAAAGATAAGCCATAGAACGACTCCTAGGAATATCATCAGTTTGTAGCTTGGATTAGTTTTGGAGGAAATGTTGAATCACTCCTTAACATGTCCACTACTGGAGCATTTACCTTATTTGAAACATTTTACGATAAATAAATATTAAGAATGTATGTATGATTAAGTAGATATGGAAAACAAATGAGATGTGGTATACATCGTGGTGAGAGAAAATTTTCTCCAACCACGGTATGTATACATTCTTTCTGTCAATTTTGAGCGCAGTAAATTAATAAATTATCCACCTTCTGTATGTCATTAGATCACATTATTTTCTTGCCACGACACTTTGCCTTTGGCAACAAAATAAGTTTCATATTGTTTCCTTGATAATTTGCTGCTTCAGAGGAGTTTCTTGAGCTGGAAATTTTAAAATTTTGTATCGCAGATGAATCTTGACGCCACTCACCCGGAACCATTTCTCTACTTTCTATATTTCCCTGTTCAAAGATAAACATGAAAGTCCAAGATGATGATGAATACGATGCCTTTAGTGTAACTGTTTCATCTAAATTGCGTAGAATGGATGAGCGGCAATGATTATTCTGTGAAAATGTTATAAATGATGCCTTGTACAAAGGGCTTCTTGGAAAACTTTCAGAATAATCACACGTTTCTGAAAATCATGGTGATGTACCACAAAATCAAAAGGCTTACATATAAACAGTGCGGAAATGTAGGTAAAAATAATAATTATTCTGTCTCAAATGTTTTTGTAGCTGGTTCCGGAACTTTTATTCGCCTACAGCCTCTGAAATCGAGCGAGTGCCCGTTCAATAGGGAAAGAAAATTTAGCAACAGGCCACCTGCTGGGTGTAGTTTGTACTACTACGAAAAGTATGGTAGCCATGATACTAGTTCTTTTGACAGTATTTATTTAAATAGTTTGATAATTATTTTGCATAGATAAAATGTAGGGGATGTGAAAATAGAACTAAAATGGAAATACAAATTGGAAATGAGAAGATAGAGGAGGTCGCGGATTTCTGCTACTTAGGAAGTAAAATAACTCAAGACGGTAGGAGCACTAAAGATATAAAACAAAGAATGGCGCAGGGCCGAGTTGCGTTTAACAAAAAGAAACAACTGTTATGCTCGAGAACGGTTAATATAGAGACTAGGAAGAGACTCTTAACGTCGTATGTATGGAGTACGGCATTATACGGGTGCGAAACTTGGACAATAGGAGAAGCGGATAGAAAAAGAGTAGAAGCGTTTGAAATGTGGTGCTACAGACGCATGATGAAGATACCGTGGATAGATAAGGTTAGCAATAGGGAAGTATTAGAAAGAGTTGGGGAAAAGCGAAAGGTATGGAAAACAATAAAGAGTAGGAGAGATAGGATGGTAGGACACCTTCTAAGACACGAAGGAATAGTTCGTGACATACTAGAGTCAGAGATAGGAATAAAAAGAGGTAGGGGTAGGCCTAGATTAGACTACTGCTCTCAAATAGTTAGGGATGTAGGATGTTCTACTTTTAGGGAAATGCGTAGGTTAGCTCAGGATAGAAAAGAATGGAGGTACGCGTCCAACCAGTCTTCGGACTGAGAACCTTATGATGATGAGATAAAATGGAAATTGCAGCGAAAAGGAGCGTTTGCAATACTACCTGCTGTGTGGTTAATTGTCAAAGTAAGAAAGGAAGAGAATCCAAGCTATCCTTTCACAAATTTTCAAGAAAAAAGTGCAACTATTATACAACACAATTCATTCGGTTTAACAGAAAAGGTGGATAAATATGAGGCTTGGATGATAAAATTAAATGGAAATAGTTCATAGTTTTTGAAGGCATTGACTTTTCCAGTAGCACTGAATGTCAGTAGGGCATAATAGGTACTTCAAAATCAATAAATAATACCAGACCTAGAACAAGTACCTACACAAACACCAGAAACACAGAAAGAAATACAATTTCATTTGTTTTATTATTAAATTGCATACACTTCATTTGTAGCTCATTTATAGTAAGTACTTATAATACATAATACAACCTGGTGCACAAGAAGAGTAACGCAGCAACATGCTCACACCGTAAAGATTTTCCAGCTTTGCAACTGCATTCTTTATATGCACATCTGAACACTCCAGAGAAAAAGAAACGTCTAGTTCATGTGGAATATCCTGCGGATCACTCGTTTTTAAACACAAAGCATATAACACACAGAACACTTTTTCAGTCTTTAACCTCTAATGCCGCATAAAATTATCATCATTGGCATTTAAAACTGCTTGCCCTTCTATTATGCAACGAGAAGTAGAGCTTACTTCCAAATAATTGAACAAATAACCAATTCTTACCACGAAATCCATTCTGGGAAACAGATTGTAGCAAGTAAATTATGACAAGAAAAGTAAGTTGTTTACATAACATACTTTTCTTCGCTGCCATAATTGAAACGATTACAGCGCCTCTATAGTTATTTTACTACCTTTTTATTTTCTCAATTTCGTTGATGCTTTTTAATTTATACCAAATACCTATAAAGTTGTGTTACTTTCAACTCTTCAAATATAACTCTGTACGTATCTGGGATAATTTTCCAAGGGCCTGCGGGGATATAATTGCAGAAAATTTCAAATCTTCGAATGATCTTCCTGTTGCCAAATAGCGGAGGGTTACCACTAACCTTTCCTCGGCAGAGACAGCGCTTCGCAAATGTGTATCTTGTTTTATTACGTAAGGTTTAAGTTTTTCCAAAAGTACAATAAATATATTTTCATCCATTCTAAGATAATTTCTCTAAGCGTCCGGCTGAATTTTAGTTCTTTCGGCAAATTCATATACGATAACTGTTGTCTTTAGAGAAGCCATTCTTTCACCCAAACATTTCTTCTTTTTGATTGATTACACTCTTCAATAAAAATAAGGGTACAAAGTAAACGTTTCTATCTGTTTAGCATTTTCTTTTCACTCATAAAATGCAAGAAAACGCTTGCAAATGGAGGGGATTAACAATGGTGTTTATGCAAAGCTAAAATTGCATGTTTCTAATTTAATTTTAATCCGTTGTGTCTGTCACTCATTGCAGTTAGTCGTTTCAGCGGCTACTAAAGAATGTTTACCAAGGAATCTAGAATTTTTAGTCCGCGAAACTTACAATTGGTTTCAATACTCAAAAATGAGACAAATTGTATACAAACAAATATATAATGCAATTAATGACGTCAGTCATTAATTAACAGCGGTTTCAGCCACCCGTTGGTTTTATATCGAGTCCGCAGTGGCATGAATTTATGATCAGTGGCTTGAACTAAAAACTCATTTCTCCATTGCACGAGAAAAAGAAAAATGCTACACTGCCCAAATGCCAGTTATAGAACGCATTCCGCTTACGCTTCAGCAAAGAAGACGCTGACTTAGAATAGATAATAAAGTTTATATATAGCTTGAACGCTTTGTTTCTTTAACATTATTGTTCATACAGTTGATCATGAAATTGTAATTCTGTTTAATAAAGTTCCGTTTCCAAATTTAAGTTTTTTAAAAAGCTTTTTAACAAATAAATACTTCGCGAACTACCAATATATAACGTTTTATTTAAATATTTTACCGGTTTCAGGATTCACAAAGATCCCATCATCAGAAATGTACGAAAAATGAGGTCCAAAGGGTAAACAAAGCATTTGAAGCCAAAGAACCTGATTCCCCAAAACTTTTGGAAGATCTGACTATGTTGTTAGATAGTTTAATAAAGAGGATGCTTGTTTAATTTGTGCCAGTTCAAATTTTATTTTTTTTTTAATTTTGTGTTATGGCATGTATTTATAAAGTTATTTATTTATTTCCTACATGCCAGAAATTCACAAAATTAAAAAAAAATAATAAAGAAGGTTACGACACCAAATACTAGATTTAGATTGTTTCACGATGATATTGAATCATTCGTTGTGCGCAATAGTTACTTAGGCTATTTGTTTGGAACAAAACTAAATGAAATGAAGCAAACTGGCTTCGATGATTAAGCAAATCTGCGAGAAAGATGTGTTAGATTTTTAATAAAACTTATAAAAGAAATCAATCAAAGATTGCCCGACAATGTCGACATATTAAAACAAATGTCTGTATTTTCTGTGCAAAATACTCTACGGGTAATCAAACCTGATTTAATGGCCATATTACAACATTTAAATTATAAGCCCCATCTTATTGACAAAATTGATACGCAGTGGAAAAATATTACATTGATGAATGGCAGAGCAGGTATACCGCCATGCTGTGTCCAAATCTAGTGATTTTTGGTATTTGGGATTGTATAACTTGTCGCGTCTTCTTAAATGTCCATCCTCAGCCAACTCTATTGTCATTTTCATTTTTGTTTTCTGGTGCCTAGATTGCAGAGACGAGAGGTTTACGTGCGAGTTGTATTTTAATTTGGGTTGTAGTTTTTAGTTATATAATAGTATATTACGTAACGAGCATGGAAAGTGACAAATTTCATACGAGCGTAAAATTTTATGTACGATGCGTAGCCGAGTGCAGAAATCACGCGAGTTTATAGGAAATACACTTTCCATCGAGTTATGTACATTATTTTTCCCAAGACCCCTTAAGAAGCCAAATTTATTCATAAAACAGTAACTTTATTTTTAAGGATTTGTTGGCTATGTTAATAGATGTCAAAATTTCCAAGTAGCCTACTAACTTACCATGAGCATAATATTTTAATAATTCCGACCGGCTGATGAATGACACATTGATTTGTTCTCTTGCCCGCCAATTCATAAATGACCAGAAGTTCGTACCTAAAATATTTAGGTCTTCCACGGAGTAGCCATTAAAATGTTCAACTGCCGTACCTTTTAAGAGATTTTCTGATAAAAAAATTATTAGATTTAAAAGAGACGCGACAGAATATATATCCAGTAAACATCAAAGTCTCAAAGCTGACTACAAAATTTGAGTGAACTGTGCGATTTTCAAAAATTACAACACAGTTTTGAGTTTAGCGCACGGGCAACGCAATTGTCAAGTTTCCGATCTACTATGCTGCTATGCAACGTGACGCTTTCCTATGGGGTCGTGGGAAATTAGTAGTTTACGTAACGAGCATGGAAAATGACAAATTTCATACGAGCGTGAAATCACGCGAGTTTATAGGAAATACACTTTCCATCGAGTTATTTGTGTTCAGTGTGATTTACTAGTAGTTATTGTTTTATATACTCAAAAATGCCTTCGTGTTTTGTAGCATGCTGCAAGAATCGTGGCAAGAGCAAGCCAAGATTGAGTTATGCGTAAGTACCTACCTGATACTTTTACTTTAAAATCGCTCAACTCATCGATATTTTATGTTCATAGATTTCCAAAAATGTTAAAAACTGTCTGGCTTAGAGCTATTGGACGTGACCCAAATACGAATATGCTCAGAACATTTTCTTGAGAGTGATTTTCAGCAAGTAGGATTATTGCGACGCTTAAAGCCAAATGCAATCCCCAGGATGCATCTGGTCAAAGAAGCTTCAGGGTCATCGGGGAAAATGGCAGGACCTGAGATGGTTGTCCCCGATGACGAACTTATTTTATCTGTGCCTGGCACCTCTGCAATGAGTAATGTTGATAATTACTTAGTCATTGCCAAGTGAACATGAAATGATTCGTTTAGAATCTTTCATTGATGAACAACCCCATAAATCGCAATCTGTATCATCTAGCCCATCTTTGATGGCTATCCCGAGTTGGTCTTCACAGGAATCTAATAGTGTCTTACAGTACGTAAGCGTAAGTAGTATTGAATGTAAATTGTTGAAACTTCATTTTTAGGAAAAATCCGAAAAAAATAGAACAAGAATATATATCTGATTCCTCAATCACCATATGTTCACCCCAAAAGAGAAGAAAAATTACATTGATGCCATCTACACTGTCATTTGAAAAATCAAAATCTTCAGGAAGTTTGCCTAGGAAGAGATATTTAATCAAAAAATTTCATAATATTACAGGTAAAAGCTATTTCCATCCTATATAGCGAGTTCACCATTGTTATTATCTTTGATGTTGGACGAAATGACGATAAAAAAGAAGAGAAACAAACACAGACGCTTTGGGGGTATCAAATATAAAATTGTCCAGTAACCAAGAACCAGCTTCTCAAGCACTAGTCTTAATGGTTGTTGGTGTGAATTGTTCGTTTAAATTGCCTGTGGCATACTTTTTCATTAATAGTTTAAATGGAGACGAGAGAGCGAATATCTTCCGTGAAGTACTGTATCATTTAAAAATTGATAATAATTGTAAAATATTATCGTTGATCTGTGATGAGCCCAAGGTTCACTTTAAAATGATGAAGGAACTAAGCGGCAATGTTACGGATCCCGAAACTTTTATCACATACTTTTTAAATCCGGCAACAGGAGAAAAACATATGTGTTTAACGATATTTGCCACATGTTGAAGCTGATAAGAAATAATTTGGCAAATGAAGGATTTTTTGGATCCCCAGGGGCGGCAGATAAAATGAAACTTCATAATGAAATTACATGGAATTCAACAAAGTGAAGGTTTATATTTAGGGAACAAACTTCGTAAACGACATACTCGTATTCAATGGAAAATGCGATTATGAAAGTATAATATGATCACATAAACAAGAACCCCTTATTTATTCCTTAATGCTTTCAGGTGAACTTAGCTGCACAAACAAAGAGCTTCAGTGTTGCAGATGCATTGGAATTCCTAGACAAGGACATTGGTTTGGTAGAATTTAACGGATCAGATGCTACAGTGAAATTTATCAGAACTGTAGATAATTTGTTAAATTCAAGGAATCCTTATGGTCGTGGCTTGGAGACTCCAATGAAGCCGCAAAACGAAGATTATTGGATGCCTTTTTAAAGGGTGCCATTTATTACCTACTAAAATGCACCAGTACCGCTGCGCTGGTACCCCTTTTCATAAGACCTTTCTTGGGTTTTGCTGTGTCGTCACTTTCACTTTTGGCACTTTATGAGGAAGAAGTTAAGAGAAATAATTATTTAAAGTACATTTTGACTTACAAATTCAGTCAGGACCACCTGGAATTATTTTTTGTAGTATACGGTATGTTCGATTTATAAAAATAATAATAATCAGTTAAAAATTTCTATATATTTCAGGTCGAGAAATGGATGACTGTTTAAAATTCGCAAGAACATATAAACGATTATAATTTTAACTGATTTTTCGCTAGGCGCTTGGTAGAACGTGATTAACTATAATATAAACAGACACACTTGGATATGTTCTACGTATATTTTATTTACTCGACGATCGTTTCGGAATTTTATTCCATCATCAGGAGTGTTTCTCTGTACTCCTGATGATGGAATAAAATTTTGAAACGATAGTCGAGTAAATAAAATATCTGTAGAACATATCCAAGTGTGTTTGTTTATATTATAGTTAATTATGTTCTACCAAGCGCCTAGCGAAAAATCAGTTAAAATTATATCCAAGTGTGTTTGTTTATAAGTGTTTCTCTGTACTCCTGATGATGGAATAAAATCCCGAAACGATCGTCGAGTAAATAAAATATACGTAGAACATATCCAAGTGTGTTTGTTTATATTATATAAACGATTATTGCTTCATCAAGACATAAGGAGCAATGCGGGTAACTGTATTGCCCAAGATCAGACTACAAACATTGTGTGGTGTGCTCAGAGAAGAAAAATATCGGGCATTTTATGACTCCTTGGTTGTAGTCGATAGAGGTGGGCAAGGAAATGCTGACATTGACGAGGAAGACAACCGTAGTACCTATGAAGATTCTGATTGAACTTAATTTAATGTTAAAAAGTTAATTTTGCTTTGTTTTCAAAAAGTTTTTGTGACTTTAAAGCTGTAATCTTTAAGTTCTTTTCTAAACCGCAATAAAAGTTTTAATAGTATAAAATTTTCTATGAACTTCTTTCAAAAACGATACTTGCCAAAGCATAAAATTGAAAAAAAGGGTTTCTAGGTTATTTTTCTCAAAAACTACACATCCGTGAAAAAGGAATGTCTATTTAAGTCTTATCCAATGATGAAGTCTTACTTTCTTCATACTGTGTCCTGTAATGATAATAGGTTTTAGGCTTCTACTGAAAATATTGTTTTCTTGACGTGCTGTTTTTCAAGAAATGTCTTCGATTCCATTCCATCATTGTATTTGCCTGGTATGTTATTTACGTAGACATTAATTTATTCGAATACTCTTTCTTAGGATTCTCTGAAGTTCAAGCCATTACATTGCAGAGTGACAATGTAAAAGAAATTGAAGTTGCTGAAGTCCAAACTACATACCACACAGGTAGGGGTCAGCTTTTCTTGGTTTTCTTGCTTTGTCGGTGTTATTACTTATATAGCAAGCTGTATTTATCATTTAAGTATTAGTACATTACCTACTTCAAATTTCTTTCAGATCATGATTACACTCTGCTTCAACCGGAAACAGTTCCAGAAGCAAGCGATGTAAGTTCAGGAGAAAGTAGCACGAACATTCCTACAAATATAATGCCAAGTAAATGGTGCCAACTGCACTTGCAAATTGACCGATCAGAATACGCCATTAGACCAGCCAACATGAGATTATATCGGCAACTTTTATATAATTTTGTTACTAAACTGTACTACTCACTGTTTCTCCCAGAAATATAGTTGCTGTAACCCTATTATGCATGATACTGGAAGCAACCGTTTCCAAATTCTCAATAACTATACTTACCCAAGGAATATTACTTAGGTATCTATGTAGGTATATATTTCATATCAAGGCTGTTCACCTACACAGATGTGCTACAGTGTTTATCAAAACGAGTTCATCAAAGCTGCCAGTCAGCTTCTGAAATGGTATTCATGGATTCTTCGGGAACAGTAGATAGAGATGCTAGTAGAATTTTTATGGAGGCTTACCTCTTGGAATAATAATTACGTCCTCCGAAAGTGCAAACATTATACAACTGGAACATCAACTTTTAAAAAACATCTTAGGTGACATGATATTTGGGGGTCAGCCACTTGGACCAAAAATAAATAAATTAAAAATGGCAAGATGGAATGAAGAAACGACGGTGAAATTTGTAGAATTCTACAGAGAACACGAATGTCTATGGAATGTTGGGATATTACAATATTACACATTTGTGATCGCTTTCTTTAGAATATGGTGTCGTTACATTTTTTTAAATCACACTAAATTTGTAGCTTGGGTTTCAGTAATTAGATAAACATCCACTTACTAGAACAAAAACTGCCCAAAACTAAATTTACTAAAATGTGTGTGAACTTCAGCTAGAACGTTTCCTATCTTCGAGTTACTAGAAGCAAGTTACTGGATGGAGTAGCTCGATTGTTCACTAAACCCGTGTAAACGCGCCTTAAAGGGGCTTTACACGATGCCAGTGACTTATACAAGTTACTAAAATCCAGCACTGGATTTTAGTACTTGCTTAGTGTAAACATATATTTTAGTACTAAATTCTAGCAATGGTTTTAGTAATGATTCCAGTTTAGTGAATAGAAAACACTTCTATTTACTGGAGCAAGTGGCTACCTTCACTCTCACTATCCTGTTAACTAAACCTGTGTTGACACGCTTGCAGCTGGCATTCTAGCGGTTGGTTTTAGTAAATAACACTAGGTAGTTTCAGTTATTAAAGTGTGGTTATAATTTATCAAAATGTTGATGCACGGCGGAAGGCATAATGAAACTACATTATATATTTGTAGAGCCAGCGAGCAGGATTTGTTTATTTTTGTAATAAGTTATACTAGATCTAGGTAAATTTAGTTAAAAATGATTTTTGTTGTCAAGGAACGAATGGTAGATTGAGGAGCGATTTGTATTACTGCCTTGAATTCATTCCTTGGGGTTTCTCATGTAGTAAGATTTTAGTTTCCCATATGTTACCTGATCGCGAGAAATAAATTCAATTATTATTATTATTAAATGTGCGCAAAATGGATCGAAGAAATTTGTAGAATTATATATGGAGGAAGAGTGCCTTTGGAATACACATCTGGTAATCTATAGAAATAAACAAGCGCTCGAGGCGGCTATAAAAAGTATTGTGGAAGCAATGGGTACCGAGGATTTTGGTCCAACAGATGTAAAAAATAAAATAAAAAACCTGAGGTCGACGTATGTACAAGAGGTACAAAAAATTAAAAAATAAGTTCTGGAGCGGGAGCAGATGAAATATATAAACCAAAAATGAAGTGGTTTTCAGTAATGCACATGTTTTTACAAACAATGGATAAAAGAAGGGCAACATACAGTAATTTGGTAAGTACTATATTTTTTCAATTATGTATCAGTAATTGAATACAAACAAATATTATCATGGAAGTAAAAAATCATTCGTTCCTGTCGCGAAACTGCCCCTGTAAAATAATAATAAAATGATTGTATTTTTCCCTTAAATTTCTTGCAAATTGTAATGAACGATTACTTCCTACACGTGAAACAGACGGCAAACCAGCTACTTCTGACCTCCAACTCCCAAGAATAATTCTACCTTGATCAATATCTTCTTCATCAACGGATCCCTTTGGTAAATACGCATTTACAGAAGTGCATCTAAGCCAATTATATAGGGCGCAACGTGTTCTGACTATTTTATCCACTGATGATAGTCCACAAGCTATGGGTTTTTCGAAGACTCGAAATCTGGACACTAAAATGCCAAAACCATTTTTCACGATTCTTCTTACACGAGACAATCTGTAATTGAAGATTTTTTCTTCAACGGTAAGTGCATTTTATGAATAAGGTTTAAGTAAATAAGGCTTTAAGGGAAAAGCGTCGCCTTCAACAAGAAATTCTCCATCGGGTAATATATCTTTTTCCAGGGCAGCAAATATAGAACACTGCGCAAAAACTCCTCCATCTGATGCTCGTCCATTGCAACCAACGTCAATGTATGTAAAAATGTAATTTCCGTCTACAATTGCCATCAAAATAATACTGTTTTGTCCCTTATAGTTGAAAAAGTCGCTGCCACAATTCTCAGGAGCTCGGATAAGTATGTGCTTTCCATCAATGGCACTAAAACATCCTGGAAAATTCCATCTATGGTTGAAATCACTTTCGATAGCTTTCCATTCTTTGTTACTGTTTGGCACTTAAAACAAAAAATGCTACATACTTTCCTATCATGTCAAAAAATAATATTAACAATTAATAAAATAGGATTTGTTAAATATAGTAAATATAAGATTTTTTCCAGGCTTCAGAATCATGTGATGAATCGCATACATCACAAGATGAAATTGAAGACACTAAACACGGAGCAGTACCGTCAGCAGGAGAGGTAATAAAGACAAATGTTAATGAAGCTGTTAATAAACCTATTCCAAAACGCCATAAGATTGCAAAAACAAAGGTTAAAGAAGTTGCTACTTGTATCAAATACTTAAATTCTTTAGCAACATATATTCAAAATATGGAATCTACGGAATCATCAGAAAATGAATTAGACATTTTTGGGAGAGTGTAGCTGCACAATTAAAGAAGTTGCCCCTTTCAGAGGCCATTACAGCTCAAGATGAAATTCAGAAACTTTTGACACGTTTCAGACTCGCAAATATCGAAGGTATAAGTACCTCATTAGGTTCTTCCAGATGCACCAATACATTAAGTACTTTGACGTCCCCGGAATCAAACGGAACTCACAGGTCCCCACAATGGCACGACATATCATCCGTACCACTGGCAGATAACAGCACAAGAAGTATTCTTTCCGAAGCATATAAATCTGCTTTTGGTGTAGATACTGTTAATTTATTGGAGTTAAAATTACAAACATTATTTTCATTCATAGTTATGATTTATGTTTCACTCTAAAGATTAATGTTTTCTTTTACTTTTAAGAACATACATACACATATTTTTTACTCTTAAGAACTACATTTTTTAACATTGGAAATGTTAATGTTCGTATACGGGGCCAGAGTTACGGATTTTGGCCAAGGCCACCGACACGAAAGTGTCGACGTCATATGACGTATACCGAGATAACGCAGCGGCGCAGCGCTCGAGTGGTGAGTATGACGCCGGCTCCACACATGCGTTGTTCGCAAACGAATGTTTGCTATTCGTACGAACTTACACATGTGTGGAGGGAAAGTTCGGGTTTGCTTATGCTATGTTTACATTTATAACGCGAGCATGAACGAACGAATTCGTTCGCTCGCTTGTGCTCGCGTAGTGTAATTAAACGATAAAAAGTACACCTCCGAACGAATTCGTTCGTGTTCACAAGTGTTCCGGCTCGAGTCGGTAAACTAGCGAATCATCAAAGGAAATTCGCATTCAGTGTGAACGGTTTAAAACTTTTGCTGTTGTTCGTTGCGAATGTCTGAAAGAAACTGTCTCAGGTAGGCTTGATTTTTAATTTTTTACTTCTATACAATTAAATATACCACGTGGGTATTTTTAAGAAACTATGTAGTATGGGATGGAAAGATAAAAATAAACTTTTTAGTATGGAATGGACAAATGAGAATGTGCTCAAGTTAATAGAGGCGTATAGGGCAAAGGAATGTTTATGGGACACTACTACGAAATCTTACAAGTTGGTACATAAGAAAAATGATGCTTGTGCTAAAATAGCTGAAGAACTGCAAGTTGAGGTACCAGAAATAAAAAAGAAAATGAATTCGTTGCTTGCGTCTTTCCGCAGAGAACGACAAAAAGAAGGAACTAAGAAGTCCGGGTCGGGAGCAAATGAAATTTACCATTCTAATTGGTTCGCATTCCAAAATATGTTATTTTTAATTGATAAATTCAAACCACATTGCACACAGAACACTGAACAAGAAGTAAGTAAAAAATATTTTGTAAATACATACATGTTATTGTTTAATTCAACTTTAGGACAGGCTAATGAATATTCATAGTAAAACATAAGTAAATAGATTATTGAGTAATTACGTAGTAGTTGGTAAAATTATGCGTTGTTTGGTACAAGCCTTGCATCTAACTGAAATTTATTATGATGTTTAACAATAATCATCCTGCCATGGAACTTGCCCTGTAGGTATAAAATACTCGGCATATTCTTTCCTAATATTTTCGCAATTGACGGAACTCTTTCGCGGGACTTTTCGCAAAGGCAAAAAAGAGGTTGGTTCCTCATCATCTCTCCAACTTCCATTATTAATGTGACCGTTCTCTTCTCTATCAAAAGAACCAACCGGTGTGTAAATGATCCTTGAAGTTTTGCTTCTTCGTAAAAAATTATGGAGATAGACGCAAGTCAGTACTATCAAAGTTGCTTTCTCTGGTTGCAGTAACATGGGGTTTTCTTAACACCCTAAATATTGCGGACATAATACCAAAGGCATTTTCTACTACCCTACGCGCCCTAGATGTTCTATAATTGAAAATTCGTTTCACCGATCCCTTGTCCTGTGGACCAGAATAAGGTTTCAATATGTGTTCCAGCAGCGGAAAAGCATCGTCCGCGATAAAAACAAATGGAACTTCTTGTATCCTCCCTGAAAGTGCACAATTTTTTGGCAGTCCAAGTTTGTTTTCGTCCAATTGTTTTCTAAAAGTTGTATTTTTAAAAACTCCTCAATCGGAGATAAGCCCTTGGCATCCAACGTCAGCAAACAAAAAACAATAATCAGCGTCCACAACTCCTAACAGTACAATACTGAAAGAGGACTTGTAATTGAAATAATCACTTCCACTATTAGCAGGTGCTTGCAAAACGCAATGTTTGCCATCTATGGAGCCGAGGCAGTTGCAGATAAAGTTGAGCAACTAAAGTCCATTCTTCTTGTGTTTTATGTGTCTGAAAAAATAACAAATTAACTGCATAATAAAATTACTGTTGGTTTTGAAACATCTAATTTGATGTAAAACTCCGAATTATGTATTTTTAGAACGAAATTGAAGACCACGAAAATAATGACAGTGTAGATGCAGATGTTGACAGCGAAACTGTCCAACAACCGAGTGAAGAACCAGCAGTTTTGCCTACATTCAACGCAACTCCTAAACGTCTTAAAAGGCCAGCAGAAAAAAAACAGAAAAGATGCAGAGGCAAATAGAGTTGAAGAAGTATACAAAACTCTACAGGAAACAATGGCTTTGAAGAAAAAGGAAAAAAGTGATGATGCCATTTACGGAGAATATGTAGATTCTAAATTGGCGAAATATAGTGCGCATACGAAAAACATGGTCCATCACCTTGTCAACAACATTCTGTTTGATGCCGATATGGGAAAGTACGAGCCGAGGACTCGTCCATTAGTACCAACAGCAAGAAATATACCTGTACCAACACCGTCACCAGGATCACCATATTCGTACAAACAGCATTCATCCACTGCCGTCAGTGATTCATCACATACAGATACATCTTTACCATCAACAACGCATTCATATCCACACGAAGAAGACTTGAATGAGAATAGTAACGATTTAAGACATTTCGTTTCAAATTTTAATGTCTTGAAAAAATTACCGTTAATACTAACTTTACTTTAATAAATATTACTTTTCAGTTCTTTAATATACCTATATTTGCGTATTTAATTCACTGAAGGAGGTTCTTACCTTTACGTAATCCTGAAGCACATCAATAATTGCACGACATACTTCTGGAATAATTTGGGATATTAAAGATTTTGATACCTTAAACAAATACATTAAACTAGCATATGAATCACCCGTCGCTAGAAAGCGGAGGGTTATTGCCAGCCTTTCACTTGCAGGTATCGCCTGCCTGAAAGATGTATCGTTTCGTGTAATCTTCGGTCCAATTTTACTTAACAAAAAATTGGAATCTGCGACACTCATTCTGCAGAAGTTCTTGAAGTGACCAGAATTTTCCTGGACTGCCAAATCACGGAGTAAACTGGTGCCACTATACGTTCTTCTGCTGTTCAGGAACTCTGTCATCCACCATCGCCTACGATTTCGGTTTTTTTCTTATTAATTTCATGTTCATGTATTACGAAAATAGCACAATAAATTATTATGTCTTCTTCGTCCGACATGCTCGCGAAAACATACGGAACATAAGCAAACGCGAATGTTTTGAGCGTTGTTCGTTTAAATGTAAATGCAAAATGTATGAACGAACGAACGTTCCGCGAGCACGAGCGAACGAATTCGTTCGTTTATGCTCGCATAATGTAAACATGGCATTACAAACATTTAGCATTCGCGCGAACACCGAACACGTTCCCACTGGGAGTCGGTAGTGGCGACATTTCAAAAGAAAATACGGGCACGAATATTCGGTGATTGGCTGCTATATATCGTCCTCCACACATGCGTATACGAACACAAGCTAAAATCAAATAGTAAAGAGCATAACTTCAGTTGCAGTCATTATGTAATTGCAGTGAAAATCTGCCGCGTTTGTTAAACACGGAGTGGACCAAAGAAGCTGTCTTTCAGTTCTTAGAGGTTTATGAACAACAGTCTGCATATGGAATCCTGCAGATCCACTACATAAAAATAGAAACGTGATTGCAGATGCGAATTAAAGTTTAACTGTACCTACTTTGTCGGAATTAAAGAAGAAAAGAGATTCCCTGATGGCCTCATTTAGATTAGAATGCAGAGGAAACGGAGTATGAAATCTGGAACCGGCACAGATGATCTGTATAAACCCAATTGGTATGCATTTGCTGTTTTCACTCATTTTCCCGCTAACTTTCACGAATAACGATTATTTGGGAAGTGAAGACATATGTGTGGATGACATTCGTCGACAAATATTCGCCCACAAATGTTTGCCGAACACAAGAATGTTTGTGGACGCATGTGTGGAGCCGGCGTGAGTATACGCGGAGAACATGACGTAAAATAGTATATTCCGTAACTAGCATGGAAAGAGTGACAAATTTTATACGAGCCTGAAATTTTAGCCGAGTGCAGAAAAGAAATCACGCGAGTTTATAGGAAATAAAATCATGTTTATTATTTCTTTGTAGTAGGTATGTTTTGTGGTTATAATAAAAAGTTAATTACGTTTTATGTATGACGTTATCATTTCCAATGTCCCGATGGTTGCAAGGATTGCGAAATCTGTGAATTTTTACTTTTATAATAAAATATAAAGAATAAAAAAATATTTACTTGTATAAAATCCTGTAACGCATCGAAGGGAGCATCGCACACCTCTGGAATTTGGAAATTGCAGGCCGGGAAACACGGAATTGCTGTTGCAAATTCCGGTAACTATTTCCAGTAGCTAAATATGACAAAGTAATTTCTAATTTTGTTCTGGCAGGTCAGGTCATTCTCATTGTGGTGTCAGATCGCTGTATAGCTGGCGATATTTTTTCCATAAGTACATCAAAGGAAGCAGGAGACATTCTCATACAATTTCTGTATTCTTCAACGTCTTCAATGGCGAGTTCCTTTAAAAGCATGTTAGAGGCACCATGCGTGCTTCTCCTTGCCAGCCATTTTCTCACCCAAATCCTTTTCTTGGGAGTTGTTGTTAATTCACTCTGCAAAATGTGAACTAACTCCTCTATCAATACTTTTACACATGATATGCTTCTTTTAAGTAAAACACATTTGCGCTTCGAATTCAACATTTAAATTCAACCTTAATACGCGCCCCTAGACGAAAATTTTGTTATTTTTGGGAGAGTTACTTGAACAAGTCACTGGTACCATGTAAATACAGATATCTCCAAAACCACTTGCTTCTAGTACTGGATTTTAGTGACTTATACAAGTTACTGGCATCGTGTAACGCCCCCTTTTAAGCAGATCGCGTCCGGGGATTTTCAGATGTGCCAACTGCCATTTGCCACTGCCAGTTCGTCTTCGTCCGTCTTGAGTTCGCGTATGAGGTTGTTTCTGTAAGCGTAGCTGTTGTAGTCTTGCAGTAGAGGCAATTTGAGAGTTATCAGCGAAAATGCCGAAACGTAAGTGTACTTTTAATGACGCACTCAAAGCGAAATACCCTTCATTCAAAGAAGGGCAGAGCAAATCTAAAGTAACTTGTATTTTGTGCAACAGTGCTTTAAATATTGAAAATAATGGCGCCAAAGATTAGAAGATTACTTGAACACCGAAAAACACAAGCGACATATCCGTCATGGATAGAGGATAGAGAAGGTAATCCGACGACCTAATCTTTGGCCGCATCACAGTGGCCTTTGAGTGTAGTCAGTGTGCGACAGAGAGGATAGCAACTGAGACGGACAACCAGCTTGGAACGCAAACGTGAGGTGCTAATTTTTATGTAATAAAGCAGATTTTAATGATAAAAATTGCATCAGATGTTTATAGATATATTATACGGTCATACTTATGTTTATTAGCTACGGATATAGGCGGAAAGATTTTTTGACCAATTTGAGCAATTTATATGTAAATTTACTGAACTGTGCTGATAAATCTATTGGTTAATATCTAATGAGAATTTGGGGAGTTGAGCGATATATTGGTGATACATATATGAATTTATTAATTGGTTTGTTTTACACACTCGTAACGATAAAAACTGACACAGATTAATTTGTCTCACAGATCTGAAGTGACATTTGTAGTTAATTAGGCATGCTTCAAGGGGCAATGAATGTGTAGGTACCTACTAAACCTTTTTTTAGAATTCAATCCCCTTAACCAGCAGTGGTCACTTATTTGTTAAACCGTATACTGTATTCTTTTATAAGATGACACATTTTTGTGTTATAAATTTATTTTTATTTACAATTTGTCCTAGAACTAAGACTTTTCTGTTAAGAATGATTTTCTCTTTCAAAATATGCAAGAATATACAGGGGGTTCCATTAAAAAATACATTTTCGTGGATAACTCAAAAACTTGATGTTCAATTGTTTTTCTGTTTTCACCATCGTAATCTACGCCAAAAATACTACTAGTTTATCCATTTGCGCGGAATCGTAGCTCCAAGGATAACAAAGTTAGCAATAGTGCCGCGTTAATTGGGAACACCATGTATAAGTTGCTAAAACCTCCACAATTCGGAAATTGCATAAATGACAGTGAAGATTCACAAAACACAATTCTATCGATTGAAAATTCTAAAAGCATATTTTCCGAAAATGACACTGTTACGAATATGTACGTTTACTATGTGTAGTGACGAATTTGTATTTGTAAGGCGGCCGTGCCGCTGCGAAAAGTTGTTTATATTTTATTCCGTGTCAGTCGCGTTACCTTCTTTATGTTGACAACGAATTTTGTTCTCGGAAAATGGTCAGAATATTGTAGCGTTCCTAATTGAATTAATGAATTAAATATTGGAAAAAGTAAGTTAACTATCTTATTTATACGGTCCTTCGAGTCATTCAGCCCAAGAGGTAATAGACACTAATAAAGCTCAACATATAGAAAAAATTAAAACTAAATTATATGATCTGGAAAGCGAATTATTGGAAGATTCTGAAGACACCGTGACGCCTATTTACGATGTCAATTTACCAGAAACGGTAGACTGCGTTATTTATTACTTGACTGGTTTTATCTGCAAGAAGTTTTTCAAAGATCCAAAATGTAAATTCTGTCAGGAGGTTATGACATTTCTCATGAGTTGCAAGATGGGTTAAAGTGGCCACCAAGTGTCCACTATGCCCCGTGTAAATATTGGAGTGGCCACTTTAACCCATCAATTTATTGAGTGTAAACTTAAAAATTTATTTCCAGAAAATGTCAAGAAAGTGTATTAGAACGTCACACCAGGGATCATGGGATCCTAAGGCTATGGCACAAGCGATCAAAGCCGTAAAAGAACAGCATATGCCATTAGGTATGCGAGTTCAGTAGAGTGTTCACGGGTTAGCGCGGCTCCCGCTTAAATTTTAATTTCTGCTTCGAAGTGACAGAAGTTTAAGTATATTCTTTATATTCTTTTTCTATGTTGGTGTAAAAGTTGTTCGGATCCTATTGGTTATATTTTTTATGTTATTGTCATAATAGTTTTTCGAATATCTTGAAAATATGGTTTTAACACAATCTCAACTGCAAGTCGTGCAGGAAATTGTAAATGTATGTTAAAAAGGTTGATCTCCGACGACCAGTTTTTGTTAGTGCTGGCTGGAAGTGTAGCTCAAATAGTGGAACCAAAATTAAAAGAAACGTTTGAAAAACACCCGAAAGTTCTTGAGGGCATGCAAAAAAGGATAACAACTCTGGAAGAAGGAAACGATGAGATATAAAGGAAAATGAAATTATGAGAAACGAGTTGGCTAATTTACAACAGTACACAAGAAGAAACAACATTCGAATTTTTGGGGTACATGAGGAAAAGGACAAGGATGTTGAAAAACTCAACATCAACAAAGCTGGGCATCATGTCGACAAAAAGACAACTGGTCCTCCTTGTGGTCAGGTGCAAGAAGCAGTGCACACATCAATTTACTGACGAAGAAAAACGTAATTTTTTGGCTAAAGTTTATGACGGCGGACCTAAAAATGAGCAAGACACGTTTCTTCAAAGCTTAATTGAGTCCAAACCAATACAAAGACAACGAAAACGTAATGCTGGCACCAATAATAAACCTGAGTCATCGAATTTCATCTATTTTGTTGCAAAAGGCGGAAATCGCATTTATGTGTGTAAAAAGGCGTATATGAGCTTATTTAAGAGTTAAGATGAAAGAACACATTGAAAGTTTTCCGTATAAAACAGCGCACTATTCATCTAAGCCAATACATTACCTTGACGCAAACTTAAATGTGAAACTCATGCATGCACTTTTTGCAAAGAAACATCCAGAACTTGAAAATAAAGTTAAGTACGAGATGTATCTAAAGTATTTTAACGAAAACTATACCTTCAAATTTGTCAGGCCCCAAGTTGACGTATGTTCCGAATGTGAACGTTTAAGAGGGATACGTACGTTGCTCAAGAAAAATTAGCACTCGGTCGCGTGATACTCTTCCCCACTACACCAGCCAGTGTAGGAGAAACACGAGGAGAAACAGATCTGCTGGCCAGATACGGCCCGAACGTACTCGGCTGTCACCGACTACCGAGGGGAGGTAAGAATCTGCTAGTGGAAGGAGGTGATCCCCGCTTTTAGAAATGGGTTTATTGTCGAAGTAAATTTAATGTAGCTTATTTATTTTCAGTCTGAATGCATTCAAATTTGAAACGCAAGCAATTTAATGTTCATATTATAGTGTGCTCAAATTAGTTTTCCAGTATTTGCTTTTTGAACAAAGTTTCTAGCTGCTGAAAATACAACAAAAGGCAAATTTCACGTCTTGTTTCTATGATTATTTACATATGTTTTCTTAATTTGGTTTGACGGAATTGTAGAACAAACCTTCTTCTTTCTGACAAAGAAGAAATTTCTGCAAAATATTTATTATTAAGAGCTCTACGTTTCGTAACATAGAGCTTGATACAGGCGCTGTTTTCAACGTACGTATCCCTCTTAAATACAAGAATACGGGATCCTGCCATAAATGACGCCGCAAAACGTGTTGCCACAGCTGAGCTACTCGTTCACAAAAGGCGTGCAAAAATTTTTTATACCAAATTACAAGATGTCGAAAAACTCTGTAAAGAACGTCCTGATTTCGGGGGCATAACCTTCGACTATATGCAAAATCTGCATATGTTACGGCACGCGAGTCTATAGACGGTTTTGTTAACCATACATTCAAGTTAGTAAAAGGGAACGAAAAAACCAAGCACTTCCAAAAAATCCAGCGTATGGGAAACCAGTACCAATCAACATAAAAAAACTCGACGACATTAAAAAAGTGATGAAATATACGGAGGGAGAAAATCTGGGATTTTATTACCATATTACTTCGTGGGAGACAACAAATCAAAACGAATAAATAATGCTTAATATAACTTTTATGTATTTAACTTTGAATAGAAAACAAAAAATGCCCGTTTTCTTATAAAAAATATGTTTTTCTTGGTCAGATACATTGACGAAAATGGTTGATTCCAAAAACAGTTCAAGTCCAGCCCTTTTTTGTCGTATCTTGTGTCATATAATTAGTAAAACTTTTATCTGGGTATAGTAGACCGGTCCAAAAAAGCTAGTCCTACAACTTTACTGTGTTTGCCAATCCTGTAGAGTCAATCGCTGTGGAATTAAACAGTTTTTTACATTTTTCTCTGAATGCTAGTTTTGGACTTTTACTGTTTTTCAACTCATCGATTCAATTATTCTGAAGCAACAATGCGAATTATCAAAGATACTGTATTACAGAGAACAAAGGCATTCAATGCAGTTAGTTGATTATTGTTGTGCAGTTTGGAAACAGTACTGTAAAGTTAGACCGTTAAACTTTGCTAGAGGACGCAAGGATAATTCTTTTTCTAATTTTAATGTAAGTTCAATTAGCAAGCTAGATAATTGTACAATTTTAGTCCCCAGTTTAAATAATACTCTCATAAAGTATGAAGTACATTCTGATTTAAGAATTTGTACATGTCCTTATGGTTTACAAGGTGCACTCTGTAAACATCAATATTAAATTAACAAATACTTTTCATTATCTGCATCTGAAAAACATGCTCTTGCTAAATTAGCTTTAGGTGATGAATTATGTCTTGATGTATCGTTCTATTCAGGATTAAAGTATCCAAATATCGATTTTGAAGAAACTAACTTAAGCCTCTCGGAAAGTAATAACTTTAATCCCAATATCAATTCAGGTAATTCTACAGATAAATAATCTATTCTTGTTAGTAATACTGATGAAGAAGAAAAATCGGCAAACATAATGTCATTAAAAGAAAATTTAAATACAATAGGTCACCTTTTACCCAACACAACACTTACAAATAAATATCTGAAATATCTTAAAATGCAATTAAGATAAATAGCGATCAACAAGCATTAGATGCTCTAATGAAGGTAAGTGCTGTGTTTCGTAAAAGAAAGGAATGAGCAATTAAAATACAGCCAATTTCTATTGCTCGAAGTCGTGCAGGTGTATCAAGGGGTTGCAAAAGAATTGACAGTGGAAGACCTGCAGCTGTGGTTAAAAACAAAAGATTTAAAAGAACGTACAGTTTGACAGAAAATACTGATAAAAATAAAAATAATGCTGCACTTCATGGAAGCAATCATTAACATTATTTTTTTATCCGCTTTTGTCAAATTATACATGTGTGTTTTCTAACGCACATTCCACACTGTTGAATAATGAATCATTATTCAACGGGTTGTGGCCAATCAAAAATACCTATTGTCGCATATCGAGGTTGGTCTGATGTGGAAACGTCAAATTTATACTCACTTGTCATGCCAGGTCCAGACATTGGGCAATACTTTGGCCGAAACAATTGCCGAAATATTCGTGGAATTATTTGTCACAAACCGACTATCTACACACTTGGCCAACGCTGGCGAAGAGCAAGCGCAGTATAGCTCACAGAGCATAGAGGTAGTACGTACTGTACTGACACGCGCCAATGTGGACGGGCATTTGCTGATTGGCCCAATAGCGCGCGAAGTCCTTTGATTTGTATTTCATTTACAGACACCGAAGCGAACTCTGACAAACTTGGCACAAGTGCCGCCAACACACCCAAACTTACCCTCCACACATTGGCGTTGGTCTAGGTTTGCGGGACTTGGCCCAATGTCTGGACCCGGCATCACAAAAATTCAAGGAATCGTGTATGTATTGTACGTTTCTATGGCAACGTTAACTCAAGGACTGCTGTCTGTGCGCACTTATCAAGACTAAGGGGCTTAATCTGGCCTTTAAAGGGCAAATTCCTGAGTTTTTACAGAAAAGGTACAGTATCTGACTCTCGAATTATGGCTATTATTAATTTCCGAACTGGTCATGTAATCGCAATTGCCCTATAAAATATTTTCAGTGCAGTTGCACTTTCTCCTGGATATTGTTTTCATCTCACCAAAATATGACTGGTACAGATTTGTTAATTTTCAACAAACCTCTGCATCTGTCAAAATCTTCAAAAAACGCTGGTAAATCAAAAAATATGCAATTTAGACAAATATCATTTTAACAACTGAAATCGTTCAATCCAAAAATGCACTCAATACCAGCTTGCTCCATTCAAAAATAAAGCAAGATGCTATGCTGTGCCGGGTGCTCCGTTTCTTGCTACTAGGTCACTGGTCGAGTTGGCAAACACAGATGTCTTGATTTTCCTTTAGCAGCTCAGGTTCTATTACGGCAAACATACGTTGACGATATTCTCGCAGGAGCAGATACGATACTCTTTAAATTACTTTCAGGGCTCATCACATTGTTAAATAAAGGGGGTTTTCTCTGCACAGATGGTGTTCTAATGAATCTTCCCTGTTTACTATGAATTCTGACTTGGATCAGAGTTTAGGTAATGTCGATATACATGTGGATGATTCGCTGAGGATGGTTTTAGGTATTTCTTGGGATCCACGTGCGGATACTTTCGTCTTTTCTGTTCCCACATTCACAAGCCTTCAGGTGCTCACGAAGAGACAGGTTTTATCAAACATCGCCCAGATGTTTGACCCCCTTGGAGTAATTGTCCCGGTGATTGTTGGTGGAAAAATAATAATGCAAAGAGTTAGGGCTAGTAAGATTCATTGGGATGACTCCTTACCCACAGATTTGAACGAAAAATGGCAATCACACCCCCTTTACTTTCAGAAATTGTAATAACTCGATGGGTACTCTCATCGATGAATGTTGACTCGGTGGAAATTCATGGGTTCTCGGATGCGTCTTTAGCGGCTTATGGTGCTTGCTTATATCTGACAGTCGTTCATAACGATGGAAAGGTAACGTGTAATCTCTTGCGTTCGAAATCAAGGATAGTCATCAAACTGGAGTTTTGTGCCGCATTGTTGTTAACAAGACTATGTCGAAAATATCTGTCAGCAGTGCATTTAAAGGTTTCCAATGTTGTCTTGTGGACTGATTCACAAATACGAGTAGTTCTCGCATGGTTAAGAGGATGCCCATCACGATGGACCACCTTTGTGGCCAATCGAGTTTCAGAGGTACAGGAATTGACAACAAATTATCAGTGGCTTTATGAATCCACAGCAAACAACCCCGCAGATCATCTCTCGAGGTCTGGATTAAGTGACGCTGGTCTCTTGCATGATGTGGTGGTACGGGCCACCGTTTTTGTCAAATGAAAGGTTGGATCTCTCTCGGAATATGTTGATGCAGCTTCTGGATTCGCTTCCAGAACAGCGGCAGAGTGTAACATTTGCTCACTCAGTTCCACATTGTGGTTCCAAATTATTCGCGAGATTCTCTAGGTTTTCATGGATGTCACGCACCATAGCATATTGCTTCCGATTTGTTTATAATTCTTTTCCTTAACGGGCTATTGGTGAGAAAAGAACCGGACCATTCATTGTCAGTTGATGAGATACGGGAATCTCAGCGCGCCATTTTAAAATGTATTCAGGTAAAGCGATACTATAATGACATTTTGAGGTTGCAGTCTGGTAAAGACATTTCTTCTGAGAGTTCTCTTCTTTGCTTAAACCCCTTTCTGGATGATGATGGCCTGTTGAGGGTTGGTGGTCGGCTACAGAAAGCCCAACTTCCATTTGAGCAACAGCATCCCATTTTGCTGTCATCAAAGGAATATGTAGTAGACTTGTTAATAAGAGAAGAACACTTTAAAGTTCATCATTCTGGGCCTCAGGCTCAAGTTCCGGCCTATAAATGCGCTTAGGCACATTAAGCATATTATTAAAAATTGCATCACATATAAGAGATTTAAGGCAGCTGCTACTCAACAGATAATGGGATCATTACTTCCTGAACGCATAACTATTTCTCGACCGTTTCTCAAAACAGGAGTAGATTTTGGGGAACCTATTTTCGTTAGAAATTCTCTGCTAAGGAAAGCCACTGTTTCGAAGGCTTACATAGCGCTATTTGTTTGTATGGCGACAAAGTGTATTCACTTGGAGTTGGTATCTAGCCTCACTGCTAATGCATTTGTGGCTTCGCTCAAAAGGTTTATTTCCAGACCAGGAACCCCAGAAGTTATTTTCAGAGATAACGGTACCAACTTTCAAGGCGCTAATAACTCTACGTGATGTTTATAATTTTTTTCAAATCAATGTAAACTATTCATAAATTTGCGACTTCGCGAGAAATTATTTGGAGAATTATTCCTCCTAGTAGCCCTCATTGGGGAGGCCTTTGGGAGTCTGGTATCAAATCCACAAAATACCACCTAAAACGGGTGCCTCCTTTTGGTTGTTGAGAACAGTGCCTGCGTTCACTGCGTTCGCTCCCTCACTATTTTTAAGTTTATGAGTTGGTAATATGTAAGTAAGAGATACGCGAAAATAAATATGACAGATCTTCAAGGCGACTATTCAAGGTTCGCTAGTTCACTGTAATTAAATAAGTCATGTACCTAGATAAGTGTTAATGTTTATTGTCATACAAAATAACTTGTGTGTGTGGAGCTGTGTTTTGTTAATTGTAATAAAGTACGTGCACAAAGTTACTCGTACTCTCGTTGAAACCAAGACAAAATCCTGCACAAGGCTGCATCCACGATACTCGCTACAACACCAACAACGAGTATTTCTTCAACCAGCGCATTGAAAAACAATAATCTATTTATTATACAAAACTACAAAATCAAAATAGCTACACAAAATTTACTTTCAAAAATCGTACTGGTCCATTTCAATTGTGCAGCAGTGTACTTACTATTTGATTTTCAGACTTGACAACAGTGTTCCCCAGCAACGTTCACTTGAGTGCACAAAGAAATGAAGTCATGCCTTCGCATGTTAGCGAAAGCAAACGGGACTCACCATTCTCGGAAATACATAATACACCTAACACCAGCTTCAACTCATCTCCATATGTTTCAAACAGGCGCTCAAGAAAAAGTGATATCATGGCTTCACATTTTGATGAGATAAGACATTCACCAAATGTTTTGAACCATGAAAGTATGACAAAAATCTTAACTCAATTTTGTGCCAATTAATATTTCATTTGTAGATTTATTAAAGCAGATTTTGGCCAAATTAGTAACTATTGAGAAAGATGTCTAGGAGATGAAACGGTCAATAAGAAGCGATAGTTCTGTTTCCACAGCATCCCTTACCATACCAAATAATGCATTGTTTGAGATGCTGCCAACAACAATTCAAGAATTAGAAAGTTTTAATGAGAAACTGTTGCAAGAGGATGCAATAGCGCAAGTTGTAAGTAATCCTTTTAAGTTAAAATTTCTGATTTTTTATAATGTTGTACTTAATATAAGGTACTTCAAAATTAAGTACAACATGATAGAAAATCAGAAATCTAAAAGGTTAGAAGAAGAGGGGTATATTAGTATGCATTGAGTAAAGGGCGGACCTGCATTATGCAGCTTTTACAAAAGTAATAATTCATACGTGGCAGATTAACTGGCCACCTGAGAGTCCCAAGTTAATACCATCTATTTTCTTGTTGGGGCGTCTTAAAAATCATGTTCACAAGAATTTTCGGCCAATTTGTGGTAGTTACAGACACATATTCAACAAGAAATTGAAGTTATTAGACAGAAGATTCCCTAGGATCTTGTACTTCACGTGTACTCATATACCCATCTCTTTCTAAAGATTTATTTAGATTTATTTAAAAAATACATGAGAAATTAATTCCAAACACTTCTATCTATACATATTTAATTTTTACAGTGTACATGTCTTCAAGTATTGGGTGGTAAAGCGTTGTTTGACACAACGAGAACCATTTTGGAAACAATAATTCATCAGGATCTGGCTGTTGAGTGTAACTGGTCAGGATACCACACAAAAACAAGTTGAAGACATTATCAAAAATTGATTGCGAACTGTACGGGTAGAAATGGTGGACGAAGCAAACGTTCTAAGAAAACTTCGGAATAATTATTCCTTCAGTCCCCCTACGTTTTGCGACTATTTACCGGTTGTTTTACCCGCCCAGCACCTCAATTTCACTCCCGGTCCCGAAACCTTCTCGATTTTTTCTGACTCCAAACGCAACAGAAACATATAACCTAATAGAAGATACGAATGTTATAATAGAAGAAGAAAATTATGAGTCTGAGAATTTTGAACTACTATTGAACACTGCCCCAATGTCAGAAATTGGAGAGGAGTGGAAGAAAAGTTCAAGAAGGCCAACAAATTATTTGTCTTGATGGCACAAATGAAAAGGATGTGAAGTGATATGCAGAATTTAATGTGTGTGATCATTGATTACAAAAACGGGGTGTACCAATTAGGAACTCTAGTTGGTAAAATCAAAGGGTGGTATAATCGTTCTGATAATATGATTGCAGCAGATAATGAATTTTTAAAAAAAGAAGATGTACCCGAAAGATTTGCTTCCATCCGAAAAGCCGTCTCTAGAGCCTCATTGCGTGACGGGCAAGGATATTTAAAGTGTTCTTGCAAGCCATCTAAAAAACTGCCAAACAAATCGATGTGTGTGTTTTAAGAAAATAGTTATGTGTAATTTTAGGTGTCATAGCAGTGCTACTTGCTTAAATAAATAATAGATGCAATAAATTATCTGCCTGAAAAATATTTTAAGTCTGAAAGAATGTAATTTTTATTTTACTGAAATACCAAAAAATTTTGTTAGTTATGCACAATACAACATACTTGTTATGTTACGAATCAAACTTTAATTTTATTCAAATAAAAATATTTTATTACGTCCGTATATGTATACGTAGGTACTCTTACTGATTTCCATTCGTATCTCATAACTAGCTGGTACCCGGCGCGTTGCTGCCTCAGAAAAAATAATTGTTGTAAGATCGTTTGAAATTTGATAAACTGCGGATGACATATGCCGTTTGACGTATAGCGACCCGCCCCGGCTTCACATAAACATATAAAAAAATTATGTTTATCCGATCGCTACCAAACTTCACAGGAACACCCGCTGGGCTAATCTGAAGATTGCCTGAAAATTTCATCAACATCGGTCCAGCCGTTTCGGAGTCTATAACGGACATAGGTAGGTAGAAACATTTTTTGTGTTTTATATACATACTAGCTGGTACCTGGCGCGTTGCTGCCTCTGAAGAATTGTGGTAAAATCGTTTGAAACTCGATAAACTGCGAATGACATATGCCGTTTGACGTTTGCTGTCAATTTTCACTTTATAAATTATTAGCTTCCCGGTCCCGGTACGACACGTGCGGCACCTACTCTAAGTTAATCTTCAGATTAGCCCAGCGAGTGTTCCTGTGAAGTTTGGTAGCGATCGGATCAACAGAATTTTTTTTCTTGATTTTGTGAGATGCCGGGGCTTGATATGACACATATCAACTGTCAGATTTAACAAATAAAATTTGTTAAGTACCAAACTTCACAGGATCACCCGCTGGGCTAATCTGAAGATTTCCTGAAAATTTCATCAACATCGGTCCAGCCGTTTCGGAGTCTATAACGGACATTGGTAGAAACATTCTTTGTGTTTTATAGATATAGATTCATGTAATAATTAAAATGTTGGTGGGAAGTTGTATTTTGTCATTGAACTTTTCAACAAATGACTAAACATAGCGTCCCTCAAACGCTGTAGCATGAAATTAAATAACTGTTTACTTTATTTGACTTAAGCTAAAAGCGCATTCTCCGTAATGACGGAAAATTTCAGTCATACAAAGGAATATTCGATTGATTACGGCCTTCGCAGGCATTACGGCGACTGACTAGGCTTTCCGCGGAATGACGTATTAAGCCCATTTACAGCACTCTATACTAGATAGCTGACTCGTCCGTCATTTGGGAGCCCACTGACAGTTGGCGCCATGGCGTAGTGTGCGTAGTTTTTAACGTTATACTCCAGAAAATTGTAATAAATATTAAAAAATGACAGGCTGTTCTGCGCCAAACTGTTCAAATCATTCCAGGCACGGTTTCAGATTTTACAGGTAAATACTTCAATTTGTTAATAGACCGTATTTCAATGGGAATTCACGAAATCATAGTACTGCAGTTTTTGTTCCAAATTATAACCTTGTGTACTTAAATAGTGATTAATTTTCAAACGTTAATGTGTTAATGTTAATCTAATGGTGACTTAGGTTTCCTGCTGATCCCGAAAGGAGCAAAAAGTGGCTAGTCAATTGCAGAAGGGACAAGTGCAATCCCACCCAAAATGATCGAGTGTGTTCGGTAAGTTTGAAGTTTCTTTTAAGGATTTTGAAATAAGGATGAATAAATTAATTAAAGGAAATTTTAAGTATGCTGTACATGGCATATGTATGTCGTGGAAAGTAATTAGTATATATTTAACTCGCCACTGGCGTTGGTTCAGAATGAATTTTCAACAACTACGATAGCCACTTTTTCAGTCCCGCGGTTTGGTAATCCACTGCATGCTCAGTCATGCCTCTAAAATACAAGATGTTTTATGGTTAGCTTTAAAAGGTTTTGCAAAAATGTGTCCAATTCTATGTCTCCAGGTCCAAAAGGACGAGTGGAGGTGCCGTTTTGCAGTGACTAAATTGGCTATTTAGTATATTATTTTTATGTGATTAACAATGTTTCTAGGTTAGGTTAATGTCCAGCAGACTGAACATTGCATTAATTAAATTACACTTTCAAGAATTTTTCTTTAATTGTAGGTGCATTTTGAAGAATCCCAATTTGAAAAAAGACGGGCTGATGGAAAAATCCGTTTATTACCTTTTGCCATTCCCACTTTATTTAATATTCCGAATGCTCCAAAATTACTCGACACTTCTAGGAAGAGTGTTTACAAGGTAATCAGAAAATGTGCAATGGTAAAGCATATCATGTAGATACTCAATAGCGAATGTTGTTTTCAGAGACCCAGAGATAAAACTGAAGAAACTGGATTTAATGATGCACTCACTGGTAAACGTGCGAAACAGAATGCGCATCCTATCGTAGATGTTGAATTATCTACCACTCCTGAGCAGGTAGGTAATTTGGTTTTTGAAATTTTATGACCAGATTGAATTCAAAATAAGTGGGAGTAAAATACGTACTCATAGTTAATTCATTGGCATAAAAAGTAATTAGCGGATACCTAGAGCTTGCGAAAACCATTCCCAACTGTCTGACTTTAGGGCAACGGGCGTATTTTCTACTTATATACTATTTTCGTGAACGTTCTTGCCATCACACCTTCGTGGCTCAGTGGTCGATGTGTCATTCCTCCGAATTGCAACGTGGGGGTTCGCACCTCGCCGCATTTCTTTTTTGTTATGATGATTTCACATTTTTCTTTTGAACAAAAAATCGGTCAGGTCCAAAAGGACAGAAAGGGGATCACCCTCACGTGAGACAGACCCTCTGAAATAAATAAATTTATTTATTTCAGTGGACAGACGACAGACATTCACTCATTTGACATGCTTATTAAAGTGGGAATGCTTTTCGCAAGCTGTAGGTATCCGCTAGTTAAAAAGTAATGGTGCCTAAGCTTCTGTTAAAACAGGATGATTCCAAATTATTCTGCAAAATTTTGGTAGGGTGTTCAGAACCAAAAATTTAATGGAATTTTATTTCATTTTCAGAGACCCAGAGATAACACTGATGGGAAACGTTTAAAACAGAATAGGCATCCTACAGTCACAGTCTCTGAATTGACTATCCCTCCTGGACAGGTATTTATTTATTTATTTATTTATCAAAAAAAATTCTGAAAATTAAAACAAATTCGAAATAAGTACAAGTAAATTGGTTGGCATAAAAAGCAATAGTAATAGTAACCTGTTATATACAAGGTGATTCTGAATTATTCTGCAAAATGAAATTTATAATTTTTAGAACATGCAATCTGATGAATACTGCAAGTTAAGAAACAGAATTGCTAAACTAGAAGAGGATTTGAAAAATCAGAATGATGCCCTCGCCAAATTTTTATCACCTGAACAAGTTGAAATTCTTAAAATGGAAAGGAAGTGCATCAAGAAGTGGAGTTCAGAAGCTATAGTAAAAAGCCTAAAGCTGAGATTTGCTTTGGGGAAAAGTGGGTACAATTTTTTACGTCAGACTGGATATCCTGCACCTTCGTACAGCACAATCAACAAGAGTTTCTTCTGTCAAGGTCAGCTTTGGATTGCTGCATTCAATTGTAGAATTATTGGGAAAGAAGATCGAAACTATGACAGAAATTGAGAAAGACTGCTCACTGGTTGTTGATGAAATGAAAATATCTGGTGATCTAGATTTTAACAAATCTGAAAAGACTTTTATCGGCCACGTTACTCTTGGTGATCAAAGTAACAGCGGTAATCACCTAACAGTTGTTGTTCTTCGTGGTTTAAATACCCCATGGAAGCAGATAATTTCTTGTCATGTTACAGGCCCAACAACTAGAGGGAATGACATGAAACTCCTAATTTTAGAAGTTATTGAAGCTGCTGCTTCTGTTGGATTAAAAGTTAGAAGCATTTGTTCTGATATGGGAAGCAACAATAAAGCATTATGGACCTCACTGGGAGTTTGTGTTAACAGGAATCAGCGAGATACTAGTTTCCGGGTAGAAAATTTAAATGAAGAAGTCGAAGTGCTTGCTGATGGTCCTCATCTACTTAAAAACTTGAAATCAGCCATACAGAATAATCTGATATACATTTCAAAAGAAGCAGTCAAAGAAAACCACTTACCCACAAATATAGTTTCTGGAAGGTACATCGCAGACCTGTGGAAAATGGAAATGGATAATCAAACATGTTTACGAACGTTACATCATTTAAGCAAAGAGATTGTGACTCCAGGACATTTTTCCAAAATGAATGTAGAATATGCCATGCGATATATATCTACAAAAACTGCTGGTGCTTTGGAGACAGCTGTAATACAAAAAAACTACCTCCAGAAGCTTTGACTACAGCATGGTTCATCCGATTGCTTCGACAGCGGTTTGAATTAATTAATTCAAGAAGACAAATAACTTCAATAACTGCTAGAAATATGGAGAAGAAAGAAGAATTTATGAATTATTTCGTAACTATTATACAAGAAACAGAAATTGGCAAAGGGTGGAAACCCTTGAACACAGGGTCAATTTTAACTTCGACATCTTTCATGAAGATTGCAAAAGGATGTTTTCAAAGGGGCCACAAATTTCTTTTAGGTTCTCGACTTAGTCAAGATGCACTTGAAAACATTTTCTCTCAAAATAGAAAAAGAGCAGGCATGAAACCAAGTGCTTTATCTGCAATAAGGGTGATAAAACTTATATGTCTGTCGCAATATATGTCCGATGTTAAAAACACAAACTATTGTACTCTCATATAAGTAGGTAGATCATAATTTCACACTCAACTTGCACTCCCGCAAAACTTCAGTTCAATTCCAAAATTCAGCGAATCATCTTCTGAGCAGCAGAATGTTGAAAATGAACTAGAGTTTTATTATCGTCAGCTTTTAAATGTAGATTTACACAATTTATTACAGGTGACATTAATATTGAAGAACCAGTTTCTGTTTCTACGTCTTCTAAAACAACATTGACAACTACCGACAAAGTCAATATACACTATATTGCCGGTACTTGTATCAATTATGTTTTAACTCACAAAAATATATGTGGAGATTGTCAAGGATTTTTGAGAAGTGGTGGTGGTGGTGGTGATGGTGATGGTGATGGTAATGGTGGTGGTGGTGATGGTAATGGTGGTGTCGGCCTATTGGATAAGGAAATAACATCTTTAACTAGCAATCTTGACTTGGGTGGGCTTAAAAAAATATCTGCCTTAACATACCACATGTTCGAACAAGCCGAATCTGCTATTCAGAATAATATGTCTGGATTGTTGAAAAAATCTTTGTCTTTTAATAAGATCCTTGAGAATTTGGAGGAAAAATATAACTCTGTATTTCCACGATGCTGCAGCATTACCAAAAATTTATTAGAACATTATGCAATTGTCAGGGGTTTAGGAATCAGGAGTTTTGAGATTTCGAACAAGAGAAAAGAATGCAGCTATGGTTCCAAATCGGTCAACAAAAAGATGAAAAACAAGAACTGATTTTCTTCTGTAACTTTTTGCGTTGGGTTTATAGTAATTATTAATATAGTCAAATGCACTCTAGTGAGGCGGTTTTGTCAGTTGATCGAAGATAAACTTGGTTATTTCCATGTCACTCAACTTTGACTGTAAATCAAATTATAAAAAAAGCGTATGTCAAATGAAACAGACTTATGGGTTTTTTAAATCAGAACGGAGATACATAAATGATTTCCAGCGGTTTCCAAATCTAGAATGCAATACAGAATAGTAGTTTACGTAACGAGCATGGAAAGTGACAAATTTCATACGAGCGCGAAATTTTATGCACGAGGCGTAGCCGAGTGCAGAAATTCACGCGAGTTTATAGGAAATACACTTTTCATCGAGTTATGTACACTATTTTTCCTACGACCCCTTAAGAAGATAAATTTATTCATAAAACAGTAACTTTATTTAAGGATTTGTTGTCGATATTAACCGATGTCAAAATTTCCAAGTAGCCTACTAACTTACTATGAGCATAATATTCTAATAATTCCGCCCAGCTCATGAATGACACATTGATTTGTTCTCTTGCCCGCCAATTCATAATATGACTAGTTCGTACCTGTATAAAATGTTTAGGTCTTCCACGGAGTAGCCATTAAAATGTTCAACTGCCGCACCTTTCAAGAGATTTTTCCGATAAAAAATTATTAGATTTAAAAAGAGACGTGACAGGATATTTAGTCAGTAAACGTCAAAGTCTCAAAGCTGACTACAAAATATGAATGAACTGTGCGATTTTCAAAAATTACAGCACAGTTTTGAGTTTAGCGTACGGGTAACGCAATTGTCAAGTTTCCGGCCCTCTATTCTGTATGCAACGTGCCGTGCCGCTTTCCTAGGGGGTCGTAGGAAAATTAATTACCTACTAATTGACATATATGTCAAGAATGGCAAAAAGTTAATTCAGTCAGATGGAAATGATAAAAAGAAGCCTTTTTCAAGCTTTTTGCATCCGCAAACTATAAAAATGGTACTAAACCTTGTTGAATATTTTAAAACTGAAGAAAAAGAAGCAGACTGCAACGCAAAAAATATACATGAAAGAGTTTCTGAAGCACTAGGAATTGGTTTAAGAACAGTAGAAAGGATTGTACATGGAAAGAGGATGAAAGAGCCAGAAAAAAGAAAAGAAAAACGAAGAAGGAAATGCATGAAAACTAAGGATTTAAATGATACCGAAAAAATGGAAGTAAAAAATGTTATTTATCATTATCACTTATAATAGCCCAAGGGTCTTGATAATTCGAAATAATTGATACATTTTCGAAAGCGGGTTGTTCGGCAACATCCCGACGCCGAAGGCGGAGGTATGTTGCCACAGAGAAACCCGCTTGAGGAAATGTATCAATTATGAGGATTTGTCAAGATTCGAGGGCTATTCGGTAAGAAAATTTTTTGCCCAAAAAGAACAATTTGTTATTGAAACAATTATTAAATGAACAATTTGTAAAATGACATTTTGTGCAAAAAATTCGACAGCAGTGCAAAATAAAAATTTTCCGTTGCTACAGTAATCCAGATGACATAAGTGAAAATAGCCCATAAGCACTCTTCAGTTAAATGTTCTCCTGATTGGCTGTCTTTGAATACGTGACTGTAGATACAAATTCTATTGGATTATTGTATAGGTAAAAAATTTTCCAAGTAATTATACCTACCTATAATAAACCTTTTATTTCATATAATATAGACCCAAAATATTACGGTTTTAGTGTTTTATATTTGGAGTTTCTTGACCAAATTTTCCAAAAAGAAGTTGGCGCGGTTATTGCTTGACATTGCCATTTTTGTGAACTCTGGATAAGTTGATTTGATTCATTTATTCAGATCCGCCTCACTATACTTGGGCCGCCGAACAGACGGAGTGATCACCCTGCAAGAACGTGCTCTAGCGGAGCTAATAGTAATTTATGACGACCGAATTGGAGTGATGCGACTTCGTTGGGTCTAAAGAAAGCGCATCACTGCGGTTCGGTTGTCTTAAATTGATAGTGGTCCCGCCTAGAGCACGTTCTTGCAGGGTGATCACTCCGTCTGTTCGGCGGCCCAAGTATAGACTGCATTTGACTATAGTATTGGTATGTTTTATAAGAATAAATAATTACTGCATTTCTATTGTTTTAATCTATTTATTTTTTACCTTCCGTAATTCGGCATTTCCAGATTTTGAATCTCAAACTTTTCCAATTTTGTGAAGTCCATCAAATTTTTGAGCTTAAAATGTAGTTTATGCTGTCGTGAATGTTACATTTTCATTTTTCACATAATTTAGTAGACATTTTTAATTTAAAATGACTGTAGAATACACCTTCAAGTACCTTCTAGATACCTATATTTCAAGATTTTATCAGAAACCACATGAAGCAAGTTATACCCATTTCTACAAATTAAGTAAGTAGGTACATTTCCCTAAAATTTAGGCCTTTCAGTACTGAAAAACCCATAATTTTATACAATTTCGGGCAAGTTAACATTATAATAATGTGCACTTATATTTCCGCCAGCTGTCAGTGGGCTCCATAATGGCGGACGAGTCTGCTGTCTTATATAGAGTGCTATAAGCCCATTGACTACGACATACATACATATGTTACGAACCAGGCAGTTAAACGCTCAGCGACATATAAGTCAGACATGTTATGTTTATTATGTTAAACCTCCCTTGAAACCCTAAACCTATAAATACATTCGTAGAATGGAATTTTTAGGTAATAAATACGTTCAGAATATATTTCTCTGATTAGTCTCGTTGTAGCTCTTGAAAAGCAATAAATGTTAAACTGTGATCATTGCTGTTATTTTATTTACCTTTTAAAAAAAACTACCTATCGTTACAAGTCAGAAGTGGGATCCACCTGTGCGTCTTACCTGTGAAACATAATATAGATCATCTAAGTGGTGTAAAATTATAGTGCGTTATGAGTGAAAATACAAGTGAATTATTGACGGTGTTACCTCATACATCTGTAACAACCATGGAGTCCTCTACAAGTTTGACGCCGCCGTTAACCGTCCAACAATGAAAAAGAAAGTAAAGCTATTAGAAGAGCAGAAAACACAGGTAAGTGCGGCAACGCACCTAATAACGTGGGAAAACATTCCAGTGTACAATCCGGGAGAAAAACGAATTACAGTTAATAAGTAATAAGTGGATTCGATTAATTGATCAGCGCGTGTATTTTATGAGGTGGGACGATATAGCGGCTACCAAATATGCATTAGAAAATTTGGCAGGTCGAGCACGCGACTGGCTGTTAAATTCTTATAGCGCGAACAGGAACAGGTTGACTTTAAAAAACTTTTGCGTGCAACTTTCGACAGAGACCCAAACGCTATTGGCACACTGTTTGCAGATGCTGCAAATTTTTCGTCAGTTTCGGGGCAATCGTATCAGAGTTATTTTCAAAACAAATTAGATAAATTTAATTGATGGATAAAATAAGCATTATTATTGCGGACATTCGAGACTCTTCTACACGGCAATTGGCTTTTGCCAATAATTATTCTAGTGTGGATGAGCTCCAGACATTTGTGAGGTCGGTCGAAATAAAACATCCGGTAGTTGCCAAAAATGCAGAACGCTTCGAGAATACTCGGAAATTGTAGACGACAGATCACTGAACCCTTAAAAGATCCTTTCAGTGTCAAAGAACTAAATGACGCATTAACCTATATCTGCATTAGCTTCGGACGGAAAGAAGGGCAAGCAGTGGAAGCCCAGCCATACTGGTTTTAGAAATCCTGGGTTGCAATTCGTTAGGTCTAGCAAGGGCGGACAGCTATTTCACCCGTATGAACGGGAGATTAAGCGAAAATGTTTCAATTGTCATGAAACTGGACATTTCGCGATCAATTGTCCAAAACCAAAAAAAGAGTGTCACAAGTGCAAAAAGTTGGGGCACACATTGTCAAATTGCCCAAAACTAGCAACTGTTTCGAATACGTTAGCATGTACCATTTTGTGAACTGCGAAGTTAATGGTTCCGAGTATGCCGCAAATTTAGATACAGGATGTGCGGCGGTCATAATCCGAAATTCTGTAGCTAAACAACAGAAACTAGTGTACAAACCGAGCAAGATCGTACTGCGCGGTTATAACAACAGTGCCACCGCAGCCGTCAGGACGGCAATGATTAATCTGAAAGTAGATCTGGCCGAAGGAGAAGTAGAAGTTGTACCAGACGAAGTACAGGAAATTCCAGTTTTGATCGGTCAATTGTTTATCAATGACCACATGCTTCTTTTCGTCTCATGGAAGAAACCAGACGTCTTTTATTTCGTACCCTTTTAATTTCCTTTAAAAAGTTCGAGTGACGGTGAAGATCCCAATAACCTCGAGGCGAGGTATTACAGGATGACCGAATGTTAGCTAGTTAAAAGAAATCAAATGTCATTACAAGTTGAACTATATGCTGATGCATTAAAATAATAGTGAGTCGAGCCGAAGCCTAACGATAAATCAAGCCGGAACGTAGCGGCCGTGACGTATTTTAATCGTGGCCCACTCGGTACGGACGGTCGGTGTTCGTGGCGTGGAAATAATGCTAGTTTACCAAAATATTCAATAACAACAACTGGACTTTTGAAATTTTTATTAAGAGAATAGGTATCTAATTAAATATACCTGAACGGTATAATACCATATTTTCCTATTTTGAACAAACGTTTAACATTAAAAACCTACAGAACTTAAACTCAATATGTATTTAATAATATTAAATGAGCCGCATTCCGCATGAAGAACAAAACTAAAAAATATAGTAGAAAACATTCTCGGAAACAAGTCCTAACAAAATAAAATACACCCGCTAACAAAATGTTTACTGATGGAAGAAGATAAATGGGAGAACTACTTACTAGGCAATTTTTTAATTTTCTTTTCTTTTGCTTCTTTAACTAACATTTCATTGGAGGTAGGTAACATATGAATAATTATTATATTGCATGAAATCTAACGTGCAATGTATAATGGTTATATGGTTATGTGAGGGGAAATGCAATTTGTTTGTAGGCCTACACGGCTCAGTGCGGCTAGCGCGCACAATTTATATGTGTTTATTAACCCGCTGTAACTTTTTTCAGTAACAACATTAATGTTTCGTTTCTTCACCAAAAATAATTTCGAGCCTTTGTTCGTATTTGGTCTCGCATATGCATGATATGCTAATTCGGAAAAATAAGATTACTTATCCAGTACGTGAAAAATACATTACACAAATTTGTGGTCTAGCAAGAAAATATTTTTTTTTTCATAACATTGGAAAGTTTTAGAGGCAACGTGAGTACACTGTGATGATCAGCACACTTCAATGTATATTCCATAAAAAAACAGATCTCTTACTCTTTTCGTTGCTGAAATACAACAAGAAAAGTATTAAAAAAGGGTCGAAAAGTGATTTAGGAAAGTTTAGGAAAATTCGATTTTTCGGCATTTTCGCGATTTCCGATATTTTCGCGACCTCAAAATTCGAATCCCGCAGGTCATTTTTTTCATTTTCATTTCATTTTTTTGTGCGTGTTCGAGTTGTAAGAGGTTGTCGAATTAGAGCACTTTGCTACCCGACTAAGCGATCCGTCCACGGCTGTGACGTCACAGCAGTGCTCCACGCGCTACATTCTGGCTTGTATTATCGTTCGGCTTCGGTCGAGCGCCGCATTTGTATATTGACAAAACCGATACGTGGTTAGGGACAAATAGTTTGTTTTTAATACTTCTGCGTGGGTTGACTGAAAGACTATTTATTAGGTGAAAGAATTTTACGAATGGGTTCTTGTTTAAAAAATATTAACCGGAAAGAAATTGCATCATCACAAGCACAGTATCCTATGCGTCGTCTGTGAATATAGTGTGCAATTTTCTGGTGAGAAACTTGGATTTTATTTGTGAACAGACTTTAAAGTGCAGTGCAATTGCCACTTGTTTATTGGTGAGTAATCACTGAGTATCTTATGCATGTTTTACAGAGTAAATAAAGTAATGAACGTATAAATTTATTTTGGTAACGAAATAATCAGTGTTGACGAATAAATAGAGATAAAGGAATTGATTCTGTTTGGTGACTTGACCATAGAAATTATTTTATTAGCTTATGAGTGCATTTAATAACATTGTCACGTTCAGATTCGATATTAGGATTTGGGTAACTTGAGGTTTAAAACGAGTTTTCACTTTCATCACATTCTATTTTAAGTAAGCATTACAGTAGTTTTATTCTGTATTGTCGCGCCACATGTTGTTCGAAAGTGGAGTCACGCGAATTATCTGTACGGCCCCGAAGGATCGATGTTTAAAAAAGCAAAAAAGTTTGAATTTTATTTATTAACAAAGTTACATGTTTTCTTGTCTGAGAATTTAATATGAATGTAATACAATGATTAAAACTGCAACATGCAGAGATAATGAATAATCTAATAAAAATGCTGATGATCAAGTTCCTCGCCTGTTGACTTGTCAAGCTCTCGGTTTTCCGTTTAATCCAACTAGATAACACCTTCCTCTTTAAGAGTTGACCCTATGGACCGGCATCGGTACATTGGGCAACTGGATGACCTCTCCTTGATTAGCTACCTCATTCTTAATGTCGTGTCGTGCGGTTCTTAAATAATTTATTGTTCCCGGGTTGTTTTCCTGTTTTGTGTATGGTGCAAATTTTAAACATGGGTGACGATACAGAATCACAAGTGCTAACCAATGAATACGATGATGAAAAGACTGGGAAAAGTGACATAAGAAATGTTCCAAAAGGAGTTTTGAAGGAATTCATTGAAATGTATAGGTCACATCCTGCATTGTGGCGCATGAAAGACAAAGAACTTCATAATAACAGAAATTTAAAACTTCGAGGTTATATAGATTTGGTAAAAATTTGGAAAAAGTATGACTTAGAGGCAGATCAGAAAACAAAAAAATCAGTCATTACGAGGATCATTTCGTAAGGAATTGAGAAAGGCAAGTATATTAATTTTGAAAGGTGATAATTTTATGGTGGCTTTATTATATTAAAGGTTGAAAAATCACAGCGATCAGGATTCGGAGTGAGTAGAAGTAATGCTACTTTCTCTGCCTGGGGGCATGAAAGTTTTGGAGGCTACAATGGACATTTAATGACGTAACAATTATTTTTAATGATCTTTAATTATGAATATTGCTAATTGACGAAAGCACTTTAGATTTTTGTATATGATTATTCCAAAAGCAAGTAATGAATTATTAATGATACTGTTTTCCCTAAATTGTAGAAACAAGATTTCAAATTTTGATAAGGACATATTGCTTCGATAAAAAGAAATAAAACCTGCATAATATTTTTATATCCTCGACACGCAGAAAGAGACTTAATTCCGGAGATTTGTACCACTGCGTAGCCATTTTCTGAAGGTTCTTGATAACATGCTGCAGATTTTCAAAGTAATTTCAATAAAAGATGTATTTTTTAGTTTTCCTAAAAGAATGGGTATTAATATTCAATAAAATGCGGTATTACGTTAAACACTTACGTGTACTCTTTATACTTGGGACAGTTTGAGTTTTAGCGATAAGTCAAATCTTCGAAAGCCAATTTTTATGCTGGAGCCGCTGATGAAAAAAGTCGAGAGATGCTGCGAAAATCCCCTCGTACGTCGGAAACGAAGTTTCATAGGCCTCGGAATATGCACAGTTCTTTGCTATGAGGATCTGTTCTATTTTTAAAAGAAAAAAGGGACGATTTAATAAAATAATTTGGTTATATTAAATATTTACCTTCAATAGAGCACCTGGGATGAATTTGATTACCTGCGGACCGAGTAGGCATATCGTAATCATTTATGTAGATAAAAAATCTTCGAAAACCATCGTTTATGTTTGTGACTTCACGAAAGAAAGACGGAGAGATGCTGCGAAAATCCCCTCGTACATCGTAAACGAAGTTTCATAGGTCTTGGAATACACACACAGTGTTTTGCTGAGGATCTGTTCTATTTTTAAAAGAAAAACGGATGATTTAATAAATTAATTTGATTACCTTAAATATTTACCTTCAATAGAGCAACTTGGATGAATTTGATTACCTGCGGACCGAGTAGGCATATCGTAATCATTTATGTAGATAAAAAATCTTCGAAAACCATCGTTTATGTTTGTGACTTCATGAAAGAAAGACGTAATTCCAGATGTGTTTGTGGAATCACCTCGGAGCTTCCAAAAATTGCAGAACGCCTATCACAGATCATTTCCTAATATTTTTTTGTTTTAATAAATTAGCTTGACTATATCTTTTTTATTTACCTGTAATAGTATGCATCTTAGATAGGAATAACTTTTAGGATACCTCCTCTAGTGCCACACCCAAGATTTCAGATTTTTCATTTTTTTCTTCAAATAATGTAGTTTTTTTTTCTGAAATATTTATAGAAGCTAAAATAACACACTTTGGGCATATTACAAAAGTTTACCTGCAAGATATTGTACTGGAACGGTTAAATAATTTTCAAAATACGTTGTAACTTCACTTTATATAAGTTTCCACGTTTTTCTTGTCAATTTTTCACTTCAGGGACGTAAGTAACAGATTATGCATTATTTTAAATGTTCATAACTAATAAGTTTAATTGTTAAAATAAATAAATAACATACGTGTAACTAAACATGCACCACCATATTTACGAAACATGTCAACTAACTAGAACAGGAATTGCTGTCAGTGGTCAAAAGTTGAACTTCCAAGTCTGAATAATAGAATAATAGTCTCATGAATGTTCTGTAGATGGCAGCACCGGTAACGTTTCACACAATAAAATATAAAAAATTGGGTTGAAAGCAATGCAAATTTATATAAAATGTATTTAGAGACTTGTAACAATATAATTTTAAAAAACCTCATCTGACTATGCAATATTTCTTGTATTTTCCTGTAAATTCACGTAGGGCCACTTTGTCGGCCTGGGGAGAGATACATTTTCGTATATGGAATTTTTTCATGGGGCTTAACGCAGACAAAAGTCTGTCCTGTTAATTACGCCCTAATTAATTTTGAAGTATCTATACTCTCACTTGACATAAACAAGGTAATATTAAGATTTTTACTTGGAAATCAGTATCTACTTTTAACCAGGAATATGGGATTTTGCCAAACAGCTTTCACTACGTTTCTTTCCGAATAGAAATTAATTAAAAACCCCACAGATCTATGGCAGATTAATATCTCGTCCGTAAGGAATAAAATATGATTCAATTTACATAAGACTCTCAAGAAAATATAAGAAAACTACATATTTAATGCTTAATAATAATAATAATATTGTAAAAGTGAAGAATTCTTATTTTTGATATACATATTTTAAGGAAATTATTATGGACGTAGGTAGGTATGATGAAATCGGAGTAAAAAATTATTGGGGACAAAAAGAAACAGACATTTGTGATTGATATTATTAAGGATAGAATTGTTATCACAATTATTGATGTACTTATAGTGTCAGAGTAAAGCAGAAAAGTTCAGCTTTAAACACAGAAAGATTATGAAACTGCTGAATCCAATAGAGTTATGGTTTCACTTAAATACGTCAAATGAAATACGATCACATCAGAATCGGATACAGGAACCGATGATTTGTTCATTGATATGCACGGAAATAATATTTTCGTCTAATTTCGACTCTGAACTTATGCTTTTATAAAATATTATCAAAATGCAAGTTATTTTCGGTACACAGCTTTATTAATACAGAATTTGAGCAGAATCGTAGAGAAGTAAATATTTGCAAAAATATCGTTAAGTATTTCAGTTATATGATTTAATGTAATGGCAAACACTTTGAAGGGAATGGTAATAGATTTGGTTTTGGTGTAAAAACGAAAAAAACGGTATTTATTTATTTATTTAATTTCCCACAGACCCTGAAATTCAAGAAATATTAAAAACAGGCTACAAAAAAAAGAGTAGTTATAAAATTTGAATAGAATTGAACAACACGTTTTTTATTAGTATATACATATTTTGATAAATACTTTTTTATCTTTTCTTAATATTGGCCGTTACTTTAGGTATATCCGTTTGATTTTTTTTATGTTTCATAATCACATTTCTGATTCTCTATAATACCCTTTTTCTTATATTTGATAAACATTTCTGCTTTTTATACATATTTCATATGAATGACAATTTATTTTATGCATTCTTATTTTAGAAAAAAATACATCGAAAAGATAGTTCTGGGTTTACAACATGAAATATTGATAAACAGTTTTCTTAATATTTTCCTTTACTTTACTTTAGGTAAATCCGTTTGATTTTTTATGTTTCAAAAACACATTTCTGATTCTCTACTAAGACTGACTAAAAAAGCACAAACATGCACAAGTAGTTTATAGGGGATTGAGTTTTGTCTATATTTACAATAAATTTAAATAATTTCGATAACAGAAAAAGTTTCATGCCCTACAACAAGAATTTTTTCATGGGGCTTAACGCAAACAAAAGTCTGAGTTTGACATAAACAATTCACAAACTATTTTCTCAAATAGAACATCACACATATTTTTTTTTTTGCGACAAAAAGAAACATACATTTGTGATTAATATTATTAAGGATAGAATTGTTTTCTTTGTAAATTACTCTGCATATTTCAAGTGATTCTTATTAGTGAATCCTCCGAAAGCATTTAGTATATGTGATGTGTTTACATTTTAAAATTCTTTAAGCTCTTTCAGATAAAGTTTTCACAGTACATACGTTTTTTGTACCTGATAAAAACTTGTCTTTGCTATTTTTCTGTATATTTAACAAAACACTTTTGGATGTTTCAGATTCATAATTAAGTACATTTTAATTTTCTGTAGCAAGCTTTTCTATATTTTCCTAAATATTCTTTGCATGTTCTCGATATTTTTCTTTACTTTTTAAACCATCTTTTAGATCTTTTTTTTTTACTATTATCGACATTTTTCTTTATATTTTTCATAAAACATTTTCGATTTTTATATTTTATAATCTAATCACATTTCCTATGGCAACTTTTTTGTATTTCATGAATACTTTTTGTCTTTCTACGAAATTTTTCTTTACAGCTTAGATTAGATTATTCTCTTACTATTATTTCTTTTATTTGTGACTAGCATATTATCTTGTCACCCTTAAGAAATTCAATTGTTTCTGTTTTAATAAATTAGAATAACTTTAAGCTTCTTTGTACAGGTTTTAAATAATATTTTTCTGCGAAGATAGGTAAAAAGTATTTTCTATACTTATACATATTTCTAAATTGAAAAGAATTAAAAACAGTAGCAACTAAGAATTTTTTACATTCCTTGATATCTTTGCACCCAGCGGAAGCATTAAACACTTCTGTTTTTTATATTTCATATGAATGACAATTTATTTTATGCATTCTTATTTTATAAAAATACATCGAAAAGATAGTTCTGGGTTTACAACATGAAATATTGATAAACAGTTTTCTTAATATTGACCGTTACTTTAGGTAAATCCGTTTGATTTTTTATGTTTTAAAAATACATTTCTGATTCTCCATAATACCTTTTTTATATTCTTTAAAATTCAGGGTAAAATAAGTGAACAAGAGAAATTTACGTACATAAAGACTAAAATTGCTATGGCAAATTCCAGCATTACTAGAGTAATGACATATTTTGCTTATAAATAAGCCTTCATGGTTTATAAATATACTCCGTTTAGGCGAATTTCACTTACAGTGTTTGAAACATTTAAAGTTAATAGTTGCATTATAATAATATAAAGAAGTCGTGGTGTTTAGGTAAGTTCTGCTTATTTTGTTTTGTTTCTAAGCCTTTCAAATCTAATTTATGATTTTCCTTTTAAAGGGTCGAAATAAAAATGTTTGCAAGTGATGGTGAAGAAAGTGATGGGTCCGACAGAGACGCTGAAATGGAAATGATTGCAACTGATGGCGAGGAAAGTGATAGTGATAGTGTGTCGGAGATGTCATACACACCGGATCCAAATTATGTGGCTAGGGACATGTACACTCCGGAGAGTCCTGAGCCCCTTAATTTGAACGAAGTGAGGGACAGGTACACTCCTCAGAGTCCTGAGCTCCTTAATTTGAACGAAGTGAGGGACAGGTACACTCCGGAGAGTCCCGAACCCCTTAATTTGGACGAATTACCAGAGGTGTCCGATGACGAAGAGGTGTTCTCGGACGACGATACCATCCCTTTTGACTTCACTGACGATGAGGAAGTCGACAGGGAAGAATAGTAACTTACTTACAATTTGTTTGAAGATTGTCTAACTTTTTCTCTTTTTTTGTAGAGGTAGAAGCTTAATTTAGTTTTTAAGGAAAATAGTACTTATTAGCAGTATTGTGTTTTTTAAAATGGAATCGTTTTATATGTAACATAAGCTAAAATGTTAAGGAAAAATAGTATTAATATAAATGTAAATAAAATAGTAGTTTAAATGTAAAATTTTACTTTCACAGGCTCTTAAGTTTCTTAAGCGTTCAGTTTCTTAAATCTGCGGTTATTTTGTATACATTAAATACCTGATAAACTCATTTAAATTTTTATACATATTTCTTATTAACTACCATTTTGATTTTTTTTTAATTTGTAATATTTAATAAATACTTATTGTCTGTCGTTGATATTTTCCTTTACTTTGTTAAACACTCTTGATTTTTGTATTTGAATACCAATGAAATACTAACAATAATAGGAACATTTAACTTTATTTTTAAAAAAGAGGCATAACAACAGAAAAATAAAAGTATTTTATTCGAATCTATTATGTATAACCATTATATATAATGGTACCCAGGCGAAGGCGAGGAAATCTCTCGGGGACGTATAAATTACACGAAAATAAAGAAAAAATGTACAAAATAAATTTAAAAAACATACATATGATGAAAATAATCAACAAACTCTAAATTAAAAGTAAAAATATACAATGATAATAATAATAATAATTAAAATGTGTACACAATAAAGTAAAATGTACAATAGTGGCCCTACGTGAATTTACAGGAAAATACAAGAAATATTGCATAGTCAGATGAGGTTTTTTAAAATTATATTGTTACAAGTCTCTAAATACATTTTATATAAATTTGCATTGCTTTCAACCCAATTTTTTATATTTTATTGTGTGAAACGTTACCGGTGCTGCCATCTACAGAACATTCATGAGACTATTATTCTATTATTCAGACTTGGAAGTTCAACTTTTGACCACTGACAGCAATTCCTGTTCTAGTTAGTTGACATGTTTCGTAAATATGGTGGTGCATGTTTAGTTACACGTATGTTATTTATTTATTTTAACAATTAAACTTATTAGTTATGAACATTTAAAATAATGCATAATCTGTTACTTACGTCCCTGAAGTGAAAAATTGACAAGAAAAACGTGGAAACTTATATAAAGTGAAGTTACAACGTATTTTGAAAATTATTTAACCGTTCCAGTACAATATCTTGCAGGTAAACTTTTGTAATATGCCCAAAGTGTGTTATTTTAGCTTCTATAAATATTTCAGAAAAAAAAACTACATTATTTGAAGAAAAAAATGAAAAATCTGAAATCTTGGGTGTGGCACTAGAGGAGGTATCCTAAAAGTTATTCCTATCTAAGATGCATACTATTACAGGTAAATAAAAAAGATATAGTCAAGCTAATTTATTAAAACAAAAAAATATTAGGAAATGATCTGTGATAGGCGTTCTGCAATTTTTGGAAGCTCCGAGGTGATTCCACAAACACATCTGGAATTACGTCTTTCTTTCATGAAGTCACAAACATAAACGATGGTTTTCGAAGATTTTTTATCTACATAAATGATTACGATATGCCTACTCGGTCCGCAGGTAATCAAATTCATCCAAGGTGCTCTATTGAAGGTAAATATTTAAGGTAATCAAATTAATTTATTAAATCATCCGTTTTTCTTTTAAAAATAGAACAGATCCTCAGCAAAACACTGTGTGTGTATTCCAAGACCTATGAAACTTCGTTTACGATGTACGAGGGGATTTTCGCAGCATCTCTCCGTCTTTCTTTCGTGAAGTCACAAACATAAACGATGGTTTTCGAAGATTTTTTATCTACATAAATGATTACGATATGCCTACTCGGTCCGCAGGTAATCAAATTCATCCCAGGTGCTCTATTGAAGGTAAATATTTAATATAACCAAATTATTTTATTAAATAGAACAGATCCTCATAGCAAAGAACTGTGCATATTCCGAGGCCTATGAAACTTCGTTTCCGACGTACGAGGGGATTTTCGCAGCATCTCTCGACTTTTTTCATCAGCGGCTCCAGCATAAAAATTGGCTTTCGAAGATTTGACTTATCGCTAAAACTCAAACTGTCCCAAGTATAAAGAGTACACGTAAGTGTTTAACGTAATACCGCATTTTATTGAATATTAATACCCATTCTTTTAGGAAAACTAAAAAATACATCTTTTATTGAAATTACTTTGAAAATCTGCAGCATGTTATCAAGAACCTTCAGAAAATGGCTACGCAGTGGTACAAATCTCCGGAATTAAGTCTCTTTCTGCGTGTCGAGGATATAAAAATATTATGCAGGTTTTATTTCTTTTTATCGAAGCAATATGTCCTTATCAAAATTTGAAATCTTGTTTCTACAATTTAGGGAAAACAGTATCATTAATAATTCATTACTTGCTTTTGGAATAATCATATACAAAAATCTAAAGTGCTTTCGTCAATTAGCAATATTCATAATTAAAGATCATTAAAAATAATTGTTACGTCATTAAATGTCCATTGTAGCCTCCAAAACTTTAATGCCCCCAGGCAGAGAAAGTAGCATTACTTCTACTGGAGTGGATGATATTTACAGATCTCACTTTTGGTATTTTAACTTATTGACTTTCCTAACAGTAACAGAACAAGAATTGCCAACAAGTAGTATTGATAATATAGAATCTTAAAATTCAGCCCCAGTTCAAGAAGTGGCAGAAGTCTTCGAAGTAAATATTCAACGTGAAAGCAATAATGAGGTTTATATTCGTAGATAATTTTTATTATGTATAAGTTTTGGTTTTATTAGTAATACAAAAATTAATTATGCTTTTCCCTTTTCATTCTATCTTGCCAAGGAACACTACCATTACCATTGAAATACTGAAGGTATTCTTCTCGGTTTTGTTTTGCGTCCAAAGGCACATTTCGACCAGCGTTCGTCAAGCCATACAATTCAACATTTTCATTACGCCATTCACCATCTTTTCTTAATTCATGGGTGTTTTTGTCTTCGGTGTCTACAGTTTTATGGTTAAAATATGATGAACTTTTCCGATGCAGGAAATTGTGTAGCACACATATTGCCATCACAATATGTTGAGTACGTTCTGGATTCAATAAAATAGCAGTATGCAGTACTCTAAATCTGGAAGAGATGATTCCAAAAACATTTTCCACAACGTTCCTCGCCCGCGATAATCGGTAATTAAAAATTGGTTTGCGGTATGTGAGTTCCAATTGACTGAAGGGTTTTAGGATATGTTTGTGCAGTGCGAACGCTTCATCGCCAACAAATACGAAATTCAATTGCTCGGTATTATTTGCTCGATGAGGCAGATTTACTCGATCGTTTATTAGTTTGTCGTAAAAGTTTGTATATTCTAAGACACCATCATCCGAGCTTCTGCCATTTTTTCCAACGTCTACATACACAAACTCGTAATCTGCATTTACCAGTGCCATTACGACGATACTATAAAATTTTTTATAGTTATAGTACTTAGCTCCTGATTTTGCTGGGCACTGTATACGAATATGTTTCCCGTCTATAGCCCCACCACAATTGGGAAATTGCCAACGGGATTCAAAGCGGTTTCATATTTTTCCCCATTATTTTGCAGTGTTGGGAAACTAAAAATAAATAACATTTTAATTTGAAACAGTTCTAGTTCTGTAGAGATTTTCATCTAAGAATAATAAAAGAAAATCATTTGATAAATTAAAATACGGGAAACCTTAAGATTTACTGACTTTTGTATTATCTACCTATATTCAGTCATTTAATTAAGATTTCTTGTTGACTTTTGTATGGACAGAAATATTTTGTTCTGCTTTCCAGACTGTATTGAATGAAATTGCATCTACCAAGAAACGTAGTCACATACATGAGAAACCACAGCCAATATCGGAAGAAGGAGGCCAGAAATTAAATGAAGAAAGGGAACATAGAATGTTTATGACCAGATGCACGGAAGTGCTAGATTCTAAGCTGAATGAATCTGAGGCGTTACGCTGAAGCTTTGCTTACTAAAGTAGTTAATAAAGCTTGCTCAAATTAACAGAATTCTCCGATATTACAAATGAATACAGTTGAAATTCTGTAAGTTTTTCATTATGCTCCTCGGCCCAGTCTCCGTCGTCAGATGCTCATACTTTTGCTTCCCCTGTGGCGTCTCCACACTTGCTGACATTTCCTACAGCACCATTCTCTTTACAAAATAGAACAGAAAGCTCCGGCTTAGGCACTGGAGGTCAGCAAGTAGCAGATTCATTAAGGGAATACTTCATCAATACCATTAATGAAACTGATATGTAATTTAAGTTTGCGTTAGACGTGTCTAGGTTAACAAAGCAAATATTCAAAGTTCAAAGAAAATATTTTCATTCCTCCTGTACTTCCAGTTGCACCGGAGGTTGACGTTAATTAACTGCATTATTTAAAAATGAATGCTATACGTTTAACAGCATTTTCAAATTTTAGTACAGGGGGAGTGAAAATATTTTCTTTAAACTTATCCCCTTAGTTTAGGTAGATACGTGTGCAAATTTTCAGATACATGTATTTGTTCTATTAACCCAGATATGTCTAACTTAAGCTTAACTTGATAGACTCTGTATATGTATACCTAATAAGCGTATTTTTTATAATTATGTATGTTTCATTAGCAATAGAATAAAGATTTTTTTAAAGGATTACACTTACTTTCAAATATTCCTTTCGCAAGAATTCCGGGGAAATTCCGGTACTGAATTTCAAACATTCGTAGTTTCTTCCGGTAGCCAGGAATCTCAAAGTAACAATAAGCCGCTCTTCGGGCGGAATACTATTCCTCATCACAGTGTCTTCTCTTTGCAAAAATGGAGCAACTAATTTCATTAACTCATCAAAAGTGTTGGGATCCATTCTCAAATAATTCTTAAAATCGATCGGTTCAGTTAACCTTAAATATCGCTGTACATTTCTCGCCGAAGAAACCATTCTTTTGACCATACTCGTCGTTTCTTCCTTTTTTTCTTAAACAATAGTTCAGTAACTAAGCCAATACAGGCAACAGCAATAATTTTCTTTCTGTTCATAAGGGTAATTTAGATCAAACAAGCAACAGCTTATATTTAAAACTGTTAAAGGGTAGATTCCTTGCGTTTAAAATAACAAGATGAACGAGCAAGACAAATGTCTCGAAAAATGATAAATTTGTCCACTAATGGAGACGTATTCTTATGGGATCAGCTTTGAATGGGAAAGTTCGAAGGAAAATAATTTTAGGTTAGTGTGCTTTGAAGAGATTATTTTCCGCATAAATATTGAGAGGACAGCCTGAAAGGAAAAAACGACAAGAAAGACGGCAGGAAACATTTTGAATTAGTGGGCGACATAAGTTTTATAATCATTCAGATTTCTGAAAAGAAAGAACGCAAGAGAAAAGAACGGCGGGAAAGAACGTTCGTGTATGGGTAGCTATATTGGCTGAATTATTTTCTTTTCTTCCAGTCCTCTCCCGAAGGGTCCATTTTGTTATTTTGAAACAGAAATACAAAATAATTAGTATTGAAAATATACAGGATAAAATTGTCCAACTGCTCCAAGGGCGATGAACTGATATTTCTTGTAGGTATTCGACGTTATTCGGAAGTATTGGTAAATTCTTGAAATTATTTTTGAAATGGTCCATTGTTAGGTTTACAGTCAATCTTGAAATTTTTGGATTCGATACTTCGAATTGGAATGACTCTACTTGGTCTTTTATTCTTTCTTGATTGATTACGATTTTACTAGGCGTATCAATCTGACAGTTATTTGGTATATCGAAAGAGTAAGTGCCACGAACTAATTTTTTTGAGTGTTGTCCGATGCAATTTAGATTTATTTTGGTAGTGTTCGGGAATACACCGATCCATCGGTTTGTTTTTTCAATTTGGTAGGTTATTGGTTCCGAGATTTGGGTTTCGATTAAATGGCAGTTTTCGTCGGAGTCCTTCATTGATAAAATGGACATCTCCCAGGTATCTTCTAAATTTGGAAATTGCTTAATTTCGGCTTGCAGAAATAGGCTTCTTGAAGTTTATAACATTGAGTGGGATCATATGCAAAGTACGTTTGTGAGTACAAGATTGTATTTGAAGTTGGTAAAATTGTCGAAAACAAGGAGTCTGATATTCGCTTAGGAAGTGGAATTAGTTGGAAATATTCAAAATCAATTACAAAGGTAATTGGGATAAAGATAATATACGTTATTCTATTATTATAAACGTAACTTTCGACTTTAATCAAGTTTTCTAACAAATAGATATTATCTATATTGAGTTTAAAAGGTAATTGACCGGGATTAATTTCGAATGTAGAAATTTCCTCGAAAAGGGATTTTTGTGTTATGATGCTGGGATGTAACGTTTGCAATTTTGCAAAGGCTATAGAATTCTCTATATCTGCGAGTTTTTGATATATAATTTGGTAACATTTATAAGTTGTAAAATAATATCTTTTACTATGAGTGCTGTATTTTGTTCCGTTTGTCTATTGATGTATGCTTGTATAATTAATAATTTAGATTGCAACATAACTTCACGAAGACAAATTTGATTTAAACTATCATTAAATTTCTGTATCAGAGTATGAGACAGGGTATGAGTTTGTAGGATTTCTTTCTGTAACTTAATTTGGTTATTATTAAGTTGCTCTATTAAATTTTCAAAATGTTCGCCATCAGCTGAGTCTAAATTCCCTGTGATTGCTTTGAATACAGAGCCTAGACCATTAATAATACCACGTTTAATACGTGAATTATTGCTTTTACTGTAAATGTTCTGTAATGGTAAAATTTCATAAATTTTATTTTCTACGTTTAATTTTGTCGAATATAGTTTGAAAAGTGTAAAATGTTTTATGGCCCGCAGAAATGAAGATCTTACGTTTTGCTCAATTTCTGGGGTTACTTACTTCTGCCTGCCCGGCAATACAATATGGGTGGTTACAAACAAAAAGTTTCGAGCGCGCTAAATTCTTAGCTTTACTTTCAAATTAAGGAGATTACATGTCTTTAATGCCAGTTTCTCATGCGGTTAAAATTCATCTACAGTGGTGGTTACAGAATATACTTACATCTACAAATGACCTTGATAGGGATCGTTTTGACTTAGAAATTACCACCGACGCCAGTTTATCAGGGTGGGGAGCATTTTGTCAAGGTGAAAGCACTCATGGTTGGTGGTCAACCAGCGACACACATCACATTAATGTTTTAGAACTGCAGGCTATTTTTTTTGTCCTAAAATGTTTTGCAAAAAATTTAAGCTGCTATAATATCTTAATAAGAACGGATAACATCACCGCCTTAGCCTGCATAAACAAAATGGGCAGTGTCAAGCATAAAAAGTTAAATACATTAACTAGGGATATTTGGCTTTGGTGTCAAGCCAAAAACTTATGATTTTTGCTTCGTATATTCCGTCAAAAGAAAACTGACAAGCTCGGACGTTGCAGTCTGAGATAGAATGGTTTTTAAATAAAAATATGTTTTATCACATTACGCGATGTTTGGGAAAAGCAGACATTGACTTATTTGTATCTATAGGTAATTATAAATGTGAGCGATACGTATCCTGGTTAAAGGACCCTGGATCGGAATCCGTAGATGCTTTTATTTTAAATTGGGAAAATTTAAATTTTTATGCATTTCCGCCTTTTTTCCTAGTTCTTAGGGTGTTACAAAATAATTACTGATAAAGAAAGGGCATTCTTGTGGTTCCCTGTTGGAAGTCACAGTCTTGGTTCCCATTGTTTGTCAAATTATCAGTGAGCACTCCTTTGATCCTTGGCCCGAATAACAATCTTTTATTGTGTCCTTTTAGCCAAAAGCAACACCCTATGCCCAAAGATCTTACCCTGTAGTAAAAGAGCCGGCAATATTAACGGGTATATGATCGTTCCTACAGACCTTTTCCACATAAAACGAAAGCTTACAGTCACCTCAAAACCGATTGGATAGGTTGCCTCGATTTCCATGGCCGTAAAGTTGTTTTATAAAAAAAAGTTTTTCATAATTTTTTAAACAAAAAAAAATGATAAGCTCTACAAAAAAGAAGTGCACTGCCGTGTAGAGGATAGTCATCATGAGAAATTGGTATAGGGTTGCCACCCTACTCGTGGACGCAAACCCTCGGTGGCCGCGTGTAAATAACCCTCATTTTTTTAAAAATAAATATTACCGTTCCTGTAATTGAAAATTTGTGGAAATATTCTTCAATACGTCACCTCAAAGAATATATACGGTTGCCTCGATTTCGATGGCCGAAAATGGTGACAACCATCCAACCATCATCAAATGTCGAGCTCACGCGACACCTCAGACTTTGCGCGCGGGCCACTTATAGCGAGATTCGAACGATTTACGACGATTATTTTCCTTTGGAAAATATTAAAAATTAATATAATGACTGGTCGCATCGCGTCAAGAAGTTATGTATTTGTTTTAACAAATAATAAGAAAAAATACGATAGAGCTTTTTAGCGCATTTTCTATATTTTTACGTAAAGGTTAGTCTTTCTTTTTTCATACATAACGTTCTTCATTGTACTGCAATTGTTAACGCAAATGAAATTGTTACATTTTTGTAACAAGCGGAGTGGTATCCAACACAATCGATCGATTCGGGTGCTAAAATTAAATCACCGTATTTGTGGTTCTTGTGTTTCCCGAACGCAATTTTGTTCCGGCAATTTTCAAGATGCTCGTCATCTTCTGTTTCCCCACAAACGAAACACGGCTTATTCATGTTGTATTTTTTCTGATTCAAACTGGAGGAATATAACAAAAATGATTTTTTGAACTAAAGTGCGTTACACTGTTCTGCTTATAATTTTTTCTGTGAAACGTGGCCACAAATGTCACAATACAACTTTCAGAAGTGTCAAATTCTTAAGAAACACCGTAAAACAAAACAAGCGTTCGCCGGTACCTATATCCGCCGCCTATGATTATGATACAAAATTGCTGCGTTCGTGGCGTGTGGCTCGCGCGCGCTCGACTTTAATGATGATGGTTGCCACCACTTTCGGCCATCAAAATCGAGGCAACCGTATATATTCTTTGAGGTAACGTATTCAAGAATATTTCCACAAATTTTCAATTACAGGAACGGTAATATTTAATTTTAAAAAAATGAGGGTTATTTACACGCGGCCACCGAGGGTTTGCGTCCACGAGTAGGGTGGCAACCCTATATCAATTTCTCATGATGACCATCCTCTACACGGCAGTGCACTTCTTTTTTGTAGAGCTTATCATTTTTTTTGTTTAAAAAATTATGAAAAACTTTTTTATAAAACAACTTTACGGCCATGGAAATCGAGGCAACCTATCCATTCGGTTTTGAGGTGACTGTAAGCTTTCGTTTTATGTGGAAAAGGTCTGTAGGAACGATCATATACCCGTTAATATTGCCGGCTCTTGGACTACTGGTGGCAACCAAACTATCAGGGAGGCCTTTCAGAGAAAAGGAGTCCCGAAAGGTCGTTAAGTAAAAATACGATTAAACAATACAGTACAACCTTTAAGCAATGGTGGGAATTTTGCCAAAACAGGAACATTTCTCCTTTTGACGGTGAGACGTCAGATATTATATTATTTTTACGGAACATTTTTGATTCTACCAAAAATATCTTTGGATCTTTTAACTCACATCGCGCAGCTTTTTCGCTGATTACCTTAAAAAATTTGGGGAAGGATCCGCAAATTAATCGCTTTATTAAATGCGTATTTAGGCTTTGTCCACAGAATGCCTGGGACCCCCAACAAGTACTTCAATTCTTGGAAAACTCTGTTCATTCCAAGTTAAAACTTCTGTCTTGTAAATTAGTTACACTTCTTGCTCTAGCCACAGGCCAGAGGTTACAGACTATTTCACTCATTAAATGCTCAAATATAAGTTTTTCAGTATCCGGGGCAACTATAGTTATTCCCGATATAATAAAAACGTCAAAACCTGATTCTTATCAACCCAATTGCCCTACTTTACAAAAAATCCTAAACTATGCGTCGCATCCTTCTTAAAAACATATTTGGACGCTACCAAATCCTTACGTCAGGCTGATTGTGACTTTTTATTTATTACGCTTAATAAACCACACGGCGTAGCATCTAAACAAACCCTCAGCGGCTGGATTGAATATATGCAGAAAGAAGCGGGGGTGGATACTACAATCTTGAAGCCCCATTCGACCCGACACGCGTCGACATCATCAGCATTCGGCAGGGTGAAGCGAGAATTCTAGCACATTCGCCAAATTCTATAACAGGCCCTTGAAGGAATCGAATTCGTTCCTTGAAACAGTTTTGCATTTAGATTAATAAGTTAGCTTGTATACAAAATAATTCTAATACTATTCAGAAGCTGTTTAGTTTTGTCGTAACACGTTTTATGTTTATCTAGTAATAGTGAACTTATTCTACCAAAAATTTGAATATATGTTTTTCTTTCTGACTGAGATGTTTTATTGCAACGGTGCTTTAAACATCTACACAATTATGTAATATTGAGGACTGGACCTGAAATATAATTTATCGATCAAAAGAACCTGAAGTTCGATCGTAATTATATGAAGGTCCAGTCCGAAAATATTACAACCCACCCTCCCATAGGTACCCAGATGTTGCCAATAAAACATACTTTAAACTAATAAGGTGTTAGATGGGAAGGGGCAGCGTGCGGGAGACTGCTGAGCGGACAAGACCGGATTTGACTTTACTTTGAACCTTGTGCTGTGAAGTAGAAGAGAGCACTACTGTAAATTTCTGTGCTACTTCAAGCCATGCCTTTTTCTCTTTAGGCGCCTGTAATATAGATTTTAATAAGCGCAAAAAGAACGGTAGATAGACAATTTATTATTAGCATAGGTACCTTCAAGTATTCCCTTTAAAGGAAATGGTATATGACATCACTGACGGTAGGAATAAATCGTGAAATAGTAGTTTCATCAATTCTGGTGATATACATCAGCGATCGATAGCATTCACCTGTTGCCAAAAAGCGGAGGGTTGTTTCTAGTCTAAAATTCTGATTAAGAATATACTAATTGTTCATTTTACACCACGCATGCCTTTTACTTAGATCGTGCTAAAATGCTATCCCGCATGACAGTATCTTGCTTACTTAATCGAGTTATAACTTTATTCAATAATTTTTCAAAAGAATTATTGTCCAAACGTAAAAAGTTTTTATATGAAGACGGATCTTCGGTCAGTAATCCGTCATTTAACATAGTTAAGAAGCCTTTTCCTTCTAATCGCCTTTTTATCCAATTTATTTCTTACCCAAATTCGAGGATTTCTATGACGATTTTTTGACATTTGCTTTTTACTTAATCCCATCATTAATATTGTAATATTTTAGGACTGGACCTTCATACAATTACGATCGACCTTCAGGTAAGTTCTTTTGATCGATAAATTATTGCGGAAATAGGGTCTATGTGCCTCACTTTACCTGCACACAAAGCTTTGAATCGATAGTCCTACCACATATAGGTAAAAAGTTGAAGTAAATTACAAAACGTGCTAAGAGTCAAAGCATACATGCACTGTCAATAGTGTCAGTTGCCACGTGCAATCTTAACGTTTCTTTTTTAGGGCCGTCTGACACGAGACTGATTTCAGCACTAAATTTAGTACAATTGCTGCGCGCGCCGATTTAGTTGGCTTGGATGCAAAAAAAATAAAACCGGTTCTAATTTCTTGTTTGCGATGTAACACTGTCATTTTGACAGTTGTCGCGTCGTCTGTTGCAATAACTGAAAATTTTGAAAATGGTTATTGTCGTGGTCGCAAATACAAGTGCAACTATTAATCGACTTGTACAAGAAGTATCCGTTTGTATGCCGTTAAAAACAAGCATTATAAGAACAAGCATGCCCGAAATACTGCTCTTGCCGCAATTTGCACCCAAATTGCAGAAATTAGACCTGGGACAAAAATTACAGAAATTAAAAATGGCTGGAATGGGTGAAGATGAAAACGAGGTGGGTTTTTCCTTACAAGTGTTAATTACTTACAATAGATATTATTACCGCTTTATTAAAGGTTCATAAACCGAATCTATGGTACTATGATGCCATGATGTTTATTGTGGACCACTCAATGCCACAAGAAGCAAGGGACAGCATTTCACCACTGTCTCAGTCTCCACAATTTCAAGGAGATATGCAGGAAGAATGGCCCACTCACGGTGATGTAGACTCTCAAGAATATGAATCTCAAGATTGTCGAGAGTACATTAATGACTCAGAAATGCAAAGGGACGATAGTTCTATATCTGCAGGGGTATAACTTGAAATTCTAGGATAATCATCAAACGTTGAAAATAATGTTTAATTTTAGAATAATTATGATTTCAAAAATTGCCATAATTCTTCAAATTGCTGTGCTACTTCAATCCATGCTTTTTGTCTTTAGGTGTCTGTAATATAGATTTTAAACAAGCGTAAAAAGAACGGTAGACAGACAATTCATTATTAACATAGGTACCTTCAAGTATTCACCTTTAAGGAAATGGTATGTGCCATCACAGACGGTAGGAATAAATCGTGAAATAGTAGTTTCATCAATTCTGGTGATATACATTAGCGATCGATAGCATTCACCTGTTGCCAAAAAGCGGAGGGTTGTTCCTAGTCTAAAATTGTGATTAAGTATATACTAATTGTTCATTTCACATCACACATGTCTTTTACTTAGATCCAGTGGTGGCTCGTGGGTTAATAACCAGGAGGGTCATTTTGGTTTTGGAACTTATAATTAATACTAAAAATATATACATATAGATATATAACTCTACGTTTAGGCACCAAATTCAAACATATTATATAAACCAACTGGCACCTACATATATACGTTATGGCACCAAAAGATGGAGCCAGAACGTTTTATCCTATATTTGGTTGTTAAAACATCGTAGTGGCTACCCTGTTCAATTTCATAAAGGTGCCACTTGAACCTCCTATACATAAAAATTCGATTTTAGTTAAACCATATAATCTTCAGAGGGCGCTTTAGTCGTTTAAGTTTAATAGTACTTAGTGGCACCATGGACTTGCGAGCGTTTATTGAAACTTAGAATTGCTTTCTGGCACCTCAGTCATATTTTGTGCTTTCGAGGGTGCAGAAGGAAATTAAAACCCGACGTATAACATAGCCATTGTAAATGTTTGTTCTAATTTGCAAATATGAATCAGAAGCTGTCCAGGTCCGAAAAAATGGTGAAAAAATCGCTACAACTTTGTCGTAAGTGTAATTATTATGTGTGTGTGTATTTGATTCCAGTCTTAAAATTAATAATAGTTTGTATAAAACGTATTTTGTCTAGAACGAACTGATTTTGAGATATTTTGGATGTTCCAAAATTGTTGACAGATGCAGGATAGCTCTATAAATTGCATATCTCGTAAAAAATGACAAGAGTTAAATTAAAATTCTTCAGGATCTAAGTATAGGACATACTGTATCTTTATACTAGTTGAATTATTTAAAATTGTATACCGGGCCCCTGTAATATTTAATTGGAAAGAATCTCTTTTAAACCCAAGTATCTTTGATTTTTAAATCGAACGCCCGCTCTTTTACTTTCACATCGTATAGAACATTAAAATGCCTTTCATAAACATGTTACCTACCAACTACTACCCCAAATGCGTTTGTTTTGTTTGTTTGTTTGTTTGTTTGTTTGTTTGTTTGTTTGTTCGTTTTTTCGTTTGTTCGTTCGTTTGTTTGTTTGTTTGTTTGCTTGCTTGTTCAAAATTTATCATGCAGTGCAATAATATGTACTTACCTACTTACAATCGAAAAATGTTTGATGTGCTTCACCTTATTTTTGCGATTTATAACCTAAATTACTCTCTCAGTGATGCCAAATGTATGTTTCTTTCAAATGGTTCTTGAGGACGCAGGAAGCATGATATAACATTTTAGTATTAAGATTTTCTACTCAGAATTTTATGGAGAACATCGCCACGTGAAAGCTTTTACGCAAATTTCTACACACCCTGTACAATTAATAGACATTTTTACTAGATGCCAGAGAAAACAAAAACATAGTTATGACGATTAGGAACAAGGGAAATTTTAAAATTAAACAGATAAGCGGAACAATCATTAAAAAAAAAACGCGTGCGACCGTTTACCGAAATTATATAATTTGTGCAAAATGTTAAGGATTCTTTAGAAGCACTTACGTAGTTCGACATACCCGGAACTGTTTCGTTACTAATACCAATGATACCGCACATCCTAAAGTAGAATCCTTTATTCTATCTTTAGAGGCTGATTATCAAGGCTATACAAAAAAGACCCCGTGAGAAAAGAGCTGATAAAAAGATTGAGGTAAATTAATTTTTTATTTGTTAAGTTATTGTTTAAGATGAACTTTACTAAAGTGAGCGAATTTTACTTTAATTTAATTATACAGTATGTTCCCTAAAGTTCGGAATTAATTTTGCAAATTTTCGTTATTTATTAAACAAACTTGAGAAACTTTCTTTTGATCTATTGAGAATAAGAAATGTTTCAAAATGAGGTATCACTCGGGATATCTTCTTCATAGTTTAAATTTTAAAGTTGGGGTTGTTAGGGCTTAGGAAGTTAATGACGGGGGATTGAAAATAACACGTTTAGAAGTTGTTTTGAAAACGAAATCGACGCGACCCAAGATTTTCTACAAAAAAAAATTCGTTTTAATTTTATGAATTTTGTTACAAACTTTAGGGACATGCTGTATCAAAATACTTACCTTCTTTAAGAGCTTAACATTTATTTTGGTGAAAATCAACAGGTTGGACGAAATCGGAAAGGTTGTAATATCAGAACCTGTCGTTTTGGAATATGGCATGCAACTTTTAGAAACGAGCAGAGATATAAAAAAGCGAACTACTGTAGCTAGAAATAAAATGCGAGAATGTGCTCGTATTTAATGTGAATTTAGAAATGTTGCACCTAAGTCTGTTGATTATGTTGTAACAATTATTGGTAAGTAGGTACATGAAGTAATTGTTATTTTTCTGCAAATCAGCCTCATGCAACAAAAGATTATGCTGAATGTTTTAATACCTTATACCTACATAGTTGTGGTACTTAAAAGGGATCCCTTCGTACCTCAGAAAATAATAAAAATTTGAAAACAATCCAAATAAGAGCTGCATAAAATTAAATTCTCCATACACCAAGATACATTATCTGCGATTATACAGGTGCCTCATTAAAGTTCGACCCAATCCTTTCAAAAACTATCGATCCTTTCTCATTTTAAATTCTAATGTAGTATAACTATCATTTTAAGGAAGAAGGTTTCAAAGTGAGACTTTTTGTGTAACCTGTTATCATAAATATAATTTTTATCCGTATCATAATCGTCTTTGTTATTGCAAGTACCTAATAAGTACTATAATCTTACAGATACCTTAAAACCGAACTACATCGATTATCTTGTGCAAGCTGTAAAAGAAACCAGCAATTATTCAGAAAATGATAGATCATACGGAGCTGCATCTTATGCCTTGCACCAAGGAAAGACACATAAAGATTTAATTGATATTGCTACATATCTCATATGCAAAAGAGATCCAATTTTAAATAAAAAATCATTGGAAAACTCTACTAATATATTGGATGAATTGAAACTCTTACATAAAATGATAAAACAAAACTGGGTACGCCTCGTGGGAAGCCTTGCTCTCAAAGATCTGAATACAAATAAATCAAGGAACCAAACAAAGAAACTGCTTCCTCTTACCAAAGACGCAATGAAATTAAGAAAATTCTGTTTGGAAAAAGCTGTAAATGCAGTAAAAATTTTAAAAACTGAAACTAACATTTTACAGTACAAAGTTCTTGTGGAGGTAACATTTATGTTACTTCTCTTGCACAAAAAGAATAGATTTGGAGATATTCAGTTCATTGAACTTAATGACGTGACTAAAGAAGATACAATAGAACAAACTGACGAAGTTTTGCAAGTTTTGAGCACAACAGAAAGGGTGTGATTTGTTGGTGCTAGTACCACCAGATTTAAATACATAGATACATCAAGTAAATATTTTTTCCCAGCCATAATGGCACGGATGAATGGATAAATGGTTGCTATATTCAAGCAAAGTACTCAAGGGAGTGTGGTGCAAAATTTCATAAATTAATACGAAGTTCAAGATTGCGCAAGCATATTGCCACCATGATGCAATTAATGGATTTGCGAGACAATGAAACTGGTCAAGTAGCGTCCTTCGTGGGTCACACTGAAAAGACCCACAGAGAGTTTTACAGGTTGCCAAAGGATGTAATGATGATTGCTAAAGGTTCAAAAATTCTATTGAAACTTGAAAAGGGAGAACTTGTTAGTTATAAGAACAAACGTATGGATGAAATTGATATCGAAGTAGATGAACCAGAATATTCCAATTCGTCCGCTGAAGAAGAGGGGAATCCAAAACCCTCTAACAATTCCAGTATTTCCATTTCTTCAAAAGGTATGTTTATTTATACTTAATGCATTTTTTGTACTGAAACATGAAAACATATACATACAGGGTGGGCCAATAGTGTGTAGTCGGCCCATATCTCTGGTTCTATTCAAGATATCAAACTAAAACTTTACGCGTATGTGGAGAACCCCATGAAGCATCTGATAAAATTATTTTGGTGTATACAGGGTGTTCACACTCTTAACACCAAACCAAAGTTATGTTTTTTTTTAATGGAACGCCCCACATTTGTTTACATATTTGAATTCCCAATAAAATTTTACGAAAAATGGTGTACTACACGATGGGGTTTAGAGTGAGCAATTTTAAGATATTACCATTTTTGTGCCAGTGTGGACCCAACTTTGAGGAGCTGCTGACATCTATTGGTCGAAGCTATTTAAGATTTTTTTATTGGACTAGGTTCACAGACTGCTCTATTTGTAAAATACTTGAGTACTTTCATCACAAAACTTAATATCATACAGGGTGGACAGCTTACGCAAAATACATTTTTTCTTAAAAATTTCAAATGGAACACCCCATATATTATTTCCATATTTGATAGACAGTTTACTAAGCTTTTGATTGATGTAGATATTGTTAGGTCTGCGACTGGCGGTTTCGGTAGAATTGAAAATTGAACTTTAAAATGTAATTTGACCGGTAGTTTATTCGTTTCTCCCATATTTTAGCGCCCAAAACACAAAATATGATTTCCATTTTGTATCTGGAAGTTGACTTCACATTGAACCAAAAAAATTTATCGCCAGATTTCTTCTTCATGGTCATATTCTTAAATAAATGGTAACTTATTAAACCTAGGTATAAATTGAAACAAGGAGTGCCATGGAAGAAAACCGTCCTTTCAAAAAGTAATCTTGCAATGAGATTTCTTGTGCCGGTGTAAATTCTGTTGGCTAAATTTTCTGTAAAAACAACCTGTACGCATTTTTCTGAGTTTTGGGTGGCAAAATGGGGGAAATTCCCCAAAAATGGTTCAAAATTACGGCAAAAATCTCAATTCTTAAGGTTCAATCTTTATTTCTGCGTAAATTATCAGTCGCAGACCTGCCAATATCTACATCAGTCAAAAGCTTAATAAACTGGCTATCAAACCTGCAAATAATATACGGGGTGTTCCATTTAACATTTTTGAGAAAAGCTCTATTTTGCGCAAGTTGGCCACTCTGTATAATATAAACTATTCTGAAAAAAGTGTTCATGGATTTTACTAACCGAGTATCCTCTGAGCCAAGTCCAATAAAAAAATCATAGTTAGCTTTGACCAGCAGACGTCAGTAGCACCATAAATTTGGTTTCACACTGGTACTAAAATGGCCATATCTTAACATCGCTTACTCTAAACCCCACCGTGTAGCATATCAACTTTGATGAAATTTTATGGGGAATCCAAATATGTAAACAAATGTGGGGCATTCCATTTAAAAAAACATAACTTTGATTTGGTACGTAGCACGTGAACATCCTGTATACATCAAAATAATTTTAACAGAAGCTTCGTGGGGTTCTCAACATACACATAAAATTTCATGTTGATATCTTGGATAGAATCAGAGATATGGACCGACTACACACTATTGGCCCACCCTGTATGTAACAATTGTACATTCCTTACATAGGAAAATCTAAAGTCCCCCCAAAGGATCGTGAATCCTCTGAAAGTGACAATAGTCCAGTCACAAAACGATCTCGGCGACCTGAAGCTGTAACTTCAGATGAGGAAGAAACATCTGCTAATGTCAATCCTATTAAAAAGGCTCGCCAAACAGGCAATCGGAAATCTTGATGATCAAAGGAAACAGGCTTGATAAGAACTTATTTCAAAAAATATTTGGGCAACAAACAATTCATCATATCCTACGTCAGCTTGAACTAACTTCATTCTCAAATAAATATTTAACTTCTAACAGAACTGTTGCTCAAATAAAAAGCAAGCTTCGGTATTTAAAAAAACAAGAAATCATGTATAGGTACGCATTGTACGTTTCTATGGCGTAGCTACTTCGTGTGAACGCTTATTTAGGGTAAGAAGGTAAATATAGCCATAAAAGGGCAACTTCCTACGAGTTCTTGCAAATAAAGTATAGTATTCCACTCTCGAATTATAGCTCGTGCTTTGGCGTAAATTCACTATAATTCTTTATAAGATAACTCCTGAGGATACTGACGTTGTCAGCGAAACACATGTCGAGTTTAATTACTGTTTTTGACATGTGGGGCTAACTTAGGTATAAAGAACTTATAGTTTCATCCTCCTTACTAATAGCCATCATAATTCACTCGTAGAATAAATATTATATGTACTGTAAATTAGGAGGAGTACATTATTTATATCGCAATAATGTAGGTACGCACATTATGTCTATAACAAGAGGTTTGTTTAATTATTTATAGTTTATTTAAATAAACCTATCCATCGACTTTACAGTATATTTTGAAAATCGATTTTTAAAGTCGTTTTAAAAATCGACTCATAAAGTCTTTAAAAATTGGTTTTCGATTTTTTCCCAAAATATCGATTAATCGAAAATGTATACAGGGTGTTACAGGAGGAATGGTTCATTTTGAACAGAAAAGTTCATATGAACAGATGGCCAATTCCCAATGGTTACTGAGATACAGCAATTTTAGTGTAGAGCGCATTACAGAGCAATTTTCCAGTACACTGCTGTAAAACAATTAGCATTTGACATTTTAGCATTATTAGGATCGCCCATGGTGACCCCATCAATTGACCAGCTAGGTCTCCGGACTTGGTTTATGGGTTATGGGGAGGGATGAAAAATTATGTTTATAAAGAAAAATATGCATACGTGATGAATTAATCGCCTGTATTATGGCCGGTGCTATAAGAATAAAGGAGCTCCAGGAAGAACTGAAAAGTTTGGATGTGGGATTTTTGAGTAATTCCTCTAAAATCTATACTTTATTTTATTTATCAAAAGTTAGTTGTCAGAATTAATGAAGTTATAAATTCGCTTACGCAGCAATTCAGCTGGCTCTAATTCAGTAACCATTAAGAATTGGACACGTGTTCATATGAACTTTTTTTGTTCAAAATGAGCGATACTATAACATGCTGAAGTATGTACCATTCCTCCTGAAACACCCTGTATATCATGGACCTATCCAACTTTTGGAAATAATCCATTTTCTATTAAAAGAAGTGACAGATTAATTATTATGAAATATTTCAAACAATTTAAACGTTTGAACCCCGTTTAAGGAATTCATAAATTGGCGCGGAATAAATTCTCTGAAGAAGAAATGGCTACTTTAAATTAAAATTAGTGTTCAAATTAAAAAAATAGGTACGTTTATACGGGATGTTAAATGAATATAACGTTTGATTTAACAGCAATAAGTATTTTCTAAAATTTTTGGTAGCGTCTGAATGCCCATTTCATTTTTAAGAAACTGTGACTCTTAATTTTGTGTATTGTAGAAAAAAATGTTCTTTTTGCATTAGTGTTAAATGTAATAAAAGTTTAAAATTCTTCGGTGTTTTTGCTAGTTGTTTAGAATGTACAATAATCTTTTCTGCAGGCAACAACAGAATTTCTACAGTGATTTTTTGAAACTACGTTATTGTTACTTTCGTTATTTAATAAAAGCATATAATTTATAAATATCAGTCTTTGGCAGTAAGTAGCAGTCATCGGCAGTCAGAAGCAATCACTGGTAGTAAGTAGCATTCATTGGCAATCAGAAGTGATAATTGGCAGTCGCTGGCAGTAAGTGCTACTCGTTGGCAGTCACTGGCATTAATAATTGGAATTATTGGCAGTATTTGGCAATACCTGTACAATTTTTGACCAGTGGTTGACCCCTCGACAGTAACCCTTTAAAATGAGAAGTTTTTAATTTCCGCTGTTCCAAATTTTATTTTAGATACTTCAATATTTGATTTTATCACAACAGTTGCTTTATTTTTTCCGATAGTGTATATGTATGCCGAACTTCAACACTCCCACTCAATGAATTAGACGAAAAAGCACGATTAATGTACAAAAAAAATTATAAATAATAATTATTGTAGGTACATAGTTTACCAAAAATTATATAATAGACGTACAAAATAATCATCAAAAAGTGCACAGTCAGTTCAACAAACGAACGAAAAAATATAAGAAAAACGTACTTAATTAAAAAATCTTGTTTAGCAGACAAAAAAATTTTAAAAAAATTTACTTAGTTTATAAAAAATCTTATCTTAATATATCTTAACACCCTTTTTAGGCGTTTTCAAAGCTCCTGATTATTTTTGCTATGAAATAAATTTAAAATATTAAGCGCAGAACAAATATCTGGTCTTGGACACAACATTGCATGCATTAAACAACATACCTATAAGGTTTCCGCAAGGTGCGTCGTAATTTGCATCATCAGTTAAAGCCATGACGCCACTATCCACTAGCTAACCAGGTTATAGTAAGCTTCGAGGAAAAATGTTTAAAGTTAAAAAAGTACCTATTGTAATTTTTCACTAATTTAAGATTAGTCTGTTTGACCGCTCGTCTTATCCTACGCGTATAATATATAATGGTGTCAGAACGCATATACTGAAAGGCAATATATAGGGAGTCATTTGATCACTTAAAGTTTTAAAAAATTGGGTGCGAGAACGTCAATGTAGTGTTTGGTGTCAGATAGTCGCTTTACGCGTATATATACCTATATATACAAATCTTCAAAAATATAAAAAAGGGGGCATATTGTTAAAATAAAACATACCTTAAACGTGCTTATATTTCAAGTCAATTCTCCTCTTCTTTTGTTCTGCAAGATGGTCTATGTCTTGAAGTTTGGAATGCTCTTGACAAGCGTTTTCTCGACGCTTAACATAGACAAAGCACTAAGTCTAGCGACTGTCCTAGGCCGCGTAAAAATGTTTTTACCCGTTTCACAGTTGAAAAACATCTATCACTTTCCACTGTTGTCATCGGTAGTGTACACAAGCTATTTAATAAGTTCACTGCACCGGCATTGTTGCGAAAATCCTCACGACAATATATTTCACAACAATCACAATTTATTTTCAGTAACATAACAATTGTTTCACCAACGCAGTGGCTTCGTCAGATGTTGGTACAATCACAATTGGCAACCGCCGCACTCCCAACCACTGTGCGCTGTCTGAGAAGACTGAATACTGTAAACTGTAATACTGTAAAGAAGCGAGAATACAAACCGCCCGCGGCCACAGCATGAGACCTTATACTTACGGCAACGGGCGTATTTTCTACTTATACATATACTATTTTCGTAAGCGCTTTCGGCAGCACACGTCGGTGGTTCACTGGTTGTGATCTCATCCTACCATGTCGTCATGCTGAGGGTTCGCTCCTCACCGCAGTTGTTTCGTTTTCTTTTGAACAAAAAAAAGGGTTTCTGGTCCAAAAGGACAAATAAGGGTCGCCGTTATGCCAGACAGACATCCACTCATTTGAGTTTTATTATTGCCTTATAATTTATAAATCTCCATTGTTCATCAAATTGTTGGTAGTGGGGGATTCCTATGCTGTGGCAACGGGCCGTTTGTATTCTCGCTGTAAAGAACTGACAACTCGATTCTGCGCAGTTGTCATCGGGACATTGACCGTATTAGATATAGGAGTAAAAGGTGACTCTCACTTTCACTCAAGAATTCGCCATCTGCTGTCACTGTTCTTCTTTACATGCACTTCTCCATAAGCCATAAGAGCTGTGCAGGATCAATTTGAATTATGTCCCGGCTTGCTAGCGATAGCGAGCGCGGCAGCGCGGCTTGACGCATGGCTATTTCTAGTATTGCTGCGAATGCAGACCGCTGAGGATTGTAAATTTGAGACTGTTAGACAAAAACTGTTTTTTATTAAAGTTGTGGTTTGATTAGAATATTTTAGGAGGGTCATTGACCAATTGACATTAAGGAAAAACCACCACTGCTTAGATCGTGCTGAAATACTATCCCGCATGACAGTATCTTGCTTTCTTGAGTTATAACTTTATCCAGCAATTTTTCAAAAGAATTATTGTCCAAACGTAAAAAGTTTTTATATGAAGACGGATCTTCGGTCAGTAATTCGTCATTTAACATAATTAAGAAGCCTTTTCCTTCTAATCGCCGTTTTATCAAATTTCTTACAGAAATTCGAGGCTTTCTATGACGATTTTATGACTTGCATTTTACTTAATCCCATCATTAATATCACTATTGTATTTGCAGCTGCTCCTAGCAGCAGTTGTTGTTGCTGATCCATTTGACGTTTGGTACTATTAGGTATTTTGAGACGAACAAAAATGTTGTAACTTTTCGTTTACAATAATAAATTAAGATATTTGACACTTAACTTAAATTGGATCAGTGCGCATGCCCTTATAATTAATTAGGATTCTGTTATGGAAATTCCTGGAGATATTAAATCCAAGAAAAGACAAAAAAGGGAAAATGTCAGAAAAACTACCCAAATTAATAAAACATCGGGAAATCCATACCTAACCTTAAAGAAAGCTAAATTTGTCCCAGGCGACCAACTCGTAAGGTCGCGTTAACCGAAGTGCATCGAAGGACAAGATTAGCATTTGCACAAGATTACTTACAGTACGATTGGGCGAATGCAATTTTTACCGATGAAAAGTGCTTCAAGTCCAGTCAGAACGGACGGCTCCATTTGTGATGACGGGATGGCACTCGTCACGAAGAAAATCACACGTTGTCGCGAATAGGGATTCGAGTCGCATTGCTCCCAACATGTGAGGGTGCATGAGCGCCATTGGCCCAGGGAAGATTATTATCCTTCCAGGACGTGCTACCGCCGCCAATTACGTAGAGGTACTAAGCGATGTCATGCTTCCCACAGTGCGCGCGTGATATCCTGAATATGAAGTGCCAGTTATCACTTACGTTGACGATAACTGCCCGATTCACCGTGCGCATATTCTGCAAGAATGGTATTGGGAGCACCCCTTCCTTAACCACATTCCATGGCCCGCTAGATCCCCGGATCTTAACCCCATAGAAAATCTGCGGGGTATTATGGTCCAAAAGTAGGATAATCGGAATGAAAGGACAAGGAAAGAGTTGGTGGTGTTAGTATTCATAAACTTTGGTTGACAAGCCTGCCAGTTATAACTAGGGATTTTTATGTTTAAGTGTGTGCCTCCCTTAAGCATGGGCTCGTGTTGCTAAGTTCAGAGTAGAAAAAATAGTTGCTGTCAATTATTATTGTTAAGCTTGTTTTTCACTAATAATAAAATAATTAAACATACACCACAAATAAATTTATTTACGTAACATTGGATATGGGCCCAGGAATGTGGTGTGTGTAGTTGGGTTAAAAGTAAGAAAAAAGGTGAAATATGTGAAACAGTAAGAAAAGTTAAAAGTGGGTCAAAGGTCGTGTTAAGGAATAAAATGGAGTCAAGATCGCATCCACAGAATCTGGAAAATTAATACGGAATTGTTCCATTTGCGGCAACTAATTTTGACAATCGGAAATTTAGGTTGAAAGCAGTGTTAAAATTAATGGAAATAGATAAAATTCTAAGAGAAATTCCAATGGAGCAGAGAAATGAGCAATGGCAAAAGAAAAACAATAAAGCTATTATGGTTAGGTCAAAGCATAGCAGACTCACATTTAGAGTACATAAAGGGAATAGAGAATGCAGCAGAAATGATGAACAAGTTAGAAGGAACGTTCGCCATAAAGGGGACATGCTCAAAGTTTTATTTGTTAAAAGAACTTGTTCGATTAAAATTTGACTGCAACACAGAAATACAGGATCATTTTGCGAAGGTTGATAAGATATTTCGAGAACTGAAAAGTTTGGGAAGCAATTTTGGTGAATCAGACATGGCATGTTTCCTGTTATTATCAATGCCTCAAGAATATGAAAATGTTGTAACTGCAATAAGAACATTGCCTGAAAATTATTTGAAGATGGAATTTGTCAAGAGTAGATTGTTAGAGTTCAGTGCGAATAAAAGTTCCAGTAAAATAGTAAAAGGTTGGATCATCGTTTGTTGCCAAGAAAGTAATTAAATGTTTCAACTGTGGGAAACTAGGACACAAGAAACGTTTGTAGTATAAAATGTTATACCTGTCACAAGTTTGGACACCGATCAGTACAGTGCAACCAAAACAAAAGGAATGATGGCAAGAAAACTTTGGCCAGTTTTAATATTGAATGTGAAGATAGGTCGTCAGATGAATCATCGAAGTTAAATCAGGATGTCGCTTTTTGTGCTGTATCGGAATTAGAAGAAATGAACGAAACAGAGTGATGTGCAGACTGGCTAATTATGGGGGCTGTCTGGCTAATTATGGGGGCTGTAGAATTATCGTTTCTCAGCTGGGATTGCAAACATATGTTCGAGTTACCCGCTTGATCCAACTGCGACGTGCTAGTTGCGCGATTCTCCATCATCTGTGTCAGGGCTTGCGATTGTGGTTCTTATTTGTTGCTGAATTCGGATCACTTTCGTTTAGCACACCTTTATAGTTCGTCGAACCTAATTTATCTCGTTTGCTTCGGATTCCATAATATTTATAGTCCCAGTCCTGGGGTTATTTCTGTTTATATCTTGCGGGTGATTTGTGTTTTTAGTTTGCAGGAATTAGGCCTTCCTGATTACCAACTTTTAGCTTGCTCATGCTGAGTGCGCACATCCCCCAAATTGGTCTTCTGCGCACCCCCCTTTTTTTCTTTTCTTTTTCTTTTTTCTTTTTTATTTTCTTCCCCTGATTGCGGAGTTACCTCTAATTCCATCACGAGTTTGTCAGTAGAGTTTATTTTATTTGTCTTTCTTCTTCGCGGCCGGAATTTTCGGTTGCGGATACAACTGCTTTGCGGTACGCTTTGGCTTGCCGGATAACTCTCCGTTTTGTAGTGGTCCAAGAGATTACCTTAGGCAGCACCGCCGCTATTATTGCCGTGGTCCGGGTGAGGTTGAGGATAATGAGTGTGCGACATGCTGGCGTTCTTTTAATACTTTTGCCGGTCTCCAGCAGCATCGGCATAAGGCGCATCCTGCTGAATACTATGCTAGCCTCGAAGCAGCCGATAACCGTAAGAAGACCTCATTTTCTGACTACACGAATGACGAGAAGATTTTAATACACAAAAAAAACTTTGTAGAACCGAAATTAATTCAGTTGGCAGAACAGGGCAAGTCGATGCGAAGGTGACGTAGAAGTTATATCGTTAGCAGGTAATAAGCAGGTACAAATTATATTAAAGAATGTTACTTGTGTTCCAGGTCTTAGAGTAAATTTATTGTCAATATCAACAATAGAGAAAGCAAGTTATAAAGTAGTTAGTTTTGATGGTACTGTCTATTGAAAAATGCACGGTTATTTATGCAGAAGGTAAACGTGTAAGAAATCTTTACAAATTAATATTTAAAGTCTCTAATAAAATAGAAAAAGCAAATTTAGCTATAAAATCTGATAAAGAACTTTGGCATAAATGATATGGCCATTTAAATTATAATTCTTTAACAAAAATTAATAACCTAATTTTTGTTTGCTAGCAATGGGTTTTGAGCAAAATAATTTTACAGATTTTTCTCAATTGCACGTCCCAGTTGCAAAACTTTCAACTTCAAGAATTTTATTTTCAATTTGTAATAACTATAATTTATTTATGCAACAACTAGACGTAAAATATGCCTTTTTAAATGGGATTCCAAACCTGGGCAGTCTATGACATGCCCGAAAGTGAACTCGGAACAGACAACGAACTGAATATGCTAGAACTAAAAGATTTTTCCGATAAGGCTTTGAGTATTTGCGAAGATTCGCCATTCGTAGAAATAAAGGTTAAGGATACAACAAAAGTAGTTAAGAAATTCTCATACTGCTGGTTATTGGAGGAATCTAATTGAAGAATAAGTACTGACGGTTTCAGATAGTTTTTTTCAAGCAATAAACAAGCCACTAACAAGCGAGGCACAAAAGTTAATAGAAGAGAGGATCGTAAAAAAACATTAATAAGATAATCACAAGATCAGCTAAGAAAAGAAAACCTAGAACATCCGAGAGCAATTCTGAAAGTGACAATACATCTGTCGACCAATTAGAAATGGATTTTGATGACTGCATTGATACGGAAAACGTTTCATCTTCACTATCCAATGAAACTCATAACGATGGAATTGATACCAACGAGGATATTAACATATTAATAGAAAAATATTATGCCATCTGTTACGAACAGATAATAAGCATAATAAGCAATGACCTGTGTACAGTTAAATTTCTTGAGTCCGAACTTCATTCATCCAACTGGTCCAGAACAGATGACACTGATACTATACATAAAAAGACGATTAAAAAATATATTGTAAATAACGGCACGTTCGTTAACTCGAAGAAGTTGCAGATAGGTATATCAGTTATTATTTATAATTTTATAGTTTAAACTGTTAAAAAATTAAAGCTATTTTTTTCAAGTTCCTGTTATATTGACTTATTTTCCTATTTTTTTCTAAATTATGCTTGAGTCTGTCTTTATTTTTGTATTAGATACCTACAAAGGTATACTTGGGCCGCCCAACAGACGGAGTGATCACCCTGCAAGAATGTGCTCTGGGCGGGACTACTATCAATTTAGGACAACCGAACCGCAGTGATGCGCTTTCTTTTGACCCAACGAAGTCGCATCACTCCAATATGGTCGTCATAAATTACTATTGGCCCCGCTAGAGCACGTTCTTGCAGGGTGATCACTCCGTCTGTTCGGCGGCCCAAGTATAGGTATAAATATTGTTCCTTTGTTGCCAAGTAACTGTCTAATACCCATGCATTCTACTGATTTCGGAACTGATTACTAGTCTTAGTCTGTGTTCAAGCAAATTAATCCAAAGTATAAATAACTCTGAGTAAACTAGAAATTATATTTTTCATTTTAAATTTTTATGAAGGTTTAGTTTTTTGTACATGTGCTTTATTAAGTTGTTTGTTTAAGTTTTACTTTTAGTTTAATTGTGGTTTTCTATTTTATTTTTACATAAATTATTTTTTTTCTGTTATTTACAATTGAGTGTTCTGCTAATCATAATACCTTTCAACACCTGTTTATTATCCCGCATTCCTTACCTTATTTTCGATGAAATCAAGGTATGTACTCGATAATATTATAAAAGTGAGAAACTATACAAAAGTTAATTAAAAGAAGATCAAATAAGCAATAGGAATTAGCAATAGAAAATGATCTCGGTAATAAAGAATCTAGTTTGAGCATCATATTGTGAGTTTTAGTGGCATAACGAGACGGGGGCGAGATACACTAGCGGTGTATCGACATTTTTATTGTAAGTAATTGAGTAATATTCTAGTAATATTTGTGTAATTGAGTAATACTTGAGTAATAGTCGAGTAATAGTGAGAAATATTCGTGAAATGAATTTTTTGGTGTTCAAATTTTAGTCTGCGGGATTACAAGTGGAAGTAATTGATCAAACAAGAATTAATTGGTGCAAAATAGACATAACCTCAAAGCTGGAAAATGAAATATACGAAAATGAAAGTGCTATTATGAACCCACCTTATTCTGGAATTACAGGAAAAGAATCAGCTGTTACGCGATAAAGTGAATTCCTTAGAAAGAGTTAGATTTCTAAAAATTTGGAAAATAAATGCGATTCAAAAAGTAAAAATGAATTACGCAGCTGTAGTTCGTGGCCGTAAACCTTCATTCGTGAATAAACCTGTGAATGAAAACCAGTCAAGTACAAACACTAAGAAAGCCATTAAGCAGAGTCGATCCGTCAGTTGCGTCGGCTAGAATCTCAGCTGAACATCAGAATAATTTGCAAGACATCTCTATAAAAATTTTAAAGAAGTTCATAAACAAAAATCATGAGGTAGATAGCCTGTCAAATAAATATTTATTACAGCAGGGAAAAGATAAAGTAGGATGGTATCGTTGCCCAGTTTACAATCATGTGTCAATATTAAGGTGTTTTAAATGTGGAATTTTTGGACATTTTTCAAAGGATTGCAGGAGGCAAGAGACTTGCTTGAAGTGTGCTGGAAAGCATAATACAGAGGTTTGTCAAAGTGAAATTAAAGTGTTCAAACTGTAAATATTCAAATGAAAAAAGTGCGAAATTGAAATTTCTCAACTGACAGGAACTGCCCTTGTTATATACGCAGAGTAGGTCAGGTCAAATCTGGAATAAATTATCTTCATAGCGATTGGCTGCCATCATTTGTTTGAATATACAAGGGCTGACCACAAAGAAGGGGGAATTGGAATCATATGCATAATTGTGTTTATCAAATAGCCGCCACACTGGTTGTATCATTACTTACATCAAAAATGGCTATCATTATGAAACACTCGGTGAAGTAGTTGAGAATGGCAATATGTGGCTCTTGGCTGTGAAGATTGTTTTGAAAGGGAAACTGTATGTCCTCGTGAATGGATATCATTCTCCAAATGCTAGTCATGCGGTATTTTAACATAGGATGGAAAATTTTCTGGATTTCCTGAATTATGATTGGGGATGCCTGATCCTGGTGGGAGATTTTAATATTGATTATGGCAACGATGGTTTCTATAAACGGAAGCTGCGGGAATGTACTGCAAGAAGGAACTTGTATTAGATATTTAGTAATTATGCTAGAGTAACTGAAAACTCAAATACTATTATTGATTTAATTATAACAAATTATAGACATTTAAAATGGGGAATATTGTCAACTCCCAGGATGTCAGACCATTTCATTTTAACCATTGATTTAAATTTTGACAAGGTAAATCTATTAAAACAATACGAAGTTTTAAAAACTTTAATGAAACTAAGTTCCAATTGGCCTTGATGGATTCTGAGTGGTATGCGGACAATGATGTAAATGAGCTGCCGGACTGTTTTGTTCAACGATTGAGACAGGCACTCGACATTCAAGCACCATTGAAGTGGATACTAGTTGACCAAAATAGGACCAAACATTGGCGGAATGATGATATCAAAGAGAAGATAACAGAGAGATCGACTTTTCCTCAGGGCAGAGGTCAGCAAGGATACAGAGGACTGGACGAAATACAAGGCAGCACGAAATAAGGTTGTGAGAAGATCTGAATCAAAATACTATTTTTAAAAAAATTGAAGGTGCCCGGGGCAATACTAGTGAAATGTGGAAATCTTTAAAACAGCCTGTTAATGGTAAACAAGTGGCAGTTAACGGTCCGATAATATTTCATAAAAATTTAAAACTGAATATTGAAGAAGAAATTAGCGAGGCCTTTAATTCATAATTTATGGACAGAATGGATGAAATAGTGAATGATCTAAAAATGAGTGTTACTGACAGTGTGTATTTGGAAGGTTCACCATGTAGTGTGACTTTACAAACATTCCGACAGGTTGATATGAGTATGCAAAAATAAGTGGTCGGGGCATTTTCAAATAAGAGTGGCATTAATAGTATTTCTTCTAAAATTTTAAAACGTGCATTTGAGGCAGTCGGTAATAGATTGTTGGATGTTATAAATGCTTCACCGCAACAGGGTGTTATGCCTAACGGTTGGAAGATATCTATAATTGTTCCCATACAGGAGAAATTAAATACAAAAAGGCTAGTGAATTCAGACCCGTTATCATGTTGCCAAAATACGTTCGAACGGTCCAGTACCACTCATTACCGCCGCATAATTCGGAAAATAATTAGCTCTTGCTAATAATTGCACCAAGCGTGTAAGTATATATACAGCAAGCAATATTGCGTAGTTCGAGTGTGTAGGGCAAAGCTCCGTACTGATGTGTCCCAAAAGGACGAAACCAGTAGTCTACGGTCCATGCACATTCGAAACATGCAATATTGAAAAACTTCTAACAAACATACTCTACTGCGAGTTGAGCAGAAAAGTACGTAGAGATCCAATAAAGTTCCAAGCCCAACGATATGTTTGGGGTAGCATCCCGTATGAGATCTCGTAGTACACAAAATCTGGATTTAGTTCTATAATTCAATGCCTGGCGGGGTATTTACCCGAGGAGTAGTTGTTCGAACAGTCCAGTACCACTCATACAAAAAATACTAGAACATGTAGTGTATTGAGTTATATACAGTGAAGTTAAGTTGGTAGTCGGACAGGTTGTCAGTTGTCAAGTAAAGTTGTGTGTGTGTCATGTCCGAGTTCAGTTAATAAAAGAACGTTAAAAACCCGTCTGAGCCTTATTTGTTGGAGTACAACACAGCATATTGGCGACGAGATAAAGTGGAAATTATCATTTTAGTCATTGTCGAAAGTCATCTCTAAAGTATCAAAGAAATTATTGTCGAAATGGCGTTGTTGTCATTAGTAGGAAACATGGAAGAATTAGATATAGTTTCTGGTGAAATTGAATCATATGTGGAACGTTTAGGACAACTTTCTTTGATTAATGCTGTGAATGAAGAGCGAAAAACACCTCTATTCCTAACTTAGGAAAAAGGGTATGAGTTGTTAAGAAATTTAACAAGTCCTGAAAAACCATCGGTCAAATCGTATGCTGGGTTTGTGAATCTATTGGGGGCCAGATAAATCAATAGCTACTGGAAGGTATCGGTTTAACAAACGTGACCAAAAACCAAATGAATCTGTCACAGATTATATCATAGCATTAAAGAATCTAAGCAGTACATGTACGTCAGGCCAGTTTAATAAACCAAGCACAAACCAATGTCATCGCTGTGGTCGTTTCCACAATGAGGGAAATTGTCCAGCTCGTCAGTGGGAATGCTTCTTGTGTAGAGGAAGAAAAAGGCAGTCAGATAGAAGATGAAAAAGAATTGGTGAAAAGGATTAATGAAATTAACCCAGATATGCCTATAGTCCTTCATATAGGACGCTTGTTTCAACCCCCCTCTTATTTAAGTAAAGTTAATATTAGTAGCGCCGCCTAGTGTAGACACTTCAAAATATAATGTTTTGACAGAACAGTTACAATTTCGAAGCATCTGTCCAGTGAATCAAACAAAAAAGGAGTATATCTGTTGAAAATTGAAGTACCTTGTGGCATATTTTATGGGTGAGTATACAACAATAATTTTGCACTAGTTTTTGTGCTGTAAATATTTTTTGAGATTATAAATATTGCAGAAGTTTGTTTATGTCTGATAGCCAAGGTTTGAACACGAAAGTGTTGCTTTTGGCAGTTATTTGTAAGCGTCTTATATGTAGGCCGTTAAGAATATAAGGATTGATGTTGATTACAAGTTTGTATTTTGTGAAGAGTGCCTTTGTTTTAGAAGCCTTACTCTTCAATAAGCATTATAAATATTGGAAGGCGATGATGATGAATTTCCTGCTGCCCAAGCAGATATCGTCATATTTCCCCCCGATAATGCGTGTGGGTCTATAACTGACTAGGATTCTGGTGACGAAGATACAGTTCATCCAAATAATTTATGACTTAGGGTCCCCGTATCAAATGTCATCGCCTTCTACACTGTTTCTTTCTCTATCCATGGTTCTTTCATTCATTCCTTCTAATTTTCGCCTTAAATGTTCTTCATGTTCATTTATCTGTTCTGGCGTGGGTTCCTTCATTAGCTTAAACTCTTCACATTTATCACACCTGTCTTTCTTAGGCTAATAAAAGTCTAAATTAAAGTTCGTATTAAATATTTTTCTGTACATGCTTTCTAATACTGGATCGTTTACTTTTAATTTGTACAGATTGTACATGCGGCTGATATTAAGTGATGGATCTAAATACCTTTTTTTTTAATTTGCTCGGCAATAATGCGATTCAATAGTATTTTTCGTATTCTTTTTGAATTATATTAATAAATTACAGCACTTCTGATTTGTTTAGTTTCCACTCTGTAGCAGAAAGAAGGTATTTGTTTCATTAGTTTAAGAAAATAAACAAAAAGAATTAATTATCGTGCTTTTTCATTTCTTACTTTTATTTGACAAACCTGTCAACTCCATACAAGTATGGAAACATTATATTATTCCGAACTCCTTCTTTTTTTAATTAAAACTAGAATAATTACTCTTCTTCATAATTTTTCATTTTACAATGTGTAGCTCGTATATTAGATCTACCAACGCGATATTAGATTTTTCAGGCAGTTTATTTAATTTTTTTGATTCAGTTTTTATGCTCTCCTGTAAAGGAACGTAAAATGGAGCAGGTTAACATCTGTTACCGACGATTTGCTATGAGAGACCACTTGCTTTGTCACAAATAGAAAATGTTTTGACCAAAAAGGAATTCATTAATTAACTAAACTGCGGAAGAAACTGAATATATGTCAGCAAGAAAAATTGCCAAAAAGACAAAAGATAACATATTTAGAGATTGTGCACACGAAGAAGATAGAGTTCTTCGTCAAATTAAGACTTGGATTGAAAATTGTTCTTCGCAGAAAAAACATCACAGACAGAAAATTTGGTCCCAGCACAGCTAGCCGAGTTGAGTAAAATAGGAAAGTCTGATATATTAATAGGACAGACTGCAAAAGTAAAATGCTGTTTATGTAAAGAATCAAATTACATCTCAGTGGTAAATGTATCATTGAAACATTGCAAAATACATGTTGTTAACAATAAAAAAGATGCTAACTCTGATGATAACCAGGCACTCTCCAGCAAAAATAAGCAGATGCCCATTTTGCAACATTTTGTTATTCGTCCTGCGACACATCCCGCACCATCATCTGATTTGAAGCAAGATACTGACAGTACAACTTCAGAGTGCACAGCAGAGCGAGTAGTTGAGAGCATCAGCCTTGATGAATGTGGTGGGAGTTCTAGTGATGATGATGAACCACTCAGTAAGTTTGTTTCACATTCATCGGGGGAAGGAGAACCTGCATTGAATTAAGTAGAGCAGTTCAATACAGTAAAAAAATAATTTTTACCAAAGACACCAAGATTGAAAAAAAGAAAACGAAATGGAGTGATCCAAAATTAGGGTGACCATACGTCCCCGATTTCCGGGGACCGTCCCCGAATATGGAGTCCTGTCCCCGGTCACTAAGAGTCCCCGGAATGTCCCCGGATTAGATCTGGCGACTTTCCAACAAAAATAATAAACCATTGTATTGGTATCATCATTGCATTGCGCCCAGCGTAAGCACGAGTTCCGCCGGCGGCGGCGCTCCTCGCAAATCGACGCTAAACGGCTAAAAAGGTCTACCTACGACGAAGTTTATGTCACTTTGTTTTTGTTGATTGCACTTGCGTTATTGGGTTTGTGTGAATTTGAAATTCAAATCTAGTTTTTCGCATTTACTAAACAGTAAGTGTAAGACGTAACACATTTTTAAATTGTGCCTTAACCCTCAACGGAACCTACACTAGCTAAGAAGAAACGATTGTGCGTATTTAACGATGTTTTAAAGTCGGCGTTTCCATTTTTACGACCTGCGCCCGATAATAAAAAAAACATCCGTTTTGTGTTGAAAAAATCCTTCAAAAAGGTTTCTACTAAGATTCACCGCATGATTTTAAAACTGTCCCCGGATAGCCCTTTTTAAATCTGGTCACCCTATCCAAAATATTCCCGTGACCAAAGAAAAAAAAAACGAAACTCGAACAACAAAGTGGAAGCTGTCAGAAACAGGATTGTTTTGTTACCATTTTGAATAAAATGAATTTACTTTTAAAGGAAAACGAAGAACTTCGGAAAATTTTTCTAATATTTCTAGAAAAAAAGCCGGAATTTCAAAATCAAGAGGTTTGCGAAAACTCACTCGCTATCCGTTCTACAACGACTTTTTAAGATTTATTGGTACAGTCTGCCGAAAAGAAAAATTTATTAAAAATAAATCGCTATGATAATACCTTAAAAATATCCTAAACATACTTATTTATAATGGGAGGGAGGTCGACATATCGGACATTATGTTGCAATTTACGACTTTCATCAACTTTCATCAACGGTTTGACGATTTATTCGAGACAATGGAAACTATGTCATAGAAGAGGAATTTAACTTCTTAAATTTAAGTAAATATTTGACGAAAAATAATTTGCCTCGAGTAGTCTGAATGAGTAAAGACACTACAGGCGTAACGGGAAGACTCCAGTACGACCCAACAACAGATTAGGTAGTTGGAGTTGTTCTGCCAATTGGAGAGAACGGCTTACCAGTTACTAAAAGTTATCCTGCAATCAGATGCTGAAACCATTAAAAGCTACTTTGAAAACAAAAATGCTTCCAGATTAGTGAACGTAATAATGATAAAAGAAAGAATTGTCCCATTTTGTTTGTGCATGTATGGTGCTAACAATGTCTTTACCACCAAAGATGTTATACAGAGATGGAACGTTTTTTTCAAACAAGCTAAGAAACATGGAATCACTATAATGGGCATATCCAATGACGGTGACACACGTCTCCTTAAGGCAATGCGATATCAGAATAAATTGGGGACACCAGAAGGTAATTTCTGTAAATATTTGGTATGCCCATTTCTGACTTCAGGACTAAGTGTGCAAGACACTATACATATTGCAACGAAATTAAGAAATCGTCTACTGAGGACCTCTTCCGGGACCTATTCTAAGAAAGAAAAAAAATGTTTATTGGAAATTTCGAAATTTCCGTCAAAGATCTGTATAAATTAATAAAAGAAGTGCCCAAATCAGAACATGTAAGAGTAACTTAAATGTAAAAGATAAAATGAACTTCCGAAGCGCACCAAATGTTATTTCCGTGTTTCCTTTTTTATTTTGTCGCCTGACTTAATATGAGGACCCTAGATGCCAAGGCGTATAAGTGACAAATTCAAAATAAAAGAGTTAAGTGCTTAGGGTAAGAGAAAAAGGTGCTCTTTCTTTAGAGGCAAAAGTATACAAGTGATTTCTCAACTTGTGCTGCCATCTGTAGACAAGTCACTTAACAGCTTATTCATATTTGGATTTTGTTTGGAACCCAAAGGATCCAAGCTCACTTGTATCCCTTTTCCACCAAGCGACTATGCCGTTCGCAATCATAGTGTGATCACGTTGAAGTGTTTTTCTGTGAATTTGTGACGTGTGTCAGTGATTTAAATCGACTTAAATAGTTCCATATTACATCTTTACGACTTTACGCCCTTTTATAGTGGAAATTGCATCCTGTCTATTAAAATTTGTGAATTCTCTTCTCCGTCATGTCAAGCACTAATGGGCTTCAGTGACAATTATGGGGGCCAAAATAAGAGCCATATTACTGTCAAATGTTGGTTATACATCGTCATAAATACCCATATTGAAAGTGTAAACCACCGATTATTAATATCGGCCATTCATATAATGAATGTGATCAAGATTTTGGTCTGAGAGATAAAAAAAGAAACAAAGTAAAAGGGATCTGTATCGAGATATGTATATTCCGGAACACTGATCGCAACTTATTGGATCTTCTTGCAGGAGATTTGTCGTGGAACAGATGCAAGACGAAGACTTTGTCAACATCGATTGTGTTGCACCTTTCTTCATATTAGAAAATCAGAGAAAGGAATTCGTGAAATGCAATGGTTACATTATGAAAAAAAAATCCTTACACCCTATTCTACAGGAACAACTATGGCGAAGATTTAAATTAATTTTGACACTTCAGACGAAATCTAGCCGGGCTGGCAGAAACTTAACTGTTCTACCTAAACTTCCTGTTCAAATAGTAAAGCCCAAACTTAAGTATCCTACGTATGCAAACCTCATGGATCTATTGAAGTTTGTGCCTCCAATTTATCATGAGTTCTACCAAAGTCTTCCTCATCTAGATCCTCCAGGGCAAAGAATAAACGATGTTGTCCTACCATGCGCCTCAAATGAGAATGATCAGGAATTATATGACCAAGATGAGATCTATTACACAGACGAAGATTGATTTTTTAAATACAATTGTGGCCTCCGCACCTACGCTACGCCACTGGAGAAACATTTAACCCACTTACGTCCTAAGTGGAACGCGATCAAATAAACGCAAAGTCAGCACATTCCTTTCGTGTGTAGAGTAACGATAAGTAGAACGCTTACCCTGCACTTTTACATTATAAATAGAACATGCACTGTAAATAAAGAGATTCATATTCATACCCATCATTATACACTTGACATACACAATAAACGATTATCAGTCAACACGCATCTTTTCTTCATTCTCGCCAACGAACACAATATCATATGGGACCACAACGATCATAAAGTGGTGACCCCGACGTGATGGCACCTCCATAATTGGTGAACCACGACGTGAAGCCTCGGACGACATCCCCATAATTGGTGAATCCCGACGAAGTTTTATTGGCACGAAAATGTAAGAAGAAAACCGCCGTCTCTACGATTTGCTGACCGCCACGACCGCTCCTCTGGAACCTACGATCAAGTAAGCTACAGATTTTGTTTTATCTTACTAATGGGCAATCCACAATAGCAGGAGGTCTTCATAGCACAGACTGCTAGCGGTGACGCGTCAGCACAACGAACGACTGGTCCAGATTGTGGTAATTTCCGCCACCGAGCTGTCAAGATCTCATGTCTAAGCAACGCCGCTCACAACATGCCTCCACCCGCCGCCGCTCCAGCTGCCACAGAACGTCCAGGGATACGACTCCCGCCCTTCTGGCAGTTCGACCACGAGATTGTTTCGCTCAGGTTGAGCATGCAGCGGAGGTACGTGACATTTTGCTTAACACTCCCACTTCCGCTATGAAGTTGGACATAAACTCCACTGCCGCACCCCGCCTCCCACGTTCCAGAGCTCATCCAGCGTCTTCCTCATGCTCACGATCTCGCTCTATTCCCCGGAACAAAGGCTCAGTTTGTTGCTACCACCGTACCTTCGGTACCAACGCTAAGCAGTTACGCCCTCCGTGCAATTTCCAACGTTCGGGAAACGCACAGGCCAGTCACCCGTAACGGCAACCGGTGACATGGCCGAGAATAAGTCCTGTCGCCTCTTTCGTTCATCCTGCATCAAGACGAGCTACCTTCTTCAGGCAGCAAATGGCACGCCCGTTCATACTTGTGGCTACGTCACACTCGATCTCAACCTAGGTATCCGAAGATTTTTTATTTGGAACTGCGTCAACGCCGATGCATCCAAGCCCGTCACCCGATTTGATTTTCTTCGCCACTATAAACGCGTGGTCGACATAAAAAATCAACGCCTACGAGATACCCGAATTTCTGCACGCGCTTACAAATGCAAAGACAGCCACACTTGTATACGAACCGTTTTCGGCACCTCGCCTCAGCATCGTCTTCTGCCGAATTTCCTAGAAATCACCCGACCCACAGGACTTCCTCACAAATCCACGAAAACAGCGAAGTAGCTTAAACAATTCCTGGGAATCATAAACTTCCATAGTCGTTTTACTCCCAAAGCCGCGAAGCTCCAAGCTCCACTCAACGACCTCTTATACGGTAAAGCCAAAGGCAAGACACGCTTCGTCTGCAACCCTGCCTCGGCATCCGCTTTTCACGCCTGTAAGGAGAGTCTAGCCGATGCAATCTCTCCCACAAAAGAGATAACTGCACCCTTCGATTTCGCATCATTAGCTAACTCACAAGTTAATGACCACGAAATTCAAAAATTCTTTCGACCCGACTCTGTACTCCAACTCAAAGAAGTACACCTACCCTCATCTGGCATACCAATTTACTGCGACACATCCACGTCCAACATCCATCCGTTTGTCTCGAAACCTTTCAAAAGACAAATTTTCGATGCTATCCACGGACTTGCGCACTCCGGCATTAAAGCAACGACCAAACGCATAGCACGACGCTATGGCTGGCCCGCTATCCGAGCCGACTGCAGAAAATGGACCCGCGGATGTATATCATGCCAGAAATTGAAGATGCATCGACGCATCTCCAGCCCACTCGCAATACGAGCAGCCCAGAGAGATGATCAAGATTTCAAGCCGTCCAGCAACCCCATCGAGTACATCAAGGACCTCAGACGCCATTTCAATGTCCTGCGTCCTACTCCGGGGACTCGACATAATAATGTAAAAGTTTTAATTTTTAGAGACCTTGCAACAGCATACCATGTGTTCCGCCTCCACGACGCCGTACGAACACCGCTGCAACAGCCCGCATACGTCCTATACAACGACAACACCAGCGCACCCATTGAAGAACAAGAACCGCTCCACGTTCACGACCAGCCGACGCCTCCAGCAGCCGTCCCATTGACGACACGTTCAAGGGATATTTGCTCAGAAAGTATTGTAAGAGGTAAACTATTGTCTCAAATTGGGAAACTTTGACTATAAATTTTATCTTTATCGGTTTTTAGAGCCTGAAGAATTGACCGATCTCACCCACCATTTTGATTTCCTGGATGGTGGTGTTGGTCTACCTTCAACGGTGATTCTTCCGACTTTACCCGATAGCGCCGAAATACTGGATTTATATATCAAACGTGAACAAACTTCTCATGAAGTACTCGAATTGTATCAAGATCCAAGTATAACAAAAAATGAACTTTTTTGGGCGAAGAAGGAGTAGATGCTGGAGGCTTAACCCGCGATTTTTTAAATTTATTTTTCCTCATTATTGAAACTATTTCAGAGGAGAGGATTGTTTAGTGCCATTTTTGCCACTGAATAAAGTTCGTAAGCTTAAAGATAACTCTACAGTTATTGGACGAATAATAGAACACATGATCATCTCAACTAGCGCTATGCCGTCAAAAATCTCACGAATTGTTTATTTTTTAATGCAAAACCCTGAAAGCGGCATAGATGACGACTTACTTTTGAGTTACTTTTTCTTATTTTTAATATTTTTAATTTGTACCAGTTTTTCGAACTTCCCAGTGAAAAAGATATCCGAGATCAAATAATGTCTATTGTTCGCGATATTTTTATAGATAAAGCACGGCCTTTCATTGATCTAATGAGAAAAGGCATTGCGTTTGATAAATACTCAGATTTTTGGTATAACTGTGACTTCGGCCTCTTGATCGATATTCAGCGTGCAACGCCAACTAAAGTTTCAAATTGTTTGACAAATACGCCAGATTTAACTAACGAACAATCTAATGTTCTACATTTCTTGAACATGTACATTCGCGCTATGGATCAGGACAATCAAGCAATTTGTCGGCAGTGTCAATAATAGAATATGAAAGTTTTGTAAATTTATTTGGCGGGTTGTACTTAAAAATAATGAGTAGAAAAGTTGCAATGAGAAGAGTAGCTGATACGTATGAGAGCAACGTAAAAGAAACGAATACTGTATTTAAAATGGTAAAATACGTTTGCACCACCGCTGATGTTTGGTCGGCCAAAAGGAGGAGTTTTATCGGCGTCACTGCGCACTGGTTAACCGAAAATTTGGAAAGGGGTCTGCTGTTCTCGCATGTAAAAGATTTGCAGGTACACTTTCGTATGATCGAATTGCTGATATGCCAGAGGAAATTAATGCATAATTTGAGTTAAATGAAGATAAATTAATAGCTACTGTTACAGATAACGGCAGCAATTTTGTCAGTCTTCAAAGAATTCGACTTAACTTTATTATCCTCCGAGCAAATACAATTAAATGGTGATGACGCTGAGAGTAATGAAAACGGCGAAACTGATGGAGATGGAGAAATTGAATTTTTATCAATAATAGACTATTCAGGCTAGCCCTGAACTAAGATTCGCGCGCGCATTCCCCGCTTGCTCGACCAAAGCGCGCTATTCACTCAGTATGCCAATGAACCCTCAAGAGATAACATGTGGCGAACAATCTCAGCTCACGACACTCGTGTTTCAAATCACCCAGAAAATAAAAAGCAAACTCGATCTGAACTCAGTCAATATCCTTTCTGGTCTCAGTAAAAATTGTTCGGTATTGTTATCTGTGAAAGCCGAGTGAAAAACAGTGCAGTGGAGTGGATGTGCGAACGGCTTCGTTGTGCGTCTTAAAGGAAGAATTCACGTTATTTACCATAGCATAGCCAGTCAGTTCAAAGTTACTACTTCCCAAATCACTTCATTTAAAATAAAAGACGATTTGTTATTAAGTGTTATTTCTCTTACCCGCCGACTCTCTCTGAGCTGGAAGTGCCAGCTCTCGTTCTTCGAGAAGTTCAACTCTCTTTAAAAACAGGAGCAAGTTATCACTCATACACCAGGAACGCTTCATCTTTTTCTGTGGTCCTTCGTAAAAAGCCGGATCATACATCCCTCCAAATCATCTCTGTGGATCTCCGAACCATCTCTGTGGATCTCCGAATACAGGTCTGCTGCTTTAGACTTACCGCTAAGTGTCGAATTCACATCTCGGACCTGCACAGTAGGGTGGGGCGAAAAAATGGAATTCAAAATTTCAAATTGCATTACTTCCCAAAACTTGTCTTTGGGAGGGGTGGTGAACTACAATTTTTTCAAATTTTTCAAACATCATCTTCTGCCTCCAACTTGACCTTGAATTATACATTCCGTTTCAAAATTTTATATTATAGCATTTGATTCAAATATCGATTTCTTGCGCCATTTAGAAGATATATTGTGAAATAATAATCATTTCAATAAAATAAAATTACAGATGGTATAGTAGATACCTGTAACTTTCTAATCCGTTAACCTCAAAAGGTGTCTTAAATTCACTCTTTGATTCAGTCTTTTATTAGTCTTGCGTCCTATCAATAATAGTTCATATGGCTCAGTGATTTTTTACCTAAGTGTGTTTTTAAAGTTGAAATTGTGCGTCTTGTTAATAATAGTAGTGTGGTTAAGTGATTTTTCAACACTAGGTAAATTTGTATCTTAATGTTGTAGTATGTATCAGTAATCCGAGAACTTATTTCTGTAGATGAAAAATATGTCAATACATACTACTAGACGTCAAATAATTGATCCAATTATTGGTGTGCCAAAATACTTTACTGGTAATGTATTACAGACTCATGAAGATGTTCTTAAGTGTTACTTGTGGGTGAGGCATGAACTCAAACGTGATTCAAAAAAGGAAACCACGGTTTTCGAAGTTTCAAATGCTTTAACATTAGAATTGAGAAAAATATGGCAAAAAGTTTCAATACCAACACTTTCTGACCCTCGTATCAAACTACTAGTTCAAAAATATCATAGTAATTATATGCGTTTAATGAAACAACCGAAAGCCAAGTTGAACAGTGACACATACAAGGAAAATTTAAGAAAATTTAGAGAAGATTCTACAATCCAGTTATTTGATATAGCCGCTTGCAAGTGTGAATTTACTTCGTGTAAGTGTGAGAAAATACGAAAAGTACCCATAACTGAACGCACTTTTCTCACAGAAAAATGTTTATTGGGAACGTAGATTTTGTGGTGAGGAAAAAATTATCTTTACGAAAGGAAATAAAGCTTAAAGATAATACTACGGTTACAGTAAGGTTTGTTGCTGCAGGATCAAAACTGTTTTCAAAAAGCAAGGCAAAGTCGTCGGTTAATTTCAATTTGAATCATGAATCATCATCGGATGATGACAATGAATCTGAGCAAACACGAAAACGTAAGCGGATTGATATTGATGATTCTTTCAATGTACCTGGAACATCAACCAAAAAGTGTACTCCTACAACTAAACTGCACCAGCCTCAAATGAGAATTATCTTACCTACATTGGCCAAAACATGTGACAGATTTGGAGTTTCCAACAGAGCAGCTGCCGCCATTGCCTCTGCCGTTTTACAAGATATTAGTATAATTACGAAAGAAGACAAAACAAAAGTAATTGATAAACGTAAAATACAAATGGCAAGAATAAAAGTTCGTGATGAATTGAAAAAAACAGATGAGCCCAGGATAATTAAAAGAAGACCTTGAGGGAATAAAGATACAGGCCACATTTAAAGCAAAATGCGATTAATTCATTATCTTAGCCTATGTAAAGATTTCTACCCATGAAAAAATTTTCACAGCTATCTGATAGCAGATGGCGCCACCAGATGTATAAATCCTTATTTCTCAAATTAAAATACAGCATTTATTTTTGTCAAAAACGGTACAAGCCACTTTGTTTTCAATATGGCCGGCACAGTTGGTGGTTCCCTCAAAAGAAAACCTTTCATTTGTGAGAGTTCTGACGGAGAAAGTGCTCAAGATCTTGAGTCTGACGATAGTGTGAAAGATAAAGATTATGTTAACAATGAAGGTTATAGTGATTCTTCAAACAGCGATTCAGATCAGGTAAACAAAAAATTTTGTGGCTTAGATCCTTATTCCCAAAGTATTTGTGGCTTATCACATTGTTGATTATTTACTAGTTCTGTGGCATTAAGAGTATAATAAGGTTGTTTTGCAAGCCTAGCATTATTCTTTCCCATTTGAAATTTTGTTTTCATAACTACAAAAGTTTGCATTACAATTCCATACTGAACAAAATGTACTTTTGTGGCTTGTCCCATTTTTTGCTCTAAAAATAATTTCCTTGATTTCTTTTCATGTTGCATGCAACTTTTTACAAAATGGGGGTTTTGTAGGAAACTGAGGCTCCGGGACAAAACGCGGTCGGGGTCGAAACCATAAGTGGTCTTTTGGGAACACCAAACCAGCCTTCGAATGAAAATGAGACGACACCGACAACCCCTAGAGGGTCCTTACCAACACCAGAAAAATCGCCTCCTTCTAGGTGGAGGAGGGCGAATTTGGAACGAAGAATTAATGTTAAGAGAAAGATTAAAAGAAACTTTAGTCACAGTTACAAGAGCAAAAAGGGAAATGATATTTCTGCAAGAGAAATGGGACCACCATGCACATGCACCAAAAAAAGATCCTATCCGAAAAAAACCGAAAGAGATGTGTCTTCTAGAAAGGTGTCGATACAATACTTTATTAAAGTCAGTGGTGTAGATGTTTGTAAACAAGAATTCCTTTCTGTACATGGATTGCAGAACAGTAAAAAACTAGTTGTCAATGCATTGACAGAACAGATTCCTAGCCACAGCCACAACTGAACTGGAGGGCGCGCTTGCCGCGCGCCCTCTTTTCGTATTTTTTTTCTCAATTTTTTCCTTATACAACCTATTACGATTTTCGCACATCGTGTAGCGAAAAATACCCTCTATCCGATGCAATACAAAAATATATACGGTCTCATTGAAAAAAATGTTCGATGACGCCGTATCTTGGCTCAAAAGTGCTTTAAAAAAACCGCCCCGTCAGTTTCCTATGGACCATCTCTGATATACGTATGCAAAATTTCAGCAAAATCTGTGGAGCCGTTTTCCCGCAAAAATGCCAACAGACATACACACGCACGCACGCACGCACGCACGCACACACATACATACGGACGGAAATGTGCCACCTTGCCAAAAAGTCTTAGAATGACCTGAAACGTTCACATTTGATGAAAAAACACCATGGTCAAAAAACGACTATCACAATAGCTACATAGCTCGGCTAGGAAGCTAAAAATGTTCGATGACGCCATATCTCGGCTCAAAAGTGCTTTAAAAAACGCCCCGTCAGTTTCCTATGGACCATCTCTGATATACGTATGCAAAATTTCAGCAAAATCTGTCGAGCCGTTTTCCCGTAAAAGTGCCAACAGATATACACACGCACAGACGCACACGCACACCATCACACACACACCACACACACACACACACACACACACACACACACACACACGCACGCACGCACGCACGCACGCACGCACACACACACACACACACACACATATATACGGACGGAAATGTGCCACCTTGCCAAAAAGTCTTAGAATGACCTGAAACGTCCACATTTGATGAAAAAACACCATGGTCAAAAAACGACTATCACAATAGCTACCTAGATCAGCTAGGAAGCTAAAAGGATTCAGTTATTATGCCAAAAAATGACTGAAGGTATGACAACACCAACTGCTGACAAACGCGGAAAGCATAGTAACAGACCTAATAAGATTTCTGAAGCACAATGCCAATTTGTAAAACAACATATTGAATCCATTCCCAAATATATAAGTCAATATAGTCGTGAAAATAATGCTGGTAAGTATACATTGGTCAAGATCTAAACATATCTACACTATATAAAGATTATTACCTTGAATGGTGCAAAGAAGAAGATCTGGAGCCTGTAAGTATTTTTTGCAAGGATTACCTATAATATAGGATTCAAGCTGCCAAAGAATGATACATGTAAAACATGTGACATGCTGAAAATACAAATTGAAGATAGTGATACAACTAACAAAGAAGTTAAAGTTAGAGATGGGAAGCTGGAACTGGAATCGATTCGTTGGAACAGGTATGAAGGTTAGGATCAGTGGAACTGATACATGTCAAAAATGGAAACTGTTACGAGTACGAGTCCGCGACCCGCATGCCATGCCAGCCGGTCTCTCGCGCGCACTAAACTGTTGAACAGTTCCCTTTGCCACCCGCAGCCTGCCTAGTACGAGTACTGGTCTGCAGTCTAGGAGTACCTATGCAAGCAGGTTCGAAGCGCGGACTCGTGGACGCGGACTAGAATATTGACTAAGCTTGAACTCCTGGAACTGAAACAAATATCGGAACCGGAACGTACGGCCGGTATTAGAAACCATTATGTACCTGACGCAAAGCTGAAATAGAGATAATGGACTAGACATGAAGACATGACATTATGACATAAATTATATATACAGGATATTTCTAAACAACATACAGATTTTTTTAGAGACAATAGAGTAGGCAAAAGCGAACATTTTTTGTCAATAACTCATATCCGCCTGGGTTCCAGGAGGCAAGAAACATTCCCAATTTAGGCAGCCAGACGAATTCACAAATAAATAATAAACATTGTCCCAAATTGCATTCAACTAATCAAGAGGTTCATGTTCAGACAAATTGTTTTCCTGCCATTTTATAATAATAATCTATATTTTGCCTATGAGGTGAACCCCAAATCAAAGAATAATAATAATTAATAATAATTAAGAAAAAATTAGAAATAATGTTCATAATTGTCAACCAGTTTAACGAGGTGTCTCGATAGCGATTCGTGAACACCAACAAATAATGTTTGGTTTCTCTCGTACTATTCCAGCCCAGACTGCTATTCTTGCTGTAAGGTCTTTAACCATTTCTACGGGTGTCTCGTAGACCAATGTTTTCAAATGCCCCCACAGAAAAAAAATCTATGAGATTGAGATCCGGAGAGCGTGGAGGCCAGCCCACAGGCCTACCCCGACCAATCCAACGCCCTGAATACATTACGTCTAGGAAATCGCGAGCTGCGAGTGAAAAGTGTTTCTAGTCCTAGTCTCCTGGAAAATCTCAACGAAACTCAGGAGGACATGAGTTTATTGACAAAAAATGTTCGTTTTTGCCTACCCGATCGTTTCTAAAAAAATCTGTATATTGTTTTGAAACAACCTGTATATAATACATATAATTTTGATTCGGGAAATTTCCAAATTCCAATGCCTCTACTGATTAAACAAATAGAAGTTCCAGAAACCAAACAAAAGTAGCGGTACATTTAAAAGGATTGGGTCACAAATGCCGCTTAAATTTAATTTTTATCTCCCTTTTCGAAGACCATAAATAAAATAGATTGTTTTTTGCTTGACTTGAACGGACGCCGACAAAAAACCGCCCAGCGAAGGGCGCGACGCTGAATAGCATTTATGTTTTTGTGACTCATTCTCAGCTGCAACTATATTCGTTGGCAACTGCAACTGTATCATTGTATCTAGTCTATTCTGTTACTGTTACGTGTTATGTACTCTGTCGTGTAACTTTTAACGTGTAAGAAAAAAAATACTGGGCTTCCGTGGTTCCGATTCCCATTAGATAGGTAACGAAATCACAAATCAGAGACATACATCTTTTATATCTATGACTTTATATGTACTCGGAATCGGAACTGATCCGTGGAACAGGTACGAGAGTGGAACTGGAACAGTTCGGAACTGATCCAAGAAAAAATATGGATTACTCATCCCTAGTTAAAGTTGCTAAAGTAAAGCTCGAGCTACACCAGAGAAAAGCACAGGTAATGCAGGACAGTTTGAAAGATGAAACTAAAAATGCAAAATGCTTGTGTAATATCATTGTGTAATATCATTCGACCTCCAGCAAGCCTTACCAGTGCCAAACCTTACTGCTGGACCAGCTTTTTACTTAAGAAAAGCTTGGGTATACAATTTTGGGATTCATGACTGCCTAACTGAAAAGGGTTACAGTACATGTGGGCAGAAAACGTTGCAAGGAGAGGCAGCAATGAAATTTCAAGTATATTGTATAAACATTTTAAAGAAAACAAACCAAAATATGATAGGCTAATAGTTTATACAGATAACTGCAGCGGACAGAATAAAAACTGGTCCGTCATCTGTTTATGGCAACAATTTGTAAAAGAGGGTTTATTTAAGACAGTTGAACATCGCTTTCTCGTCGTCGGTCATACTCACTTACCAAGTGATAGAGACTTCGCGTTGATTGAAAAATACAAAAAGAGAAAAGTGAAGCAAGTCTATGAACCACAAGATTGGTACTACAAAGCTGTAGAAAAGTCCAAAAGAACTAATCCTTTCGAAGTTGTTGTCCTCAAACGAGAAGATATATTATCTTTTAGAAAACTTCAAGGCCAAATCACAAAGAAAACGTTGACAGGCGAAAAGGAGAAGCTTAGCTTCAGTAAAATAGTTTGCTTCAGGTTTACGCATGAAAACCCTAATGTTCATTACATCAAACACGCTGTTAATGACGAATTCAAGAGTGTTACTATAGGTAAAAGGGGGGGAAGAACGCAAACATTCATCACCGTCAGAGATTTGCCACAAAAATATGATGCTCGTATACCTTTAAAAAAAAAAAGTTGACAATCTTTCCCAGTTGATACAGTACATTCCTCCTATATACATGAAATTCTATAAAGAAATTGGAGCATGTGCACAAAGGAATGAAGGAACTGGAAATGATGAGAATGTAAACGAAACAGAAAACTTGGACGATTTTAGTGATATTGAAAGCGATGACGAATTTCTGTATGTTACTATTTTTGCACTTTGTTCAAACAAGAAATTGTAATTTACGTTTTGCATTAAAAAGGGTATAAGCCACATTTTTTCATGAAAAACGGCTATAAAAATTTACATCATTATTTTTTTCCAGTATTAACTCTTCCTGCATGTTATAATTAGTTATTAAGAAACGTTACACATTATATCCTTTTGTTATTTCTAAAAAGGTGATTTCAGGATTTGAATAAAAACAATAAACTCAATAATCTCCAAACTTGCCTCGGGTGTCATGTATCCTTATTCCCCCGAGGTCTTATTTTTTGACGGTAGAAAGGATAAGACGCTCGCAATGGAAGTGAATGAAGGCAAGCACCATCGTCGTATTAAAGTAGAAGAACATCTGTCGTTAATAGAAGAACCAGGATCGCAATACTTAGGTCATGTTACACCGTCTTCTGGTTCTGCAGAAAATATTAAGAAAGACATCCTAAACTTTTTTAAAACAAATTATATGAGTCTTGAGCATCTTAGGTGTATTGGTTTTGACGGTACCAATGTAAACACTTTGCATCGCAAATCGCAAGAAAATTGTGCAGTTGCATTTAGTGGAATTTGAGAGCATTGAGTGCGAATTATCACCCAACGCCGTCAAACAACTTGAAAATTTTAGTTGTATTTATACTAAAAGTTTACGCTCCTCTATGGTTTCAAATAAAGACCCATCCATCATGTAAAGACGGGGCTCATCATACCTGGATGAGCATTAGTTTGACCAGATACTTGAGCTTTGCTTATGCTTATGCTTATTTTGCTCATCCAGAAAGTATTTTGTATGGTAACTGATGAGAGGCGACACGTGCGAGAGCTAGGACTGAGGCGTATTCTTAAATCCAGATCCAAGCCATGCCAAATTTCGAAGAATGCTACGAGACAATTCAAAATTCCGCTGCTGAATTTCACAGCCACGGACTACATTGACTGGCAGACTACAGAAATAACCGAGCCTCCTATTTTCAAAGACAAATCTGATGAAGAGTTGCAATTGCTTATTGGGCAAGAGCAAACACCAGTGCTAAATTTTTCAAGATATCCCTGTCACACACAATCAGTGGAACGTTGTGCGAAACTGGTAACAGAGGCTAGCATGTCTGTCGTTGGACCTGACTCAAGAGACGGCTTGAGACTAAATCAAACTTTCAAGTAGTCTAGGAGTTCTGATCGTTTTGATAAAATTTTATATTTGTTGGTTTATCCTGTTTCAAAATAATAAAATATACTAAAAAACCTCATTTTTGTTCAATTTAATGAAAAGTCACCGACATGTGACATTGGTATCGTTCGTAGAATAAATCAAATTTTTGGGGATGCGTTGGAGGCAGAAGACATTTTTGAAATTGGATAAAATTTCATAGGAAAATTGCGAATATTAATATGCAACTTTTGATGGGTAATGCGTTTAAACATGTGCAAAACAATTTTTTCCCCTTTTTTCGCCCCACCCTACTGCACAGGCTACGCCACTGGCCGGTTGCCCGTTGCCAGACAACGCAAGGCAGCTGGAACCGAATATTGGAAGCCAAGGTCAGGTAAAACCACAGCATAATACAGCAGTTAAAGTTCGTTCTTGGCGGTGTCTTTGAACTGCATTTGGTGACCTCCAACTGTAAGTGATTTAATACCGCGGCATTTTATCAATCGGTTTGACGCTGGTATTAACTCGGCGACAAAGGAAAAAAACACGTGCGTAGCCTGAGAAGTTGCTCGGGCTACGCTGCGCGAGCTAGAAAATTTACGGAGAGCTGTTCGGCTGTATTATGCCGTGGTAAAGAATTCGTTTAAGAAAAACAATTTATTATTTCTCAAAATTGCTTTTGTTTGTAGTTTAAAAATAGAATTTGCTTGTTGGTATAGATATAATTTAAATAGTTAACGTTCAGAATAATAACGCTTTTAACATTATTCTCTTTAGGATTACATATTTAGTTACATTCTAATATTATACTTGGATTATTTATATGCCAAAAATGTCTCTTGAAAGTTTATTAAATGATCGTAAAATTGTAAAATCACAAATTACTAGAATTCAAACATTTGTAAATACTGAGAAAAATTTGTCTAAACCTTTAAATGATTTTATTGTGCGAGAAGCGAGATTGACTGAGCTTTTTAAATAATTTGTACAGATTCAGAGACAAATTGAAATTAAAAATTTAGATGATGCTACTAAAAGTGAGGAACATGCAAATTATAGATCTGAAATAGAAGAAAAAGTTTTTGATATTCAGTCAAAATTGGGAGCAATTATTCAAGAAAAAACTCAATCAGTAAATAGTAACTTCCAACCGAATGCAGCTCAAAAGTTGCAATATCACTCATTTAGTGCACCAAGATCAGATTTCGGAGTAAAGTTGCCAACTCTCTCTATCACTCCTTCCCAAGGTAAGCCCGAAGAATGGAGAAGTTTCATTGATATGTTTACTGCAGTAATTCAGAAATTTTATTACCTCAAAAGTGCTCTAAAGAGTGAACCCCTAAACTTGGTCGATTCTATTCCCTTAACCAATGAAAATTATACAAAGGCTTTGACAGTTTTAAAAGAACGATACGACAATAACCTCTTGGTTTTAAACTCACATATCAAGGCGTTAGAGGAGTTTCCCCCCTTATCACGACCTAGTTGACAATCGTTTTGTGTTGTCACAAAAAATTGATTTTGCCACACAAAACGCATATGAACTAGAAAAAGATCACCCAACTCTACCAGATTTGAAAGGTTTCGTGGATTTTCTTGAAAAACGTTGTCAATCCCTGTACCCTTCTAATAAGAGCCGATCCTTTCCCGAAAAACCATACTCCAACTCAAAACTCAACTTTCCTAAGTCTAGAAATGTTCCTAGTTTGGTCGCTTCCCACAAGAAATCTCAAGGCTCGCGGAACGAGAATGGAAGGAATTCTCATTCCATCGTCACCAAAGGACTCTCCCGTCCCCATTGAGTGTGTCTACTGACAGGAAAAACCCATAAAATATACACTTGTCCAGAATTCTCAAATATGTCCGATTCTCAACGGGAAAAGTTTGTGAGAAAAAAACCTTGTGTTTTAACTGTTTGGGCTCGCGACACACCAATCAAAACTGCACTTCTACTTTCAAATGTAGAGTATCTGCAAGTAGACATCATACTGTTCTGCACAAAAGCGCCCCACCTCAACATAATACTCAAACTCACACCTCTCAGAACCCCCAAAGCTCTTCACACTCAAATCTCTAATCGCCCATAAAACTGTCAAGCTGGTCTAGTACTTACTATTAGCGACTGCCCAAGTTGAAGTAAGTTCGGACCTGGGACCAAGAGCCGGAACAAGATGTCTCCTTGACTCGGCAAGTCAGGTCTCATTTGTGACTCAATCGTCAGTCAAAAAACGCAGAACCCCCACGCACTCTCGTTCTCTTTCTATAGATGGTTTAGGGAAAAGAACCGCCCACACGAGTAAATTCACAACTCCAGGAGATATTCAAATGCTCTTCGGAGCGGACATCTATTTCAAATTGATTATCTCGGAAATAATTCGATTAGGAAACGCCCTCCCCACTCTACAAGATACCCGACTGGGTTGCATTGTCACCGGACCTACGACCGTCAAGTTTCTCTCTAGGCAACTCTTACAACAAGGCATTAGGTAGCTTCCTTTCTTTAGAGAAGAGACTTCTGAAAGATCAGATGCTCTATGAAGATTATCAATCCTTCATAAGGGAGTACTTAGCTCTCGTACATGCCAGGATTGTGCCTTTTGAACTGGGTATCTTCAATTCCCCTACCTCAAATGAATATTTTCTACCCTAATTGATGGTGGTCCGTGAAGACAGCTCCTCAACTAAAGTAAGAGTCGTAATTAATGCTAGTTCACAAACCACTAACTGAGCCTCCTTAAATGATTTACTCATGTCAGGTCCTACAGTGCAAAGGGAACTCTTTGATATAATCTTTGTATTTAGATTTTTTCAATACGGACTCTAATGCGACATTCAAAAGATGTTTCGCCAAGTACGTCACTTGGCAACAGCTGTCAATTCTTTACACGCCACATACATCCACGACCTCAATGTCCTTTAGATGACAACGGGCGACTACCTAAATCAAAAAATGCTAAAGCAAGTTGACTATAAATAATCCGTCTATAAATCCAAACATAACACGAATATGAACCCGTATTAACTATTCCACCAAAAGTCACGATTCCACCAAAAGATACTAGTCCACCGACAAATACTATTCCACCAACAAATATTTCTGTGTTGTGCCCGTTAGGATAGACACAACTACGGTCACCACTAGTTTAAATACTACTAAAAATATTTTCGCCACGCCCACTAAAATTTGAAATTGTCGAAAAAGGGTTAAAATCATTAGACCAAACCTCCCGACCTAGTCGACCGACTCGCTCGCGGGGGTGACGAAAACGTCGAAAACAGTGAAGAATTTTTTTCTCTGCGATAACTGCGGCGATCCGGACGAAATTTGAAATTTGAGCGGGTGAATTCGTCCCGGATCCGCGGGTACCATCGGGATTTTTCCACTTCCCCAAAACACCCAGTTTCCAAGCGATAACAAACTCTGCGTACCGGAAAGGGACGAAAATGTTCCATCGCACCCAGAAGAACAGGCGACGCGTGGGGAAAAACGGGCATCGCCCTCTTTTTCGCCGACGAAATTTGTAGGTCATAAGGGGGGTCTCGAACGCGAGAATCGCACCCACGGGGAGATATGACGCCCTCAAATTAAGGGTAGTTTTTTATACCGTCCCGACCGGTGCCGGCAGGGCAGTTTCGAGGGCAGATTCCGAAAGCCCCGTCGATCGGACCGAAGATATCCGGAAATCCTCGAAGCACTGGAAACTTTCGGGGCAAAAAAGTAGCAAAATGAGGGGGCGAACTCGTCCCTGGGGTTTGAAGGGGGAGGGTCGCGCGGGGCACAGTTCGAAAGAGGAAGGTTCGGGCCATTTCTTATGGCCAAAAGGAGATGAAATTTTCTACGTTTAAGGGTAAAAATGTGCATTCGAAAATCGACGACAAGAATCCCGCGAGACGGCGAAATCTTACAAGTTCAAGTACCCGTCTGTCACAATTTCGCCGAAATTGCATATTTTCTTAAGCTCGCGGTGACTTTGCCAGACCGCCCCGACGACCGCTCTTTCTCGATATAGATCATTTAACCTTTCGAGATGACATTTCGATATGCAGATCGCCCCTGTCACGGGTATCCACCCCGTGAGAAGCGAAAATGCCGGGGTAAATTTCGCGATTTTATGTAAATTTTCACTTATCAATTAAAGTTTTAGGGGGTCCAACGTGAGTGCGGAGTGGAAATTTTTACACCGCAGGTAGCGCGTCTTTTCTACTTTTCAAGCGTCTCTTCAGATTTGGCAAAAAGATTGCGCGGGGGTCGTAGACCGCCCCCAAGAAGTACGTGTTTTCCGAGATCTTCAATTTTCTCGAGGCCGTCTTCCACACCTGCCGGAGACTCCGCGAAATAATATAAGCCGGGCCGTATATTCGTATCGAACGTAGCGTATTGCAAATGCCGAACTTAGTTTCGTATCGGACGACCGTGGTCGCAGAGTTATGTCAAATGACTGGATGTCTGTCTCGCGTGAACGCGATCCCCTAGCTGTGCTTTTGGACCTGACCGATTTTTTGTTCAAAAGAATAAAGAGAAATCATCAAAACAAAAAAGAACTACTGCGAGGTGCGAACCCTCAACGTAGCGACTTGAGGGTATATCACATCGACCACTGAGCCACGAAGGTGTGCTGACAAGAACGCTTACAAAAATAGTATATAAGTAGAAAATACGCCCGCTGTAACCTGTAAGTCGACAGTTGGGAATGCAATACGCTACGCTCGATACGAATATGCAGTGTTGCCAACCCTACCAAAATTTCGGTAGATCTATCGATTTTATATGTTATCTACCGATCTACCGAAATGATGCATAATTCTACCAAAATGTCATTTCTTAATTATACAATTAAAAAATAACCGGGAATTGCGCATATATCATAATTCGTAACGCCTTGGCGTTTTTCCTCTTTTCTTTGGGAACTCGTATGGAATAATTTTAATGCACCGGCATATTATAGTTATGCAAAAAACCTAGAACCAATAACCAAAACAAAACGAAGCCGCCGTGCACCGCGATTCGGCGGCACTTTTGCGGCGATAGCTTTATTTAAAATTCATTGTTTTCCTGTTTAAAACCTAATCTACCGAAATCTGGCAACCAAGCTTCCGAAATATTTTCGACTGGGGTTGGCAACACTGCGAATATGCAGCCGGGCCACCGATATTTTACCCGAGACCGGCTCTCCTCAAACGTCAAATTTTGCCCATATTCGTAGGCTCGCGGTGATTGCCAAAGACGATGCCTGTATTTTCTCGATAACGTTTACTCGCCCTTTAGATATACAGATCGTTGCTACCCCCGGTTTCCACCCTGCTGTAAGCGAAAATGTCGGGGTAGTTTCACCGATTTTACGCGAATTTTGCACTTTTCGGAATTCCATTTTTAAGCCTTTTTTCGGGGATTTCGCGTAATTTCACGTCGTGGCTACTTATTATAACGTGAAAGGGGTCGTTTTAGTAAATAAAATTTTGTATTCGAGGAAATTATGTAAATAATAAAATTTATCATGTGCCATAAATATTTATGTGGGTCTTAAAGTCCGACACATATCTTCTGGTATAGAGCAGTGGCAAAAAGCAGAGTGGTGATCTTTCCGGATCAAATTTTTTGCTGGCACTACCGGTTCGATTCCCAGGCTGGGCGAATTTTTGTCTTTTATCGATTTTTTCGTGTTCTTGCATTTAATGCAGGGAGTTTTCCATGTCCGGAATGCATTATTGACTTGGAAATGATATTTTTATTTCTTTTTCGCCGAAAATAATAATTTCAAAATTTGTCATTCTCCCAGAATTTGACGCTGATTAAATTTGGGCGGCCGTTAACTCCCTACAGGTGAGAGATAGAAAAATCGACGTGGTATGAATATCTGTCGGCAGGAAGAAAATGATCCTGGTGGACACGTTTTCGCCGCCGCTCGACCACCCCACATATCGGAAAAAATTAAAAACAGTCTCGCAATTTCTTCGCGGTTTTTTTTTTAGTTTCTTATTTCTTTGTCTTTCCGGCGTGTCTTGGCGAAAGGTGCCGCGAATCAGGGTAATATTTAGAGCTTTGTTAATCCAATGAGAGATCAACGGATCGGGTACGGCGAACCATTGCAGAGGTATGATCTAGGATGTAACAAGAAACACCAATTTTGTTGATCTATTCATACGCACATGCCTAGGTATAAAAATTAAATTTTCGCAAAAAAATTAAATTAGTTTCATTTTCGGCATGGAGGATGAAGTCGATGTTCGGAACACGTCAAAGTTCTTTTTTTCGCGTTTCGCTCCTCCGTACCCCCGTCCAAGGGTGCCAAATGTTAAAAGTGCACATTTTTGCTTCCACCCTTTCAAAATATTTTCCATTTTCCCGACTGCGGAAAAAATGCGTCGGTTGGAAGAAAATTAATGGTCGCGTCCGCCCGATCCATTTTCATCCCTTCGAAGCGTTCCGGAGGGGCCAAAAATTTAAAACTTGGAGGAAATTTTTGCCTATTTAAAAAAATTCATGCTCTTATGGTTTTTGTGATATCCATTAGAAATTAAGGATTATTCGTGAGCGGATTATCATAAATAAGGTGACAGAGCGTGAAGCATTAGATATGCCGGAGCAAATAAAGTGTGAAGAGTACGTGTCGATATTAGTTTTGAAAGTCAGTGGCGTACTTTAAACGAACTGAAAGGAAATGAAAATTACGCAACTCCCTTAGAACGAAAGATAGAACAAAACTTCCGAAGCATTATTTTAACGACTGACCGAGTCCTATCCAGTGGCGTCCTCAATTTTTTACTACTTTCTTATTTACGAGATTTTTCAAATAATTTTCTACGGCTTGCAATTAGACGTACCGAAATAAATTGTTTAAGAAGAACGTGCGCAATTTAGATTTTAAAATTAAGTGGCGTAGTCGACAAAACTCCCTTATTACACAAGATACAAGAAATCTTCCTAAATATTACTTTCGTGGCTGGCCCCTAATTTCCAGTGACGTACGTCATTCCTTTATAAATCTCGCATTTTCGAAGATTTCTAAAAAACTTTTCTACTTCTGACGATCAAATATGCCGAAAGAACTTGAGTGTGAAGGTTGAAGTGTCCGTCTGTGATTTCGAAATAAATGCTTTTTTCTAAGCTCATATGATTCTTCGCACGTTACCAAAACCTAAAATCGCATTTTTCAATTTTTTTGTCCGTCTGTTTGTCCGGGCTAATCTCGGAATGGCTGAACCGAATTTCATGAGACTTTCATTATCAGGTAAATGACTTTTCAAAGATTAATCTACACTACTTTTTATTTCGGAAATATTCAGGTTTCCTACGTAATTGAAAAATCTAGAAATTAGGAGTCGGATGTGTCACGCGCGTACTATGGACACATGTTACATGAAACTTGACACTTTCCCGTATAAATAAAATAAATAAATAAATAAATAAAAACTGGGCCGACTTTTACCTCACTTAAATTCAATATACTAATAAATAAAAAAACCCCAGCTACCTATTAATCATACCCAAAAGAAAGTCCAAACTTTCCTTCGAGAAGAAAGAGATCATCGTCTTGCAGACCAACGAATGCGGCAATCTACCTCTAGATTAAATGAAAGTAGCGCGGGTATTTTTACTGCAATAATTGTTGCAGAGCAATAGATTAGCCAAATTACGGCGATTAGTCGTGTGGCAAAAATATAGCAGTTCTTTTTTCTTTTCCACTAAAGGATAGGTAAGCATACTTTTTAAGTGATGCGCCACGTTTATTACTTACCGTGTGTCCCGGGAATTCTAAAGCATGCTGTTTAACATGGGATATTTGAAAATTGTGATTTCTAGGTATGTCCCAAAGTTTTTAAGGATATTTCCAGTATCAGAACACATACAATGTGCACCAGGGAACGTTTTTGCTTAATAATTTTGAAAGTTTAACAAAAAATGTCAAAAATATTTCCAAAAATGTATTGCATGGGAATTGACTTTGTTTCAATACAAGTGTCCGTCTGCGCAATGGGTTAGTGAATTTAATAGCAAAACCGTCGACATGGCCTCGGTCATACGGAGGTTCGAATCCAATGGTGGTTATTTTTTTACTTTTATTGTTATTTTGAATGAACATAGATTGATTTCTATCAGTAAAGATGCATAATTAAACGTTATATAACTTTTTAATTAAACTGGAAATAGATTTATTAGAAAATTATTCACATTATAATTGTCAAGACATATAAATAAAATTGAAGTGTCTGTCTGTGATTTCGAAATAAATGCTTTTTTCTAAGCTCATATGATTCTTCGCACGTTACCAAAACCTAAAATCGCATATTTTAATTTTTGGTCTGTCTGTCTGTCTGTCTGTCCGGGCTAATCTCGGAAATGGCTGAACCGAATTTGATGAGACTTTCATTATCACGTAAAGGACTTTTCAGTCAGAAGCGCCGACTTTTGCTATTTCCAGGGGGGACACGAAATCGTAATGTTAATAATAACATCAATAACCTTAATCCTTAATAGTAATAATAATAATAATAATAATAATAAAACAAGTACCTAACATTTTATTCGCCTAGAAAAGAAACAGAAAGTTATAAATAAAAATAATAAAATTTCAAATTAAGCGAATTTTAAATTAATGTCTAATACAACAAATCAGGAAAGGTAAACAAATTATGTTTCAATTCATGGAAAATGTATTTTGACGAACTTTGGCTTTGCAAATAAATTCATTTGCTACGTCATTAATATTTAATTTGAATGCTAAATCTCCATGAATGTTCAAAATTGAAACACTTTTTAACCTTTCCTGACACATGGTTGACCTTAAGTGGGATTTCAAACATCTTAAGCTTGAAAATGACCTTTCAGCCGTACATGTTGCAATAAATTTGACTATTTCAGGCAACATTTCTATGTATTGTAGACGTTTTCTAAAAAAATTGCAAACATCCATATTATCGAATCAAAGTTAATATTGTGTGATGGAACTGGATAAATTCTCCAGAGGGGGCATTGCCCCTCTGATTTTCTCCTGGAGGGGGCGAGCCCCACTGCCCCCCTCCTAGTCGGCGCCTCTGTTTTCAGTAATCTAGACTGCTTTTTATTTCGGAAATATTCAGGTAGAAATTGAAAAAATATAGAAATTATGGACAAAATTCTGCAAACGGATGTGTCAAGCGCGTACTATGAACACATGTTATATGGAACTTGACACTTCTGTATACCATTTCCTAACACTAAGCCGACTTTTACCTCACTTGAATTCTTAAGTAATATTTTTTTAAATTCAATATACTAATAAAAAATATATTTTAAATAATTTTATTTAGCTATCTATTAATCATGCCCAAAAGAAAGTCAAAACTTTCATTAAATACGAGGGAGGCCAAAAGAAAAAGATAGTCACGTACTAACGAACCTCAGCAAGAAAGAGAACATCGTCTTACAAACCAACGCGTGCGGCAATCTACCTCTAGATTAAATGAAAGTAGCTTTGAAAGAGTCGAACTGCTACAATTAGAAAGAACCCGTCGTTTATTATCTAGAAACCAAGAGTCGGACGAGTCTAGAAACCAGCGTTTAGAAGACGATCGTATTCGACATGCTGTCTCGCGGAGTCAGACGATTCCAGAGCTCAGCGTATGGAAGCAGATCGTATTTGTCACCAAAATCAACGCATAACTGAAAGTCAAGAGCAACATGATGCCCGTGTTACAACACAATGTGAGCGATATCATGAATTGCAAAGAGAAAGAATCGTGAAAGTGTGAGCATAATGTGCCAATCAGAATCTAACGAAGAACGATCTAGCCGTTTGGCAACTGACAGGCAAACGAGAATAATTATAATACGTGGTATTGAAAGTTGCGAGAATAGATAACAAAGATTGAATAATGATCAACTTAGAAGAACTAACCGGCGTAATGTTATATGGCAGCAAAAATACAATAGTGGTTTTAATTACGATTCCCAAATTAATTATTCTGCTGCGGTAGAGATAGGTCCATTAAATATAGCTTGCAGCTTCTGTGGAGCTTTGAGATGGAAAGAGGAGACAAAAGGAATTTGTTGTTCTTCCGGAAAAATACGTTTAGATTTAATTCAGCAACCTCCTGGTATATGGTGAACATAGTCAATCTCTACATTTTCTTAATAATATTCGACATTATAATTCAGTTTTCAAATGACACCTTTTGGGGCCAAAGAAGTTAATGAAGGAAATTTTATGCCCACGTTCAAAGTACAAGGACAAGTGTATCATTTAATTGGTTCCTTACTTTCAGTAGAAAACGCGAGAGAATCGTTTTTACAAATATACTTCATAAGTGATTTTAAAACGGCTCTTCAAACTTTCCCACCCGATTCGAATGAAAATAATTATAAAATAGTTAGTTATTAATGCTGATCGACGTCTTTCGACCGACCACATAATGAACCGACAACAAACGAAGTGTCTGTGCTACTGGTAGATCATCAATGTGATAAACGGGACATAGTACTTGGCAGAAAAAACAACATTCTACAGCGAATTGCAGAAACTCACAGATCATAAGATTCCCTCCAGTATCCCCTTATGTTTGTTTATGGTGAAAACGGATATAATTCTGCAGTCCATCAAGTGCACCCCAACACTGATCAATCTAATTTTAATAAAAAAGTTTCAGCTTTATAATATTATTGTTACCGATTAATGGTTAGACAGAATGAACACAATCATTCGCACTATTACAAACAATTGTTTAATCAGTACTTAGTTGATATGTATGCAAAAATTGAAACAGAAAGACTAATTTTTATACGAATTAATCAGAAAAAGCTTATATAAGAGGGTAGTAAAAGTCCGTTTATATTCCTCGACACTTCCTATTTATTTATTAATAAATGCGACCGGTTTCGGGTTCATCTACTAACAACTCATCATCAGGCCGGAGATTACATATAACAATTTCGAGTTAGAATAAATGACAAATATAAAATTAACACTGCATACCTACAGTGGTCACAAAGAAATTCTAAAGTGTCAAAATATCTCCATTCACGGCACCAAATACTTGCAAGGAAGACAAATTATCGGTACAATGATCAAAATTCAGAAATCAAATTATAAATGTAAAAATCGATAGGGAAGCTATTCGATCTACAAAATTGCACGATGGCTCATTTTAATCAAACGTGGTAAAGCACTTGTATGTGGTGAAGCCCCGTTCCAGGCGGTATCAAAATGTTTCTTCGGGGACGCAAATATTTGTGGCAATCCCTAGATGGCCAATTATCTGGCGGCAATCATTAACTGGTCTATAATATAAAATATAACACTAGTACAAAACAACACAATTACACTTACTGAGCAAAAAAATCTTATGTCGAGGAAAATACAAATCTGCACATGGTTACTCAATAGCGGTGATTACAATAGTTACATTACTTCACAAAACAAACAAATTAAAATATCCAAAAGGATGTTACATGTCAGAATAAATAAAACGAAAATTTTTCAAAGCAATGGCGTATTTCGTTTTTGAAAAACACAATGCAAATTGGTTTTTCAAATTCCAAAAATAGAATTAACGATGTCAGAGACAACGGTACAATCATTGCAAGAATATGCTAAGGAAACTGTTATTTGAAGAAATTACAGTAAGGTGCCATCTATTATACAAAAGCACAAATTCAAACGCTAAAACCATGTAGAGATCTGTACACACACGTTACATTCAAAATGAACGCAAACTCGTGAAATCAAGAAAATTCACAAAACTACATTACTCAAACCTTAATATTAATTACTTATGGGGTGGCCAAATGGAGTAAGTGATCTTTATTGACTTAAATCCCTGTTTGAGAGAATAAAAGTGAAAAATTCATTCAGTAAGTTTTGGTCCTTAACATGTCTCGTGATTTCAAAAGTTTTAAGACCGTCTATCATTCTGTAATCATCCTCAAAGTGTAAAACTTTTAAATACACTTGCAGGATTATAGTCGTGATTCAAATCTAGTATATGTGCCGCAAATGCTGATGTTTCATTATTATTATGAATACACCTAATATATTCCTTTAATCTAACCTCGAAGGATCTTAAAGTACGTCCTATATACTTTGCTGGACAAGTGTCGCATTCTTGCATGTATATGTTACTGTAAAAGCTCGAAAATTGGTTAATCCCAGGATTGACGCGTTAAACCTAGGATTTACCATTTAGATGTGGTAAAAGTACGAAAAAATATATCATCCGTATAATTTCGAACTTTTACCACGTCATAATGGTCAATCTTGGGATTTTCCATTTGTGCTGGTAAATCTCAGATTTACATATTTGGGCATGTGCTGGACAGCTGATTCATTAGTAAACACGTGTTTTCCTGTTGAGTGGTGCATTTCAGTACAATTTAACGGTATAATGACTGATGCAAAGCGTTTTTATGATAAAATGAATTGTATTGTCGCTGACAAAAATGCCGACAACAATTTTTATATTACTCGTGATAAATATAGTAATTATATTCGCTAAGTGAAAGAGGCTAAAACTGTTAAGTGTAAAAAAGCGGTTCATTACAGAAGACTAAAACGATTTGATATTTTGAGTATTGGTGGTGAGGAAAAGCTTATCCCACCGCTTTTGCCAGGATGTGAAGATATACGCTATTTTGTAACCTATGAAGACCTATTTACGGCCATACATAAAGCACATCTGGCTACGGGCCACGGGGGAAGAACAAGAACGATGAAGGAAGCTAATCGTAAATATAAAAATGTTACTGTTGAGTCGATAGTGCAATATCTGCAGTTATGTGAGCCGTGTCAGAAAAAATCTAGCATGCCAAAAAAAGGTTTAGTGGTTAAAGTTAAACCCATACTACACACAGAAATGAATTCAAGATGCCAAGTTGATCTCATCGACATGCAATCAAACCCTGATAATGATTATAAATTTATCATGGTTTACCAGGATCACCTTTCCAAATTTGTTGTTATTCGCCCTCTTCGTAGCAAACGCGCCGAAGAAATTGCCTACAATCTTCTAGACATTTTTATACTTTTTGGGGCTCCTAACATATTGCATTCCGATAATGGTAGGGAATTTTCAAATGCAATAATAACTGAACTTTGTCAAATGTGGAATGGTGTGAAAATTGTGCATGGGAAACCGCGCCATAGCCAGTCGCAAGGATCAGTGGAACGTGCTAACCAAGACATCGAAAATATGATTGCAACATGGATGGAAACGAATGTTAGTAAAAAATGGTCTGAATCATTAAGATTTGTCCAAGCTATGAAAAACAACGCTTATCATGAAGGCATTAAACGATCTCCCTATGAGGCCATGTTCGGCTGTCCAATGAGGGTGGGTCTCTCCAACGCCAACATTCCTTCTGAGGTATTGCCAAACTTAAAAAGCGAGGAAGATCTTGAAAAAGCTCTTTATCATGATGACGATCTTCAGGATAATAATAATGACACAACTTCAAATTTCGTCGATATGGACAACGACGCCTTAAACTCTAACGAAAACAACGATGATACACCTAGCCGCTTAGATATTGATTCAATAGCTACTTCCCATGGAAACATCAATGATGAAATTGAATTAAACGATTTCAATGCATCAAATATTAAGCGACACAGGCAGAAAGCTCACCAGGCATTGGAGGAGCAGGCAAAGAAAATGAAAATTGCATCGAAGAAATTTCCCCCTGCAACACCCGGGCAAACAGTTGCAGTCAAAATCCCTGAAGTAGATCGATCTAAAACAGACCCGAGAACTCTATTGGCTGTTATAATGGACATTCAAGATGAAGAATTTTATCGTCTTGGAACAAAAACAGGAATTCTTGCACAGTTATTTAGTAGGAATCAATTTACGATTCGCAAGGAAAATGTTATCACTTCCTCGGATGTTCCTACCAATGAAATAAGTGTAAGAGGAGCAGTGCGAAAAATGTCTCTATCTGGCGGACAAGGTTTCCAAAGATGTAACTTGTTCCACCAAGAGATGTTTATGTAGATCATCCGGCAAACTATGCAATTCAAAATGTCACGGAAGTTTATCATGTACCAACAAGTAAGCTTTTATAAATTTGGAATAAACATAAAGGATATTAGTATGCTGAAGGCTTAATAACTTTACTTACCTACATAGAATATGTAGAATATAGTAGCGTGTAAAATAAATAAATCTACTTCTTTTTGGAGTTTTTGCTTTCTTATTTTTCAGCACGATTGCCGTCAACGCGTCAACTAGAACTGTTTTACAAACATAAACTTGCTTTTACCAACATGAACTGGAAAATCCTAAGATTGACCGCTATGACGTGGTAGAAGTCCAAAATTATACGGATGATATATTTTTTCGTACTTTTACCACATCTAAATGGTAAATCCTAGGTTTAACGCGTCAATCCTGGGATTAACCAATTTTCGAGCTTTTACAGTAACATATACACCCTTTCTATTACTTGGATGGATAGGGTCTTTGGCATTATTGAAACGACCGTTCTTTGGGGCTGTAGAATAAAAATATATCCTAACGTTCGTGTCTTTCAACAGTTGTGAAATCTTATGTGCAAGTGGGTTAACAGTTAACAAAAATAATACGATGATATTAAGATTTTCCAGGTAGTTCAGAAGTTGAATTTCGTAAAATTGGGAAATTTAGGTCCAATTCTCTCTTTCTTATATGTTGATTTAAAATCTGATGCACTGTTGATATTCTGAAATCATTTCTCACTGCTATTGACTCTATTATCTTTAGTTCCTTCCTATACACTTCATTACTGAGGGGAACACTTAGTAATCTATGAACTAAACTATTAAATATCGCTACTTTATGACACATGGGGTGGTATGATTGCCTATTGATGGATAATGCCTGTATATGTGGGCTTTCTGTAAATTTCAAACTCATGTCTATTGTTGCAAGGTAATAGCATGGTAGTGTTGGAGAGAGAGGACTATGTACGGAAGGTGAACGAATTTATAAACTCAAATAATATAAGGCCTTGTAGGGATAACATGCATAGTTATGTTAAAAAACTGAAGGAAATAATTAGGAATTCAGTAGGTATCGATAACGACAGATATTCTATGTCAGCAACTGACCATTCATATGTTCCTCGACTATATGGGTTATTAAAAATCCATAAATTAGATGTCTTCCAGGAGATTCCGATACGTCCTGTAGTTAGCTTTATAGCTGGATTCATAGTAGAAGTAAAGTATGCTGTAAGAATTAAGAAGTAAGGTTTTAAGAAATTAACTTAATAACATCCATATACGCATTCATAGTAACTTAAAGTAAGCCGTAAGAAGTAAGCGTTATGAAGTAAGAAGTAAAGAAATAACCAAATTTCATTTCTTACTGTTACATCTTACGGATTCGGGTGATTCGGGAATAATCGCATATTTTCGAGGGGATTTTTGACAATTTAATTAATATGAATATGTCAATGTCAATGGAATATGTCTGTCATTGTCATTGTTATTTTTGTGAACCTGTGTTGATTTAGAGATAAATAAATTTTTGTTCTGTTGAAAGAAATAAATAAATATTTTTTACCCATGGATGTAGATGATACAATTATTATAATAGGGGGCATACTTTTGGCGTGTAGTTTTCTGTTAAAAAGAACAATGAAAATAAAAAGTTGTCGAAGATTTAAAACAAGATTAATTAATAGAAGACATACTCATTGTTTTTATAGATCTTATTTTTTGCCCATGAAGGCAAATGATGAAGATCAATTTTTTAAATACACCAGAATGACAGTGCCAATGTTCGAAAAATTATTATTTATGGTAACTCCATATTTAACAAAAAGAAAAAAGCTTCCAGATTCAATTAATCCCGAAGAACGGCTTGCAATTACTCTACAGTAAGAATAATAATTATTTGCTAAATACATTTATAAATTATTTATTCCTTTTAGTTACTTTTCGCAAGGCACATCTATGCAGACAATAGCATGGACATATAACATCGGCCATTCAACAGCGCATTACATAATCAAGGAAACTGGAAGAATGCTGTGGGATGTTCTTTCCCCTGCATATTTGAAAGCTCCATCAACCCAGAATGATTGGCGTCGTATTTCCTCAGGGTTTGAAACAGTCTGGAATTTTCCAAACTGCTTAGGAGCTCTTGATGGGAAACACGTAGTAATTCAAGCACCAGCCAAAAGTGGAAGTTTATATTTTAATTATAAGAAAACGTTCAGTGTTGTACTGTTGGCTTGCTGCGATCATAATTACAACTTTACATTGATAGACATTGGTGCATATGGAAGTGAAAGTGATGGTGGAGTTTTTAGAAATTCTGTATTTGGCAATATGTTGGAGGAAGATAGGGTCAATGTACCACCACCCAGGAAATTGCCACTCTCTAACATTGCTCTGGTGGCCGATGGAGCTTTTCCCTCAAAAACTTATATATTAAGACCTTACCCAGGAAAACATCTAACTGCAGACAAGCGTATTTTCAATTATCGGTTGTCCCGAGCTCGCAGAACAATAGAAAATACATTTTGGATTTTGGTAAACCGTTGGCGATTGTTGCGGAATATGGTGACTGCAAAAGTGGAAAATATTGACATATTCGTGAAAGCAATTGTGTGCTTGCATAATTTTGTTAAATTAGAATCGGTTGCAACAGACGATACATCGTATTGCCCTCCAAGATTTGTGGACAGCGATGGTCACCTTGGAACTTGGCGTGACGATATTGAGCCTCTGCAATTTGTAGGACGATTATCTTCAAATCGAGCCGCACAATTGCTGTATAAAATGGGAGATACATTAAAGATTTTTTCATCACCGAACGGAAAAATACCTTGGCAAGAAAAGGTTTTAGAAGAGGGCCTAAATGTGATAAAATTATAGTGTTAATTTTTATGCAGTTTCCTCACATAATTTGCCACATTTCTATAGTTCATTAGTAGAAATGCAAAAAATTGTGAATATAAAAGTATTTTAAAAAACATGTTCATACGATATGTACATTTTGTGATTGTCGTTAAGATTATTTTGACGAAAGATTCTTGTGGTTCAACAAGAATCTTAAAACTTATATCTATATTTTTCCATTCCTTCAAATAAACTCTATAGGAGAATGGCAAGTAAATACGGGGAAATCCTACACTTATTTGATTTGCCCATGGGTCAATTAAAACAAAATTTTTACTTTTATTTTATATAAAGTAACGAGAAATAAATAAAAATAATATTACAAATTAAATTCTTCGTTTAAAATTTCAACTATTTTTATTTGTTTATAATTTTGTTCAGCAGGCAGCATTTCTGTAAGCGATAATCCCACATATTGTCCAAATGCTAAATTTTTATCCTGACGGCTCTTATCGTTTAAATATTTGGTCAAGATAGAGAGAGAATTTTCTACTTGATTCGTACTGGTCTTTTCCTCTTCATTTCTTTTGCGTTTTTGTGGTCGTGCAGGTGTGTCAGGTGTAGTTATTTTCTCAGATACCTTTGAACAGCTAGGTCCAGGAATTATACGAGATGGCCCTGGTTGTGGTTCTATGTCGGTAGTCTGACTTTCATCCCCCTCCGTCTCGCAGAAATCTTGAGATGGGATCAAGTCATATGTTTCCCATGACTGACTTTTAGAAGACGCAGGAGAAAGTGGTGGTATGGCGAGGCTGCTAGTAGGTAGTGACCCCATAGGTGGTGATCAGGGCATTTGCACTTAATTGGTAAAAACAGAAACAAGTTCTGCGCCATCTGTAGTTGTGTCATGAAAATAGTTAGTCTAGTGTCTCACGATGAATGTGTAAGATGGCACTGTAACTGTACTTGCGCCGCTCCGGCATCAACTGAGTAATGCGAATGCGTAGAAAACCGTTTAAATTTTATGTTGATTGTCTATTTATTTTTTATCCGGTTTTAAAGTTTGAATTGCTTTACACTTAAATCGCTTCACGCACCAAATTATCATCAATAAATTTAGAGTGATTATTATTTCTTCAGTGAAGTTGTTATTGGAGTTATATATTTACGTCCGTCATACTTGGTAAAATAAATATTTATGACTGCGCGTTTCGTTTCGTCCAAACTGTCTCAACTCGTAATTAATTTTTAAATCCTAGTGAATAGGTACTAAAACGGGAAGTGTTTTTACGTTATTTCTAATTTTGACAGAGTGTGGGTAGTTAGATTAAAAAATGAGACCGTGCTGTGTTCCAGGTTGCAATGATAAAACATCTGCAAGGTAAGTTATAGATTCTTGAAATGCATTACTTATCATGATTGTGAAAATGTTAGGAACTATTTTTTATTGTTTTATTTTTTCTTGATTTAGACATGCTATACCTAGCGAAAAAAGAGTTAGAGATATATGGCTTGAACGCATAAAGAATCCGAAGTTAATGGGTACTGACGACAAGCAATTCTTAAAAAATTACAGGGTGTGTGAAATACATTTTGAAAATCACTGCAAAGAAAGTGGTAAACTGAAAAAATTTTCATTGCCAACTTTACATCTACCAGGTAATAAATAATATTTAACAGCAAATAGGGAAATAAAGAAAACTCGTTCATATCACTTTTTCAGAGTACATTTCAGACGGGACCACAGAAAGCTGTTTTAGTTACCCTGGGGCAAAGGAATATAAATATGTGACACCAACAAAACTTAGGGGTATATACATCATAATGGAAAAGCAATTGCATTTTTTATATTATCTATCCACTTTTATAGAGGCTTTGCAAAGAATACATCCATCGACAACAACTTACAGTCCTGAGGGTCCTGAGATGAAAGTTGGAATTCTAAGAAAAGTATTCCCTTCTCGCAAAATACCTTTTGTGGGTGAAGCTAGCACAAGTCGAGCAGGAATTTCTGAGTTTGGGTCGCCAGCAGAGCTCGAAACTATTTCTTACCGTAAGTACCTATTTAGACAATTTTTTTTTTAATTTCAAGAATTTAATTTGCATTTTTAAGTAATGTAATTTTTGTTCATGTGCCTTAAACTTACGCAGTGGCCCAACAGTATCTATATCAGATTTTACTCTGCTCTTACACCTTCTGCCAAAAATCTATGATGCCCTGCCTGAAACCTTCAAATACTTGCTCGTACAAGATTTGCTATGCTTTTCAGTTACTGTTGTTTTATTCTAACTTTTCTGCAATCTCCTTCTTTGTTTTCTTTCAGTGTTTGATATTCTTAGCGTAGCATACTATGCCATTTTTCCCACCTTTCTTAGCTTGCCTATGTGTATGTTCATAAATATTTCTATTGGTTTCCTTGAACTCTTGATATAATTTTTACCTCATTTCATTTTCTCCTCTTTGTATCCACTTCCATGACTTGGCCCAAAAACCTCTCTCGCCACTTTTATCTCAAATATGCCAGATCTTTCATCGTTATAGTTCAAACCTCACTTCTACATGTAATATTGCTCTCACACAAGATTTTTCAGGTACATATCTTTATCCACTTTATGTGATTGTGTTTCGATCAATATTTTGTTGAAGGAGAAGAGTGCTCTGCTTGTCTGTGCAATGTGTGCATTCATCTCTGCTTTATTATTTTACTTAGTGACTCTTACTCATATTTCTACATATTTTACTACTTTTAAATTGTGCTCTGCCACTGTCAGATTTGATCTTATTCCCGATTGCTTTCTAGTAACCACTTTGTTTTTCTTTTCTATCGCTAATACTCATACTTCCCAGACTGTTCCCGTTCTGTAAATATTTCCTTTGCACTCAGTATGAGTAAATATATTGGCCCTTCCTTTCAATTCTTTCAGTATTTTGGCTTCTTAACAGATCATCCCTGTTACTAATTGTTGCAATTTTAAACATTCCTAATAATTATTTTTCACAGAAAGAGCAGCTGACCAAGCTGCTCCACAGAGTACCAGTCGGTCCCCTAGAGACGAAACGATAGAGGAGCTAGCTGCCTCGCTAGGCATATCTGTTTTACCGGAAAGTCCAGACCGATCAGTTTTCACTCCAACACCTCGATGTAAGTATTTTCCAAGAAAAGACATATAATCTTCGACATTTATTACTCCTCATAAGTTAATGATGACTGAAACTGCACAAAAAGTTGGATGAGTGCAACTGGGATCCAGACTGACATTTCCCACTTTATGGGTAGGCGCTGAACTTTCTAACTATCACAGATTGTTTGCCATTTTGGGTAGTTTTAAGGGCAGAATGCCTGCACTTTTTCAATATAGAAAATCCGCAATTGAAAAAGTATTAAATTGTTTAATAAAAAATAAATATCCTAGAAATTTCATTATGAAAATTGTAAAAAACAAAATTCATCAATTTTACAATAATAATACTGATAGTAAAAAACCAAAAGAAAATAAAAATTACATTTCATTACCATATATTAAAGGCATGTCACATAATATTAGTAAATTATTAGCAAAATACAACTTGCACGTATCACACAAGAATTACAACAACTTAAAATTTTTGTACTCTAATTTAAAAACACCAATCCCTAAACTAATGAAAACACATACTGTAGACAAAATTAAATGTAAAGACCGCGAAAAAACATATATTGGACAATCTAAAAATCATTTGGAAACCAGACTTAAACAACATAAATACAAAAACAGTAATTCTGCAATAAGCAAACACATGAAAAACAATAATCATACCTTTGAATTTAACGATACCAAAATTTTAGAACAAGAAAAAAATTTGAAATCTCGACTGTTTTTGGAAATGATCTACATTAAAAAAGAACAAAACTCTATTAATGATAGAATCGATATTCAAAATTTAAGTCAAATTTACTGTAACATAATAAAATAAATCATACTCTCTGCTACTTACTTATTAACCAATATTATTGTTAAATTAAACACACTACCTTTGGAATGTTTTGCGAAATCAAAAGTGCGGAAATTTTATATTTTTAGAACATAGTTACCATATAAGTTTTGACTTTTTAAAAAAAATTTGTCAAATAATTTACGTTTATATTTTTATATCTGTTGGCAATTTAAGTTGTTTTAGTTACTTTTCAGTATCTTAGGTTGGTAGAAGTTTTGACAGAGAGAGTAAGTAATGGTGAGAGTAGCAGAGTGCGATGGAGGAATAGTTGTTGAGTCGTAGTAATAATAAAGTGCTCGTGCCACAATTAAAAAGGGTTTTTAATTGCCATCCTGAAGGCCCACATTAATTTCAGAAGTGGGATTCGTGTGTGTTGTGAGGTATCAGTGGGATCCTCGTGTGAAAATTGGCATCTCTTAGCCTGGGAGGTTAAGGAAGCGTCGAGCATGGCGGAAGAACGTAATTTTAGCGGGACGCAGGTGTTCCCGAGAAGCGGAGATAGTTCGGGATATTCTACTCTGGATGGCGCTGGGAGCCCATCGGCGGAAGTTGACGTTGCAGTAGGAGGTATCGGGGATACCAGAGGGCGTTGGGTTAGCGCTGACAGATTGTCAACCGAGCGAGTGACAGCTGGGGAAAATTTAAATGTAAATAACATGCAAAATGCTGGAAATGGTTCGGCAAGTGACGTTACGACAACGTTATTGTTTCAAATGGAGAGAATGTTAAGGTTAATGGAACATTCTGAAGTTAGGAGAACTCAGCAACCATTTTATGTTCCCGGATTTCCAACAATTTCCGAATTTAGTGGTGATGAAGATCACATTCGAGCTGGTGATTGGTTAGATCAATTAATAAGCAGTGCTCTTTTAAATCAATGGTCGGACATTATTTGTTTAGAAATTATAAGTGCAAAATTAACGCGTGGCGCCAAATGTTGGTACACAACACATCGGGATACAATAAGAACATTTCGCGATTTTGAACGTGCGTTTAGACGTGCTTTTATTGATGTTTACAGTACTACGGAAAAGTGGGAACGGATGAGAAAGAGAATGCAGGGAGTTAGAGAAAGTGTATCTTCGTATGTACATGAGAAACACATGATGTGTAAGTCTTTAAATTTATCGCTAAATGAAACAAAAGAACAGTTGTTAGTAGGTTTAAATAATAAACAAAATATTGGCGGTCTGCTTGTGAAAAATCACGCGGATATAGACGAACTGCTGGACGATTTGTTTGTGCTGGACCGCATAAACACGAAGTGCGCGACTCGTACAGTACTACCGCCCCCGCAAACGAGTACAGGGCCGGCTCAAGGTGGTAATTTCGGGCCTCGACGTGAAACGTATGGTAGTGATAGGAATCGAGGGGTCTGTAGAAACGGGAATCGTGGAGAAATACTGACGTGCTTTCGGTGCGGTGAAAAGGACCATTGGGCGCGCGACTCTAAAGCCCCGGTGGCAGTTCGAAAATGTTTTGGTTGTGGCCAAGTAGGACATTTGCGGAAAGATTGTTCTAAACGTGAGAATGTACTGACAGTTGGGGAAAGGGGAGATTCGGAATCGATATAAAAATTCTTGAAGAAAGTAAAAATTAATGATTCAGTGGTAGATGCTTTAGTTGATATGGGCGCAAGTGTATGTACAATAAAAGAGAGTGTGGCTAGGGACTTCAAACTTAAAATTAACAAAAGTGACACTAAGTTGTTTGGTTTTGGCGGGAAAAGCGTAAAATGTTCCGGAATAGTGGACGCGGATATTTCATTGGACGATGTATGTTTACGAGTGAAAGTCTGTGTGGTACCGGACGAAGTTCAGCATACGGATATGTTGATCGGGCGTACGTTTACGGAAAATCGAGATGTCGCGTATGTCAAGATAGACGATAAATTAGTATTTGGGTGGCGCAATGAACAACCGTTTGATAATTTACAGGTAGAGGAAAAATCTGCCAGAGTTCCAATTAAAACAATCGAAAATGGGGAATTAAAATCGGGACAAATAAATGTTATTAGTGTTTGTATTGGACAGGACCGTACTGTAGTTCCAGTGATAAATAGTAGTGACAAAGATGTTGAAATTGAAAAACATAAAGAAATCGGCTATGTCAGACTCGGTGAAGAGAGTGCTGAAGCGGTCGAGGGAAAAGAAATGGGAATGGTTTACTCTGAAATTTCTGGGGAACGAGAACCAATTACGGCGGAGATGGTGATCGTCGGAGAGAACGTGGATGAGGAGATTGTAAACAGGTTAGTCGAACTTTTTATAGTTACCGGAAATGTTTCGCGTTTAATTTGGCGGAACTCGGGTGTACGAATGCAATCACAATTGACATTAAAGATACGGGAGTACCGGTTCGGGCTAGACCGTACAGAGCAAGTGCGAGCGAACGGGAAACAATTGCGAAAATTGTCGAGGAATGGAAACGATTCGGTATTGTATCGGATACTACATCGTCGTATGCATCTCCATGTCTTTTGGTACGTAAGAAAAGTGGCGAACCGAGATTAGTTATCGATTATCGGGCTTTAAACCTACAGACATCAAAGTTGAACTATCCAATACCGACCGTAGAAGAACAATTCGAAGGGTTATCGGGTTGTGCATTGTTTACAACTTTAGACTTGGGTCATGCGTATTTACAAATACCTCTTACGGAAGAGGCAAAGTTAAAAACAGCCTTTATAACTAATGATACGACGGGACACTTTAATAGAATGATGTTCGGGCTTATGAACGCACCATTTGAGTTCAGTAGAGTGATGTCGGTTGTGTTGGGACCCTTGGGGTCAAATGTCGCGAAGTGGTACTTGGACGATGTTTTAATTGCGGCAGCGGATTGGCCAGAGATGTTTAATAAACTAGAACTTGTGTTAGCGGCGTTACGGAAAGCGAACTTAACCTTAAAAATTTCAAAATGTCGTTTTGGACTACCAGAGCTGGACTATTTGGGTTATAATGTTTCGGCTAATGGGATTAAGCCGGGGAGTCAGAAATTGAGTGCGGTCGAAGAATTTCCAAGACCAGTGAACGTGCATGAGATTCGTAGATTTACAGGTCTGACCGGGTATTTCAGGCGTTTTATTAAAAACTATGCAGCGAGGGCGAAAGATTTGACGGACTTAACGCGAAAGGGTGTGGAGTTTAGATGGGGTGAGAATCAAGAACGATCATTTTTGGATCTAAAAAGAGCTTTATGCGCAAGTCCAGTGTTACGGTTATACAGGGTGAATCAGGAATCCTTCTATGTATTGGTATTTTTGTTATTTGAAGAGCTACAAAGTCGGTTAAATGAGAGAAAAGTTGCACTATTTTGGGGCCATCTTAAACCTACTTTCAGACTTGCAAAAATTTTCACAGCTTTCTAGATATAATTAAAAAATTAAAATTTCCGATTTTTTTCTTTTGTTGATAACTCAACTGTGGTTTGTGCAAATGGCTTGAAACTTGGAATACTTACATAAAAGAACGTTGTGCATCGTTTGGTGACATTAACAGTGCAGTGCGACCTGTCATTTTTGCAGTGACAGTCAACTTTTTTTTTCTTTATGGCATCCATATTCATTTCTGCCGCTGACATTAAGACAGCATTATTATGATTACAACGGTTTTTTAATTTTTTAAATCGAACCTCAAATAAAGAAGTTACAGAGAGAAACATGTTAGCACATGTAATCAAGGTAGCCATGCAACAAAAGAGCTGCGGTAAGTATCAATAAACAATTTACTTTTTAGTGGAAGCCCTAGTATTCCCACCTTTTCTATTTGAAGAGATGGAGATTCGGTTAAATCAGCGAATACTTGCGCAATTACTAGCAATAAACGGTGGTTCCCGAAGAGTTTAAAAAATCGGCCGTGGTCAAAATATTTATGGAAATTTTGAAACGGATCAATTAGTACTTGGATTAAAATAAAATCCTACATTGTTGCTTCATGGCATTTTGTTAAATTGTTTATTCGTTTTAGTTAATTTGTTTTATTGTTCTTTAAAGTTCCATAGTTAATAAAAAAAATAAAATAAATGTAAGTTTTTATTTTAATCCAAGTACTAATTGACCCTTTTCAAAATATCCATAAATATTTTGACCACAGCCGATTTCTTAAACTCTTCTGGAACCACCGTTTATTGCTAGTAATTGGGCAAGTTTTCGCTGATTTAACCGAATCTCTATCTCTTCAAATAGAAAAGGTGGGAATACGTGGGCTTCCACTGAAAAGTAAATTGTTTATTTACAAAAATTTTTACTTACCGCGGCTCTTTTGTTGCATGGCTACCTTGATTACATGGCTAACATGTTTCTCTCTGTAACTTCTTTATTTGAAGTTCGATTTAAAAAATTAAAAAACCGTTGTAATCATAATAATGCTGTCTTAATGTCAGCGGCAGAAATGAATATGGCTGCCATAAAGAAAAAAAAAGTTGACTGTCGCTCTGCAAAAATGACAGATCGCACTGCACTGCCAATGTCAGCAAACGATGCACAACGTTCTTTTATGTAAGCATTCCAAGTTTCAAGTCATTTGCACAAACCACAGTTGAGTTATCAGCAAAAGATAAAAATCGGAAATTTCAATTTTTTAATTATATCTAGAAAGCTGTGAAAATTTTTGAAAGTTTGAAAGTAGGTTTAAGATGGCCCCAAAATAGTGCAACTTTTCTCTCATTTAACCGACTTTGTAGCTCTTCAAATAACAAAAATACCAATACATAGAAGGATTCCTGATTCACCCTGTATAATCCTAAAGCGGCGCGTACAGAGGTGCACACAGATGCCTCCGCGCATGGCATAGCAGGAATTCTACTGCAGGCGGATGATCCAGAAGATGTGCTTCGACCAGTATTTTACTTGTCTAAGAAAACATCGGAAGCTGAATCGAGATATTCTTCATGTAAGCTAGAATTGATGGCGGTGGCCTATTCCCTTGATAAACTGCGAAATTACTTAGTAGGCGTAAAATTTACATGTGTAACGGACTGCGAAGCTTTGGTCCACATGAATGCGTTTAAAACTAAAAATTCCCAAGTTGCAAGATGGTTACATCTGTTACAAGAGCACGACATGTCGTTAAAACATAGACCGGGTGTGAGGATGCCTCATGTTGACTGTTTATCCAGAGCGGCGGTTGAACCTGCAGGTGACATCATAGATGGACTTTACGATAAGTTGGAGGTGTTGCAGACGCTTAGCGAAGAAGACCAAGTACTGTTGATTCAAAGAGTGGATGAAGATTTAATGGACTTAGTGAAAATATTGAAGAAGAATGGAGAAGAAAGAAGTTTTGAAGAGAAACAGCGTGTGAAAGGTTATAAATTGGCGAACGGACGATTACTTAAGATAGTTGTGATGAATGGTGTAGGGAAAGATTTGTACGTCATTCCGACGAGCATGCGCAAAGCAATGTGCGTAAAATTCCATAATTCGAACGGACACATGGGATTGGACAGAACTATTGGGGCGATTCAGAGAAAGTTTTGGTTCGCGGGCTTACGCCGGTACGTGCGTAAACACATCAGATCATGTCTGGAATGTATTGTCAATAAAAATGTGAGTGGTCAACAACCGGGGTTACTGCATGCTATTCCAGCCCCCAAAAGGCCTTTCGAACGAGTACACATCGATCACTGTGGGCCGCTCATAACTTCAAAACGTGGAAATAAGTATATTTTAGTTGTCGTGGATGCACTGACGAAATTTGTATACCTGTTTGCGACAAAGAGTGCAAAAACAAAAGGTAATCTGAAACATTTGCAGAAAGTGATAAACATACCCAATAAGGATAGTATCCGACAGAGGGACTTGTTTTACCTCAGCGTCGTTTGAGCAATTTTGTCGGGAGAGAAATATTAAACATACGCTAATATCGAGCCGTCATCCACAGGCCAATGGGCAGGCAGAAGTTTTTATGAGGGTGTTGGTACCTACCTTAGTATCCAGTATTGCTGACGAAAGTACTTGGGATAATCATTTGGGTCTAGTCGGGCGATATCTTAATTCGGCTGAGAGCAGGACAACGGGCGAAACGCCATTTAAATCATTATACGGCTACGAACCTAATTTCGACTCAACTATATATGAGGAAATTAATAGAAGCCAGGATGATTATGAAGAACCTAGGATAGTGCAAGAAAGGATACGTGCGAGAATATTAGAAAGACAAGCAGAAATGAAGGAGTGGTATGATAGAAAGCACATAATGGGACCTAATTTGGAGGCCGGAAATGTAGTTTTTATTAAAGGACCAATAGTGTCAACGGGCGAATCAACGAAGCCTAAATACAAGGGACCGTTTATCATAACAGAAGTGCTGCCAAATGACACTTATAGAATCAGTGAGTTGGCCGGAACCGGGCAGAGAAAATTCACAACAACAGTGCACGTTAGTCAGGTGAAAGTATACAAGAATCACGAGGAATCTGACGAAGGCGACGAAGACAGAAACATCGCAGAGGAAGAAGATAAAGGCGAGATAGAGACGGAAACTGATGAAGATCTAGAAGTTCGTGAAGAAATAGAAGCGGGAGAATTGAAATTTAAGCAAGAACCAGAGACTCATCCTCGGAGGTCACAAAGACAAGTGAAACAACCTGCAAAGATGAAGGACTATGTTCAATAATTTTGTTTGCGTTTAAAATGGTTTATTTTACATTGAGAATATGTTAAGTTGTTAAGTGGTATAGGTATTATTCAGGGGAATAATGTTTATCAGGATTGGCCGAGTTGTTGGCAATTTAAGTTGTTTTAGTTACTTTTCAGTATCTTAGGTTGGTAGAAGTTTTGACAGAGAGAGTAAGTAATGGTGAGAGTAGCAGAGTGCGATGGAGGAATAGTTGTTGAGTTGTAGTAATATCCTGAATAAAGTGCTCGTGCCACAATTAAAAAGGGTTTTTAATTGCCATCCTGAAGGCCCACATTATATCTTTACAAGTTTAAATAAATATTCTTGACAAAGCCCCCAAACGGGGGCGAAACGTCGAATTATATACTTTTAAACAGATATTATTATTTGAAATTTGCCAGAAAATTCACAAAGTTGAAGAAAATTTTAAAAGTTGGGGTGTCAGTTGCGTCTAGTCTTGTGTGAGCATCACTATGGGTCGGAAACTGAAAGACAGTGTTCATAAAAACTTTCAATGCGATAGCTAAAAAATATTTCCATCTGCAAACGATACGAAGGAATAAACATTAAATTTTATGCGTAGGCATTTCGTTAAATTTTTTAAAGCACCCTTACCCATTAATTTCCTTCAAGCTGTGCAACCTGAAGTAGCAATTAATAAACAAAGGAATGTGCGTTATTATTTATTACTACTTGGTACCGGTACTGGAACAGAACAGATTTACTTCAAGGTACTGGAACCGGAACCGAAACACTTATATTTGTCAAGGTCAGCACCGGAACAGAATTGGAATTTTTATTTTTCTCAAGGTCAGAACCGGAACAGTTACGGAACCCTTATTATTTTCGGTCCAGGTCCCTGCTTTGGGGCTTGTAGGTCCTTGTCTTATCATTGGCAAAAGCCAAAGGATTTGGCTGCAAAAGCTCAATTGGGATGAGTCTCTGCCCTCACATTTAGGCACACGCTAGCGTCAGTTTCGACAACAGCTTCCATATCTAAATACTTTACGAATTCCTCGGTGTGCTTCACGTAGTGCAGTTTCAATAGTTGACATCCATGGCTTCTGCGATGCATCTGTGGAAGTGTGCGGGTCCTATATTTATGTTCGTACAATTTCAGATGGGGGTTCGATCACGGTTCAATTGTTATGTGCAAAAACAAAAGTTTCTCCACTATAGTCGCTCATTGTGCCCTTGCTTGAATTATGCGGGGCTTTGCTTCTTGCACAATTACTTAACAGAATTCGAAATTCGATGACTATATCTTTCAATAACTTGTTCCTTTGGAGTGATTCCACTGTTTGTTTGTCTTGGATAAGGACACAACCAAGCTTTTTGCAAACCTTTGTGCAAAATCGAGTATCTCAAATTCAAACATTGACACAAATTGATGATTGGAACTATGTTGCAACCAGAGAATATCCTGCGGATCTTCTGTCCCGTGCGGTGTCCCCTCAAGATCTTGCAGATACAGCCTTGTGGTGGTCAGGTCCTGTTTCGCTAGGGAAATCAAAAGAAAATTGGCCGAAATTCTCTTTCAAATCTCCGACGGAGACAGCTGAATTAAGGGAACAGACAAATTTCTTTCATTTGGCACTCAACATGGATGTCATTAGCATCAATAAATATTGTACCCTTAGCAGGCTTCAACGCGTTAGGCTTATTGTTTGCGGTTCATTTCAAATGCCGAGTCTACTGTCGCAAATAGGAAGGCTGGCCCTCTCACTGCTACCGAATTGGTAAATGCCTTGACATGTCTGGCAAAATTGTCACAAGCCGTGCATTTTCCGAATGAACTATTAGCTTTGCAAAGGGGCAACCAATAAATAAAGGGCCAAAATTATTGTCTTTAAACCCTTTTTTGGATAATGAGGGTGTTATGAGTCGGAGGGCGATTGCAAATGTCCAATTTCAATTTTCAAAAAAACATCCGGTTATTCTTTCAAGTAAGCATCACCTCACCAAACTTATCTTTCATGCGGAACATATACGTCTGTTACATGCGGGTGCACAGCAAATACTCTTTTCATTGCGTGAACTGTTTTGGCCTCTTTCAGGGCGAAACTTGGCAAGAGCATCCCTGCTCCAGCTTTTCATACCACTGGTATAGATTATGCTGGGCCGGTTTTAGTCAATAACAAAAGGGGTAGAGAGACTAAGACGTCTAAGGCTTACATTAGCCTATTTGTTTGTTTTACAACAAAGTCAGTTCATCTAGAACAGGTAAGTGATGCCTTTATCGCCGCGAATGTCTATAGTGACAACGGAACTAACTTTGTCTGGGCCAGCTCCGAATTGTTGAAGTTTTCAAAATTCGTTAAAACAAACCGAACTAAGTTGCAAGAGAAACTTTCTCCCTCTGGCGTTAACTGGAATTTTATTCCGGCCTCCTCACCCCACTTTAGTGGGTTCTGGGAGGCTGAGATAAAGTCCGCAAAGGGGCATCTTCGAAGAGTGTTGGGCAATGCGTGTTTAACTTTTGAAGAATTGTATACTGTTTTTGTTGAAGTCAAGGCAGTTCTGAATTCGAGGACATTAAGTCATTTCTCATCTGATCCTAACGACCTTTCCTCACTTACCCCAACACATTTCCTACTCGGACGGAATGTATCGTCTCTTCCTGACCCAGATGTAAGGGAAGTTCCAATTAACCGGCTCACTAAGTATCAACTAATGCAACAAATTCAACATTTTTGGGCTCGTTGGTCCCAGGAATTCATTTCGGAACTGCAAGTGCGTAGCAAATGGAAGGAGGCTCAGCTGCAGCTCCAACTCGGCTCTCTAGTGGTCATTAAGAAGATCAACACCCCGCCATTAAGGTGGTCATTGGGTACCATAATTGCTCTTCATCCAGGTCCAGATGGAACGGCACTGGTAGCAAGCATTAAAGTCTTAAAAGGAAGAATTCACGTTATTTACCATAGCCAGTCAGTTCAAAGTTATTATTTCCAAATCACTGCATTTAAAGTAAAAGAAGATTTGTTATTAAGTGTTCTTTCTCTTACCCGCCGACTCTCTCTGAGCTGGAAGTGCCAGTTTTGGTTCTTCGAGAAGTTTAACTCTATTTAAAAAGAGGAGCAACTCATCACTCATCCACCACAAACGCTCCGTAGACGATGACACTAACGGAGAAGTCAGTGGTGGTGCAGAATGTACGATACAATTGCCGAAACATGTAAGGTGCAATAGCCATACAATTAACTCGATAATGACAACTGACTGCAAGAACGTTACTTAAAAAAATTCCCATCCTTAGAAGTCGCCACATCAATGTTATTTATAAATGCTCAACATCGTGGAATAAAGCTTCTGGACCGAAATCTGCAGAAGTAATAAGTGGTACACTCTGTTGCACCCTCAGCTCCTCGGGAATTACTCGATGGAATTTCCTTTATGTTTCGATATGCAAAATTTTAGATAATAAAGAGAAACTGCCTTCTTTGTTTCAAAATTTGAATTTCAATCATATGATATTTAAAGAGACTGAGATTAAAATTATATGGAAGAATATGTGTAACGGTCACTAGCTCAAACCTTGGATATCCTCCAGGGTGATAATATATACTTTCCTTATCTGTTGCCAAGTATAGTTCCACTTAAAATAAAATTAGATAAAAGAAATCCTGATTCTTTAAAATCCTGCAAACATCTATATGAGGCTTGTACTAAAGGTGTACAGGAACGTTTCAACTATATTTTCGAATTAAATGAATTGGCAACAGAAGTCATCATAGCAGCATTTACGCATCTGCGAATTAAGGCTTGTTGGATACCAGCACTAACAGGATATTATACGGAAAATGTAAATCTTACTTTTGTTCTGAATCTGATAAGTATTGTCGTGGAGTAAATATTCTAATCAGCAATGCCTAAAGTTAAGAAATACAGTATGTGCCATAAAGTTTACAATATGCGGATTCTTTTTATCACCAGTTGCTCTAATTAAATATTCTCAGTAAAAGTTGGCACGTGAGAAAGAGTTCTTTTGATAGCGACAAATTTCAGGTGTGATATATGTGAGTGTAAGAAACTTAAGGTTGTGCTTTGCAAAATGAAAACATATTTGAAATAACAATTTTTTAAATGTGGAAATTAAGAAGTATATAAAAATAAAGGCTTTGTAAAGATTTTTGATGGAATTGTTTAGTTTTAGCTAAATTGAAATAGTTTAAAAAACATTTCTTAGTGTAACTATTTTATTTATACCTACCTCACAAGAAAGCTTTATTAAGGTATGGTTCGGTTTGAGCGTTTGTCGGCGGCCGTCGACGGTCGCTGCCAACGGCGGGACACTGATTGTAATGTTCGCTTACCAACGCGGTTCGCTTTGCACGTCCAAACTTGCAAACGCGGCAGTCAACAGCGCGCCGTTGCATGCAGACTGCTAGGGTAATCAGTATGAACAGGGTTGCCGATATGTACGGGTAATTACCCAAAAAATGGGTATTTTAAGTCCTGTTATGGGTAAAATATTCGTATGGGTAAAACTGGGTATTTCGAAATTTTTATAATGTACACTAGATATAAACTACTTGAAGTTGAACGCGAGCGCACAAAATTACAATATTACGTGATTGAGTGATTCTGTGATGTAATATGTGAACGTAAAGTGAACGTCATATTTCACCCGCTAGGGTTACCCCGCTAGCGCTCGGCGCGTGTGTCTGCTGGTGCTGTCTGTCTATGTCTTGTCTATTCTATGGTCTATCTATGGTGTCAACTGTCACTGTGTGCGTGTGGTATTGGTATGGTCGTTGGGATAAAAACTAAGAATGTTTATTTTCACGAAATCTTGTTTTTAAAAGATGTAGGTACTGTTACTAATAGTCTATTAGTATTTTATTATTAGACTTAGGCAGGTATTTAGTGATCATTGGTGACTGGGCTTGTCTGTCTGCTTTGTTAATAAGTTAATCTTGGTGATGGATTTGTAACCTAACCTAATTAGCAAGTACGTAGATAGTAAACTATACCAACTATCATAAAACATTCAATAAAATAATAAATAATGGATAAGTGGCTTACTAGACTACATTCCAAGTCCAGTACTAAAAAGGATAGAGAAAGAGAATCGCAGCAAGATTGCAATACACAAGATCAGCTTGTTTCTACTTCTGCCCATGCCACAGATTCTGTATCTTCAGCTTCATCTGTTATTGCGAGCGTGAATGACAAGGTAAAAGGTAAATGTGATAATGTGAACACATTTTTTTATACAAGTTATTCACTTTTAGGCAATGAATATTCAAAAACGGAATGCTTTAAACATTAGCGAGGAAAATGTGGCTTGTGATAATGCTAGTGACACAGAAGACGTGGACAATGACGAAGCAGAGGAATCTGAACTTGTGGAAGTAGAAGATTCATTTGAAAGTGATGCTCCAGCTCAAGTCCCAAAGAAACGTTTGAAGTTACAGAAGCAAAAGAATAAATTTTGTTCTTCATGGTTGAAAGTCGCAGAATTCACTAAATGGTTGGTGAAATCAACAAACTTTATAGACGGCAATGAATTTGCCCAGTGTAAAGTATGTAACTGTGATATAATTGCGCACAAAAACGCTATTAAGCGCCACAGTTTAAGTGCAAAGCATATTACAAACTTGTCTAAAGTAGCAATAAGTACAAAAATCACCAATATGAGTTTTATATCTTCTGATAGAGCGGTTAAACCGCAGAGTTGAAGTTGTGCGGATTGTTAGCAGAAAAAAAATTGCCTATAAGTTTAGCTGATAATTTAAGTGTGTTGTGTTCTGATATATTCCCAGACTCAAAAATAGCCAAACAGATCATGTTAAAGCGTACAAAGGCAACTGCAGTTTTAAAAAATAATTTGGGATTTAATTTTAGCAAAGAACTGTTCTCAAAATTGTCAGAACCGGGCTGTTCCTTTTCAATCATCATGGACGAAAGCACTGATAAAGCCACACTGAAGCAATGCTGCTTTACAGTAATTTTTTTCTGCGTTGAGAAAAACATGGTTGTTACTAATTTTTTTGATACTGAAGAAATCCCTTCTGGATCTGCTGAAAATCTTTATGCTCATTTAAAAAAAACAATTGTATCAAAAGGTATCCCATTCTGTAATTTAGTGGGTTTTTCCGCCGACACAACAAACGTGATGTTTGGCGAATTTCATTCTGTGTCTGCCCTTTTGAGAAAAGATTTGCCAAATATTGTCTCCGTAAAATGTTCATGCCATATGATACATTTATCGTCTTGTAAGGCTTGTTTAAAGCTCCCCAGAAAAAAGCAAAAAGCTTTAAAGTAAGATCTCTAAATAATGTTCTACAGAGGCTCCCTATCTTAAATGAGTTTGTTGATCCGCAAAAATTAGACAACGAATGGAAGCAGCATGCACTCCTAGATCACAAAGAATTGAGTTTAGATAGTTCTAAACCAGTGGAGAAATGTTGATTTCAAATAATGCTGATTTTGCGAAAATGTATTTTTGTTTTTTTTACACATCCTGAAACTTGGCATCCTCTAAAGTAATTTTTTCATGCATTTTTCATTCATTGCACAAGTTATAAATTGGAGAGACAGATGGGAATAAGACAGGACTAAAAGTGGGGCATTTATTAATTGACAAGATTTTCAACAGCGATTTCTTAACAAAATGTTCGTGGACAGGTTCAACTCCCTACCTATTATCTGTACTTATCAATTTTCTTTGATGTAACCGTAAATGTATTGAATCTTTTTTGGTGCAGATAATAAAAATTATTATTATTATTATTATTATAAGTCAGCTAAAAAATTCCTTTGATGAAATTTAACGACATTATTGAAGTCATTTTCAAAATCATCTATGCAGCAGATTCGAGATACACGATGAAAGACAATAATGAATTCCTTCGCAGAATTTTTAAGAACAGTACAAGTAGGAGCAACAACTCATTGTAAAGAAGCGTAAGTTGTAATTTCTATGAACAAGTTTGTAAAAATAATTCGAGATATAATTATTTTCAGTAAGCAACAAAACAGTGATAAAACGCTAGAGAAAAATGAAACTCATGATGAAGGTCAAGAATTGTTAGATATGGAGACGGAAAGCATGGAATAGATAGAATGTAAAATTTTATTTGAAATAATAAACTTTCACATGTATATAATTTAGTGTTTTTTGCTTAATTTTTACATAGGTCTAGGGCAAAGTTATTATATGTTGCCTAATGCGAGGTTCGTTCTTAGTCGGCTGCTATCGGAAATTGACATCACCGCCGCGCCGGACCGAAATTTCCTGCCGTACATTAGCCGATAAGCGGAGCGCATAAAACGGTGGAATAAAATAATCATCGTTAGGTATAAAATAATAATTTAGTATTCACCCAAAAACTAAATTTCCGTGAACATCTGCTTCTGAAGGTAATGTACGCTTTTTTTGCCATGATGAGTGATGAATCAATGAATGCACAAAATTCAGTACTTATGTACCTACCATATTATTATAGGCAAGCAGGTACGCATTTATTCGAGTAGGTAGTGGGTATGAAGGTAGGTAGGTATTAGGTAGATACATACTTACGTTTTGCTTTCAAAAACACACCGGCGAATAGAAAATGCCGTACGCTATTCTTTGAAACCATGTTATTGTCGAATCGTTAGCTGCATTTGAAACAGGTGTGATAAATTTACCTAGATTAAAATACTGAATGTGGGCTTTGCAATATAATGTTATTTTAATAATCTCCAGTTGAAAATGAACGGCATCGAGGGCGATTTCGTTTTCAATCTAAGTTTAACTTCATTAGGTTGCCATAGCTAATTCAAAAAACTAAATTACTCTACAATATTAAAATACGATTATTAATTTTTGCTTTAAATTTCACAAATTACCTATCCATATAGATAGTTCAGTTTCAGTAATAATCTTAAGTATACCAGAAATAGTCAGGCCCACGCCCAGAAGAAACTATAGAATCCGTGGAAATCGGTAGGCTACCGAATGAGTGAAATTCCAATTTGAACCTGACGATATCTCGATGAAATGATTCGCCGTTTTTACAATTACCTGCCTACGTAAGTGACAAATGTCGGAAATTTAGTGCAGGAATTTGACGTAGGTAAGTACCTATCTTTAGGACATTTACTTACACCATTTTACTTTAAATACAGGAACAAAAGAAACCTACTTCAACTTTTTCATAACTGCAGAACGATCAAACTTCATAACAACGCAGGTTATACGTTATACATAAATGTATGCTATCAAAGGCATGCATAAAGCCCGGGAAGCATATTAACATTCCTTACAGACCTACAGCACAAAAGCATATATCAAGAAAGCAAGTGCTTAAATAAGATTTAGTTAAGGAGGTTCAGTGGGAGATTCGTCCACAACGAAGGTGCGAGTCCGGGGGTTCGCGTCTTGCTGCGGTGGGTTTGTTTTGTTCTAGTGATTCAGCTTTTTTCTTATGAACAAAAAAACGATCTCAGGTCCAAACGGTCAGAAAGGTAATCTCCATCAACGACTGGACATTTTCACTTTTCCTGTTGATATATAAGTCCCACATGTTTACAAGTACCTCGCCCGTTGCTGTAGGTCTGTAAGGGATGTTATTATGCGCCCGGGAATTGGAAGGGAACACAAGAGACTATGCAGACGTCTGTACACATGTGTACGGAGCACGGCTAAGGTCCGGCGCTGACGCCACATGCTTCCCCCACTCGTACTTCACGAGGTGCTACGGCGCCTTACGGGTAGCATATTTACACATCCTCCTATACGACGGTACCAGGGTGCTGAAATCTATTAGCCTTTGTGGCCTACAATTACGCTACAAAAGCTCATTGATTTAGGCACCTATGCATAAAGCCTCTCAGAGTACTGAAATCACTGAGTTTGTGTTCGTTTTTTTCCGCGCACTTTAGTACTAAGTTTAATTCTGTACAACTTTTTCCTTTGCCATTTTTTCATATTTTGTGTTACAAGCCGGCTAGAAAATATTTTTAAATCTCGCAAAATTTGATTTTTCCATTTTATCTATAAGATTATGCAAATTTTCGAAAATTTGAATTTGCTTATTTATTAACCTACCTTCTACCTCTGCTGGTTTCCAAGATCCCTGTAGTGAAAATAAAAAAAAACTCATCCTGTATATATTCAAATAAGAGGACTTAATTCGTACATGAAAAAAATCTTTCACCCTCTTCAGTTTTGAACCATAAAAAAATGTAGACTTTCTCAGCAACTGTAGAATTTTCATTTCAATAATTTCATTATTATCGTTTAAAAACCATGTATCTTTATTTGCAACAACATAAATAATGAAGATATTCCAATAGAAGACATCGATTTTATTGAAGCAGAGGTTGAACCAGAGGAGGACGCTGAGTAATGTTTCTACAAGCTGACTTAACTAACTTTGATGTGGCGCCCTTTGAAAATATTTTAATAGTCTTGAACAAATGGTCTTGGATGCTAACAAACTGTCAGATGCCATTATAAATGAGGAACTGAAATACATAGTAGGGTATATATATAGCCTATAGATTTAAAATAAATTTAAAAATTGAAATCTGGGAGCGCCTACCTACAAAAAAACTGGATATGTCATTGTGTCCCGACTGGACGGAATATCTTTCAAAGTGCAACTTAATGTATGAAAGCGATATATTATTAAAATTAGCACGCGTAATGAAAATTCATTTTAAAATTTTACGCAGAAATCTACGAGGCATATCCACAAAGTAAGTTCCGATCGTGGATATGTTTTAAGCAAATGGTGCGATTGGGACAAATCCGGTCAGGAAAGCTTCAGTACTAAATACGAAGGCCTCGGAAGACAAATTATTCATATATCGTTGACAGCAAACGTATGACATTGTGTCATAATGAGCGCAGTTATAGAAAATCCGTCTGTTGTGAAATACGATCTGTGATTGAATTTTTAAATGCACAAAAAGTTCGGAGCGCAGAAATTTTTTGGAAAAAATAAAGAACAAAAGGTCAGGTCTTCTCTGTACGGGAATTTCTTTTGCTGCATGACAATGCCCGACCTCACGCAGCCGCTTCGACACGAGCACTCTTGACAAAATTTCAATGGGAAATTTTTGATTATCCGCCTCATAGCCCCGATTTTGCACCAAGTGGTTTTCATCTCTTTCTCCAACTTAAGAAACTTTTAGCAGGACAGCGATGCAATAACGATGAAGAAGTAAAGACTTTGGTTCAGGATTGGATGAAAATGTTGAACCGAGTGTTGGACGCAAATTTCACAGACACTGGCATACAAAAACTTGTGTCACCCTATGATAAATGCTTAAATTTAAGCGGTGATTATGAAGAGAAGTAGTTTAAGGTACATTTAAGGAAATACAAATAAAACAATTGAAAGAAAAAAAGTCTTATAACTTTTATGACCAATTGGAACTTAATTTGTGGATAAGCCTCGTATATTGAAATGCAGAGTTTACATTATGTGTTTTATCACATGACTTGTGTTAATATCACTGATCTGTTTTATAAACATTTATGTTGTTTGGTCAGCTGTCAATTTTAAACGTACCATTCATATTTAAATTCTTCCGGCATAATTAATCGCCAGAAGCATAAAAGTAAGATATGTGCTTTGTGCAGCACATAAGGGTCCATAAACTGCATATATTTCTATTCAAATAAATGTAGGAGCTGCAACGCGTGCGCGGGTTTGCGGGGTTGACTAGGGCGAGCACAGAACTGCTTTGAGTTGGCCAGCTCGTTGAACATCTCGTTGGAATTCCAATTATTCTGGAAACGGATCATAAACAATTACTTCAAATTCTTCAGAGTAAAAATCTTGATGATTTAACTCCTCGGTTGCAGCGATTCCGTATGCAACTGATGTGGTTTAATTATACAGTTAAATATACTCCAGGGAAAGACCTCGTTGTCGCTGATGTTCTCTCGCGCAATCCCTTGCACTCTCACTCAGATTCTGAAGAGTTAACTCATGAAGCGGAAAGTTATATTATTTGCCAGTTCGTCAAAAGTATTGGTATCATAGATTATTTTTTGGATGAGATTGCAAAGGAACAACCAAAAGATCCCATCTGTAGGAAGCTCAAAGAATTCTCTATTTCAAGATGGCCTGATAAGAGTGTCATTGTTCCTGAATTGTTACCCTATTTCCAACATTGACACGATATTTCAGTCTTCGAAAACCTTTTGCTAAAAGGGTCTAGAATCATAATACCTCCAGCTTTACAGCTAAAAATGATAGAGTACATCCACTTAGGTCATCAAGGAATTGTTAAATGTAGAGAAAGGCCCAACATGTCAGTTTGGTGGATAGGATTGTCAGCACAGATAGAGAATTTAGTACGTTATTGTCCTAACTGTATAGAGGAACGTATCAATATTAAAGAAACATTCACGAAAGATACTTTACCTACTAGACCTTGGCAGAAAGTAGCATTAGACTTGTTCAAGCTTCAGTCATGGTATCTAATCGTTACTGACTATTACTCTCGATTTTTCGAAATATTTAAGTTAAGTAGTTTACTTGAAAAGAACATCATTGCAAAAAATAAGGAGGTTTTTGCAAGGTATGGTATACCTGAGATTGTACGTTCTGATGGTGGACCTCAGTTTGAGTCTGGATTCACTAACTTTGCTCGAGAGTAGAATTTTAAACACATTAAGAGTAGTCCTTACTACGCTCAATCAAGCGGTTGTGTAGAGGCTGCTGTAAAAGTGGCAAAGTACTCTGATAAAAAGAGTAAAGATATTCATTTAGCGTTAACGGCTTATAGGTCTACGCCCCTTCAATGTGGGTTTAGTCCTGCAGAATTGCTCATGTCACGTAGAATTCGAACGGTCTTACCTATTCTTCCATGTAAATTAGAAGAGGGGGTTAATAAAAATGTAGTTATAGAAAGGGAAAGGAATAGCAAAGATAATCAGTGTAAGAATTACAACAAATGGCATAGATCTAAAGATTTATCTGTCTTTGAAAATTAATGACTGTGTGGGTGACTGACCGTCGACAATATGGCAAAGTTATTGCTCAATGTGACGAGCCTAGATCATTTGTAGTTCAAACAAATAAGGGAACCGTTGGTTTTTAATTAATGCTCCCTATAAACAAGACCAAGTTATTGTTGAAGATCAAACACCACAGTTTGAGGAAGTGATAATTGATAAAACTAGTACCATCTAATGAAGATTTTACAAAGATCAGAAGATAAGTTTAGAAGATCGTGTTATAGTTAAGGATACTAATGACGAGAATTTAAGTAGTGGTAGACCTAAGCGCAATATATCTAAGCTTGTGTATTTAAAAGATTATGTATGCAATTTCACAAATCTTAAAACGGGGGATGTTGTGTCAGCGCTGTCTGACACTTTAGAAGCCGGAAACGGAACCTGGGACACAGATGTTGACAAGACGAAAAATATGCGCCATATGTATGTGTTAGAATAAAGCATTATTTGCAGTCCTTTTGATTAACCTGCCCCATCCAATAACTAAACAATGGCAGCAAGACATTACAAAAACCATAAGGTAGTTGACTGCTTTCTCATTCTTGTTGAGGTGAAGGACGGTTCCGCACAAAACCTAAATGCAGCAATAATGGATATTTTTACAAGAAATAATGTAAACCATCAGAAAATGTTAGGCTTTGCTGTAGATAATGCATCCGTGATGCAAGGGAACAAATCAGTCTTGAAGGCAAAATTTCAACAGTTAATACCACATATTTTTGTTCTGGGATGCGTTTGCCACTCGCTTGTACGCCCAGACTTGTTGCAACAGGAATCGGTTTCGAATTTAGTACAAACTACAGAAGCTATATTTTTCACTTCAAAAATAAAAGAGCTGCGTATCTTACAGCAGATTTTCATGAATGACTGTTTATTATTAGCGTTAGTGGAACAAGAAATTTATAATTTAAATAGTAAACATTATAGCAATCAGCAGAGGCGGCTGAATGTTTGGGAGAAAAGTTTTATTATGTTATATTGTTATACAGCAATCCGACATGTATTTGATAAGTGTAATATGATCAACTACTTATATTAAGTAAATATTTTTCCTTCTCGAAATATTCTAATTTGCTACTCTACAGAACCAGCAGGGAATTGAAATAGTTCTTGAATTTATCTCTGATTTGTAGGGCATCTACGGCAGGACTGCCACCAATACGATTTAGATTCCTCAAACCTTCCCACCAACCCACCTACCCACCCAACGGACTTGTACCTTGACGCAGTTCTAGTAATACTGGAAAGGGTGGGATGGCTTGCGTGCTTCAATGATCTAAAGAGCCGAACCATAGGTTTAACCATATTGGAGGGGTTTTTATTTGAGAAGACAGACTAAATCAAGTCCCTGAAAGGGGGCAGCAGCTCTTTCAGTAATCATAGTGGCAGAGATCGTGAGGGTCGTATGGCACTGTGATACACACTATTGCGATGTGGAAGGCAACGGGGAACCACCACATTACTCTATCCCTAGTACAGCGTACTTTTAGTTTATGATGATGGCACCTTCTGGAGTAAAATATTCCGGAGGTAAAATAGTCCCACATTCGGATCTTCGGGCGGGGACTGCTTCGGGGGGAGTCATCAGCAATGATAAGTGTAACATCTCACGAGTCGGAGCGTGGAATGTTAGAAGCATGAAACAAGTAGGAAAGTTAGAAAATTTGAAAATTGAGATGGATAGGTTAGCATTAGACGTGGTAGGTATTAGTGAAGTGCGATGGCCAGAAGCTGGAGACTTCCGGAGCGGAGATTTTAGAGTAATACACACAGGATCGGTAGGAGGAAATTCGGGAGTAGGAATTGTTATGCGGAAAAAAGTAGGGCAGAGCGTATAAAATTCCTTACAGCAAAGTGACAGGGTAGCTATGGTTAGGTTAGATTCAAAACCTGTAAAAACAGTAATAATACAGGTATATATACCCACTTCCAACTGCAGTGATGAGGCCGTAGAAGCAGTTTATAGTGATATTGAATACGTACTAGATTTTGTAAGAGGTCACGAAAATTTAATCATTGTAGGAGATTTCAATGCAGTCGTAGGCATAGGGAGAGAAGGCGGAATAGTTGGCCCGTTTGGATTAGGCAATAGGAACAATAGGGGAGAACTCTATCAGCCTAACGGCCTAACGGCTGATAGAGTTCTGCGATAAACATAACCTAACGGTCGCGAACACTCTATTTCACCATCACGTTAGGAGACGCTATACGTGGAAGATGACAGGAGACCTAGGGAAATATCAAATAGATTACATTCTCGTTAAGCAAAGATTTAGAAATCAAGTTAGGGACTGTAGAAGTTATCCAGGAGCAGATATAGATAGTGATCACAACATAGTCGTTATGAAGGCCAATCTTAAATTTAAGATTTTGAAAAAACGAAGCGGAAGAAGATATCTGGACCTAGACAAAATAAAAGAAGATGATACGCGCGATAAGTTCGAGAAAAAGACAAACGAAGTACTAAAGGGCGCGGGTGAAAATATTGTTAGGGACATAGAGGCAGAATGGAATTGCATTAAAAATAGTTTAGATTCCGCAGCTGGAGATATTTTGGGTCATAAACAGAATGAAAGCAGGAAACCCTGGATAACAGAACATATTGTGAGTCTTGTAGAGGAAAGGCGAAAATATAAAAATAGGTCGGATGAAAGAGGGAAAGAAAGATATAAGGCGATCAAGTGGGAAATTATTCGGAAAGCGAAAGAGCAATGGATCGATAATAAATGTAAAGAAGTGGAAGTTAAGTTCGAAGTAGGAAAGACTGATGAAGCATATAAAACAATCAGGAGAAATTTTAGAGAAATTGGATCTAATACCAAAAACATTATAAATAACGCAGGAGATATCCTAATCGGAAGCGGGGAGAAGGCAGATAGGCGGAAAGAATATTTGGGAAATTTATATGCGGGACAGGAAGTAGGAGATATATTAGAAAGCGAAAGCAGTGTAGAGGGGGACAACCTAGGGTGTCCTATAATGAGAGAAGAATTTGAACTAGCACTAAAAAGTTTAAGAAACAATAAAGCACCAGGCAGAAATCTTAAAGTGCGCAGGTCAAGAGGTAATAGATCGTTTATTTAAATTAGTTAGTCGCATATACCTGACAGGAGAGATTCCAGAAGATTACAAACGGAACATCATAGTAGCTTTGCCAAAAAGGAAAGGCACGGCTAGGTGCGAAAATTTTAGAACTATCAGTTTAACTCCACGCGTCAAAAATTTGTCATTTTATTTATGCATTTATATTTTGTCATGTTTTATTTGGTCAAAATTGGTTAATTCAGGTTAATTCATTTAATATTATTTGGTTTGTGATCATCAGTTTCATGCATTTCCCTAGTATGTTCTGTCCTCACTGAATATCTGAGACTTATTGTATCTACTAACATTTTCTCCCGTGCGAACAACTAAAAAAAGTACGTTTTGATTAAAAAAATTATAAAATGACAAATGGGCTCATTCACTTTGTAACTCATAGCTGGATAGCTTCCCGTATGTGGACTATAGTACCTTCTGGCAATAGCTGGCTAACTAATACAAGTTTCTTCAGTTTTGATTGTTTGTGAATGTGACTGTGTGAAACATATTACAAGACGAATTTGTATTAATGATTTATTTGTCAAATTGTAATTTATCCGATTTTGACTACATGAACTAAGAATGGGGTTTTGTCTGTCGTGCTCTTTTGCCTTGGGAGTTCAAGTCTGAGTACGGCACTGCACAAATATTACATTTTTTTTCATTGTTCATAAATGATGTGTTTTTCTGCCGTATTTGTTAAATATAGGATAGGAGAAGTAAATTATGTTTTATTTTCCTTGTCAACATTCTCGACGATTCTCTTGTTACCAGTGGATTTAGATGACTAAAATTTATCATCTTCATTGTTTCAATAAAAAAATTCACAACGTAGGGTTAGTAAAGTAAAATGGACGATCTCGTTATTTCTGTGTTTTACAATTTTTGCATTGACCCGGGTCGATTACGTCACACTATGTATTACAAGTGCAATAGAGACGGTTTCTATAAAAGCGAAGGAAAAAATATTAGGCATCTGAAACTTAAAGGCAGTAACAAAATAAATAATGGTTACTGCCCATCAAGGATAGATGTTACAATAAGTATAACAACTGGAGAAGTTCGTATACATTTTGTAAAGACCCATGTCGGCCATACCATGAATCTAGGAAAAATCCCACTTAAGAAGGCAGATCGAGATTTTCTGGCTTCAAAAATAAGTCAAAAAATCCCGCTTGATGAACTAATAAATGACATAAAAGAAGGTTTTGATCAGAGTAACTTCGGTCGTATACTTTTGTTCACCAGGAAAGATTTATTTCATATCAAACAGCTATACAACTTAAATCAAGACTCTGTCCGCCACGCAAATGACTGCGCTAGTGTGGAATCTTGGGTGGCGCAATTAAAATATTCTAAACGGCAAGGAGATATGGATAAAAATTAGTAGAACTCCTAATCGATGATTGTTATTATGAACTAGCGGGCCCGAGCAGACGTTGTCCTGCCTAAAATTACTTTTCGTATTGAACTTTTGATTCATTAACCAAATCGTTTATTCAATGTGAGACATTTTTCTGATTACGATTATGTTAAACCAAATATTATGTCGTTCCTATCGTCAGTTATGATCGCGAGTGCATACCTACAGAAAATGATGATTTTGACAGTTTGTCCGAATTTCCCGACTTACGCCTATCCATATCATACAAAAATCCAATATAAAAAAGTACTTTCAGTTTTTCCGAATTTTCCAATTTTCCGGGTAACTTTTCCAATATTTCGTTCCCTAAAAACCTTATTTTTCAAAAGAATTAGCCAAATCGGTCCAACCGTTAAGCACTTTCATTTTTTCCCGATTTTTCACATTTTCCGGCGGATTCTCCAAAAATTTTCTTTCATACAAACCTTATCCTGACAATTACGATCGCAACAAAAAAATCAGCCAAATCGTTCCAGCCGTTAAGCACTTTTAGTTTTTCCAGAATTTTCAAATTTTCCGTTGGATTTTCCAAAATTATGATTTTTCAGTTTGTCCGAATTTCCCGACTTACGCATATCCATATCATACAAAAATCCCAAAGAAAAAAGCACTTTCAGTTTTTCCAGAATTTTCCAACTTTCCGGGCAACTTTTCCAATTTTTCGTTCCCTAATGCCACGTTCGGCCTCTGTTTTGTCGACGTTCCAAATTATTTTGTGCGTAAGCTCCAACTGAGCGCGTCGAACTCGACTGTATCCGTTGTTCCGGAGTCATAACGGATCGCGCTTGAGGCTTGAGAAATTCTTATTCGACTTGGCTCCAAACGCTGTCTACGCTCTTCGTCAGTCTCATTTACTCGACGATCATGTAGTTGGCTTGCATTGCATTTATGCCGATCCTACGCGGTATAACATTAGAGCTAATGCAACGTTCTCTGATTGGTGTATTTCTGCCGCGCAACAACAGTAAATCAATAACAGTAAGAGCCAACAAATTAGTGGATGTCTGTCACGCGTGATGGTGATCCCCTAGCTGTCCTTTTGGACCAGAACAGTTTTTTTGGTCAAAAGAAAAAAGAAATCGTCATAACAAAAAAGAGCTACTGCGAGGTGCGAACCGTCAACGTTGCGGCTTGGGAGGCTGACACATCGACCACTGAGCCATGAAGGTATGGTGCCAAGATCGGTTACGAAAATAGTATATTAAGAAAATACGCCCGTTGCCGTAAGTATAAAATCAGGGATGAGTGTACAGTTGGCAGTTGCTATGTTATACTGCGTAGGATCGGCATAAATGCGCTTGCATTGCGCTTACGCCGACTGATATTTCGAAGCCTCACTGGTGGCATTTTTTCCAAAGAAACACCACCGATAACACACTGACAATTCAATTTTTAGAACTGTCAAACTGAACGTCATATTTTTGTTTGTCAAACAGATTTTCATACAAAAATACCATCCAAATTTTCGACTTTCCCGGTGGATTTTCCGAAATTTTCTTTCATACAAACCTTGTCCTGACAATTACGAACACAACAAAAAATAAATCAGCCAAATCGGTCGAGCCGTTCTCAAGTGATGATCTTACATACATGCGGCAATTGATTTTTATTTATATAGATGATGGTCAATTAGAAACACTCTAAATATAAAAGAACAAGTAGAGCAGCCAATAGTAACAGATAGAATTTAACAACATCCGATGAAAAAAAAATAAGTTATGCAGTTTCTACACAGTGCAAATAAGTTTTCCATAACAACTTCAGAATTAAAAAAATTGCTACGATTGGTTTTAGTCTTATTTTTTATCCTGTTACTACATACATACATATTTTATCGGTTCCAGATTTTATGTTGCTAACACAAACATGTGGTAACAAATTATCCCCCCTTTGAACATTTATTTACATCATTTGTATTCTAGGTGACTTCTGTTGTAAAAGTTTTCTTTCTCTGAAAGAAAAATATACTCGCGAACGAAGGAAAATGAAGAGGACTATTAGTGGCAGTGGAGCAAACGAGGAAAGAAAATGGGTTTGGTACGAGGATTTACAGTTTCTGGATGACCGCATCCAACAAAGAAGGTAGATGGTAAAGTTGCTAATTTGAAAACATTCACACTGTGGATTGCCTTTCAGAAACACAACAAGTAATATAGAAGTTTCTTCTCCGGCAACATCAAGTATTGGTGAAGCGGGCACCAGTCCATCAGACAACTTTCTATCTGAAGTAGCGTAAGATATGGGCATTCTCACTCAGGAGCACGATTATTATTTAGAAGATGATGTGACTCAATTGTACACGGAAGGTTATAATAATTGATATTTATTTTATTCAGAACTAGCAATAATTGAATTCGTTAAATTAGATAACTAAAAAGATGCTGTTAAACAATAAAAATTGATTGAACAAGGTTGTAATATATTTTTTATGCAGATATTTCTGTCGCTCCGATGACTCCTTCAAAAACACCCGCAGCAAAGAGAAAGACATTAGAAAAAGTCGTGGACGTCAAAATTTTGGAGACCCTGAACAATATCAATAATAGTAAAACAAAATGCCAAGAAGTTGCTTTTGGAGATTTAGTGGCAGCAGAGCTAATTGTCATTCAGGATTTACAGAAAAGAAAATCAATAAAAAGCAAATTTATGCAAATTCTGTGTAGTGGTTAGAAATGAAATAAATATGTACTTTTCCAAAACAACTATATATGTTTTTGTTATGTGTTCGTAAAAGAATTACTAATTCTATTTTTGTTGCCTCAAGCAACTTTCTGATTTTGTTTGTGTAAATTTTCCTTTTCAATTCATTTAATTAAAGGACAACACTGTAGTGTTCAGTATTACAAAATAGAACATATTAAGAAAAAATAATTCGGAGCATTCTTGGAACAAAGATTTGTTTCGAAACATAGGTATGTAGGTACACACTTAAATGATATACCGGGTGGGGATTTAGTGTGTAATCGGTTCATATCTCTGGTACTGCTTAAGATATCAAAATGAAATTTTACACGTATGTGGGGAACGACATGAAGCATTTCGTAAAATTATTTATGTATATACAGGATGTTCACATTCTGAGTACCAGACCAAAGTTCTATTTCTTTAAATGGAAACCCCACAAATAATTGCGTGATTTCGATTCTCCATAAAATTTCACGAAAATTGATATACTACATGATGTGGTTTTGAGTAAGGACTGTTAAGATATTGACATTTTTATGTCATTATGGTCCCAAATTTATGACGCTGCTGGCGTCTACTGACCAAAGTCACCTAATTATTTTTTATTGAAAGGAGTTTACACACTGCTGTATTTGTGAAATCTATAAATACTTTCACCATAATACTTAGGATTATACAAGGTGGTTAAGTTACGCAAAAGGGAATTTTTCTCAAAAATTTCAAATAGAATACCATGTATATTATTTGCACAGCTGACAGTCAGTTAACTAAGCTTTTAATTGATGTAGATATTGCCAGGTCTACTACTGATAGTTTCGGCAGATATTACGATTGAACATCAACATTTTTGAATTTCATTATTAGTTTATACCCTTTTTGGCGAATTCCCCCTATTCTGTTCCTCAAAACTCACAATAATGTTTATATTTTGTATTTACAAATTGGTATCAATATAAAGAAAATAAATTTTATTGTAAAATTGTTTCTTGATGGTTCTATTCTTAAATGTATAATGTCTTTTTGAAGTCGGGTATAATGTTCAAACAAGGAGTGCCATGGAAGAAAATATTATCTTTAAGAAATAATCTTGCAATGGGATTTTTTTTATTAATGTAAACTTCATTTGCTAAATATTTTATAGAAACAAAATGCAGACCTTTTTTGGAGTTTTGGGTGAGAAAATAGGGGAGATAGTCAAAAATAATGTAAAATACTAACGAAACTCTATATTTTTATAATTCAAGTGTACATTCTGTCGAAACTTTTACTGGTAGACTTGACAATATCCACATCAATAAAAAGCTTAGTAAAATGATCATCAATTGTACAAATAATATACATGGCGTTCCATTTCAATTTTTTGAGAAAAATTATGTTTTGCATAACTTAACCACCCTGCATTGTCTCAAGTATTATGATAAAATTATTTATAGATTTCAAAAATACAGTAGTGTGTGAAACTATTTCAATAAAGAAATTTTAGGTGGCTTTGGTTAGTATGCGTTAGTAGCGTCATAAATTTGGGTCCATAATGGCACAAAAATGTCAATATCTCAAAATTCCTTAGTCAAAACCACATCATGTAGTATATCAATTTTCATGGAATTTTATGGGGAATCCATATTATGCAAGGACGCGTAGGGTTTCCATTTATAGAAATAGAACTTTGGTCTGGTACTTAGAATGTGAACATCCTGTATATACGTAAATAATTTTGGGAAATGCTCCATGTGGTTCCCCACATTCGTGCAAAATTGCATTTTGATATCTTAAATAGTTCCAGAGATATGAACCGATTACACACTAAATCCCCACCCGGTATATTGTCAAAATTGTCTTTCAATTAAATTAACTGAAAAGCAACATTTACAGGAAAAGTTGCTTCAGGCAGCCAACTTTGCTTTCAACGAGAAAATTTAACTTCTCTTAACACAGTCAATTTGCCCTGATTTGAAACCAGCTGAAGTTAAAAAGTATTTTTCTAGATTGTTTCTCTGATGGTTTGCACACAATGTAGCATTATTTGACCCAAGTCTTGAACAATTTTGAAAAACTACTCCCTCTACTTCGTTTGTCCATTTGCCCAGCACATCATCATTATCCCCATAATTCGGTGGTGAATACCGCTGTTTTGCTGGCAGTGATGCCCTTATGAAGTTATGTAAACACAAAGTAGGTAGCTTTAATGAGCTTTAATTATCTACTCTGTGCGGCGCAGAACAAATAGACCTGTGAAAAATGCTCCACCTTGCCACAAGAATTCCAAAAGCATTTTCAATAATACGGCTTTTACCACATCCAACATTTTTCCTGCATATGGGCGCATCAAGTTCTTATTCAATGGAAAAGCTGCATCTCCCACAAAAAAAGTGCAATCTGCATCACTAACTCTGAGCAATATTATGCTAAAGTAGTTCTTATAATTATTGTAATACAGATAACCACTTCTTGGAGGTGCGGTTATTCTTATATGCTTCCTGTCAATACTACCAATACAATTTGGCATATTCCACGTCTTCCAGTAACTACTATTGCCACTTCTTGAAATTTATTTTCAGTACCTAAGAGGTTTAAGTTCAACAGGAGATAACACCTCGCACTTCCCGTATTACTGCAGTAAATTGTTCTATTATGCTGCATACTGTATATTTGCCCACGTGGTAGCCATTGGCTATCTATCTAGAATAGAATATGTTATGACTAATTCACATTGTCAAAAGTTAACTTATAAGCTTTAGTGAACCTTAAAGTTATCGCAAGGCGTTCGCTTAGACTCAGCGGTTTCCGAATGCTATTTTTTAAGTTTTGGCCCTGCAAAGCTTAACAAATTTTAGAACAAGGCTGGAGTCATTCTAGTATAGCAGAAGAACCATTCCTCGTCGTACAACCTCATTTCAAGCATTAGTCTTCTATATTCTCCTTTATTTTCTCCATTTCGGTTTATGGGTCTGACCGTGGCCTACGAGAACATCAGGCCGTACTGCTGGTTTTTAATGGCGGCCGTCGCGGACCGATTTCTGTGACTAGTGGATTGCGCTTTGCTGTGAAATGAAATTCATCATTCTACTTTATGCAGTTGTAAATTACAATTTTCAGAAGTTAAAATATGTACGCAATGGCGAACGTCTATTACGTTTTCATTTGCATTTTTTTTGTATTTCTAAGTATATTAATAGCTCTAGTAAAGTTTTAGATACATACCTACGTCATTGCTAGATCGAACAGTGCCCAATAATTAGTACGTATCTATTTAATTTATGGTGGTACTTATATAAAATGGGAATTATTGAATTAAAGGTAGAAATAAATAAACTGTGGCAGGGCATGAAATGTACATAAATGTTCTATACATACGACTGATGATTTTGTTGGAACAAAATCCTCGCGATGTATAGCCCTTACCCATTTCTTCGTCTTTTCTGGGTTTTTTAAGGGAAATCACTGATTTAGGAACTTCTTGATTTACTCGTTCGTAGTTACTTGCGCAACCAGGGAAGCAGTAGTGTGAAGGTATCTAATTAATACAAAATAAAGATACTTATAGTTATAGGTAAGTATGTATCTACTTCAAAATTTTTCCTAATAAATCAATCTGTTATAGAACATATATTAGTAATAGATACGCAAGTTATAGAACGCATTCCGCTTACGCTTCAGCAAAGAAGACGCTGACTTAGAATAGATAATAAAGTTTATATATAGCTTGAACGCTTTGTTCCTTTAACATTATTGTTCATACAGTTGATCATGAAATTGTAATTCTGTTCAATAAAGTTCCGTTTCCAAATTTAAGTTTTTTAAAAAGCACTTTACAACGTGCGAACCCGTTTTTCGCATATTATGCTATAACAACAAAATTATACGTTTCCGAACTTTAATATTATATAAGAGAAAGATTTAAATTAAAATAATTGTTTTTGTAGTTATTGGACATATTTAAAAGGGCGAATTGGTTGTGAATAGCATAGTTGGCATGTGAAATTGTATGTAAGTACTACTCATTTTCACCTTTAAAGGCCCTCCAATAACTACGATTTGGACATTAACGCACCATTGCCTGATGTGTACTGTGCATTTAAACGGCGGGAAGGTCTTGAAGACGGTCCCCGAAGTGTGAGTCATCAGCGCTCTACGATCAAGCAGTCCGGCCTGATGCTCTCGTAGGCCACGGTCTGACCCACCTACGTCTTTGCTTTCTTTGCGCAGTAACAACAAAAGCAATAACTGCTGTGTAATAAAATCATCCATTTTATTAAACAATAATAATAATTAAACAATATTGAGTGGACAATAAATTCAAATTTGAATATGTTTCTGGGTTTGCACTGAAAGCAGGGTAGAGCTCTGAAGTTGGCCGCCCTAGGGAAAAGGGAAGTAACCGAGTAACCTCCATCGTTTCGTTTATGATTGTAGCGTACTGTTAGTTTGATAAAGTTATGAAAATACATATTAAAACCGCGCATTTATGTTTGATTAAGCCATCCAAGTCTCCTACAGTTCTTCAGAAGTCGGATTTAACCCAATTACGTGCCGAGCTAAGTTATTTTATTGTTTTGTGTGAAACTTACGCGAAACAAGGCGATTGAATCGGAAAATGTCAGTGCTAGTTATAATAAAGGAAGCGAAGCCACCGTTGGCAATGTAAATGTATCTATTGATGACATTGTTCAAGTTGCGGTACGACCACATGTTGCTTCTCCAAGTCCAGGTGCGTCACACACATTTTCAGAAACTGGCAGTGCCCCCACAAGACTTAAAAATGAGGAAATAGCTGCTCTTTTACCAGTATTTAGCGGCTATGAAGATGATGTTTCAAATTGGATGTTGTTATGGCTACTTACCGTGTCTCTGAGAGTGTTATGCAACTTTTTGCCGTGGGAAAACTGGTTGATCAGGCAAAGAGATGGTTCTACTCCAAAGTCGATTTTATTACCATGCTGTTTGCGCCCGATTTCAATTTTCGTATTTTTGCGGGGCCATCGTCAGATCGGGCCGGAGTCTATCGCTCGCGCCGTGCGGTGACGTCACGAAATGAGTGGATTCCCGCCAGAATGAAAGTATGCCGATACGCTGCGTATGTCGTCTGTCTCGCGGGCACTAACTGCAGCCAGGGCATTTCTCTGCTGCAGAATGCAATCACTTTTAAAGTGTTAATGATTTTAGCATCAGTTTAGTGCGCAAAGTATTAAACACCATCAGAAAACAATTCAGTACCTAAGGAAATAATTTACTTTTATAGGCAGATCACACAATGCCACACTATTTCTGTGTTTCCGGAAGCACGTTCAATTATACGACCGATGTGTATGTAAGTGTTTTTCGCTTTCCTGCCAATGAGGAATTATCAAAAGCTTGGGTTCGCAATATTCTCCGCGATAATTTCATACGGAATAAATACGCCGTGGTCTGCATGCACCATTTCGATCAACGCTTTATAATAAAAGAAGAAGTGCTTATAAGTATTTGAAAAATTCGAAAAGCATTTTTTAGCTGTAAGTTGCCAAAGGTCACTAATTCTTAATCTGGTTGAAACGCAATTAACCCATACACGGATATTAGACAAAGACTTCCTATGACTGTGGCTTATCTAATTTTAAGGTGGTTGAAATTTGTATTATTTTTCTAATATGTTGTTAAATAATTACACAAAAGTTGTAAATAATAGATTGATGGTATATCATAACATGAATAAAAAGAAGAAGTTTGCTAAGTTAACATCGCGTTAGATATGTTATCGCATCGTTTTGTTAATATATGTTTGGCTGTTACTGGTCATATCTACTCACCCATCTAATTTTATTCAATTTCTTACTAATATGCGTCTAACAGAAGTGCAAAAATCAATTGAAAATATAGAAACGAAGAAATGAGCGGCATTTGAATTTAATGTTCGGTTTACTTTCAAATTTTCTGCGGTTGTGATAGAAATAACGTCATGATTTTAACGTCACGAACAAAATTAGAGTTTTCGACTTAACACCCTGTTTGAATCACAAGAATTGGTTAAGTATTATCAATGTTTCAGTTTTTTTAATCTAGCGATGTCGCTGGACGTGACCGTGGTAGGTTGTTACATCTCTGTCTTTCACGTACGGCTCCCCATATAGCATCTAGCTCTCACTCTCCGATTGCAATACACGCTGCGTAAGTTTACCACTCCATTGGCCGCCATTAAAAGTGAAGACTCCGGCCCGTACTGACGATGGCCCCGATTTTTGCGACGCCGATGTTTGGGCGCAAGATCAGTTTTATAGTAGCTATTGAGATAGTATGTACGGATGTTCAGTTTTGATTTAAAGTAAAATATTATTGTAAATACAGTCCGCGTTGCATCAATATACCAGTTGTATTTTTCACCACTCGAACCAGCGATAACATTTTGGTCCAAACGACCCGAATTGACAAGAAAAAAGTGGCGAATAATCACGAAAACTCAAGATTGTTTAATTTGCTGGCCAGCTCGTTTTGTTTTGCAGTTAAAAGTGGAGATATTATTTGAAAACGATTTTACTTGCTACTTTTGCGTAGTTTGTCCTGCAGGATTCTTGAAAGTGTGGTATACTCGTATGGGGACATTGTGGGCAAATGGTAAACAAATACCAAGCTAACCCCATTTTTATTTGTTTTGTTCCAACTTTGCATATTATACACGTTTGTAACGTTGCAAAAGTAAACACCTTGATTAATCAAAATTGATTAGTGTTTACTTTGGACGTTTTGACGTCACGCCGTGATCCAGAAGGAAAATGGATGGGAGAAGCAAGCGCGCACCGCTTGAGATGGAAAACCTGCGATAGCGAAGGTTTGCACACGTCCCATGTAGTTGGAGCTGACTAGTTGTACGGCAACGGGTCTACCGAAATCGAAGCTCTCTGGCAGGGGTAGGAACCACTTAATTACGTTTTCTCCGCTGGTTATTTAAAGCCACCTGGGATTTCTTTGTGGTGACCGGTTTCCACCCAAACCTAGAGGCAGCCGGTGTATGGTAGGACGTATCCATTACATATTGGTTAGTGGCCTCCCCGAAGGGATTGCACTCTGGAGTGCGACACCGACGATCCCGTACCTAAACCCCCGACTGGAGTGTATTAATACTGCCACGTAACGTCCAGAAAACCAGACCTATATTGTGCAGATCGAACGCCGGACGTGCGACGTGTATCAGGACCCCAGAATTAAATGAGAGGTTCGCCCGCTGCGAACAACTCATTTATAATTATTAATTCGTACCGTACAGACCGTTTGACAGACCGACTTGAGAATCTAAATTACCGCGAAGTCCTGTATTAATTGTCACTGTAAATATTTTGTATATATAATTTAGTCAACTGTAGTGTAAATAGTTAAAGTAATAGAGTTGATTTTAAGTTGTTCATGTGTTCTGTTTATCATCGTTTAGCAATAGAGAACCCTACCCTTTCTTCGACAAAGAGCTCAAGGGTATTGTCGATGATTACATGTCCAACCGACCGTATCCAGGTTTAGTTGGTACCGAAAGTAAGATAAAAACTACCGTTGCACAACAAAAGACATAAGTATCGTTGCACGTTAGTTCGTGCAAAATGGGTTCAAGGTCATTAACTGAAGAGGAGCTCCTGCAGTTGATAGAAAATGGGCTATCGGATATTGAATATCTCAGTGAGAATGCTGAAGGTTACGGTTGGGACGCTGCATCAGAAGTAGATAGCGAGTGTAAAATTCCTTTTTATATGACTAAAATTATAAACAATATTGCGTTGTGGATGTGGATGTGGATATGTCCGAACAAACTGAAGAACCGGAGCTTCAAGTTGATGTACAAGAGGAAGATATCGTGACAGATCAAGAACCACAACCAAGCCTAGTGAGGGTACAAAATCGAGTAAAATAAAAATGATTCATGATTTCTTCGAAAATAATGAATTAACGAAAAAAAGTAATATCAAATGGAGAACCGGCTTGCCGTATATAACCCCAAATATAAATTGGCATAAAGAAGAAATTCCTGAAGATGTTGCAGAACTTGAAAGCCCATATTAATTTTTAGTCAGTATTTTACCGATGATATTATTTATTTACAAATGGCTACACATACCAATTTATATGCTACTCAGATTGAGAGTATTTTTGACTCAACCAAACCTACATTTTGTGGACGTGAACGAGCACAATCCTAATGACAAGGATTGGCTTTGGAAAACTTGGTCGCTTTACAATAGCATAAGAACAAAATGCCTTTCGTTGCCCCTAGAAACTGATCTTTGCATAGATGAACAAATGGTTACCTTCAAAGGTCAAATAAATATAAAACAGTATGTACAAAATAAACCCAAGCCTTGGGACATCAACATTTTTGCACTATGCGGCAGCAGCAGTATCATGTACGATTTTATAATTTGTCAGGGAGCAACCACCGAGTTGCATGATGTAGAATCCCTAGCGTTTGGCATGGGTGGCCAACAAGACGAACGGGCGTAACTCGAAAATTGCCGTTTTTTAGTTAAGCCCACCACGTGTTGCGAATATGCGATATCTATTATAAGACGAAGTGGCGTAACTGTTCCGTATCGAAAAACCGACCTTATATTGTGTTCTGATCGGGCGAACCTTAGTTGTACGCAAACGAGAAAAATGGCAAACAGGCGTAAGTCGACTTAGGGCAGTTCGTCTTGTTCTATTCACTCGCAGTGAGATACGCCCATCGTTCGATTTGGTTGCTAACTGACAATACGTTTTATTTTACATAATATCGTGTTTTTAAGTTAATATACAAGTGGTGTGTACTATGCTGATGAATTTCGTCGTATTTTATGTATAATATTATTGATATTGCAGGCCACTTATTTTAAAAGTTTAAAATTATGCCGCCTTCTGCGTTTATTTTGTTATAAAGTAATTCCGATAAATAATTTGTAACTAGAAAGTTGGCGAAGAAAAAAAATAGGTTTTGACACTGTTGTTGAAAAAAAAGCTATTGTATTGTTTTGAAGTGTAAAAGAAGTTTTTTTTAGAAGAGAGATTTCTTTGAAAGTTGAGATAATAAAACATCATTGGAATATAATCAGAAGACGTTTTATCTTTCTCTTTATTTATTTTGTGAGCCGCTGGACCTCCTACAATATATACTTGGTTTTTGCAGTAAAATACACTCGGACTTAAATTTGATTTATATTGTTGGTAAGTGTACTTGCTTTAAAACATCGTCTTTTAATTAAAGGTACAACAATTAATATAGTGTGTTATGATAATGGACGAGTGTAAAATGTCAGTTTAACCCTGAAAAGCAGAATCGCGAATAAAACTATCAAATAAGCAATACCTAATTTATGTCCTCAAATAAAATTATCGTTCTGAACTTCTCATTGAATGAATGACGCTTTATAAACGCTCATCGGCTCATCTGTCACTATCATCGTGTCATCTCAGACCACACACCTGCGATCTGCATCACCTTCACCTCCATAAAGCGGTAGGTATTATTAATAATTTTATTTTCATCAAATTCAGATCATTCATATTTAGTTTAAAACATATTTAAAATACAATTATAAAAAACATGTTTTAAACAGTGTTTAAAACAAAAATGTTTAAAACTTCGACAGTGTTTAAAACCATGTTTAAAACAAGGTGCTTTAAACAATTGTTTAAAACATTCCAACCCTGAAGATGATGGTATAAAACGATATAAGTCTAAACAGCGCATTTTAAATTTTCCAATTTCTTTCGAAAATGAAATGTAATTTTCCATGGTTAGCGGCAGTAAATCTATCGGTTCTCCATCATAAGCTAATTCCTTAATGATATGGTGTCCGTAGCAGCCTCTTAAATTATGAAGTAATACAAGTACGTATGTGCAGGAACTCGATACTGCCCTGTAATATGGTTGTAGTCTTCAGCACGCTCTTCAAACAAACCAAACGGATCTTTACATATGTGGCAAGTGTTGCAAGCATAAAATTCAAGCAATTGAACGGCATTCAAAGGCTCCATGCCCACTATAATTGGTTCCGTAAAATTCCGTCATTTCCCGAAGTTTAGAAACAAACCAAGAAACTCAATATTTTTCACGATAAAATTTAAACTTTGAGGGGATATTGTCATAATTACATGAATATTAAATGAAAAGCTACGCTATATATTCTTCATTTTCTTGGCATGCCCTCGCACATCTCAGGATTATTTTTGCAACTGTAAATAGGTAGAGTTAATGCTTCAAAATCGGCTACAATAATAAATGGAGCGGATTCCTTAGAACAATCATTTTGAAATTGAAGAATATTATTTTGGCATTCTGTTGGTAACTTTATTTTGACATGATTTTTCTTCGCAGCACAGTCCGTCATATGTCTACGAAATTTTTCAGGAGAGTAAAAACTGACTAAACACCGATCACACACGTGAATCTGGCCATCATGTTTTGAAAACTGCGATAAGCAAAGTCTAGACATATTTTTTATCCATACTAAATGCCCCAAGTTGTAATTATTTTCATTTACAAAATACAATAAATTGACATGTATTTCTCGAGGTTCATCGGTGTAATACAATGGTCCAATTACATTACACTTTTCGCCTAATCCATATACGTTGATTGATACGTTGTTTTGTCCTTCAAACCTTGAAATGTCCTTAAATTTAATTGGGACGATAATACCGGTATCCAAACCATCCGTGTATTTCGAGTAACTTGATATGCAATAAATTATGATTACACTTTGCTGGACAGATGGCGCTAACCACAGCCCAAAAGAAACATGCTAAGGTGCTATTGACTACGCCGAGAACGGCCTATTTCGAGGCTATTGCATCTGGAAGTGGTAAGTAGCTGGACGTTCCACCGCGCAGTGGTATATATTTATTAATATTTACTGCCAAAGATATGACTAGGGTTGTGGCAGCTCTACACCACTGGAACACTGCTGACCCAGATTAGTTATCGGGAGCGCTAAAATTCATATCAGCGCCTTCCTTTCATTTGTATATTTGTAAATAGAATATGTGTAACCAAGAACGTAAGATATAAATATCAAGCTTGCATTATTATTCGATTATTTCAGTTTCCAAATTCAGGCACGATGTAATATACGACACAATAAATTATCCGACGCAACGCATCTTTTTCCTTTTTTCGCCAAAAACGAACGTATTAATATATGGTACAACCCCCATAACTGATGACCCCGACGTGGTGCCTCGGACAACACCCCCTAAAAATTGATGACCCGACGTGGGTAATTGGCACGAAAATGTAACGAAGAAGACCGCCGTCCCGACGTCTACGATTTGCTGACCGCCACGACCGCTCCTCTGGAACCCACGAATCAAGTAAGCGACAATTTTTTTTAATAAAGGGAAATTCACTATCAAAGAGGAGGTCATCATAGCACAGACTGCTAGCGGTGACGCGTCAGCACGACAAAGGAACGACTGGTCCAGATCCGACATCCTGCTTACTATGTTTTTTCGTGTAAGTTCTCTAAATTCTCGGGCACGAGAACTTCTTTACGAGGGCAATGAACTCTTTTCGATAGGTTCCTCAAAATATATCGTTTTCACACAAATAAAATATTAAATTTTCGAAGAACCACCAACTAATTCAGTCTGACGAGTGAAATAAATTATCAAAACGTGATTTGTTGAATAGCCTTAGCTTCATTTTTGCACTACAAAGCTAACAACCTTAAACAACGCGCGTACAGGTTCTTAGTTACTGCGAGACCCAATAGACCCACTTCCGAAAGTTAAGGAGCCTTCAGCAACTATTATTGCAGCTGCATCAATAGAGCATTTAGATATTTTTAAAACTTATTCCTTGTTAACAAAGTTACAAAAAATGGTGGGTTATATATGCAGATTCAAAAATAGAACTTTAAAGAAGGTTCTTGTTGCTTCAGGGTCCTTAACAGTAGAGGAGTTGCAGCAGTCATTGTCTGTGATAATAAAATTATGCCAGGCGGAATGTTTCGCGGACGAATTAAATGCGTTAATAAATTCACGTCATGTAGATAACAAAAGTAAGGTATCAAACCTGCTTCCTTTTTAGACAATCACGGTATCCTGCGCGTGGGTGGAAGATTATCAAAGGGCGACTTATCTTTTGTTCAAAAACACCCAATTATTCTACCTAGTAAACATAAGCTTACGTTATTAATTGTTAGACAGGAACATTTTAAGTATTTACTTGTCGAAACACATTGGTCCTTCGAGACGGATCTGATCACAGGAAGTGAAAAAGCAGTCTATTTTTTAGGAAAATACGATAGAAGTGAAACAACACGAGAATTAGAAGTAGATTCGGAAGTCTGTAGCCGCCATTATCGAATACGGAAGCCTATCGCCGCCATTACTGAAAAGGAAATCTGTAGTCGCCATATTGAAACGGAAGTTTATAGCAGCCATTGCCGAAGAGGACTCGTCGCCGCCATTAATAAAAAGGAAATCTGTAGTCGCCATATTGAAACGGAAGCTTTTTGGCTTTTTCATTCCTCGGGCGACTCGTACCACCGCCTTTTCCGAATGAAAATCGAACGAGCCGCCACCAAGCTGTCTACATCTGACGTATAAACAACGCCACTTTCAACATGCCTCCACCCGCTGCAGCTCCAGCTGCCACAGAACGTCCAGGGATATGAATCCCGCCCTTCTGGCAGTCCGACCCCGAGATTTAGTTCGCTCAGGTCGAGCACTCAGCGGAGGTACGTGACATTTTGCTTAACACTCCCACTTCTGCTATGAAGTTGGACATAAACTCCACTACCGCACCCCGCCTCCCACGTTCCAGAGCTCATCCAGGGTCTTTCTCACGCTCACGATCCACAGCGTCTTCCTCACGCTCACGATCTCGCTCTATTTCATGGGACAAAGGCTCAGTTTGTTGGTACCAACGTATCTTCGGTACCAACGCTAAGCAGTGTCGCCCTCCGTGCAATTTTCAACATTCGTGAAACGCACAGGTCACCCGTAACGGCAACCGGTCACATGACCGAGAAGTCCCGCCACCTCTTCGTCTCCGATAGGGACACTCCGCGAAACATATTTCGTTCATCCCGCCACAAGACGAGCTACCTTCTTCAGGCAGCAAATGTCACACCCGTTCATACATATGGTTACGCCACACTCGATCTCAACCTAGGTCTCAGAAGATTTGTCGCTTGGATATTCGTCATCGCCGACGCATCCAAGCCCGTCATCGGATTTGATTTTCTTCACCACTATAACCGCGTGGTCGACATAAAAAATCAACGCCTACGAGATCCCCTCACCCACATTTCTGCACGCGCCTACAAATGCAAAGACAGCCACACTTGTATACGAACCGTTTCTGGAACCTCGCTCCATCATTAACTTCTGCTGAAGTTCCCAAAAATTACTCGACCCACAGGACTTCCTCACAAACCCACGAAAACATTGAAGCAACTTAGGCAATTCTTGAGAATTATAACTTCTATCGTCGTTTTACTCTCAATGCCGCGACGCTCCAAGCTCCACTTAACGACCTCTTACACGGCAACGCCGAAGGCAAGTCACAACTCGTCTGGAACCCCGCCTGGAAGAGAGTAAAGAGAGTTTAGCCGATGCAATCTCTCGCACAAAAGAGACAACTGCACCCATCGATTTAGAATCCTTAGCGAACTCACAAGTTAATGACCCCGAAAATCAAAAATTTATTCGACCCGACTCTGTACTCCCGACTCAATGAAGTACATTTACCCTCTTCTGGCATCCCGATTTACTGCGACACAACCGCGTCCAACATCCGCCCGTTTGTCATAAAGCCGTTCAGAAGGCAAATTTCCGATGCTATACACGGACTTTCGCATTCCGGCTTTAAAGCGACGACCAAACGCATAGCAAGACGCTATGTCTGGCCCGCCATCTGAGCCTACTGCAGAAAATGAACCCGTGCATGTATACAATGTCAGAGATCGAAGATACACCCACACATCTCTAGCCAACTCGCAACACGATCAGCCCAGCGAGATGATCAACAGTTCACGCCATCCAGCGATCTCACCGAGTACATCAAGGACCTCAGGCGCCATTTCAATTCCCTGCGTCATACTCCGGGGACACGACATACAAATAATGTAAAAACTTTTATTTTTAGAGACCTTGCAACAGCAGACCATGTGTTCCAACGCCGCGACGCCGTACGAACACCGCTGCAACGACCCTACGAAGGAAAAGACGTGACCGTTTCCATTGACCGTCTTAAGCCTGCATAAGTCCTAAACGACGCTAGCACACCCCCTGTAAATCAAAAACTGTTCTACGTTCACGCCCCACCGACGCCTTCAACAGCCACGACGCTGACGACCCGATCAGGCCGCCGGGTTTCGATTTCCAGACAGATTTATCGTTAATCACTCCAAGAGGGCTCCTGTGGCAGCTCTACGCCACTGGAACACTGCTGACCCAGATTAGTTGTCATATCAGAGCATTCCTTTCATTTGTATATTTGTAAATAGAATATTTGTAACCTAGAACGTAAAATATAAATATCCAGCGGGCATTGTTATTCGATGACTTCAGTTTCCAAATTCAGACACGATGTAATACACGACACAATAAAATATTATCCGACACAAAGCATCTTTTTCCTTTTTTCGCCAACAACGAACACATTAATATATGGTACAAACCTCCCATGGGGTAAATGACAAGCCACTATTTTTATATGAAAATTTCACCATCTGCAATATTAAGAATGGTGTAAAAATAAATAGGTACGTTTTGGACATCACTATTTCTGTGAGTGTTGCTGCGTTTCAAACAACCGCAGAAACATTGTGATAATTATGTTTATATTCAAAGCACGTATCACAGTATATCTATTTTAAACAGTGAAGTCTCTGAGATTTTATGATCCCACATTTTTATGCGCAAAATCGATTTTGGGAGACCAGGAAGATGGCTGCCTTGTTTGTGACGTCTAGCATATGTTCTTGTTTACGTGACATGCTCTGTTCTTGCAACTTTCGTGTTTAATCCATTCTTATGCTTTGATAAGTTTTATGTGTATTATTAACGTTTGACTGTAGTAAAAAGGTAACTTTGAGTTTATCTTCTATTTGCGGATTTGTTTGGGTTGCTTTAAAATGATTTCCAAAAAGAGAGGGGTAAAGAAATGTGCTGTAAGAAACTACTGCTTTAATGCAAGTGATACCAAAGGACTATCTTTATTTTGATTTCCAAAAGGTCGTAACAGGTATGTAAGCAAACCTTTTTGTATTTTTAGTTGACACGTAATATTAAATCTTCTTTTTTACCTATTTCTAAAAATGTTTATTTCATCGTTTCAGTTTATTAGACTATAATTATTATTATGCCCATAAAAATTTATGCAAGCTTGTTTTGATTTAAGTGCAGGGATTGGGCTGTGGCATGCAATTGTTTGAGCATGTTCGAAGAACTTGGGACCATGTAGGATGTTTAATAGCAGTTACAGAGTGTGCAGCATACACTTTAAAGAAGGGACGAAATCGAGTAAAACCCATGCAATTATTACGCTGCCAACCAAAAATCAACCTTATGCTGTTGTAGCCTAATTCGATATTCTCTTTATTATCGTTTTCTTCAATATTTAGTTGTTAGTTCTGTGTGTTTGTCGCGCGGATAACATCGTGCATAATTTTGTGAATACTAACTTAAAATAATTAATATTGACGTGAGCTTCGCAAGGGATCAACAAGAACAAGGTAATTTCTTTTTTGCTATAAAAAATATGTACCTACCGAAGTAACCTAGTCAAAATAATTGTAGTGGTGTTAATATGGCATACTCATCAAGTAAAATTAGAAAAATTTATAAAGAATGCAGAACATTTCAAGACAAATGGCCAGATCAATATTTTTTTATCATCCATAAGGATTTTCATTCGAGGTGTTGACTTCAACTTTAATTGCACCGAAGACTTACTTACTTGCACTTCAACCAATGAAAGACACGACAAAAGGGGAAGACATTTTTCAAGAAGTTAAGAAGGTTTTTGAAAACTTCAGAATCAGTTGGAAAAAGTTGAGTGGAGTAGCAAGTGACGGAGCTCCGTCAATGACTGGATCAAATGTAGGAGCTGTTGCTAAAATTAAAGCAGCATTAACTGACAGAAGTATTGATAGCGAGAATTTATTCATTTTTCACTGCATCATCCACCAGCAGAGTTTGTGTGCAAAGTCACTTAAATTCAGTAATGTTATGAAAACCGTTGTTTCAAGCATTAATTTTATTAAATCAAGGGGACCAAATCACCGCCAATTTAAGGAATTTTTAGAGGACCTCCAATCTGACTTTGAATATTTAACATTTTATTGCGAAGTGCGTTGGTTGAGCAAAGCAAAATGTTAAAACGTTTTTACGATCTTAACAAGGTAGTGTTTTTATTTATGGAGAATAAAGTAAGGGCTGTTCCAGAATTGAGAGAAAATAAATGGTTAAATGAGGAGCTCTTTTTCAATCCGCAACATGTCCAAAATATTTCTGAAATTATCTAAGAGATGTCGCTGCTAGTGCTGATTGAAATACACATTTTAGAAACCTCTTTTCCCCTAGAAACGCAACAAGTCCTTTAGAATTCACGTATAAAAGCTATCGTACTTCGTTCAAACTGCAACATGTCCACAAAATTTTGTTTTCAATGTGCAACATCCATTTCGCTATATTCAAAGTGCAACAAGTCCTCAAAATTCCCATTATAGGAAACGATTGATAATAGGGTTTGAAATGTTTAAAACGTAAGCGGTTTGAAATTTTAATGAAATCATAAAACTTAATAACAGCGGAAAAAATGAATTATTACAACTTTTACTTTTGACGAACCGGTAACTGACACATGACACTTCTGGTCTAGGCACCCTTTTAAACATTTGTCTCGGGTATCATTCTGGATCTCACGTTACACTTCTCCCCCTCTGGATGACGCAACGGTCCCCGGCGTGCTCCAGTACAGAACAGCATTTAACTTCTTTCTTCGGTCTACCGCGTTTACGTTTTGGTTCCATAGGAGTAAGCACATCAGACTCTTCTTTCAGGTTAAAAGGATAGATGTCAGCAGAGTGATATTTACCAATCACTTCCGGGGTATCTTTGCAAGTAGACACTTCATACGAGTTTGGAGTAATGATTTTACTAATGACATAAGGGCCATCGCGTTTAGTAGCAAATTTATTTGACAAACCTTTTAGTGAGCGACTAAGAATATGGGATTTCAAAAGTACTTTATCACCCACTTTGAAATACACATTTCTTCTATTCTTATCCGCGACCTCCTTTCGTTTGTCTTGTTTATCCATTAACTTCTCCTTGGCTTCACAAAGAGCACTCGAAAGCTTTTGCAGATAAGGAGTAATTCTTGGCACGAAGTTCTCGGCTTCTACCACTTTTCGCAAATCATAAACCGAATCATACGGAGACCGAATTTCTCTTCCAAAAGTAAGGTAAGCTGGGGTAAAACTCGTTGAATCGCACATAGTCGAATTAATAGCATAACGTATGCTAGAAATATGACAATCCCAGGTATCATGTTTATTTTGAACTAAAATGGAGAGTTGAAATTTCATGTCTCTATTCTTACGTTCTACGGGGTTACTTTCCGCACGGTATAATGGTATGAACGAGTTCTTTATACCAAAACAGTAACAAATTTTTTGCATCACGTCACTAATAAATTGAGTGCCGTTATCAGTAATTAACTTCCTTGGCGTTCCAAAACGAAGGAAAACTTCTTCAACTAAGATCTTAGCACATGCTTCGGCAGTAGCTGACTGTAGTGGAAAAATTTCGAAGCAACATCTTCTACTATTAGAATCCATCTATTACCGTTGGATGTTTCTGGCAACGGACCGAACAAATCAACAGCAACAACTTCAAATCGTTGTGATGGAGCCGGTGTTTGCAGCAATCCTGCTGGTTTAAGATTCGTATTCTTATATCGTTGACACTCTAAGCAATTTTTAATGTGGTCTGATATATACTTCCTCATCCCGATGAAATAGTATTTGTTAGCAATTTTCTGGAACGTACTTTCAACCCCATAGTGTCCAGCAGTATCTGAATCATGATACTTTTCTAATATCTCTTGTCTGCGCCCAACTGGTATAACCAACTGAGGATCTTCTACATCAGAATCGGGATTACACCGGTACAAAACTCCATTTGACATTAGGTATCCTCTCTCAGACCAACGCATCATTTCCAAAGGATCATCTCCTTCAAGAGACTTCATAATCTTCTTCACGTCCGGGTCAGCGAGCTGTTCATCTCGAATGTTTTCGGAGTCAAAACTCGGAATTTCAACAGAGACGTAACAAATACTACAAGTAGAATAATCAGAATGACCACAAAAAGGCCTTGACAACGTATCGGCAATTACGTTCATTTTCCCAGGAGTGTATATAATTTTCATATTCAAACCTTGTAATTTCAGAGCTCACCTTGCGAGACGGCCAGAGGGTGTTTTTAAAGAGAACAACCATTGCAGTGGCTGGTGATCCGTGGCAATGGTGACCTCAGCCCCATCTAGATAATCTCTAAACTTTTCGGCTGCCCACACAATACACAGAGCCTCTCTTTCGGTCGTGGAAAAATTTTTCTCCGACGATGTCAGCAACCTGGAGGCGTACTCAATCGGTCTTTCCATATGACCCTCCCCCTGGAGTAAAACCGCACCTAACGCATAACCGCTCGCATCAGTACGTAATACATATGGTTTAGACTGATCCGCTTGGATTAACACTGGAGAGGTGGTAAGTCTCTCTTTCAAGATTTCAAATGCACGTAATTCCTCTTCCCCGAATTTAAATTGTCGATTCTTTTTGAGCAAATTTGTCAGGGGACGCGCAATGTCCGCGAAATTTGGAACAAACTTTCGGTACCACGAACAAGTCTGCACGAAACTTTGTACTTGCTTTACACAACTTGGAGGCTTTAGATTTTTAATCGCATCAATTTTCCCAGGGTTGACTTCTATTCCATCTTGTGAAATAATATGTCCGAGATATTTAACGGAATCTCGCACAAAGACACATTTCTCACGACGGGCACGAAGTTTAAACAACCGAAGTCTATCAAAAACAGCTTTAACATCGTCCATGTGCTGCTCGAAAGTTTCTGAAAGTATAAGCAGATCGTCGATATACGCGAAAACAGATCGATCACCAAGACCCGCACGAAATCTGTCCATCATCCGGACGAAAGTTGCTGGCGAATTCTTAAGTCCAAACGGCATCCTATTAAAACGAAAAGTGCCAAAAGGAGTAACAAAACACGTTTTATCTTTGTCTTCGGGAGACACTTGAATTTGCCAGAAACCGGATTGCAGATCAATAGTACTCATAAAAGGAGTTCGTTTTGCAGAATGTAATAGTTCCTCAATTTTCGGCATCGGATAACTATCGCTCAACGTAACAGCATTTAGGCGACGATAATCTACACATAATCTGTAGCTGCCATCTTGTTTAGGAACAAGAACTACAGGACTTGCCCAAGGGGATTCGCATTCCTCGATGATTCCAGAATTCAATAATCTTTGAATTTCTTTTTTTAGAAATTCCCTTTTTGGACCAGATATCGAATAGGGCGGTACCGCTATCGGTTCTTTCTCATTGGTTTTTATTTTATGTACAGCAAAATCAGTTGGACCTCCACCTGATTCAAATATATCTGAGTAAGTCTTGAGCAATGCATCAAACTTTTGCTTCTGAGCGGAGTTCAAGATTCCTCCTTCATTCACTCGTAAACTATATTCACTAAATTCAAATACTTCCAACGACGAAGGAATGTTAAATTCATTTACAAAAGGAAATCGTTCCATAGGGAAATCACAAAAATACCAACAATCTTGGGGTATATTCAAAACTATCTTTGCTTTTTCCAAAAACTCGACACCCAAAAGAATTCGATTATTTTCCAAATGTGGCAGTATGGTGAATACCAAAGGTATGCTTATCACCGATAGTCACATCCACTAGGGTCGTCAAAATATCTTCCTCTTTTACAATTCCATCTGCATAGGAGATTCGAGTGGTCGACTTTGAAAGGGAGTGACCAGTTTTTTCTAATAGCCGATAAAGAGTAGCACCGGCAATACTTCTATGAGCTCCAGAATCAGCATATAACACCATCAAAATCTGCAATTTTAATTGGCAGAAGTGGCCTTGATGAAAAATCTGGTGAAAGAGAACATATGTCTAAAGCAGCATCAGTGATTTGGAAAAATTCAATAGACTTCACTTGCACTGGTTCCGAATTTGGACGTGATTGACAAGTAGGGCACTTAGAACGTATAACGCCAGGAGTACCACACCCATAACAAACCAATTTACCACCTGGAGGTTCTCCTACAGTAGTTTTTGACAAAACGGTATCCGATGGCTTATTAAAATCCTGAGGTTTATCCCGTTTTTGAAGCCTCGGACAGTCATTTTTGATATGACCGAATCCTTTGCAATAATTACAACGCAGGCGCGCTTTCTTATCTGAGACCTTTTCTTTTTTGTTTAAAACCCATAGGTACGTCATTTTCAAATCCACTATTCGTAAATTCTTTGATTGACTGTTCAATATCGCGACACTGGCTAAACAAAACTTTTAAAATCTGTAACTAATTTTCGCGGCAACCGTTTACGCAATTTTCTATGCAAAAGTCCGTATACCATGTCAATTTGTGCCGGAACAGGTAACTCGTACGGCAATTTAGAAATAAGCGCAGGTATATTGCAGATAAAAAGTTCTATAGATTCACCATCTTTGCTGTTCGCGAGTAAAAATTTCACGAAAAATCATATGCGGTGGAAGGGCTCTAGAAAAAGTATCTTTTAAGAGTTCGATCGCGGCGGGCCAGTCTGACACTGTCTTCTTGACACCGTGCCACCACTTGGCGGCAGTTCCTTCCAATAGAACAGGGAGACCACGAAGAGCATTATCGTCCGTTACATATGAACAATTTTTAAACGTCAGAACACTGTCCAAAAAAGCATCAACGTCGGCTTCTTCCAAACCGTTAAATCTAGCAGTACATGTTACAAAGCTACCAGAAGACTGTTCATTTTGCAAGTTTGGCGGAGTCGAAACACTATCTCGAAAACTAGACAAAAGTTCTTGCGCGGAAAGTCTGTTTGATTCACAAATACCGGAAAGTAATTGTTGAAATTGTTCATTTGACATTGAAATCATTGTCGCACGTGAACTAGCAGTAGGTTCTCGAATATCGCCTCTGCCTCTTCTTGACATTCCACGATACAATTCAAAACATGCAAAAATATCTTGGAGACAGCTCTGCTAAACGAAATAGTTTAACAGTACACAAAGCTTCTCGAAATTGCTTTGTTTTCACTCGCCAATTCCGCGAATACCGAGCACAACACGTAGGTATGGACACAAATTTTTGATTTCACCAAAACTTCGAAAACACTTCAGGCCCAAGTTGGACGCCAATATAGGAAACGATTGATAATAGGGTTTGAAATGTTTAAAACGTAAGCGATTTGAAATTTTAATGAAATCATAAAACTTAATAACAGCGGAAAAAATGAATTATTACAACTTTTACTTTTGACGAACCGGTAACTGACACATGACACTTCTGGTCTAGGTACCCTTTTAAACATTTGTCTCGGGTATCATTCTGGATCTCACGTTACACCATTAGTTTATTGGAGTATTGTAATATCGGGAAGTGTTTGCGCTGTACGCAAAACAACAAATTTGTGCCAAGAATGGATGGTGAGGGTGTTTTGGTAGCCGAAAGCAGTCGGGGCAGCAGGAAAAGAAAAAGAGCAAAGCAAGCAGAACGGCGGCAGGAATCTGAATCTAGAGATAGCAAGTTGATTTTTATTTTTGAGGTTAGGATTTCTGACAGTTTTTGTTTTTATTTTCCGGTTTATTCAGATATCAACCTCAAGATTTGAACTTAACAAGATGGCGCATTCCTTGCAGGCATCCAAATAATAATGACAAGCATTTTGATTGTTCGCATATTGACCGGGAAGTGTTACTTCGGGCAAAGAAAACTGTTTTCAAAGACAATAACAAAATGAATCAGAACTCACGGTTAAGTACTCTAATAAGTGTTGCGTTGCCAAAAAGACATCGCGAGCGAGAAAATGTTAAGAGTCATAAGCCACACAGTATTCAAAATATCTACAAAATTCGCTCTAAAACCAAAGAGTTTACAGTGTGTAAAACGTTTTTCTCCGAATTATTTGAAGTTAGTCATCGCCGAATTTTGTGGGTTGCGAAACATGTTCAACAAGGCTGCGAATTGCGTGAAACTAGAGGGGGATCGCAATGGGGAGATAAATTGTTACCAAAACGCGAAAGCGTTAAGAGTTTCATTGGTCGTTTCAAAGCTCGAGAAAGTCATTATGGTAGAGGACGATCACAACGTCTTTATTTACCCGCTGAGTTAAACATTTCTAAAATATTAAAAATGTATAACGACAATGTTGCTGAAGATCTTCAAGTCAATTACGCCTTTTTTCACAAGATCTTTTCAACGCAGTTCAACCTGGGATTCGGAAGTCCTGCCACTGATATTTGCAGCTATTGTGAGAGGCTTAAGCATCAAACTTGCAACATGTGAGGAATCCGCAGCTGAGCCTAAGAGACTTTTGAAAGTTCATCAAATGAGAGCCAAACAATTTCATTTAATTATGAAAAAAGAATCTGAAGAGACACTTACATTGTGCTTTGACCTCCAGCAGGTTCACAACTTACCAAAACTTCCAATTCAAGAAACATACTATTCACTCCAGATTGCTTTTTATGCGTTTTGTATTGTTGATATCTCTTCAAGAAACCCACATTTTTACACCTGGACGGAAAATCTGTCCGGAAGGGGATCAAACGAAGTTGGATCTGCAGTTGTGCATTTTTTGCGCAACTGCGCTTTTACCGATGACAGTACCCCGCGAAAGTTAAGACTCTTATGCGACGGTTGCGGGGGTCAAAATAAAAATGCCCACTTAATGCACTTGCTGTTGTGGTGGTTACGTAAAGAGTCCCCAGAAACTCTTCGTGAAATTGAAGTCGTTTTTCCAGTACGTGGCCATTCGTACCTGCCGGCCGATCGTGTATTTGGTAGAGTAGAAAGAGAGTTGAAGAAACATTCTACTATAATACTACCTAAAGATTATGAAAACTTTTATAAAAAGTTTGGTACTGTTCACTCACTACAAAATGACGAATGGGAAGTTTACAATCTGAAAACTTTGGGAAATGAGCTGAAGAAAGTTGATGGAATATGAGATCAAAAACGATTTGTTTTCTACAAAACTTACGTTAATGGACAGGCGATTGTAAAAATGAAAACTGAAATGCATTACAGTATGAATGATGACAGCAAAGTACCTGTGACTATTCTTAAACGAGGAAAGAACTTGACCCATGTTTCGTTGTCAAGAATTCAAGAAATTCGGGGTATCACTCAAGATAAAGGACGGGCGGTTAATAATTTGCTCAAGCAACGATTTGGAGAGAACTGGTACCTTCAAGACGGCCTTGTCTGGTACTTCGAAATTTTACGAGATTTCATAATCGACCGACCAGTGGACTGCAGCGATGCCGAAGATTGTCATTGTTTGGAAGAAGAAACGGAATTACAACTTTAAAGACATTTTTCAGAATGTGTGCATCATCTCTAACAAAGTTCTTTTCATAAGAAAGTCTATTTTTATTTTTTTAACTGTTTTATTAAGTTTTCTGTAGTGGTAGAAAAGAATAAAGCATTCTTTAAAGCAATCTTTGAACACAATGTGCGCCCTTTGTTTTGAAAATGAAATGTCCATTGCAGATATATTTTTTTAAAGCAGATGAATTGTGATAGATTTATTAAACACTCATCTTTTCCATTGTTTTACGCAACTAAATAAACAGCAAAATTTTCAGCGCATAGAATTGAATGCTTGCCTTGCCACAACATTTTGTTGAATATCTCAGATTACGTTATAGTGGACATGTAGCAGATTGAAAAAAGCTCCTCAAATGATTCAGCATTTCTAGTAGACATTACTACGCATCTCAATGAACTTAATACACAATTGCAGACTCCAGGACAGTTAGTTCATGAACTGTACGGCCATGTCAGATCATTCCAAAATAAACTTAGACTTTGGGTAAATCAGTTGCGAAATGGCAATACTTATCATTTTAAAACTATTTCCAATCATAATGGCGTTGATTTCGCTTCACTTGCAAATGAAATACAATTATTGGGAATAGAATTTTCCAGCAGATTCCATGATTTTCGTTGTCAAGAAATCAAACCAGATATATTTTCTTCCCCATTTACTGTTGATGTGGATAAATCACCTTTAGATCTTCAAATGGAGCTAACTGAACTACAGGAAAATTCTGATTTGAAAAATAGATTTAAAGATGTGGGGGTGATGGAGTTCTTTCAGAAATATTTTCAAAAGGAGAAGTATCCAAAGCTTTCGCAACTTATCCGAAGAGTTGTGACTCAGTTTGGAAGCACTTACTGCTGCGAACAGGTTTTTTCTAAAATGAATTGTTTTAAATCTAAAACCAGAACCAGAATATTACAGATATTCACTAAGAAAATAGTCTACGTGTCGCTGTATCCACTATATCTGCAAACCTTGACCGCCTTGTAAAAAACATGACAGCCCAAACATCACATTAGACTGAACTAATATTATTATTTTTGTTAAAACTTTGAGTAATCATGGAATTTGTGCAAATAAACACTCGTATAAACCATATTTATTAATGTTATTATTATTATTATTTACAAATTTACATTATAACTAATTTCGGCCCGCCATAGTGTTCCTCGGAAGAATTTTTGGCCCGTACATTAAGAGTTGCACATGCCTGCTTTATAGTCCTAGCGGTTAACAAAAAAACCCTGCAAATTGTGTTAAAAGCATGAAACTTGGTCAGCAGCTTAAATAGGTCAAATTAAGAGATTTTGCCCGCAGTACCCAAAAAAATACCCCGTAGAAGCAGCTCAGGGGCGGAACATATTCCAAGGGGCCTGAATTTCAAAAATAATTAAATAATAACCAACGTGGGCAAGTAATATGTCATTTTATATTGATTTGATATCGCTGAAGTCAATTTAAACTATATTTTATTTATAACCATAAAATTTTCAAAATGGCGGCCAAATTTCCAATTATAATTCAAAATTTTGTTAAATTCGCTAACATTAAAAAAATTGTAAAATATATAACACCTGTTCTAATGATATAGTTTTTGGTATCCCCAAAAATTTCGAAATGGTTGCCATTTTTGAAAGTAAAATTTATTTGCAGTACCTGTGCCCTGTTGGATATGGATGGACGAACTGAGGGCATTATAGAAATTTAATTTTTTGTTTCTCTTTTTATTTAACATGTCGACAATTTGTTTTTGAAGATAACTATACCTACATACAGGGTGTGTCACGACGAGTTCCTATTAGACGTTTGTAGAGAAGCGCTCACAATAGAATTCTGAAAATTTGTAATATCACGTTTTCAAATATTCTCTATTTAATGAAAATAATGGCAACTTAATCCAACTTCTGCTTATACCGGAAGTGGCACTTAACTTCCTTATTCTAAATAGAACTAATACCTAATTTTTTACACTTTCCGGTTCTCCATCAAATTTTAGATGGACTTTATGAAACATAAACAACCTCTAAATTTCAAAATTTCCAAGATATACGCGAGTTTTCAAAATTTTTTTAGTTGGAGTCGATATAAATCCAAAAAGTGCATAAAAAGGAGGCGTTCCATTTAATTTTGTTGAGTTCTGGCAATATTTTGATTTCTCAGTTTAATCTCGCATCCTAATCACTGTTCGCAGTATTTTCAAACTTTGAGTACACTGAACTTTAATTTAGACCTTTGTCATTAATGCTACCGCCCGCAATTGTTTCGATTTCAATTTGTTTCTTTTGCCGCAGACGCCAAAGAGTACCCTGCAACTGTAAAAAATTTTAAAACTCGCGTATATCTTGGAAATTTTGACATTTAGAGTTTATTTATGTTACATAAAGTCCATCTAAAATTTTATGGAGAACCGGAAAGTGTAAAAAATTAGGTATTAGCGAGGGTATTAGTTCTATTTAAAATAAGGAAGTTAAGTGCCACTTCCGGTATAAGCGGAAGTTGGATTAAGTTGCCATTATTTTCATTAAATAGAGAATATTTGAAAACGTGATATTACAAATTTTCAGAATTCTTGTGGTACTGGACCGTTCGAACAACTATTCCTCGGGCAAGTACCCCGCCAGGCTTTGAATTATAGAACTAAATCCGGATTTTGGGTACTACGAGATCTTATACGGGATGCTACCCCAAACATATCGTCGGGCTTGAAACATCCTTAGATCTCTACGTAGGTACTTTCCTGCTCTACCAGCAGTAGTCTTATGTATGTCAGAAGTTTTTCAATATTGCATGTTTCGTCATTTCGAGACTCATCAGTACGGTGCTTTGCCCTACACACTCGAACCATGCAATACTGCTTGCTATATACTTACACGCTTGGTGCAAGTATTAGCAAGAGCTAATTATTAGCAGAATTATGGGCTTCTCCACAAACGTCTAATAGGAACTCGTCGTGACACACCCTGTATTGTCGACATGTTAAATAAAAAGAGAAACAAAAAATTAAATTTCTATAATGCCTTCAGTTCGTCCATCCATATCCAACAGGGTATAGGAGGTACTGCAAATAAATTTTACTTTCAAAAATTGCAACCATTTTGAAATTTTGAGGATACCAAAAAATATCATTAGAACAGGTTAAGAGCCTGCAACTTAAATAAAAATGTTATATATTTTACAATTTTTTTAATATTAGCGAATTTAACAAAATTTTGAATTAAAATTGGAAATTTGGCCGCCATTTTGAAAATTTTATAATTATAGATAAAATATGGTTTGAATTGACTTCAGCGATATCAAATCAATATAAAATGACATATTACTTGCCCACATTGGTTATTATTTAAATATTTTTGAAATTCAAGCCCCTTGGAATATGTTCCGCCCCTGAGCTGCTCCTACGGGGTATTTTTTTGGGTACTGCGGGCACAATCTCTTAATTTGACCTATGTAAGCTGCCGACCAAGTTTCATGCTTTTAACACAATTTGCAGGGTTTCGGCCAAAATTGTCGTTAACCGCTAGGACTATTAAAGATAGCATCTTCTTAAACGATTTGCGAAATAGACTGCAAGGATATGCAACGCCTGTTTTACATTTACATGATGAAGGTAAAACTGCACTTTTAATTTGTCATTTAAATTGGTACACAGAAAGTAAAATGATTTGAAATTTCTTTGCCCAGAAAATGCAACTTTTGCTGTTGAAAGTGGAACATCACAAGAATAAATTCTCTCCAACTGCCACAGTTACAAGAATGACTTCTCCACAACCCTCCACTAGCGCTGTACAAGCAGAATACGAGTATGTCGCTGATGATACAGGTATGTAATAAATAATTTTTTGTCCTTTATAGCCAGTTACTAGGAATTAAGGCTGGACAATGCATCGATACTTGGTGCAAGTATCGCTACTTGATGCTTGATATACTTAATATAGAGCATCGATACAATTGTAACAATGCATAATTGGAATGCTGGTTACATCCAACAGACTTGGATTAGCATTCATAATTGTTCTCTCTATTGCAACCGCGTCACGGAGCGAGAGCCGTGGCATATCCAGATGAAGAGAGAAATGCAAGCCGCTACGTCACGATTGTAAATAAACAAGAGCACGAGAAGAGTGGGAGTGGCACGTCACGCGTTTCGATGGTAGGAGAGCGAGCCTGATCGCCGACCGCCGAACCTATTCGGGTGGCTATAAAGGAAGCCACACAGCAGAGGTCCAGGAAGAATCTTCTTCACCGGTTTGCGAAGAAGAATTCTCTCCACCCGCGTCCGATAAATATTAACCGACAGTCCGCTTGAATGAGTTTAATTCACGGCGTGTGATTTTCTGTTCATTCCCGTATCCGATTTATTCTCGAAGAATAAATACTCAAGTCTTCATCGGTAGTACTTAATTATCGAAGCCGAAGGGCTACCAATAATTAAGTTAACAAGACCGGAGTTACTTGACTTGTAGCGGAAGCGTAGCTGACTTAATTAGGTAGGTCCATTTACCAGTACAGGTGCAGGAAAGTAAGAACCGACATGCTTGCATTCATTGCGGCGGATTACACAGCCTTGTCGATGTGCAGCGGATGGTTCTTACAATAATCTGCATATGCCCTGGGGTGGTCCCGTCAGTTATAAAGCTTGGGCACGTCAAATAATAAACCAGTCTCGCAAGGGATTACACCCTTGGTGTTCTAACGTACATCCCCGACTTGAAACCCCGACCGGTCGCGCTATAGGTGCTACTACGAAACCGCAAGTATACGGAACAGTTAATCATACGACGAGACTACCCGTATTCAAGTGATAGCTGATCCCGAGAGAATAGTCCACGAGCTAGGCCTCTAGCCCAGATCTCGTGCGCTACTCACTCGAGAAACCGGTTACAGTACCGTCCTGATTTTAATACTAGAATTTCTCATTGATTTTTCATGTATATATTTTCCTGTAAATATCCGTTTCATATTCCGTTTAAAATGTAAATATTTATATTAATAGAAACCATTTTAATTTGTTTATGTTTTATAATTCACCGTTTAGTAAGCAATAACGAACCCTCCCTTCTTCGACTATTGAGCAAAGGGTATTATCGACGATCCCGACCTGACCAGATGCAACCCCGTTATATCGTTACAAAGGTAACGAACCGATTAGTCTAGATATACAGAGCGTACCAGATACCGATACCGAAACCGAAAGAGCGCGCTGTATATCTGGCTCCAGAGCGTCACTAGGAAGTGTCGTTGTATGCTTTCACCGAAATCGATCCGATATCGTTGCATAATTGACGTCCGACCAGAAAGTATCGTTGCACAATCTTCGATGGTTGAAAAATATTTGCCACTTAAGTCAGGAATTGGGATTTTCTGTAAATTTTAAGCCATGCGAATGAAACATTTTTTTGTAATTTTTTTGCACGTACCCACGTATAATATAATATTTTTTGATAATTTCAGTATTTTATAGGAATTTCAAAGTAAATACAATATTTCCTCGTATGTTTTAGTAATTTTTGATACTTATAATTTGTGCACCTAATTTTGGAAGTAGCACCCCTTCGGTACATACAACTCGCGACAGTACAGACGTGGCTGCTGCGCACATGCGCATTAACAAATGTCTGATTGAGGAACATTATAAATTCTGTCGTTCTGGCTTATGACCTGACGTTTATTGTTTGCGTACTGTCGCTTTTCTGTTTGTATTTTTAATAATTACTTTGAATTAGTTTAATTTATTAGTCTATTCGGTGATTAGTTCTTATCGCGCAAAAAAGGCTGCTTCAAATGTGACATTTGTAAACATACATTTTCATGTAAAACATAATTATCTAGACATGTTCGAAACATCCATAAGTGTGAAAAGGATCACAATTACAGTAAAGATCTTTCAAAGGTTTCGAGACTGATTTGCCCTCATGATGACTGTCTAGAAAATTTTAACAATTATGAACTGATGAACTGATGAACACGACATTAAAATTGAATCCTGAAACCGGTAAAATATTTAAATAAAACGTTATATATTGGTAGTTCGCGAAGTATTTATTTGTTAAATCATGAACTAGAAGAATTGAAATTTACTTCTATATCTGGTGGGTAGTTTAATTATTTTTTTATTAGGACCTGACTAAGTATAATGTAATAATCTATTGTAAACAGGTCATACAGGTTGCTTATAAAATCTCTATTCTTTGAATTAAATTTGTAATTCAATTTCAGAATTTCAGAAGTGGAAAGACCAAATGCAGCAGCAAACACAGTGTACTTGATACTTTTGTTAAAGCATTGTCTGATGGAACTAAAAAGTAAACATATGACTGTTACCGTTCTTATAATTACATTAGTAAAGGCAAGAATATGAGGTTGATCAAATTAATGGGTTCCAATAAAACTGGAAAAGCTTGTCCGGCTAGAATTGAGATTACGATCACTGAAAATGATGGTGATGAAACTATTTCGGTTCAGTTTTGGAAGACACATTCTGGGCATTCACTGGAAATGGGCCGCATTGTTTTGAACAAAGAATCAAGGATTGCAATAGCAGGTACCGAACGTAAAATGTTTTAATAAATGGTTTGAAAAATTTTACCATATTTTTTTTACAGGAAAGCTGAAAGAAGGGGTTTCTTTTGACCACATACTAAACAATTCGTGATAGCGAACTGAGTAGCGAAAGTTTCAATCATTATGTCTGTTAGAATGTAAGGATATGCACAACAATATTGATTGTTCAACGAAACGGCATCAAAATGACGCAGTTAGTTTAAATTATGGGTTATGGGTTGAGGAAATGAAGAGCCTTGGTGAAGAGTGTCCAGTATTGTTCTACAAAGGTCAGGAAGAGGCTGATGCGATTTTGCAAACGAGAGATCCTGCTTTAATTATAATGAGTACCTTTCAAGGACAGCAGTTGCAAAAGTTGGGCAGAGACAAAATTTGTATCGATGGTACCCATGGCACTAATGCCCATAATATTCAATTGTATACCATTATGACTGTAGATGAATTTGGATCGGGATGCCCGGTCGCTTTCTGTTTTTCAAATCGTTCAGATGAAGTAATTTTTCGCATTTTTTTTGATAAAGTAAAATCGAAAGTGGGTATTATTAATGCAAATATTTTATGTCCGATGATGCCCTTGCATTCTACAATGCTTGGTCATGTGTAATGAGTATAGTCCCTCACAAACTGCTTTGTACTTGGCATGTAGACAGCAACTGGCGTAGCAATTTAAACAAGTAATAGAAATTTTAAATAAAGGTGATGATTCTGTACACTTGGAAACTGTTGAAAAGGTCAATGTTCAAGCCCGTTTGTATTCAACCAAAAAGAAAAATACACAAAAAAATGGCTTTCATAAACCTACTATCAATGAGGAAAATGTTATATTGGGTGGGCTCCTTAATAATTCCAACAGGACTCTCATATCCATAAAGGATTCGACCACACATATGAATTGAATGAATAATGTTCATGCTCATGTATAGGTTGTAGTAAATGTAACTATGTATTTTAATATTGATTATTCCGAAAAACATCCTAACGTTCTATTTTGTCTGTCGATTCATTTTTGTTTCAACTTACAGTTATGCGTTCGCTTTATATACAGGCTGTCTTAAATTCGGTGTGCAACATGGGGATCTCTGTTATGTTAACAGCTACACCCTAGGTTTAAATTCGGCAAAGTTGCCAAATATTATGCTGACTAATGTCCTCAAAAGAAAATCGAGATGTTCTTAACCGTTCCCGTGAAAACTGAAAAAAACTGAAGAATTGCGTTTTCGTTTTTTGGCTATAACTTCTTTGTTTCACCTTGTATCTTCATTCTGTAAAAACTTTTACATTGGCACTTTTTATTCTCTATTTGATAGCATTGTCACTCATTCGTTTTTGTTTTTTAAAGGCCAACTTCAGTTTTTCTTATGGGCGCCATATCTGAGTGACAGGTGAGCTTATCCGCGTTATTTTCCTGAATACAACGATGTGCTTCATGTTGACTTTCTTCATATTTTTACAGTTTCTATAAATTCTTGCCGATTTTTATTTCTGCGTTCTAATTATCTAGGACAAAATCAGAAATAATGTGAGTTACCATGGAAACAAAGTAACCTAATAGCAAATTATTGAAATCTAATTGCTCATTCTGTCTCAACTAACAATAGAGTTCAATCATATCTCGTTTTCTTTGTTAGGGAACATTTTCAGGTAATACAAAAAATTCGAAAACGTAAAAGAAGAAGTGATAACAGCATCAGGAACCTAGGAACACAAAAAATGAAAATGAACCAAACAAAAACAAATTCAAGGCGGGAAAAATGTAAAAAAATACGACACAAATCGAAAAAACTTGCAAGCGAAAATTATTAGTAACTTGACGTTAGGTGACTTTGTTTTCATGGTAACTCACATTATTTCTGATTTTGTCTTAGATAACTAGAACGCAGAAATAAAAATCGGCAAAAATGTATAAAAACTGTAAAAATATGAAAAAAATCAACATGAAGCACATCGTTGTATCCAGGAAAATAGCGCGGATTAGCTCACCTGCCACTCAGATATGACGCCCATAAGAAAAAATGAAGTTGGCTTTTAAAAAACAAAAATGAATCGACGTAGCCAATGAGTGACAATGCTATCAAATAGAGAATAAAAAGTGCCAATGTAAACGTTTTTACAGAATGAAGATACAAGGTCAACCAAAAAAGTTATAGCCAAAAAACGAAAACACAATTTTTCAGTTTTTTTCAGTTTTCACAAGAACAATATAAGAACATCTCGATTTTCTTTTGAGGACATTAGTCAGGATAATATTTGGCAACTTTTCCGAATTTAAACCTAGGGTCTAGCTGTTAAGATAACAGAGATCCCCATGTTGCACACCGAATTTCAGACAGCCTGTATATATACTGAGTAGAGTTATTAAGTGGTATGTATGCAATCATGTCCGGAAATGAGGGGATTCTTTCTTGAGAAGTAAAGAAGTCACTACGTGTTTTCAATTATTGTCGTTTCTTTGAGTTTTTTTTTTGTTGTTATAAAATAAGTTTTTGGTGTCTACACAATATTCACAGGTCAGTTAGTGTTCATTATCCTGTTTTCCATGTATCATGATCCCTTTGACATCTCCCACCTACCTAAGGCCTCGGCTATACTTGCGACTCTGTCGTTGCGATTCTGTCGTTGCGGTTGTGTCGCAGAAATGAAACACATTGTTTCTTATGTAGCCGGCTATATCATCTGCGACACAAACGCAACTGGTCACGTTTTTGCTCCGGTGCGACTGAAACGCATTCCACGCATTCTTATGGAAGCGGCTATATTTGCGGCAAATTAGATAGTTCTGTTTTGTCAGTCGAGAAGCACACAACACAATGTTTGATACGAAAAATTTCATAAATGAAATTCGTTTGCGACCTCCCTTGTGGGATATCAAATTAAAAGAATATTTTAACCGGGACATAAAATCTAAATTGTGGATTGAAGTGGCAGAAGCTGTTCTTCCAAATTGGGATGAACTTGAAACTGATTCGAAAAATAAAGAAGGTAAGAAGATCTTTTTTTATTATTTTAATAATTATAACAAACATATTAAGTATATAAGTGCAACTTAAACATAGTTTAATTTACGTAAAAGATTTATTGCCAATGTGGTTACATTTTAAATCATATCGTATTGCCAAGGCACGCTACCTGGAGGGTTAACAAAATAATCAGTCAATTTATCTCTAACACCCTTAGACTTTAAGGATGGGTTACCAGTGCTAATCACTGGAATATCTTCCATATCACAAGTAAGTGTTTCCTCAAAACGAATACCATCGCGTAATCTTACAAAGTTGTGTAAAACGCAGGTAGCTAGTACTATAATCTCTACAAAATCAGGATTGAGATTTATAGGGGTGTGCAAAACACGCCATTTGTTAGAAAGAATTCCAAATACGCATTCAACAAATCTGCGTGCTCTCGAAAGGCGGTAATTAAAAACTCTTTTTCTTAAGTCGAGGCCTTTTTGGCAAAAGGCTTCATAACGTGCACACTCATGCCAAATGCTTCATCTGCCACAAAAACATAGGGCATCGGTGTTTTATCTCTATAATTTGGCAATGATTTATTGTCTGGCAAATTTAAATGACCCTTAACCAATTTATTATATAAAACTGATTGAGTAAAAATATTAGAGTCCGCAGTCCTGCCATAACTTCCTACATCAACAGTCACGAAACAATAATTAGCATCTACTAAAGCTAGCAACACAATAGAACAATAGTTTTTGTAATTAAAAAAGTTCGAACCAGACAGTTCAGGCTTTACAACTCTAACGTGTTTACCATCTAACGCACCGATGCAATTAGGAAAATTTGCTGTTTTTTCATACTCCTCAGCTATTCTAAGCCAGTCTTCTTTCTGTGGCTGACGCATGACTTTTTCTTTCAAGACAAACCAAAGTGCATTACATGTTTCCCAAATTATGTCTGAAATTGTTTTTCGACCTAAACGGAATTCAAAGTATAGAGAACGGAATGAGTGTCCTGTCGCAAGAAACCTAAAATAAATAGAAAAATAAGTTTAACGTGTACATTGCCAGGTAATATGAATTAATTTGAAACGTATTGTTTTTTAGTTAAAGAACTGCAGAAGAAGTGGAGGAATCTCAAAGATGCTTTTGCAAGAGAAATTCGCCTGCAAAAGGTTCCTAGCGGAAGTGGGAATAAACAAAGGAAACGTTATATCTATTTTGAAGAGCTCTTATTCCTCAAGGGTTCTACAGAATTAAAAGAGTAAGTAATCATGAATTCATGAAAACAACAAAATGGGGCCAAAGGCGATTATTTATTACAAGTTTTATTTTAGGACCAGTACAAACATTGAGGATAACGATTCCATGAGCCAAGGCACTTCGGCCAATCAAGAGGATGACTCATATACAAATCGAGAAGAATTACAAACAGATAACCCACCCTCTGGGTCTCGCATAGCTTCGGTCCGAAGAAAAACTGCTAGACCAGGTAAATCTTTCGAAGCGAAAGTACTTGAGCACATGCAGTCTAAGAAGAATGAGGCACCAGAAAATGAGGATGCTGACAGGCTATTTTTGTTATCGCTATTGCCCATGTTCCATGAATGTTCATTACAAACTAAATTATGGGCAAGAATCAAAATTCAAGAAATAATGCAGCAGGCTCTGCAATTTCGCCATCCTACTCGATCGCCCCCACCTCAAAATTTTTATAATTTCAATCCCTCTGCATCACATCTTCACGCGTCTACTTATACTTCACCTAGTCCCTTACCAGGGTCTATGCAAGTTTGTAACACTACTTTAGTCAATAATCCATCAAACTATATGGCCATGGGAAGAACGCATCGAGCTTATCCTAGTACTAGTACACCATCTCCCCTAATCTCACCTGACAATCAGCAAGATTCTAGTTCATCTTCTTACCACAATATAGTTTCCCCAGCCATATCGGACACTATGTCTGATATATATAGTGTATATGGTGACCAATAAAATGTACATGAAACAGTTGTAAAATATTTCTCACCTTAATGTCACAGCAAGCCTTTCCTCCGGTATAATGCTATTTTTGAATTTGGTTTCCTGTTTCGTGATAACTGGCCTTACATAAGAGCAAAGTTCATCAAAAGAAGATATACTCATTCTAAAGTAGGAGAAAAATTTATCTGGATAACTTCTTAGTGAATTAAACAGGGTATGAAACTGTCCGTATGAGAGTCTCTGTGCGGTAATAGGGTGCACAGAATACCTTCTTTTTTTCTTCTTTTTCTTTAAATACCTAGAAACGGCAATAGCTAGCAAAAGATCATCCTTACTCAACGTCATATTTGCAACTGAATATTGTATTTTTATAAAAAAAACCACGGTCGCGACTATCGCATAGCCACCCTCTCAAATATGTTGATTCTGCGACATTACCGCAACGACAGAATCGCAACGACAGAGTCGCAAATATAGCCGAGGCCTTAAGCGACCTGCGCGACGAAATTACCGAAGTCAGACAGACGAAAACACGCGCAGAAGAAGTCAAGTCGTTGTCGTCGAAAAATAGTAAAAAAACGTTCTCGTACTTTATTTTGCCTACAAACCAAAGTTATTGTGCATTTACAATCCATTTTGTGGTCAAATAATAATAATGAAAACTACAGCGTCAAATATTAATACTGAGTGCAGCAAGTTGAACATCAGACTCTCCAATCAACAGGAGTTTCAATTTGCCTTTGGAGCATTTAACGTCATCGCCCAGAATTCGGGGATTCACAAGGTAAGGTCGTTATTCCTTTGTTAATTCCCTACATCGTCTTGTCACCCCCGCGAATCACAAACAGTTTGATTTAATTATTCGTTTGTCAATAATTATTTCTTGTATTTGTCCCAAAAGATATAATGTTCTTTGTTTTTGTTCAATCGCAAATTTTGTCATCAGATAGTGTGTCAATTAACGTTTTCCAACCGTAAGCGACAGAGGCAGAGAATTGAGTTTCTTGGGCCCCTGTAAGCACTTTTCAACTCATAGCTGTGAGCAGCTTTAAATAGCCCGCAGTACCCACTGACAAAAGTTGGTTAATTAACAAATATTCTTCTGTTTTATATGTTGCAGAGTGAGTTTTTATGTAGCATGTTAAATTATTTATGAGTCTCTGATGATAAAATTTTTGTGTTCGGAACGTAAGTTATCATCCGCGATATTTCCATTTCCATGTCTTCTGGCGACATTACTGTATATTTTGTTTTGATGTTTTTTTGAATTTTTGAATATCTAATGATTTTCTTTGTGGTTGTATTGTATTGAGTATTGTGAATAAAAATAGCAGATTTATACTGGACTGAGAGCGAGGTTTTTCCCTGTACGTGCTCTTTTTGCCCTCGGGAGTCCAAGTCAGGCTGAGCACGTCCATGGTAGATTTGATATGTAATTCAAATAAAATATATTTGAATAACTGTTTTTCTCCTTCCAATTTTTCCAAATAAACTATTTCATCAGTGCAATTCTAGACAAAATTTGTTTTTTGAAATTAACACAACGTATGGGTATAATTTTTAGGCGATCGAAAATTATGATTTTGACTGTTTTCTGTTCTTGGCCTGGGTTAGGGATATTGCAAGGTATGTATACTGTTTTTTCTGTTGTCCATCAATAAATTATAACTTGTACCTTAAGAATACTAATAAAATATTCATTAATTATTGCTTTTGTGTTGAAATACTGAAATCATCATAAATTTAATGTAATTAAAAAAATGGCATTGTTTCTATAAAAACATTGATCAGTAATAAAATAACAATTTCCCGAAATATATTCCAAATCTCAAAGTATAAAAGAAAGCACGAATTACTTGATACAATTTCCCGAATGTACTCGTTCATTCCACAAAGAGAATTTCGTTACGCAATTAATTTTCCGGGGTCATGAAGTCATGATGTTAAAAGATACACTCCCATGACCAAAAGTCCGCGCCATATCCTTTTGAAATGCGCATGTGCATGACAGCCATATCGGTACTGTCGCGAGATTGTCGTCCTTCGGTAGACACCAATCGAATTATCAGTTTCGGCTTATTTTTGTTTCGTTTTCGGTTTGGTCTTTATATTTCGTTTGGTTTCGGTTTCAGCCATCTTATTTCATACTTTTTAAAATTGATTTTAATGCTTCAATAATTACAATACTTCAGTACTCTTTAATACTCTATTGGTATCGATGCTCTATGCATACTTTCTAGTATTGCTCAGTAGCTACTATATTCGTGCTCTGTAATGCATACAGTTTGTAAACAAATAAAATATTCTATACATTATCAATCACAACCATGTTTTCTACCATCAATTACAGATTCTAATGTTCCGTCAAATGTAAAATTTCAAGAACCTCTTGCAACTACTTATCAGGTGACTTCACCACAACCATCTACTAGTGATATGCAGATAGAACATTTTGGTAAGTGTAGTTTCAATTAATTAAATTAATAAAATAAATTAATTGTACAAATGTATCACAAAAAATTCATTCAGTAAAAATTTAAAATGCTCAGTAGAAACAGTTTGAAATTTTGTACGAAACCTAAAAAAAGTTGACCTGATGGTCAGGTTAGGGAAAGGCAGTTTAATAAGATGGTGCCATCCGAGACCACACGTAATAAACGGCCCATATATGTGAGCACGTAAGTCACAGAACTACACCGATTTGACACAAGACTGCCACGTTTCTTTGTGAAAATTAAAGTAATGGCAATAAAAATATTTTTTCAAGATCAAATAGAAAACAGGTAAATAATGAGCACTAGAAAACTATATTATATTATATTTTTTTCTGTAAATTTAGGAGAAAATGTTGAAAATGACTGAGGAACATTCGGAAAAAATAATCCCATTTGGCTCTGAGATTTCTGAGTCCTCTGAAATTGAAAAGGAACTAACTCCTATGAAGTCCCTACGGACCGAGGTGCAAACGAGTTCGAAATTCACAGAACACATTTCGCGGAAAGAAAAAATGCGAACAAAACTAAAATATTTGCAAAATAAAATAAGGAGGCTTCAAAAGAAATCTGAAGAGGTGTCGTAAAAGTCTGAGTTGCAGTTGGATGATGTGAAAGTTGCCCATTTCAAAAAATTGTGTGACAAATTTCTTTCTCCAGAAGCAGCTGCTGTTGTGAAAGTACAAGCTGATCTGTATGGTAAACGACGAAGAGGAAGGCGTTATAGTAATGCAGTCAAAGAAATCCAATGATCCTCGAACACTTTTTATTTAATCAAATTGGTACCGGTTTCGAGGTCATAAATCTAACACCCCATCATCATGGCCCAGAAGATACATAACATCATTAATCCCCTTTCACAAAAATCACCAAAAAACACAGTAAAAACTACTTACAGTGAATAATTAAAGCTAGGAATCTACTGCAACGTTACATCCACCAAAAGCCTCAACAGAGGGGAAGAAATCCCAAATGAAAACGGAATTGCTCCGAAACATTCGACAAAAACTTAATTAACAAAGCCTTAAGGGCACGAAACCAGCAAACAAATGTAACTGGGGTACATAAAAAACATTTTTCTCCTGAAAAAAGCAAGACATTCAAAATTGGCTCGAAACCTCTACAGAAAATACAAACCCAAGTCAGAGTATCAATAAAGCATCTAATATTGTCCAGAATTTTTCATAAAACTACTCAATAAAGTAGGACAATCACAAATTATACAATTAAAACAGGAACAATTTGCCGACTCTCGTAAAATGGCGCTAGGAAGCCTTTTTTTGTTTTTAAAAAATCCTCAAAGAAACAAAATCAAATCTGAAGGCAAATACCTATTGTCACATTACCTTTGGAAATATTGTGGGATTGTACGCAGGGTTGAGTGGATTGTTACTTTTCTCATTGCCAATAAAATGGGCACTACAAATTTTGTCATGAGCTTTAGGTAACCACAGAGTTTTTTTGTTGTCACTAAAAATAGCCAAGACAGATCTCTGGTGATTAACATGATTACATTACACACTACAGCCTTACCTGTCTCTTCGTACACTGTTAATCCAAATCTGCCTTCTCTCATATTCATACCATCTTCCTGGGAAGTTGTAAAACTTTACACTTTCTGTGTTATAGTATGCGTTGTGGCAGCCAACAACACAACAATTTGTTTTAGAATGTGAACGAATCTTTTCCATATTGTCCGTGAATATTACTTAATAGATTATGTACACTGGCATGCCAAAGTACTGTCAACACACTAATTTATCCTCAAAGCGGTTACTAAATTTCACGCAATTTTAACTTTTATATGGCAGTTCTTGAACCGGTAAAATAATTTATGACGATTACAATAAAAGTGTTTTCTAAAATTATTTAAACCAGATTAATTCTGAATTTCTGAAAACGCCTGTCAAAATCTGCCCAAAATACTTATGTCAAATGTCAAATAAAACTTGTTTTCCTGAATCAATTGCTTAAAATCGATGCCAGGTGGCGTTGGGTGCATATTCGCAGACCGCCTATATTTAATAATCTCCTGGACTTTCGAGCCGATGCAGGAGATGACGTATTAAAAACTCATCTTATGAGCGCGGACAAAAATGCGAAATATACTTCACATAGAATTCAAAATGAATTAATAGATACGAGTTGTGAACTTGTAAGAGAAAAAAATGTACGGCGTGTCAATAGGGCTAAATATTTCAGCGTATTAGCCGATGAAACAGCGGATATCAGTGGTACAGAACAGTTATCTATAGGCGTTCGTTTCGTGGAATGTGGAGATACTAATAAGTTTTTTATAAAAGAAGGATTTCTGGGATATGTTCCTCTCGTTGCGATGGATGCTAAGACAATTTCACATGCTATATTGGAACATTTACAAAAATGGGGCTTAAATTTGGAAAATATTGTAGGCCAAGGCTACGACGGTTGTTCAACAATGGCTGGACAAATCGGTGGTGTTCATAAAATAATTCAGCAGCAGTTCCCTCAAGCTCAATATTTTCACTGTTCATCCCATAAATTGAATCTTATTATTAATGATTTAAACAAAGTCCCAGAAATAAGAAACACAGTGGGGGCGATAAAAGAAATTATTAAATATTTCAGAGAATCACCTCTGAGGCGTAGAACTATACAAAAAACATCCCTTTACTGTGTGAAACTAGATGGTCCGCTAAATATAAAAGCATACGACATTTCAATGAAATAGTTTTGAACATCATTGACGCTCTAGACGATTTACAAAAATCACCATCTGGTAATACCAGAGCACGAGCGTTTCAATTACTCAGTGCAACAACTTCTTCTTCTTTCGTAATTTCAATGAAGATTCTATCGAAGTATTCGACGATGTTAGAACCAGTCACAAATATGTTACAAGGAATCGACGTCGATTTGCTTGCGGTCAAAAAACACAGAGAGGACGCCGAATCAGTGTTCCACTTAATATATGAAGATGCTGAAGAAACAGCCAAAGCAAGTAATTTTGAATTAAGCATTCCTCGACTGGCGGGCAAACAAACATGCCGTTCAAATTATAAGGTAAGTTCGCCAGAGGAGTATTTTCGAGTTTCATTTTTTTGCCGTATTTGGATTCTCTTTGGGCATCGCTGGCCGAAAGGTTTTCAGAAGGAAAAGACGCTCCGTTCTCACTTTTCAAATTACATCCTAAATGTTTGAAACTTTTAAACGAAAATGAATTCATGATCATAGTAAATAACATTAAGAAACTGTATGGACAGTTTTTAGATAACTTTGATGCTTAATCTATGCTTTGGTACAACATAAATAGAACCGACGAGAACATTGCGACCATGGAATTAAATAAGTGCGATTTTTTTTCATCCGTAAAAGAAGCACTTAAAATTGGTCTCACTATTGAGAGGTCAATCAGCACACTGAGACGAGTGAAACCTGGGTTAGATCAACGATGTGTGATGGTAGACTTTCAGGGTTATGTATGTTGAGTGTGCACTGGGAGTTTGTGACAGAGGATGGAAATTTTGTAAGGGAAGTAGTCGACAAATTTTCTTTGGTGTCCAGTAGGCTACAGCTACTTTTTAAAAAATTATTCTTTTTAGTTTACCTTAAAGAAATTCAAGAATCAATTGTACCCCTAACCACATAAATTTTGAAATACTATATACACATTTCGGCAGCTAAGCTGCCATCTTCAGTAGCAGGGAAAAACCTATAGTAATAAAAATGGCAATAACAGCATTAATGCAAAAAACAAATTATATATATGACAATAATAATAACAACAATAATGATGATGTGAAACACTGATAGTGACAATAACAATAATATAGGTCAGGTATTCTCTGCTCACCACTCCGAAAGAATCGAAGTGCACTCGATCAGCTCTCAAGCTAGAATGAACTCCGCACGGAGAAAATCCCCAATATATACTTAAAGTGACGTAGCACTGACGTTACTTGTGACATCAACATTAATCACACTAGGATAGAAAATTCAATATCCGGGCATACGCTCATTTTTATACCACTCTATTCTTATTTTCACTATCACAAATGTACAAAAGGGTTGCCATTGCCATCTTTACTGCAGTTTCAATTAAAATATCCTATCTTCAGGATAATTGACTTGAATGAAACAAAAAGAGAAAATGAATCCCATATTACCAAATAACCTCGAAGGTCCATGGCTTATATGGGCTAGCAAATAACTACAGTAAACTGCAATAAAGAAGACCTTGACCCCTGCACCCTTTCATTTTTCTGGTTAAACCCTACTCGCCTACACATTAACGACATCTAACAATTCGGGACCTAAGTGCCTACGTCATACGTCAGATTTCATTCCAAACAAAACAAAAGCACGTGCCATTTGACGTTTATCGATATTATTTACAACGCCTTAAACTAGTTTTTGCAATATAATTATAGACGTTTTGCAGTGAAAACAGATTATTTTCAATTTGTGTGTTGGGCTTACGCGTAAAAACTTGAAAACAACCTATATGTAATAATAATTATATTTCAAAGGTTAGGTTAAAACGTCAGAAAGCACGTGGCTTTGTTTTGTTTGGAATGAAAATCTGACGTTTGTGACGCGCCACTTATCTCCCGAATACGGAATCAGAAATTGGACCTAAATCTGAATTAATAAGTTTACCTTCATACTTGCGAATAAACATACTCTCATAAGCGTCTAATTCCCTATTGTCCGATACCGACCTCATAAGCCGAAGACCCTTCTCATGTACAGGGTGGCCGGTATCAAAGATATGTTGGGCAACACTTGACTTCTCAATCCTATTATATCTAAAATGTGCCATATGTTCCTTAAACCTAGTGACGATTGTACGCCTTGTTTGCCCAATATAACTCTTGTCACAGCTACTACACTGTATTTCATAAATTCCAGACTTCTGCTTGTCCTCTACTTTATCCTTGGGATTTCCCAACAGCTGCTTGATGGTATTCTTAGCGGTACATGCTACACATAAAGAAAATATAGTTGTTAATGAATCGTCCGAGACTTTCAATGATACAGAAATTGCCTTCCTTAATAAAGGTTTAAAATTTAATTTGCCTTTTCGAAAATTGCCGGTTATGGATATGGTAGCGGGTATTGAGAGTTCTGTTCAGAAATTGGATAACTTGGATAGGAACTTTATTAGGAGCGCATGCAAAATACAAATTACTAAGAACATAAAGGATAATAAATATAAAAGTAAGAGCACAGTGAAAAACAATCACTATTATAGTATCGTTGAAGGACTCAGACAAAAAGATCGTTTTTATTTGAAAGCGGACAAGGGAAATAAGATTGTGGTATTAGATAAAGCAGATTACTTCAATAGAGTGGAAACTTTTTTGAAGGATGGTCCATACAAAGAGGTTAAGAAAAATCCATTGCCAAAATTGGTCAGTTCGGCTAAGAATGCCATGAAAGATTGTCCAAATCTTATTACCCCCCAAAACAAATTTAGGTTAAGTGTGTCTAATCCTGTAGTTCCCAAGATGTATGTCCTTCCTAAGATTCATAAACCAGGTAGATCGGTGAGACCCATCATTTCCGGTATTAACTCGCCAACCTGTCTGCTTTCTAAATGGCTAACGAAGGAATTCACCGCATTGCCCACAGCTCCGGAAAGTTTTTCAGTTGTGAATTCGTTGGAGTTTATTAATAAAATTAAAAAAAAAATATAGTGCTTGATGAGGGTGAGCTGTTGGTTTCTTTCGATGTTGTATCGTTGTTTCCAAGTGTACCTATACCTACCACGCTTGCATATTTGGAGGAGCTACTGACTGAAAATGAAGTGGACAGAATTGTAGTGGATGAATATTTAAAATTGACCTCATTATGCATGTCCCAGAATTGTTTTCAAATTAATGGTAAGTTTTTTGAACAGCAGGAAGGGACTGCTATGGGCAATAGTTTATCTCCGTTTTTGGCTAATCTGTTCACGAGTAGGTTTGAAGTGTTGTTTAAAAGAGATAGTGAGTACTTCCCTCGAGTATGGTTGCGTTATGTGGATGACGTGTTCGCTGTTTTTGATACCAAGAGGAGTAGAATTGAGGATTTTTTAGATAATTTAAATTCACGTTATAATAGTGTGAAATTCACATTTGAAATGGAACAAAATGGTTCAATCCCTTTTTTGGATGTCTTGGTTGTTAGGAACAGCATTGGCGGATTGGGATTTGATGTGTATAGGAAGGATACTAATATAAGTAGGTTCATTGTGAATGATTCACAACATTCAATACAACATAAACTTTCGGCTTTGCACTTTCTGGTCAACAGATTGTTGTCATTTCCTCTGTCAAAGGTAAGATATCAAAAAGAATTAAAATATATAAAAGATGTTGCGATTCATAATGGGTACACGACTGTCTTAGTTGATAGATTGATAAGCAGAATTAGACACAAAAAGTTTGTTAAGGATTCCACGACTTTCTCCATGTCACCTATTGAGAATAAGAAATATGTTAAAATTCCGTATAGTTTGACACATACCAGAGGCTTGGAATCTATTTTTAAGTCGCAAAATTTATGTGTAGCATATACCGCTAAGAATACCATCAAGCAGCTGTTGGGAAATCCCAAGGATAAAGTAGAGGACAAGCAGAAGTCGGGAATTTATGAAATAAAGTGTAGTAGCTGTGACAAGAGTTATATTGGGCAAACAAGGCGTACAATCGTCACTAGGTTTAAGGAACATATGGCACATTTTAGATATAATAGGATTAAGAAGTCAAGTGTTGCCCAACATATCTTTGATACCGGCCACCCTGTACATGAGAAGGATCTTCGGCTTATGAGGTCGGTATCGGACAATAGGGAATTAGACGCTTATGAGAGTATGTTTATTCGCAAGTAAGAAGGTAAACTTATTAATTCAGATTTAGGTCCAATTTCTGATTCCGTATTATTAGATGTCGTTAATGTGTAGGCGTGTAGGGTTTAACCAGAAAAATTAAAGGGTGCAGGGGTTAAGGTCTTCTTTATTGCAGTTTACTGTAGTTATTTGCTAGCCCATATAAGCCATGGACCTTCGAGGTTATTTGGTAATATGGGATTCATTTTCTCTTTTTGTTTCATTCAAGTCAATTATCCTGAAGATAGGATATTTTAATTGAAACTGCAGTAAAGATGGCAATGGCAACCTTTTTGTACATTTGTGATAGTGAAAATAAGAATAGAGTGGTATAAAAATGAGCGTATGCCCGGATATTGAATTTTCTATCCTAGTGTGATTAATGTTGATGTCACAAGTAACGTCAGTGCTACGTCACTTTAAGTATATATTGGGGATTTTCTCCGTGCGGAGTTCATTCTAGCTTGAGAGCTGATCGAGTGCACTTCGATTCTTTCGGAGTGGTGAGCAGAGAATACCTGATCTATATTATTGTTATTGTCACTATCAGTGTTTCACATCATCATTATTGTTGTTATTATTATTGTCATATATATATATTTTTTTTTTTGGGCATTAATGCTGTTATTGCCATTTTTATTACTATAGGTTTTTCCCTGCTACTGAAGATGGCAGCTTAGCTGCCGAAATGCGTATATAGTATTTCAAAATTTATGTGGTTAGGGGTACAATTGATTCTTGAATTGATTATTTAACCACGGTCTCTTGCATCTTAATCCTTACCTTAAAGAATATATATTTCCATTGGTTTCATTTGTGTCAAAAAATGTATTTACTTAAGTTTTGAAATAATTTTATTTACCTATTGTTATTTATAGGTACTTACCAAAGAAACTTGTTAAATTTTTATATGTGCAATGCTAATTTGTGTTTGTAGCCATTTTCTTAATAAAGTTTTTTAAAGGTTTATTTGAAAATACAAACAGGGAGGGGGGGCAACTACTCCCCTTGCCCTTGCCCATGGCTCGTGGAAAACTACAGACAAAACGGGGAAGTCCCGAAAGTACATCACTTAATCTTATTGCACAATAAACTCGCACATTACGCAATTGCACAACACTTCGCCGGCACTTTTCCTGTGGTGCTTTGTGCATTCCTTCTTGTGCTACTAACTTGTTTCTTTGTTTAGGGGCTCGTAAATTGTGAATTTGCGGGAAAACCAACGTAAAAATGCAGAGAAATGTTTGTAGAGAACCAGAATTTTGTAAAACTGAGACTGGACGGCGTTCCTTGGCGATTCTTTGCGTGTTTTAAACTGGGAATGCTGGGCATTCGGACCACTTTATGTTGAGAGAATTTAAGAAAACACGAGAAACTGTTGCTTATAATTTTTAAACTTCCTCACAAACAATACGCATAACAACACTAACTCCACGATTAACTAAAACATGCATTGAACATTTTAACTTCTAAATTTGAGAGATGCGCACAATTTCTTTCAACTCTTCTCCGGACGCCCGGACACATTCAATACTAATAAAACACAGTGACTTCTAATTTTTTATTCATCACATTTGACAATCTTCTTACGCAGCGCAAGAGATATACATATAATTTTAAGAATAGGAAGTGTATAGCCGTCCGGTAAGCGGATGGACAATTTATTATGAATGTTAAAAGTTTTTCAATATTGCATGTTTCGAATGTGCATGGAAAACCGTAGACCACTGGTTTCGTCCTTTTGGGACTCATCAGTACGGTGCTTTGCCCTACACACTCGAAGTACGCAATATTGCTTGCTTTATATATACTTACACGCTTGGTGTAAGTATTAGCAAGAGCTAATTATTTGCCGAATTATGGGGCGGTTATGAGTGGTACTGGACCGTTCGAACAACTACTCCTCGGGCAAATACCCCGCCAGGCATTGAATTATAGAACTAAATCCAGATTTTATGTACTACGAGATCCATACTGAATGCTACCCCAACAATATCGTTGGGCTTGGAACATCCTTAGATCTCTACGTACTTTCTGCTCCCAGCAGTAGGAATGTATGTTAAAAGTTTTTCAATATTGCATGTTTCGAATGTGCATGGAAAACCGTAGACCACTGGTTTCGTCCTTTTGGGACTCATCAGTACGGTGCTTTGCCCTACACACTCGAACTACGCAATATTGCTTGCTTTATATATACTTACACGCTTGGTGTAAGTATTAGCAAGAGCTAATTATTTGCCGAATTATGGGGCGGTTATGAGTGGTACTGGACCGTTCGAACAACTACTCCTCGGGCAAATACCCCGCCAGGCATTGAATTATAGAACTAAATCCAGATTTTATGTACTACGCAATATTGCGTAGTTCGAGTGTGTAGGGCAAAGCACCGTACTGATGAGTCCCAAAAGGACGAAACCAGTGGTCTACGGTTTTCCATGCACATTCGAAACATGCAATATTGAAAAACTTTTAACATACATTCCTACTGCTGGGAGCAGAAAGTACGTAGAGATCTAAGGATGTTCCAAGCCCAACGATATTGTTGGGGTAGCATTCAGTATGGATCTCGTAGTATATAAAATCTGGATTTAGTTCTATAATTCAATGCCTGGCGGGGTATTTGCCCGAGGAGTAGTTGTTCGAACGGTCCAGTACCACTCATAACCGCCCCATAATTCGGCAAATAATTAGCTCTTGCTAATACTTACACCAAGTGTGTAAGTATATATAAAGCAAGCAATATTGCGTAGTTCGAGTGTGTAGGGCAAAGCACCGTACTGATGAGTCCCAAAAGGACGAAACCAGTGGTCTACGGTTTTCCATGCACATTCGAAACATGCAATATTGAAAAACTTTTAACATACATTCCTACTGCTGGGAGCAGAAAGTACGTAGAGATCTAAGGATGTTCCAAGCCCAACGATTGTTGGGGTAGCATTCAGTATGGATCTCGTAGTACATAAAAATCTGGATTTAGTTCTATAATTCAATGCCTGGCGGGGTATTTGCCCGAGGAGTAGTTGTTCGAACGGTCCAGTACCACTCAATTTATTATGAACTTACACGTCCGGATAGCATACACAAAAAGCAAAATTTTGGTTTACCACCTGCTTTATCCGATATAGATGCAATAAATGATCACTTTATTAATAGCGTACCTTCATCTAATGTAAATAATTCGGAACTGTTGGATGAATGGATGATGGCCTAGTTTCCGAAAGTTTGGTCTTAAAGATCAATAAAGGAAATACGAACTAATGCAGCAGGATGGGACAATTTTAATATTGAATTGATAAAACTTTGCTGCCCATATATCCCTCCAATTTTAACGAACATTTTTAATTCAATCATTATAGATTCTTGTTTTCCAACTGCATGGAAAGCAGCCATTATTATGCCATTGCCAAAAATAAATGGGCCGAAATGTTTTAAGGACCTTCGTCCAATTAGTGTTCTTCCAGTTCTATCTAAAATATTTGAAAAAATTATGAACGATCAACTCAAACAATATTTAGATGAAAATAATCTGTTACCAGCGATTCAGTCTGGTTTTCGAGCGGGTTACAGCTGCAGTACTGCTCTGTCGAAAATAACAGACGACATAATCCAGGCTAGAGATGACGGACTATCTACAATTCTAGTGTTGCTTGATCTTAGTAAGGCATTTGACACACTGGATCATAACACTCTTATATGTGTTCTGGGTCACATTGGCGTCTGTGCGGGAGCTTGTAATTTATTGAGATCGTATCTCGCGAATAGGACACAGAGTGTGAAGCTAGATTCCGAGGTGTCGCAGCCTAGAACGGTTAAGTCGGGGGTTCCTCAGGGTTCAGTCCTGGGACCGTTATTATTCAGCATCTACACTAGTAAATTACCTTCTGCCTTAAAATATACGCAAATTCACATGTATGCTAATGATATTCAAATATACTACCGACAACTAATTATTTGACTGCTTGTGAGAACATCAATAATGATTTACTTCAAATTCATAATTTTACTAAACAACATGACGTTCATAATTTGAATATAAGATTTAAGGGGCTGCTTTCTCCTCCTTGTCACAGGACGGCATTATTTGAGCGCAGCTTCCAGTTCTGTATATATAAAAATTATAATTTGTATCCGTCTTTGTTTCGTGAGGCTACTGTGAGGAGCTTTAAACTTAAATACTTTAATTACATAATGTCTAATTCTTGAGAAAAACGACTCATATATTTATTATTATTATTACTATTTTTTGTCTTTTTATCATCGTGGCATCATTTATGATTGGGGAGATGCATATATGTTTAGCTTTAAGATCTGTGTTTCGTTCCGTGGCTGCGGCAGCTTTCGGCTTTTTGTCTACCGGGCGGCTCTTTATTGTGTACTGTTGTATGGGTACTGGCAGGTACAGTTTTATAGGATTCTGTTATTTTATTATTATTATTCAAGGATTAAGTGGTAGAACACGTTTACGTGAACTTCAACTTTGGGATTTCCGAAATGTTTATTTTTGTACTTCTTTTGGCGTATATTTTGTGTTTCTTTGGAATAAAGATTATTATTATTATTATTTCTTTAGAACAGAACCAGTCGGTTGGAACAAAAATGAATGTAATAGAAATAGCAGACGAAGAAGAAGGCCAACACTGCCAGTTTACGAAAAATCGGAATTTTACAGAAAATATAGATGCAGTTGAAATTGAAGACGATGAAGATGAAGAAAGGGAAAGCAATTTTGAGACTGATTCCAATGAGGAGATGGAGAATGTATACAATGAAATGGAAAGGACTATGAATAATAATACTGAAGAACAAGATGAAGAAGTCGAAGAAGATGAAGACTGAAAATAAATAAACAATAACCTAATTTATTCATATACGAGTAAGACTTACATTTTGTTAGATGTTATTTAGAAATTCTGTTTATTTTTGTGTTTACTTTTCAATAAACAGTATACAATTATGTACCTTTGTGTTAAATTTAATTCATCTAATTTTAAATGAGAACAAAAATAAAAGATTGGTCGTGCGACGGTCATATGACGGTCACATGAAGGTCATTGGTAACATTTTATAAATGGCCGTCATTTTACATCACTGCCTTGCAACCGTGACTTTGGTCTCATTAAACGGGTAACGCGAAAAGAAGACCGGACATATACACCTGAAGATTACGCTGTTATGGTTACAAGAGCTAGCAATAAAAAGGACAAGTTTACAATCAAAATGGTGGAAACTGAAGATATTTCGGATTATAAAGGATGGTGGGCGGGAAAATGGAAGAAGGTGGGCACCTCAATGAAAACAAGCAGGAGAAAGGCGCAAAGACAAGAAAAACAGAATTTCAACATTTCAAAGTTCTTTGAGTTTGAATTTGATCATGAGAAATAAGGTGTAATCACCACTAAGGATTTCATAGACGGTATTTTGAAGCATTCTTTTAGATTGAGACTGACAAAAGAACCAGTTCAACCTCCCACTAATAAAGCTTATAAAAGTAAAATACCTATTAACAGAAACAAACAAAATGATATAGGAAAGGTGAAACAGTATATTCCTGTTGAATATGAAGAATTCTATAACGATATTTTAAATTGGCCAACTAAAGACGAACATAATAGTGACGAAGAAATGACTTAAATGAGTAAGAAGCATGTTTCGCAACTAACTACTTGACAACATTTGTACTACAGACTTTAAATTGTTTTGAATATTTTGTTGCCATATTAATGCTCACAAACAAATTTTTGTGATTTACTCAAAACTACTGTTAGTGGACATATTCACTTTCTGCATTGAGCGATTCAAGTATGACAGGCATGATGACGACATAATAGATGTGATTTTAATGAGAAGGGATAACGATAATTCCTCCTACATCCAATCTCAGTTTATGCATACAGCATTCAACAGCTAGACATAATCCGTGCTCACACAGCTAACAGTAGTTGTGAGTTACCCACCTTTTATCTGGATGCTACTGGATCTGTTAGGCCACCTTCCTTCACTAATAAAAAGCCATTTTATTATGCCGGCGTAATTAAAATTCAAAATGAGAAAGTCAGGGCATACGAGATGGTAAGCAGCAATCATGATGCCGCCTCCATTGGTTGCTGGTTAACGAAATTTAAAAGTTTTGCCATTAAGAACGGTAGCAAGTGGCCGCTATTTGATAAGGTGATTGTTGATTTTAGTTTTGCATTTATGAATGCCATAGTAATGCACTGGAATTACATGACATTCAGTATTTAAGAACTTTTAACGTTATTATTTACAGGGATTCTATGCGCCCTAAAAACTTGATTCAAATTAACATATGTTGTTGTCATTTTATGAAAATTATAACTAATGACGTGAATAAGTTTTTTGTAAAAAGGGAAGTAAAAATTCTCTATAAAAAATTTTGGCTTGTGCATTTGGAATAACCAATTCGCGAGCTATGGAAGATTGGTTTGAATACATTTGCTTCATAACTTTGTCTCCAACTGAAGCCGACCGTGTTGTTGCAAGCTTACGAGATCTTTGCAACATAAGGAAGTATGCAACGGAATATGACGATGTTTCAAATGAAAAAACGGATGTAGAGGAAGACTGTAAGTCATATGGTAATACAATTTTTGAGTCTAGTCCATTCTACATAAGGTTCGTTGAAATTTATGAAAGAGTGAAAAGTCAAATTAGTACTCTTCCCGAAAGTGAATAAGAACCAGATGTTAAAAAAGTACATACCCTATTTGCCTTTGTGGTCGGGACTTATGTTACAGGCTACAGATCCCTTTGGGACAAAATGTGTTGAACGTCAAAATAATGCACGTGTAGAGAATTGGTATGGTTTGGTAAAGAATCATATACTTTACGGTCAGTCGAATTTAAAACTCAGTAGATTTTTAAAAAAGGTGCGAACAAAAGTTTTATCCCTTCATAGACAGTTCCCATTTAACATCAAGAGGAAAAGAATTACGTCACAGAAAGCTCAGTTCCCGGAACATGCAGTTGAAAGGAGGGAAAAGAAAGCTAAACGAGCTCATACGTACTTTGAGCCCGGAATACTTTCGTTTTCTCAACTTATTATTAAAGAAGTACCCACTGAACCTATGTCGAAAACCAAAGCGAAATTTCAGAAGTCGCTGCAGTGACTGCCGAGTTTGAAACTCAAACTACGCGCATCTCTGATAATGAAAGCAAATTCGCCAATTTTTTTTCCAATGGCTTGCATTGTGACGAAAGTTACTATAAATCAATAACTTTGTCGACAAAGCATTATTAAGTAAGCTTTTACAAAAGTTTAGACTTGCCTGTTACAGAGTTAACAATAGAAGACTTTAACTGCACAGCAACAACCGGGACGTGTATAGGGAAGTATCTGAATAACTTCGTAATAGATATTGCATTAAATTTGTCAGAACTTCAAAATCTGAAAACGTATGCATTTTAGATTCGTATAAAATGCAACGAATTTTTAACCAACAAGTGCACTTCAGACATAAAAATATTTGGAAAATGCATAAGGCCCGTAAACGCTAACAACATGCACTGGTGCCTCATTTATGCCGATTGTAATTCAAAAGAATTTTATTATATAGATCCATATAAAGATGAGTTAAGCAAAAGTAAGAAAAGTATGACAAAATTCTTAAAAGCATTAAACATTTCCGCCTTAGGCTGGAATGCAAAGATTTCCAATCACTATAAGCAAACAGATGGTTACAACTGTGGCATTTTGATTTTGCAATTTGCACGTCAAATTATCTACGGAGAGCCAATGACGGATATAATACCGCCAGATAGTTATAGAACTATACTGCGGGAATATTTGTTAGAAAATTCTGATTGTGTTGAAAACATTTGTTTAGCATGCGGACGAACAGTAAGTGCAGGAATCAATTAATTTGCGTTTTTAAAGCCGATTTATTGATTTCGGAAAAAGCCTCATTACAGGGTAGTATGGACTACGGTTTTGTTGCCAGATCGAGTACGTGCGTTATTGCCAGGTTCACGCTGATATATAAAAGGGAAAAAGAAAAAGTAGGGAAGACAACAAAAATGAAAAGGTCAACAAATATCAGAAATCTAATAATCCTGAGATGGTTTTTTAAACTACATTTGTTTGTCATGAAACATCAAATGCGGCAGATGTACATTCTGTAGTCTACTTTAGAGCAACAAGGGTTAATAATACACATTCATTTTTCAGAAAATTGCATCATCAAATATTTTACTGAAATTCAGGCCACGCATTTCGGTGCCTCAAAAAACATCTATCTTTACACATTGGATTGTACTACGTGAAAAAAGAAACTAGATTTGAAAAATTCAGCTTTTGCTCTGTAAGCGAAAATTTAGATCATCAGGCATACGCCATATGGGTGCATTTGAAACTACTACTTCAAAAATTGGCCAGATTATTTTCAGATACGGCAAGCATCCATTTCCTTTCCGATGGTCTCACGGCACAATACCGTATTCGAAGCAATATGTTCTATCTTTTAACAAAATTGCCTCCATTATTTCCAAATCTACAAAACATTTCATGGAGTTATAGCGCTAGTGGTCACGGAAAAGGACCCATAAGATGGTGTAGGTGGTGCACTGAAACGCAATGCAAACTGCCTAGTTCTTTTGGGTCGTGATATAGAAAGCGCAAGCGATTTTGTAAAGAGACATCCACTCATTTGACATACCTCTGCGACCACGGTCGTCCGATTCGAAAGTTTGCAGCGATTAGTGCTTTTCTAAATTGTAATATTCAACAAAATAATTTTAAGAGCGGCTCGCAGACCGGCAACGGTGAGTACGTTACTATTTTGGGTACATCATTTTATAGCGAATTTTGGTTCTACGGTTTACATAATTGGTTTTTGTAGGTTATACACTATTGGAAAAATGACTACCCGACCGGGTCCATCACGCGTGAGGCCAAGAAACGACAATTTCTAAGAAACGGTCATGCGTTGGTATGACGAATGTGAAAGTGATGATGACGATTTAGTAAACAAGTCTGATGAATATAATGATGCAAATGATATTGACTCTGAAAATAATGACATTGAAAGCGAACATGATACAGACTCTGAGATAGAAGTTGAAGTGAACGTTATTGAAAATGAAGAGGAAAGTGATACTGAGAGGGATGAGGGACGCGATGAGGAAGAAATGGACCAAATGGCGCCAAGTTAAGAAGTTGACAGTAACATTCCCCGAACTTATGTCTATGGGAAGAATCGATTCAAATGGTCGACTGAACCTGAGAACTCAAGAACAAGGACTAGAAAACATAATATTGTTTTGCAACTTCATGGATTACATGGCCCTAACCGTCCTTCTAAAGCAAGTCCTGAAGATATGTGGAACCGGTTAATTGACGATGTTATACTATCAGAAGTTTTACGTTGGACAAACGTGAGACTTCAGAAAGAAAGTGCCAAATATAGTAATAAGCTACGTCCAGAAATCCAAGATTTAGATATGATTGAGCTCAACGCGTTTATAGGACTTCTTTTACACTGTGGCGTTCAAGTCAAATCATCAAGATATAAACACTCTCTTCGCAACAGATGGAACAGGTGTAGAGATATTTCGTGCAGTGATGTCTAAAAATCGAGTCACTTTTTTACTGAGCACTCTCAGATTCGATGATCCTGATTCCCGAAAGCAACGCAAAAAGGTAGATCCCGCTGCACCAATTTCATTCATTTTTGAGACATTCGTGAACAATTGCCAACGGGCGTACAGTTTGGGAACATGCGCTACTATTTATGAAATGCTCATCAGCTTCCGCTGCCAAGTTTCGGATGTATATGCCAAACAATCCGGCGAAGTATGGACTAAAACTAATGGCACTGATTGACTCGAAAAACCATTATTTTTTCAATGGTTATATTTATACTGGAAAAGGTTCCGATGGAAATACGTTGTCGGAAAGAGATCAAACTTTACCAAAACCCATTCAATCTGTCTCTCAAAGCCCATACAGAAGAGTAACCGGAACATCACCGCAGATAATTGGTCTACATCAATTGATCTTGTTCTACACTTATTGAGAGAAAACGGTTTGACTTATGTTGGAACTATGAAGAAGAATAAAATAGAAATTCCCAGTCAGTTTCTGCCTAACAAAACTAGGACACCCGGATCAGCATTGTCACCATGGTGTCGTACGTTCCAAAAAAAATGAAAGCAGTAATATTGGTGAGTTCTATACAGAATACCAAATGTACCGATCCAAATATCAACAAGCCAGAAATTATTGCTTTCTACAACAATACGAAGTCTGGTGTAGATGCTCTTGATGAGAAGTGTGCTAATTATTGGGCTGGTCGCAGAACCAGAAGATGACCTATGGCAATAATTATCTTCAGAGTTCTGGACATAAGTAATATCAATGCTTTTGTACTCTACAACTCTTGCAAGGACAACAAAATTATACCCAGAATAGATTTCTTGAAATTGCTTGCCAGAGAACTTGTCGAAACTCAACTGGAAAGGCGCCTGAATAATCCACACATTAATCAGAGAGTCAAATTCATAATTGGAAGAATTTTGAACAAAAAGAATCCACGTACTCGACCACCAAATGCAGAACAGCCGTTACCAGAAAGAAGAATGACGAAGCGTGCAGCATTTGCCCTCGTGAAAAGAAAAGGAAGACTGCGTATGCACGTATAAAATGCCAAAATCCTGTATGTCTAGAATGTTCAAGACAGATTTGTCAAAATTGTATTTGATTTGCAATATTTATTTCATTTTGAGAATAAGTATTTCATTTACTATTGATATTTTATCTTCGTTTGTGGTTTTTATTTTCTCAATAAATTTTTTCAATATTTTGTCTAATTTTTTAATTCACAAACATCATCCCTAACCAAAAACCGCGAAAATTTCTACTAGATGGTTGAGATTCTATTCTAGCCGATTTTACAAATTGCCGGTCTTTCAGGCCGCACCACGGTGAGTATGTAACAAAAGTGAGGCACGGTAGTTACGGGTTAAGGTAAAAATATTTACCAAGGCAACTTTGATAACCGTCTTATATTTTAGTCAGTTTGTCTGTTGGCGGCGTTCGTGGATTCGCGCCTCCCGCTAACGGTGACGCGAGGACGACAACACCTAAAAAAAGCTTTCCCGGTTTTTTACTGTTGTCTGTGCTGTGCTAATTGGGTGTTGACAAGTGTTGATTTCGTCATTTTATAATTTGGAAAGTGCCTCTAGCGTCCTAGGTAAGAGTTTGGTATGTAATAATATATAATTATTGCACCCGTTATTGCATAAATACTTTCAATAAATAATTAATTTTTGGTACCTACTGTTGACTGTGTGTTAATCGTTAAAGCTGAGAAGGTAGGTACCTAAGTATGAAAATTGTTTTACGCAGAAGCATTTTAAAGTAACTGCATAATTCCTACCTGCTTTATAGGGTTTTATTGATTTTCCCAAAATGGAATACAGTTTTTAGCAGTTTCCAGTCATACCTACAGGTTACAAGTCTCTCATCTCATCTAAGTTCCAAGATTCATTCTTCCATAGCAATTTTATTATTCATTTAAAGAAAATAGTTAGTTATAGGTGTGGGGAATCCATTTAATGTTGATTCTGTATCATATAAAATTGTTTTCACTTATGCAATATGTCCCATTTCTGCTGTACAGTATTATACTTGGGCCGCCCAACAGACGGAGTGATCACCTTGCAAGAACGTGCTCTAGCGGGGCCAATATTAATTTATGACGACCGAATTGGAGTGATGCGACTTCGTTGGGTCTAAAGGAAGCGCATCACTGCGGTTCTGTCGTCCTAAATTGATAGTGGTCCCGTCCAGAGCTCATGTTTGCAGGGTGATTACTCCGTCTGTTGGGCGGCCCAAGTATAGGTACCTAAGTTCGTTCTTTTAAACAGAACGCACATTGCACAATTGCAATATAGGACCTGCCTTAAAAAATCTGACGTTTCGATGTGGTCCCAATACGAGGCTATGCCCATATAACCCCAATATATTATAGTCATATGGGCCCAATTGTAGTTTACAATATAGAGACTTCCTAAGAAATTTGACATATAGATGTGGGCCCAATATTACTGAGCCCATATAATCCCAATATAGTGTAGTCATATGGGCCCAATCGTAGTTTACAATATAGGACCTTCCTAAAAGAATCTGACGTTTCCATGTGGGCCCAATATTACCCTGCCAATATTTGTCCAATATGTTTGTGCTACAGGGGGTATTTCACCGTATGTAATATAGGGTGATGTGGGGTAAATGCACCTATCAAAGTGCAAATTTCAAATTAAAACAGTTACAAAATTCTTTACGATAATACTTGAAGTTCACTATTTTTTATTTATATACCTTCCTTGATGGTGTATCATGTAGTAGGTCTAAATATTACTTTAAAAATAAGGTATAATTATAATGATTTTTTAAAATAAACTTTATACAGGTGGGCGCATTTACCCCATATCTGGGGAAAGTGCACCACTCCAAGTTTTTTCCCTAGTTCAATGCCTATTCATACTCATGGGGCAAGTGCAAATACCTTATGGCTTTCTTAATTGTTGGGCGTTTACTGCATTTAAATATTTTTTTTTATTTTCAAGTTATTAAAATTTGAATGGAATGTCGAATGAGGATATTACGTAAAATTGAAAACATAGGCATTAGGTAAGAAACGTTTTATTCTAAACTCAGAAAAAAAATGCATAATAAGCCTAATTGATACTATAGTTAGAAAAACTAATGTCAAACTTGATTTCACCTCTTCTTCCCACTGCAGGAGGTGGTAAAATGGAAATTATATCCCCAAGAAAAACTTCTGAAACATCTTCTATATCTGGCCACGTGAAAGCTGGTTTGGAAGTCACCGTCTTAGATTTTATTCTACGCAGAAATTTTACACTTGCATTTCCAGAATCCAGAACCATATTTTCTATTTTGCCTATATAATATTGAGCTGTGTTTCGCTCAGTCTTCAGTTTGGTTAATACCCAATCTCCAGTTTGTGCCTCAGATACACTTCTTTCAAATTCATGTGTATCCAATGATTCTACACCTATTTCAGAAAATGTTTCAAAATCGTGTTCTTCATCGTCTAAATGCCAATTTATATCATCTTCATCTGTTTCTGAATCGTAAGGCACATTCACTTTTTTACATTTCTTCTTAGTTTTCTTGTCTATAGCTGGTTTCCTTGGTTTGTTAGTGTTCTCTTCTTTTGTAGCAGTCTGTTCTATACCATTTACTTTTTTCTTGGGACACAATTCCTTTTGAGCTTTGCCTTCTTTCAGTCTTTTTCTTACTTCTTCGCTTGTTATTAGTTCAGCCCCTGCACACACCCTCTTTCTCGACTTTTTTGCTGCATTATTAGTTTGATTTCCTTTTACAAAGTTTAGCAAAAGTTCTTCAAATGTATGGCGATTTTAGCCATCTGTTCCTATTGGTGGTACACCAGAAATACCAGGATTCTCCTTCATTTCAAGTGGTGCATTGTCTGTTTGAACCGGTAAGTCTTCATCCATTTCGACTGACATCGCACGTTCTTTCATTTCAAGTAATATAACATCTTCAATTTCCTTTTCTACTATATCTTCTTCTCTTGCAAATGGCACATTTTCAACTTCAGCTTGTGTATATTCTTCTAGCAGTTCAATGCCTTCAAGTGCCATTTCCCTTTCTCCCTCGATTTGTATATTTTGTTCCACTTGAATTATTGGTGGTTCATTGTTTGTGTTAACAGTTACTTTTTGATTTTTAGGGCTCTTCAGTTGTGCTTCTCACCTTTTTAATTGTTGTGGATCATACTTTTCATGTGGTATAACACTACTGTTATAGGGGTAGATGCCGGCTTTCTTGAACCCTTCACAAATAATTTGTTTGTTTACATTCTTCCAAACATCTCCCACCATTTCTGCAAACTTGTTTTTTGGTAGCTTTTGTCCCATGTGATTCCGTACCCATTTTACAAGTGATGAATCCCATGCCACCTTAATTGATTTAAAAACAGATAAATCAAGTGGCTGAAGAAGGTGGCTACTGTGTGGTGGTAACTTTATAATGGTGATATTTGCTGCCACAGCAGCTTCTACCACTTGTATGTCAATATGTGTGGTGTGACCGTCATATATTACCAAGAACGGACCAGTCCCGTCTAAATGTGGAATGAATGTTTTTAGGAAATAGTTTTTGAACACATCACACTCCATCCATCCATTTTGTGTGGCTGCATAAGTCGTGCCCGGAAATTCTTTGCCTTGGTCTGCTATCCAGGTGTCCCAGACACTCTTTCCTTTATATATAATTAAAGGCGGAGCTTTCTGTCCATCTGCCGCAGCAGCGAACAGGACACTGGTGTTTGTTCTTCCCGGACCAGATACAATTCTAGTACAGGCATGCCCCTTTTCTCCTACAACTTTGGTCTTTGAGGGATCACTGCAAAAGCTCGTTTCATCCATGTTCCAGATATGCGATGGTTTGTCTTCCAAATTCAGTTTTTGTATTGTGTCTTTCAATAACTTAAAATACGGATATATTATAAAAGGGCCTGTGTTTTTCTTTCTGGCATATTCTAAAGCCTCTGGTTTTTTTATAGATAAACGATGTCTCTCTTTAAATTTAAGAAACCAGTCTTCACCAGGAACGTTATCCTTAAACGGAGTTTTCAACTGATTCTGTGTAACATATTTGCCAACGATTTCCATGATTTCTTTCCGACTAAGTCCAAACCCCCATTTTTCCAGAAATTTTATCCCATTTGCAAGAGCTTCTTCATCATTTGTAGTTAAAGCTGTAGACCTTCCCAGTGTGCTACTTTTTGTACCCCTACGACCTTTGATGTGATCCTTTATTGTACTTCAAGGGATGTTGAATAGTTTACTAGCACGCAATGTGCCACATTTTCCACTTCTTACATGTTCCACAGCCGTTTGGAGGTCCTCAGTAGAGTAATCAGCCTTTTTGGTTTTGCGCTGATAATTTCTAACCATTTTGCCTAAGAAAAAATAATTACATTAGAAAGATATTATGAACTACACAGAGTAAAACAAACTCCGGGGAAAGTGCATCTACTAGATGCACTTTCCCAACTACAAGTAGGTGCAGGTGCCCCAAGCCACAAAAATTTGGGGCAAGTGCATCTACCCACTCAAAATTAGGTTAGCAAAAGATAAACAAAATTTTGCATTATAATATACTTAAAACACATGCAATCTTCTAAATTCATTATCTAGTAAATGGACACTTACTTTAACTGCGATAATATACGTGTTTCTTGGAAGATCAACTAATTTTATGCACGAGTAAAACAGCTGACAGTTTCCGCATCCACCATTTTTTATTCACTAATTCGTTGCCGGTATAAATGGGATCTAAATTATGTTACAAAATTGCCTTACTGTCATATGTACTAGATGGCACTACTACAATGCGAATGGATTTTATGTAAAAAATAAATGGTGCACTTGCCCCCAAAACGCACTTACCCCACTTCACCCTACAGTTTGAGTGACTGAAATGTTATTTCATTTTAAATATACTACACAAACTTGCATTACCCAAATGACACCATTACAAAGATGACTCGGCGTTACAGAAATGACAGTTGCATTACCGGAGATGATTTTAATTAAAATGTCAATTTTATCAAAATTTGGAAGTTTTGAGCGCTTCTGTTATCAAAATAGACATTGCAGACTTGGATACAATCTGCTGTAGCGTTATTTTGATCAAATTCGCTTATTTATTTTTCTCAAAAATACAAATTGAATTCTCCCAATACATGACATTTACCCGTAAATATATTTCGGGTAACATGTATTTTATATAACTAAAATTGCGAAAATGTGACATTATTTAACTTTTCTCTCCATAACTGGTATGTTGGTAGCCATAGGCACAATAAACTACATTAGCACACACAAAGTGCGCATGCATATAACCAACAAGTATCGATGTAATGGTGTATGTACTCGCAGCAATAAAGTTCATGTTGTATGAAAGGTGTTTTTAATCAACGACCGTCATACAGTGCATGGCGACGAGAACAAAACGAAGATAAAGAAACAATTTGAGAAAAAGGGAAAAGTTGTAAGATCGAAAAGAAAAAAGAAGATACAAAAAGTGTAAAGGAAAAACTTGGCGGCAAATGGCGAAAACATGGACGCAAATCGGCAATCAGTTATTGTAACCTATAATAAGTGTTATGGCACAATCTCAAGGAAATGATGATGTCCAAATCTATATAGAAAGATTCGAACAGTATTGTACGGCAAACAGGATAGAAGATGAAGTCATAAAAGTGGTTATCATTTTGATAAGTTTAGCAAGTACCGAGGTATACAAGACACTTCGAGATTTGTGTTTCCCAGCTATTCCCAAAAGTAAATCCTAGGGTGAATTAAAAGACATTTTGAAGAAACAGTTTAGTCCGCAAATCAACGTACATCGAGAAAGAATTTCGTTCTACAAAGCATCCCAAGCAAGTTCGGAAAGTATTCAAGATTGGTTAAAAAGGTTAGTCATTGCAAGAAATGGTAAAATTGGCAACAGCGCGCGAAACAGCAATTGTGAATTCGTCTTCTAAAGTCACGGTGCACTCTATTGGACACAAGCGAACCACCAGAAGTCATGAAGTATGAGGCTAGGAAATTCAAAGGAATGAGCTTTAAACACAAATTAAACAACTTTAGCATGTACTGGACGACAAATAGACCTACAGTTCTTCTTCTAAAGCGAGCAATTATTAAGATCACCCTCAAAGCGGCACTTTAGATCATCAACTGCACCTGTTCTCTGACGATGAGGTCTTGGTGCTGTATATTGGCAGAAGCTTGCTTCAAGGATGCCCTCTCGCCTGCAGGTGTCAGAATCATTTGCCCCCCCCCCCCCGGAGGAGCGGCGCCACAGGCCGCCAACTGTACTGATGCAGAAACTCGAATTCTCAGACGATGTCATCTAGGTGCTGTATCTCTTAAACTAAAATATGTACGTCCTTCATTTTTTCACATAAGCTTGCTTCAAGGATGCCCTCTCGCCTGCAGGTGTCAGAATCATTTGCCCCCCACCCCCCGGAGGAGCGGCGTCACAGGCCGCCAACCTGCTTAAAAGCACTTACGTACATGTAGGCACATTATGATAGTTTCAAAGCCACCTTAGGTGGGGTAGCAGTCTGTGACGTCTTGTAGTACAAAAAATCTGAATTTAGTTCTATAATTCAATGCCCGGCGGGGTATTTGCCCGAGAAGTACTTGTTCGAACGGTCCAGTACCCCTGATTTTATCTTAATCTTATCTTTTATTGTGCGCAAATTGCGATCCGTTTCTTTCTTTAGATAGGGTAAAATCACATCTTATAAGAAATAATACTCTACTTATACGGAAGATAACTTTATTAAATATTCAAAATGTGCTCCATTGTTTACTAAATATGTGTAATAATAAAGTCTATTTTCAAATGCTCTACAAATGTTGTTCCGTCCCTGCTAAAAATACGCAAAGCAGTTTTTTATTTATTTTGTAATTTCATTTATTTTCTTTAATTACTAAGTTTATTTTTTGTTTACTTCACATATTTGTTTAATTTTGATTTACTTAATACTCGTACATTGCTGTTAAATACCCTTTCTCCCTACTACGCACGACGGGACCCGACGATAAGTACACAGAAAGCCGTGAATACATACGGACCGTTCCGCTGCGCGTGCCGTGCTTATGCTTTGTTCCATATGCTTTTTACCTTACCTTACTCAAATAACCATTACATACACTTTTACCTACTCAGACAAAAGACGAAAATGACTGGAACCCATCTAGCACCCCGTGCAGGGGACAAGGGTGAGTACCGGCAATATTTCTATTTCAAAATCTTTATTGAGCCTAGTGATCCCTTAAATTATACTTGCTTACGTAACATTTGGTCCTTCGAGCCGGATCATTAGGTTTTTGCCTGATAACATTAATTGCTAGTGTTGCTTTCGTGTTAATTGCGTACTTTCTTTACTGCTTTGCGTTTTTTTCTTCCTCTGCTTCCTGTCCTCATTGACTACCTATACCTACCTACCTACATACGTAGGTACTTTACTTACGGTCTTAGTTATGAAATTTATTTGCTATAATATATTTTTAAATTGGCCAAGTTTAAATATCACAAAACCATATCGATACAGCGATCGGTTTTTGTGCATATACGTAGGTGCACACGTTCCTGTTTGTTTAGCTTACTTATATTCACATCTCGCGTTTTTATTCGCTTTATTTTATACCTGCCAGAATTCTCGATAGAATTAAATACAGGATTATTTTACTCGATAAAAATGCCTGCTACCCAGGAACAGAATGTTGAAAAGGTCACAAGATTTAATGCCTTACGACAAAATATTATTAACCAGCTAGATTTAATTGAACGAACTATTGTTGAGGCCAAAATTGAGCCGGGAAAAGTAACAAAAATTAAGGTTGTTTATCGAAATCTCAAAAAAATTATGAAAGATTTTGAAAAACAGCACAATTCCATACTGTCTTCGATAGCCGCCGATCCCGATGCTTTAATAATCGAAAATGCGGTAAGGGCGGCGTTTGATACTCGATGCCTAGACTTCGAAACATATTATTCTGAAATGTTCGACGATGAATCAAATGTTTCTAATAGGTCTGCACAATCAGATCAGTTTGCAAATAAGCGAACACGCTTATTTGCCAAAAATAAAACTGCTTATTTTTACAGGGGACGTTCAGAATTTCCCAACATTTATAGAAATGTTCAACGCCCTCGTACATAATAGCCGCACATTGTCTAACATTGAAAAATTTAATTATCTACCATCGGTTGTGACCGGTCCGCCATTGTCACTGATAAAAAATCTCCCGCTTTTGGGGGATAATTATTTAACTGCTTATGACGCGTCGATTGCTAGGTATGACAACAAACGACTACGGGCGGTCACTCATTGGAAAAATATTGAAAACTGCTCCTCTGTTACAGCAGAGCGGGCTCCCACATTACGCAACTTAGTTGACACCTTTTCAGAAAATTTGTCGGCATTGAAGAGTTTAGGTTTTCCGTACGGAACATTGGGATTTCATTTTGTGTAACATGTTGTTGGACCGTTTGGATTCTTCTACACGGAAGGCGTTTGAACAAAAGCACTGTTCCAACGATATACCGGCATACGAGACAGTTAAAGATTTCATTCTTCAGCAATGCACTGCTTTAGAGTCGGTTACATTAACCAACAAAAAATACGTTGTTTTCGGAAAGCCCTAGTGGTAGTTCGAACTTCTCTCACGCTCCTCGCAATAAAACAACGTTTTTCGTTGATACGGAGGCAAAACAGAGTACTAACATTTGCTTTTTGTGTAAAGAAACACACATTATTTATAGATGCCCTACATTTTTATCCAAAACTCCTGAACAGCGTTTTGAAATAATAAAGGGGCGCAAAGCCTGCATAAATTGTTTAGCCACATTACATTCTACAAATCAGTGCTCTTCTGAAAAGAGATGCCGTTCTTGCAATAAGAACCATCATTCCCTACTACATTTTACTCAAGTCAGTAATGAACAAAATGAACAGAGTACGTCAACTCCTGATTTAACTCGGCATGTCATTTCTCAAAATTTTGAAAAAACTATAAATGCGGGTATGCTATTAAACCATCAGGATGTCTTACTTTCTACTGTATTACTAAATATTAAAGACATTTACGGAAATTGGCACCAGGTTCGCGCGGTTTTAGATTCTGGAGCACAGTCATCATTTATTTCCAAAAATTGCGTTGATAGATTAGGCTTAGCAAAATTTAACATTGCTATTGCATTGCAAGGATTGGAAAAAATGTGCCCTTCTTTCAAATCAGGCGTGCATTGTACGATCTCTCCTATACACAAAAACTTAAATTTCGAGGTAGATGCTATTATTCTCGATAAAATTTGCGACAAAATGCCCGCGGCTTCCTTTTCTTTGGGTAAGTTTTCGCAGGTCGAGAACTTAAGACTTGCAGATCCATATTTTAACCAAAGTGGTAAAGTCAGGGCCTTAGTGTTATTTTCACTTACCTCCTCAGTCTTGATTGACAGTCTATTGCTATGATTGCAGTGACTTGTTTTCTCTTATATGTCTTGCCTCCTACCATGATAGTCATTTTTATCTTTATAACTTTTATACACCCTCTACTCGTTTCTTAAATTATTATTATTATTTTTTCAGTTTATTTTCCAAATTCACAGAAGGCATGGCATGACAATATTTCTGACGCATTTCAATTTTAACATTTGTACGAACACATTTATAAAAATTTTTGATATGTTTCTGTGTTGTAAACCTATTTTGAAGTTAATGTATTAGATACACATTGTGTAAGTCGTAGATAACTTTGTAATGTACTACATTAACATTATTTTGTCAATTTTAGTCTCCTGAAGAAGGAAAAAATTTTTCCGAAAGCTTGAGCAACAATAAAGTTTTCTCAAATACTACGCCACTTGACCATTCCCACTAATCCCTGAACTATCAATTATATATATATATATATATATATATATATATATATATTGTATTTTGTGCGTTTTTATATTTTTACATTTTTACATCTTTGTGCTTTGTGTATGTGTGTGTGTGTTTTTTTTGTTGTTGTAACTGCCATTTTTTTGTATATTCTACGCTTGTGCCAGTGAATAAATTGATCTATCTATCTAAAAATAGTACAGATATGCTTGTTTTTAGTTTGAATGAACAAGTGATTACAGTGCGATATTTATTTTTTACCATGGAAAAGTGCAACGAAAAAGTTCATTCGCGCTTCCATTTGATCTCTTCGGCGGTCCTGGATACGAACTACATCGGTTGTTCAGTGGCCGATATTATGGACGTGACCTCGTGCGGTTTTTACTGGGGAAAGATGGAGAGATCCGAGGCGGAAATGCTGTTGCGCGATAAACCACGTGGCACCTTTCTACTACGCGATTCCATGGAAGAAGGCCACTATTTTGTTTCTTTTAATAAAGAAGACCTGCGACCGGCTCATGTTCCCATCCAGGAGTGGATCTACATGTTTGATTTTAACTTCTCCAGCATTATGGAAGCCGGCCTCATTCAATTCTTACAGGATTGTGACTCTCAGTTTGTTAATCCACTCAACAAGAATTTCACCTGAAAGTTGCAAGAACTGAGCAGGACGGCCATCCTCGACTGGTTGCCTCCTGGGGGCGAGAGTGAGTTGGGGTTGAATGGAGCTGTGGAGAGGTACCTCAGGGAGAGCGAAGTGGTGGGGAAGACTTCAACCTGCCATTTTTAGCAATCGGTCGTGATTTTGGTGCTTAATAGTGTACATAGTGTATTACAATGTTAAGTTATTTTAATTTTCTTGCTTTCATAATTTTTTCTACACCTATTTCATTATATAACAATTATTCGGATTTTCTTCGTGAAATATCGTACCCATAATTCACTGTAGTGAATTATGAAATCATAATTCACTGTACTCGGCCAATCAGAAATATACTTTCAATAATCACCGTTTCCCTGATCCAATGATATGTTATATCGACTGCAATCAACTCTTGCTAGAGCTGACAATCGACTCGCGTGACAGCCAAGTGTTTTCCAACGTATGCACTTCCTACGAATAGATAGCAATCAATGTGCTCCTGTTTTGTGTTGAAACTGATAAATTAATGTTAAAATGGATATTAGCAGCGATGAAGATAATTGTACTCCACCGGAAATACTCCAAATGGCTCAAAAAACAACCGAGAATCTTCTACCTGAAAAATCCAAGAAAGCCTAGGAGTCTGTATACAAATCATTTATGGAATGGCGTGATTGTAAGAAAACCAGTTCTTTCTCTGAACATGTTATATTAGCTTACTTTGGGGAATTGTCGGAAAAATGTAAAGCGTCTTCACTATGGACACAGTATTCAATGCTAAGAAGTACACTTGAAATTCGGCACGACATTAAGCTAGACACGTACGGAAAGTTAAGAGCATTTCTCAAACGAAAATCTGACGGCTATCAAGCGAAAAAATCGAAAACCTTCACTTCCGAACAAATACATAATTTCATTAAAAACGCCGATGACCAAGAATATCTTGCTACAAAGGTAAACATTAAATTATCCCTAATATTACTGGTAGCTCAACATTTTCTTTTATTTAAGGTGGCACTAATTATGGGTATTATGGGAGCCTGTAGGTGTAATGAATTAAAAGAAATGAATATTGGGAATCTTCAAGATCTTACAACTTACATCAGCAATATTAGTAAATGTGCCCACTACAAAAATCAAAGTAATTCGCAACTTTACAATAACAGGAAATTTCTATGCAATTGTGAAAAAATACATCTCTCTGCGTCCACCGGATCTCCAGTGTTCCTCCTTCTTTTTAAACTATCAAAAGGGAAAGTGCACCAGTCAGAAAATTGGCATCACTAAGTTTTCAGCGATGGGGAAACAAATTGCCACTTTCTTAAATCTTCCAAACCCAGAACTGTACACAGGACACTCTTTCCGTAGATCTTCGGCAACCATGCTAGTGGATGCAGGAGGTGACATCACAGCCCTAAAAAGACACGGGGGATGGAAGTCGACTGCAGTCGCAGAAGGCTACATTGTTTATTTTTTCATTTCATTTGGGTTATCAAATTTGAGTCTGATTTATTTGTTGAACAGGTGTAGAAAAAGTATAGTATTACATTCGCGATTATGACTATTATTCACTCAGATGATTTGAGCCACTCGCCTTCGGCTCGTGGGCTCAAACATCATCTTCGTGAATAATGACTGTCATAGTCTCTCATACAATAATATACCATTACTGTGTTCAGTGGATATTTGTAAGTAGATATTATATACCATACATTAGTAATACGATTCTACCGAATCAAGAAGATTATACTTACAATGTACCTATCTTGAAAATAAAAATCTTATAAATTGGTTAATAGAAATCGCATTACGTATTATAAATCTTGTCTATTAAAATGGCGATTTTCGAGTGAGAACGTATTCCGCGTATCGAATGCGACCCGCATTAAATGCAAGATACGAAAAAAATCGATAAAAAGAAGTTTGCGTGGCTCGGGATGCGAACCAGCAGTGCCCGGAAAAAATATGATCTCGACAGACAGCGAAAGAGCGAGCTCAGGAGAACCTCGTTCTTGCTTCCAAACACGCCGAGTCAGCCCCGGGTGAGAGGTAGACGGCCTTGAGAAAGTGGGAGATTTCGCAAAACACGCACTTTTTAGCAGTCTTCTCCTCGTGCGCCCCTGGCGGGAGGGAGGAATTTTTTTAGGAAAGACAAGAAAGTATAAGAAACTCTAAAAACCGCAAAGAAATTGCGAGACTGTTTTCAATTTTTTACGATATGTGGGGTGGTCCACCAGGATCATTTTCTTCCTGCCGACAGATATTCATACCACGTCGATTTTTCTGTCTCACCTGTAGCGAGTTACGGCCCTCTAAATTTGATCAGCATCAAATTCTGGGAGATTGACAAATTTTGAAATTATTATTTTCAGCGAAAAAAAATAAAAATATAACTTCCAAGTCAGAAATGCATTCCGGACCTGGAAAACTCCCCGCATTAAATGCAAGAAGACGAAAAAATTGATAAAAGACGAAAATTCGCCCAGTCCGAGAATCGAACCAGTAGGTAGTGCCAGAAAAATTCGGATCCGAAACGATCAGCACTCTGCCTTCTGCCACTGCGCCATATTGGAAGACACATGTCGGGCTTTAAAACTTCCATAAATAATTACGGCGCATGAAAAATTTTATTACTTAGATAATTTCCTTAGATACACATTTTTGTTTATTAAAACGACTCCTTACATATTATAAAATGCATCCGCGACGTGAAATTACGCGAAATCTTCGAAAAACTACTTAAAAAAGGATATTGGAAATGTGCAAACTTCGCGTGAAATCGGTGAAACTACCCCGACATTTTCGCTTACAGCGGGGTGGAAACCGGGGGTAGCAACGATCTGCATATCGAAACATGATCTATAGGCGATCTGCACATTTTAAATTCCGCGCTCAAATTGCGCGCTCTAGCGGCGAAATTAGACACAGTCTCAGGAAAACAAATTCGTTTGCACAATACAGATTCAACGTGTTTAAGTGTTGGTTTGGTTAATAACTGATTTAATAAGCCATAAATTAGAATGTTTGGGAGAATTGTGCTAATTTACTTCCAGTTTTTGGGTCTATTATGGATTAGACCTCAGTTGCGGGTTTGCACAGGTCTCTTTCCGCCATAAAACCTTTGCTAACCAACAAAAGGGAAGATTGCTGATTGAGGCTGGACACATTTATAATATTAGAGAAAGGGCTGGTGAAGTAACTGCCAAAGTGTTACGACAAACATCAATTAACCTACCTCCATATGATGTAAAAATTGCAGTAAGTATATTCTGAGATTCTTTGCTACATAACCTAACTTTGTACTGCATATTTTGCTTTCAGATAAATTCAAATAGGGGTGTTACAAATGCTGTATGTTCATGCATTGCAGGAATATCAGGCCATTGCAAACATATATCTGGCGTAATAATTGCTGTGAATGAAGAGACTTCTGCCTCCAAAACAAGTGCTCCCTGTGCGTGGAAATGTCCTTTTAAAGGTGAAAGTGCAAATGTAAACGAAGTTAATCATTCAAAGATATTTTTTAGGAAAAATTGTAACTGCTAATGACATTGAAAAGAAATAAGGGAAAGTTGACTTTAAAAACCAAACACGCATAATATGCTCAAATACAATTAAATATGGCAGTTTTGAATATGAAGGAATGCGATTTTATGGTTTTCTGCTCAGTGGATAATTCATTGATAATTGTGAATGTTCCGTTTAATGAAATTTGGACAAAAAACCTCTTATTTCATTTAAAAAATGTTTATTTCAGAAATATGTTGCATACACTTTGTAACAGTTAGAAAAAATGCCAAATAAATAAAGTAATCTAACGTCTCAAATTTTTAATTGCCGGATCGCTCAAATGTGTTCAAGAACAAATTTTAGTAAAGCTATTTATAGAGAAAAAGAAAAAAAGAAATGCCCTGTGAATATTACTTAATAGATTATGTACACTGGCATGCCAAAGTACTGTCAACACACTAATTTATCCTCTAAGCGGTTACTAAATTTCACGCAATTTTAACTTTTATATGGCACTTTAGAGTTCTTGAACCGGTAAAATAATTTATGACGATTACAATAAAAGTGTTTTCTAAAATTATTTAAACCAGATTAATTCTGAATTTCTGAAAACGCCTGTCACAATCTGCCAAAAATACTTATGTCAAATGGGAGAATAAAACTTGTTTTCCTGAATCAATTGCTTAAAATCGATGCCAGGTGGCGCTGGGTGCATATTCGCAGACCGCCTATAAAGGGCGAGTAACCTTGATCGAGAAAGCACAGACATCGGGGCCGTCTTTGGAAGTCACCCGAAGCCGAACGATAAATCAAGCCGGAACGTAGCGGCCGTGACGTATTAATCGTGGCCCATTCGGTACGGACGGTCGGTGTTCGTGGCGTGGAAATATTGCTAGTTTACCAAAATATTCAATAACAACAACTGGACTTTTGAAATTTTTATTAAGAGAATATCTAATAGTAGAGTCAACGTGAAAGTTTATCTTGATGTTCGCTGTACATTGAAAGGTAAAAATGTATCGAGTACGTTTTCGGATGCTATTTGGGGTGTATAACGACCCCCTAAATTCGTCTGGCGATATCGATGTCCAACACACCCCCAGGAGGTAAAAACTGAAAAAACGAGGAATTTAGAATATTTGATTTGCTATCCGGCAGTAAAAAAGTTTTTCTGTTCCGTCAAGTAATAAGGGAGTAATAACTAATTTCCGTCCAAAGTTTAACATTAGCCGAACGGAAGAATATTTACTAAAATCGCTTGTAGCTCCATTATTATTCGTGTTTCGATTTCTGACAAAATTGAGAAATGCCTACACCGCGATAACTTTTTAACGACACAAGATATCGAAAAAAATTCAAAAGTAAATGTTGTAGTCTGATGCTTTTGCAAGGCAAGGGTTTTTGAAATTTTGAAATCGAACAATAAATAAGGAAGATATTGCCAATTTACTCCAGGGATGTAAAAGCCGCCGCCGCGAAGCGCGCACTCTGTCTCTACTTTCGCCCGTTTCCCATCTCATTCTGACGGACTCCTCCGTGCCCCACCATGGCCCGCAAGCCTCGTAGTATCGTACTCGCCCATACGCGGCGTCTGCATTGCTTGTATTGGGGAATGGTGATTAATTAATTATCAATTAATTTCGTGCTATTTTCATTTTCGTGAATTTGGCATCGTCAAGTGTTACAACAGACGATGAACTATTACATAAATTTAAACTAAAAACAAAACAATTAAGGCGTGATGATAACAAATGAGTAATATGCAAAAAAGGCGGGAGGAATCTACTCTAAAAACTGAAAACCATTAAAAGGCCGGTGAAAATGAGACTTGATGTGTAAACTTACAATAAAGACCTGAGAGTGCTTAGTGATAAAATAAATAATTCGTGTAAGTTAAGGTGCGGCACAGGAACTGTTACTCCTCATTTACAAGCCTGAAAAACATTTCCACGGCAATGAAATTAAAAGCACAAAGTAGTCAATGTATAGGAAATAAAAATGTAGGTAACCGAATCAACGACAGACAGAAAGCCAATAAATTGCGATTCCACAAGCCGAATTTTAATATTAATTTATGTGTTTCCTGTAAAAAATTGAAGAAGGGTAAATCTTTGAGCCAAGTGTCGACAACGAATTTCAGTAATAAACGTTAATTATAACCTTTTTAAAAAATTAACACATTAGGTTTAATTGCTGCTGAAGTCAAATTCCATAGTAATTGTTTCGCGGTAGAGTGGAAAATATATAGTAGCAAATCTGAATCTAAGGTAGCTTCAGTGGATGACTGTGCAAGTCAAAACGATAAAGGGAGTGAGGCGTCGCAAAAATTGTTGGGGAAATAAAGGAAGAGGACCTACTTATATAATTCCGCTGCAGTTTACGACCGATATGCGCTAATGCGTTAGCTTGAATCCACAGTATTTCCTGAGGAAACTGAAAATGATTATGTCGTTTTTGTCAAATCTTATAAAAGTAATGAAGCTACTGTACCAAAAATTACAAAATATGTAATATTTATAACGAAGTTGAAATGCTTAAAGAATCAGCGGAATTCTATTATATACTTTTCCTTTGGATATGCCTTGCTTTATTTCCCCAACAGTTTTTTGCCAGGTCTCACGCCCTTTATCGTTTGACTTGCACATTCATCCATAGAAGCTAATTTAGATTCAGATTTGCTACTATATTTTTCCACTCTACCGCGAAACAATTACTAGATATGGTATTTGACTTTAGCAGCGATTAAATCTAATGTGTTACTTTTTTAAAAAGGCTATAATTAACGGTAGCTATGTCGAGAAGTTTATTACTGAAATTCGTTGTCGACACCTGGCTCACAGATTTACCGTTCTTCAATTTTTGGCAGGAAACACATAAATTGATAATAAAATGCGGCTTGTGGTATCGCAATTTATTGGCTTTCTGTCTGTCATTGTTTCGGTTACCTACCTACATCTTTATTTCCTATACTCTTTGCTTTTAATTTTTCATTGCTGTGGAAATGTTTTTCACGCTTGTAAACGAGGAGTAACAGTTCCTGTGCCGCACCTTAACTTAACGAATTATTTATTTTATCACTAAGCACTCTCAGGTCTTTATTGTAAGTTTGCACATCAAGTCTCATTTTCACCGATCTTTTAATGGTTTTCATAGTTTTTAGAGTAGATTCCTCCAGTTTTCCGCCTTTTTTGCATATTGCTCATTTGTTATCATCACGCCTTAATTGTTTTGTTTTTAGCTTAAATTTATGTAATAGTTCATCGTCTGTTGTAACACTTGAAGATGCCAAATTCACGAAAATGAAAATAGCACGAAATTAATTGATAATGTGATAAACCTTCGTCTGATTATATTTAAAGACAATAATTGTTCTTAGACATAATTAAGCACTTGTGTTCATTTCAGTGGTTTATTAGGAAGTCTTGCTTCCTGTATTATTATATTACATAAAAACTTACAACTACTGTGTGATGTGTACAAAATGCTTATTCTACAAAAAGAGAGTACATTGCCTCGGAGCTACGGTGGACGGCTAACGACCTTAACAACGATTATTGCAATTAATTATGAATGGTAATGAAATATTTGAAATGACATAATTTTGGATGCGGCCCATCACCATTCCCCAATACAAGCAATGCAGACGCCGGGTATGGGCGAGTACGATACTATGAGGCTTGCGGGCCATGGTGGGGCACGGAGGAGTCCGTCAGAATGAGATGGGAAACGGGCGAAAGTAGAGACAGAGAGCGCGCTTCGCGGCGGCGGCTTTTACATCCGCGGAGTAAATCGGCAATATCTTCCTTATTTATTGTTCGATTTCAAAATTTCAAAAACCCTTGCCTTGCAAAAGCATCAGACTACAACATTTACTTTTTGATTTTTTTCGATATCTTGTGTCGTTAAAAAGTTATCGCGGTGTAGGTATTTCTCAATTTTGTCAGAAATCGAAACACGAATAATAATGGAGCGACAAGCGATTTTAGTAAATATTCTTCCGTTCATCTAATGTTAAACTTTGGACGGAAATTAGTTATTACTCCCTTATTACTTGACGGAACAGAAAAACTTTTTTACTGCCGGATAGCAAATCAAATATTCTAAATTCCTCGTTTTTTCAGTTTTTACCCCCTGGGGGTGTGTTGGACATCGATATCGCCAGACGAATTTAGGGGGTCGTTATACACCCCAAATAGCATCCGAAAACGTACTCGATACATTTTTACCTTTCAATGTACAGCGAACATGATTTCTAGACGAGTTTTTCAAGCGCGCGAACTCTCCTATAATTAAATATACCTGAACGGTATAATACGATATTTTCCTATTTTGAACAAACGTTTAACATTAAAAACCTACAGAACTTAAACTCAATATGTATTTAATAATATTAAATGAGCCGCATTTCGCATGAAGAACAAAACTAAAAAGTATAGAAGAAAACATTCTCGTAAACAAGTCCTAACAAAATAAAATACACCCGCTAACAAAATGTTTACTGATGGAAGAAGATAAATGGGAAAACTACTTACTACGCAATTTTTTAATTTTCTTTTCTTTTGCTTCATTAACTAACATTTCATTGGAGGTAGGTAACATATGAATAATTATCTAATAAAGTATTGCATGAAATCTAATGTACAATGTATAATGGTTATATGGTTATGTGAGGGGAAATGCAATTTGTTTGTACGCCTACACGGCTCAGTGCGGCTAGCGCGCACAATTTATATGTGTTTATTAACCCGCTGTAACTTTTTTCAGTAACAACATTAATGTTTCGTTTCTTCACCAAAAATAATTTCGAGCCTTTGTTCGTATTTGGTCTCGCATATGCATATGCTAATTCCGAAAAATAAGATTACTTATCCAGTATGTGAAAAATACATTACACAAATTTGTGGTCTCGCAAGAAAACATTTTTTTTTCATAACATTTGAAAGTTTTAGAGGCAACGTGAGTACACTGTGATGATCAGCACACTTCAATGTATATTCCATGAAAAAAACAGATCTCTTACTCTTTTCGTTGCTGAAATACAACAAGAAAAGTATTAAAAATGGTCGAAAATTGATTTAGGAAAGTTTAGGAAAATTCGATTTTTCGGCATTTTCGCAATTTCCGATATTTTCGCGACCTCAAAATTCAAATCCGGCAGGTCATTTTACATAAGAATCAGCTTCATTTTTTGTGCGTGTTCGAGTTGTAAGAGGTTGTCGAATTATAGAGCACCTTGCTCCCCGACTAAGCGATCCGTCCACGGCTGGGACGTCACAGCAATGCTCCACGCGCTACATTCTGGCTTGTATTATCGTTCGGCTTCGAGTCACCCCGAGCCTACGAATATGGTCAAATTTTGACGTTTGGGAGGCGCCCGAGCTTTCCATTATTCCGCGTTCCCTGCTGTTATTGCCTTTAAAAAATGCATTGGTTTTTGTGCAGGGTTCGTGAAATTAATTATTTTGAAGACGTTCCGGTGGGGTTGAAAGTATGAAAATTTTGCCCAGTATGCATAAACTTTTATTCTTCTGAGAAATGACGAAATTGCAGTGTCTCGCAAAGAAAATCATTTGGGGTTGTAAATGTTATAGGGAGGAGATGGCAGTCGGCGCCATTATTACAGATACTCCGAGCACGAATAATCCAGAATTTCCCCGACACTTCGGAGGGACGAAAGTGGATGGGGCGGATGCGCCCGTCAATTCTCCGTCGATTCAAGTCCGATTTGCGACCTCCGGGTAATTTTTAAATATTTTAAAGGGTAAAAATAGTAAAAGTCGCACTTTTTAACATTTCGCACCCTGGGGCGGTTGCGGGCGGATGAAATGAGGAAAATAGCCCTCGTTTGTGTAGAGCGTCGCGCGTTCTTTCGAGAAAAGGCAGAAATTCGTGTTCCGGACGCTCAATTTCGGAGCAAGAAATTTTATCTTCCTCAAAAAGTAAAGCTCGTTTCTGAGAGTAGATGAGCCCTGATAGAGGCGCAACTTTGTGAATACACCTCGTTTTGTATCACACCTCCATCCGACGAGCCAATTTCCATTTCACCAAGCAGTTTTCGAAAAAATTAGAATTTTCGATTTCACGCTCGTATGAAATTTGTCACTTTCCATGCTCGCATGAAATTTGTCACTTTCCATGCTGGTTACGTAATATACTATTATTGATGTTTATAGTATATTACATAACGAGCATGGAAAGTGACAAATTTCATACGAGCGTGAAATTTTATGTACGAGGCATAGCCAAGTGCAGAAATCACGCGAGTTTATATGAAATACACTTTCCATCGAGTTATGTAGGTACACTATTTTTTCCACGACCCCTTAAGAAGATAAATTTATTCATAAAACAGTAACTTTGTTTTCAAGGATTTGTTGTCTATGTTAACAGAGATCGAAATTTTCAAGTAGCCTACTAACTTACTATGAGCATAATATTCTAATAATTTCCATCGGTTCATGAATGACATGTTGATCTGTTCTCTTGCCCGTCAATTCATAAATGACCAGTTCGTACCTAAAATAATTAGGTCTTCCACGGAGTAGCCATTAAAATGTTCAACTGCCGTACCTTTTAAGAGATTTTTCTGATAAAAAATTATTAGATTTAAAAAGAGACGCGACAGGATATCTATTCAGTAAACGTCAAGATCTCAAAGTTGCCTACAAAAATTGATGGACCTGTGCGATTTTCAAATATTACAGCACAGTTTTGAGTTTAGCGCACGGGCAACGCAATTGTCAAGTTTCCGGCCTACTATGCTGTATGCAACTAGGGTGTCGTGGAAAAAAGACATTTAATAAATATGTTCAATTTGCACTGAAAATTATTTAAATGCCTGCCTCCTTAATTATTATTACTCGGCACTCCAATGGCTGACTACTGGTGTATGCATGGATGAAATTAAGTGATCAGGGGCTGACTATTGGCAAAATCGGTATTTTCATGAATTGCATTTTCTATTTCCTTACTAAATTTGTATTGCGACAAAATGAATATTTTGACCCTTTAATCAGAGTGTCAGCTGTGACAAGCAAAAGGAAAAAATTATTTTAAACACCAAGACACTATTTTTGCATAACTTTAAAGTTGACCAATTCCTTAAGTGGCTGACTTACCCTACAAGAAACTGTAGTCAGTCAAGAAAGACAAACAAAATATCGTGATGGCAGACCTGGTGACAAGTGGTATAAATCCTTTTTGACGCGACACCCAGAGCTGACTTATAAGGAGGCAAAAGGCATTAGCATGGCTAGAGGAATTGTTACCGAAGAATCTATCAGGAAGTGGTTTAGGGAGTGGCAGCTTAAACAATATTTGACAGAACACAATGCAGGAGAGATTTTAAATGATCCTGACAGGATTTTGAACGGTGATGAAACAAGCTTCTGCATGTGCCCTAAGACTGGTAAGGTTATTGCATCACGTGGTTGGAAAAACGTCTATGGCAAAATGAAAGGTGCTATTGGTATTTTCGGCAAGCGGTAAAACTGTCAATCCGATGGTGGTTTTTCAATATATTTGACCACCCAAAACTTTTGTCGACAGTATGCCTTCTGGGTAGTTCCTTGGCAGATCAGAAACAGGATGAATGAGAAGTGAAATCTTTTTCGAGTATATCGCCAATGGCTTTCACAATTGGTTAAATGAACAAAATATTCCCCGTCCAGTGTTACTTTTAATTGAGGGCCACAAGTCACACTTGACTTCAGAACTCAGTCAATTTTGCAGTGACAATCAAATAATTTTATTATGTTTTACCCCCAAATACCACCCACATCATGCAACCCGCTGATGTGAGTGTGTTGAAACCATTAAAATCGGAATGGAAAAACACTACGAAAATGGCAATCCAAACCTGAAAACACTAACAGCGTCCTGACCAAAACCACGTTTGGCCCACTTTTAAATGAAGTGTTGGAAGGCGATATTTCAAAAGCTTCCGAAAATGTGGACTTCATCCCTTTGATACAGGATTTTAAATCTATAGTAACAGTGTACTTGAAGACATGAAATATGAAACTAATAAATTGTACAATAGATATAAATGATATTTTAGTCAAACCAAAACGAAATAATATTTTTCTCATTATTCAAAATGAAGTTTTACAAATGTAGTTTCTCGAATATTTTAATAATATTATTTTGTTCCAGATTGGGAAACTAAAATTTGTTGACGGTTCTTCTGCTAGAGAGTGTGCAAGGAGGTAAATGGCCTATCTTGTGTCTCACGAATTTGCCTGTGCAATAAATTGGTCGGGACGAAATCATAGATATGGATTTAGAAATTTAAAAAATGTTATCCAGCTTATATTGGGTGTGTAAACTCGCGATTTTATATAACAATTTATGTTAAATGCCATCCTTTTATTTTAGTTACAGTGAAGTCGAATTAAGGGGACAACGCAGTTAGAAATAGAAAATATAGTCAAGTTATAGCTAATAAATGCTGCTCATCCAGATGGCGGGAGATCAAGAAGAATATAAGGCCACCCTTTTATTTCAGTTTTTACAATTATTTTTTAAATCAATATCCCTTTAAATTTTAAGGATTTTCATTTTAGTTTCAATTAAAAAATCTTACATTTTTAGAATTTTAGGTACTCTGCCACTTTTTATATACAAATAAAACAAAGATGATAGCTTTTAAATTTCGGCTTGTCAACATGCATTAAATGATATTATAAATTTCTTAATGGTACTCTAGCTCTGTGTTCTATTTGTGTGCAAATAAATAGTTAATTCTTATAGTATTTTTGAATTCCGCGGAAAATTTCAAATTTACCCTCCACTGAAAAATAGTTCCAGCATTACGATAAGATCTTTGTAAAAACTACAATTTTGGGTTTCGGTCACGTGCTTCGTATAAGTATGCTATCAATTGTTTCAGCCTGTTCAAATTCAGAAACCCAAAACTGTTACCTTCTACTAAGAACTTATATGATACCTAACTCTAGAACTATTGGCTTTAATACACACAGTGGATGGATCAAGAACTTTGACGTAAATTCACTATGAATTCTTAATAAGTTAACCCCACACGCCAAAAGACAGTGACACAGTAAATATAGGTTGTGGTATACATTTTAGATTTGAAACTTTCTGGGAAATTCAAAATTGGCATAATATATACACAGTGTTCACTTTAAAAATCTAGTTTTTTGGCATTTTAAAATTCTTAGATTGGGAATAAAATTACAAACTCCCTGTTCCCTGTATAATATTAAGATGCAAGTTGGTTCTGTATCTTGAACGAAACCGGAACCGAACTGGAATTCATTTTCGGTTTCAGTCTCCGACTGCTTTAAATATAAAATTTTCTTCAATTTTGTGAATTTTCTGGCAAATTTCAATTAACAATATCTGTTTAAAAGTATATAATTCGACGTTTCGCCCCCGTTTGGGGGCTTTGTCAAGAATATTTATTTAAACTTGTAAAGATATATAAAAAAAATGTAAACGTAAATTATTTGACAAAATTTTTTAAAAAGTCAAAACTTATATGGTAACTATGTTCTAAAAATATAAAATTTCCGCACTTTTGATTTTGCAAAACATTCCAAAGGTAGTGTGTCTAATTTAACAATAATATTGGTTAATAAGTAAGTAGCAGAGAGTATGATTTATTTTATTATGTTACAGTAAATTTGACTTAAATTTTGAATATCAATTCTATCATTAATAGAGTTTTGTTCTTTTTTAATGTAGATCATTTCCAAAAACAGTCGAGATTTCAAATTTTTTTTCTTGTTCTAAAATTTTGGTATCGTTAAATTCAAAGGTATGATTATTGTTTTTTATGTGTTTGCTTATTGCAGAATTACTGTTTTTGTATTTATGTTGTTTAAGTCTGGTTTCCAAATGATTTTTAGATTGTCCAATATATGTTTTTTCGCAGTCTTTACATTTAATTTTGTCTACAGTATGTGTTTTCATTAGTTTAGGGATTGGTGTTTTTAAATTAGAGTACAAAATTTTAAGTTGTTGTAATTCTTGTGTGATACGTGCAAGTTGTATTTTGCTAATAATTTACTAATATTATGTGACATGCCTTTAATATATGGTAATGAAATGTAATTTTTATTTTCTTTTGGTTTTTTACTATCAGTATTATTATTGGAAAATTAATGAATTTTGTTTATTATAATTTTCATAATGAAGTTTTTAGGATATTTATTTTTTATTAAACAATTTAATACTTTTTCAATTGCGGATTTTCTATATTGTGGGCTTGAGAGTTTAATTGCACGGTCAGCTAGACACATAACAATACTCTTTTTGTGGCAGGTTGGTTGTTCAGAGTTAAAACAAATATAACGGCCAGACCAAGTTGATTTAGTGTACCATTCGGTTTGTATTGAATTTTTTATTTTATATAAAGTTAAATCTAAAAAATTTATTTGATCTTTTGTTGAAATTTCAATAGTGAATTGTAATTTAGGATGGTAGTTATTAAATTGGTTAAGAATTTCGTCATATTTGTCGGGAGGAACAGCTGTTAGACAATCATCCACATATCTAACAAAAAATGGCAAATTGAAGGATAATTTAGGAATAACAGTTGTTTCTAAATCTTCTAAAACTAATTGAGCGATGGAGCTAGAAATTGGAGAGCCCATGGCACATCCATTTATTTGTTTGTACACTGAATTTTTAAATTTGAAATACGTAGTTGTTAGAGTAAGTTCAATTGCAGTAATGAAGTTATTTAATGTGAGAGATGTGTATGGTTCAATTCTGTTCCAATTTTTTTTGACAGTAGAAATTGCAAGATCTATTGGTATATTTGTGTAGAGTGATACTACATCAAGGGAAATTAAATTGAAATTTTCGGGGATATAGAAATGTTTGGTTTTTTCTTTAAATGACCAGGAGTCTTTGATGTAAAATTCATTTTGTCCTATGATGTTAGAAAGAATGTTAGCTAAAAATTTAGATAATTTATAATATATTCAAAAAATTTTACAATTAGGTCCTGACTTTTCTTTAAATGCAAATAATAAACACTTTCCAATTAACAATATCATTGCATCTATAGAAAGTGGCATATCCTTACTTCATTCTGAAGAACAAAACTCAATTAGAAATCGAATTTGTCAAATTATTAGCAAATATACTAATTCTAATTCAAAAACAAATAAAAAAGAAAAAGAAATTTTAAATAACATTAAAATTACAAAAACCTTCCTCAAAAATAACCCACAAATAATTACATTAAAACCTGACAAAAGTAATAAGACAGTAATTATGGACGCCACTAATTATGAAAATAAACTTTATGAACTTTTAAATGACCGATCAACATACACAATTATATCTAAAGATCCTACTATTAGCTTACAAACCAAAAACAATAATTTTATTTCTAAATTACTTGACGAAGGTAACATCACCCCAAACCTCAGTAACAAACTTAAAATCCAAAATTTTCTACCCCCTCGGATATATGGCTTACCAAAATTACATAAAACTAATATTCCTCTCAGACCAATAGTTTCTTGCATCCAAAGTCCTTTTTATAAATTATCTAAATTTTTAGCTAACATTCTTTCTAACATCATAGGACAAAATGAATTTTACATCAAAGACTCCTGGTCATTTAAAGAAAAAACCAAACATTTCTATATGCCCGAAAATTTCAATTTAATTTCCCTTGATGTAGTATCACTCTACACAAATATACCAATAGATCTTGCAATTTCTACTGTCAAAAAAAATTGGAACAGAATTGAACCATACACATCTCTCACATAAAATAACTTCATTACTGCAATTGAGCTTACTCTAACAACTACGTATTTCAAATTTAAAAATTCAGTGTACAAACAAATAAATGGATGTGCCATGGGCTCTCCAATTTCTAGCTCCATCGCTCAATTAGTTTTAGAAGATTTAGAAACAACTGTTATTCCTAAATTATCCTTCAATTTGCCATTTTTTGTTAGATATGTGGATGATTGTCTAACAGCTGTTCCTCCCGACAAATATGACGAAATTCTTAACCAATTTAATAACTACCATCCTAAATTACAATTCACTATTGAAATTTCAACAAAAGATCAAATAAATTTTTTAGATTTAACTTTATATAAAATAAAAAAGACTGCGAAAAAACATATATTGGACAATCTAAAAATCATTTGGAAACCAGACTTAAACAACATAAATACAAAAACAGTAATTCTGCAATAAGCAAACACATAAAAAACAATAATCATACCTTTGAATTTAACGATACCAAAATTTTAGAACAAGAAAAAAAATTTGAAATCTCGACTGTTTTTGGAAATGATCTACATTAAAAAAGAACAAAACTCTATTAATGATAGAATTGATATTCAAAATTTAAGTCAAATTTACTGTAACATAATAAAATAAATCATACTCTCTGCTACTTACTTATTAACCAATATTATTGTTAAATTAAACACACTACCTTTGGAATGCTTTGCAAAATCAAAAGTGCGGAAATTTTATATTTTTAGAACATAGTTACCATATAAGTTTTGACTTTTTAAAAAATTTTGTCAAATAATTTACGTTTACATTTTTTTTATATATCTTTACAAGTTTAAATAAATATTCTTGACAAAGCCCCCAAACGGGGGCGAAACGTCGAATTATATACTTTTAAACAGATATTGTTAATTGAAATTTGCCAGAAAATTCACAAAATTGAAGAAAATTTTAAAAACAGACTGGCACCAATCAAGCAAGAATTTTTAAATATAAAGTTACAGATAACTGATTTTTTACAAATATTGCACACACAATTTCATTTTTTGGCAAACCAAAAGCAGTTTTGCTTATAATAGCGTAAAGATATTTTTGTATTAATTTTTTATATTGTTATCTTTAGGTTTCCACACCAACTGTCACTAAGTAAACCTTATTACACTTAACCAAAAGAGCATTCTGCAGACTTGTTCTCGAAACTCGAATTGATCATGGTCATTGCATTTCAAACAAAATGAAGCGGCTTACTGTCTGAGATTATTCCAATTTTTTCGACCCAGAGAATATTAGGCATCTTGACAGTTCGGTTGGCACACAATGAATGCAAATACATTGTTTTGGTTGGTGTTTCCTGTGAATTTTTGTTATATTCGAGTTTGTTCAAGGTTTCTCGTTCTTTTTCAACTAGTTCCGAGATGTACCATTTATTTTGTGTTTATTTTGAGAACAATTACTGTTTTGCATTTAAATTTTATTTACCTAGTGTAAAAAAAAGTTAGGTTAATAAAAATAAGAACGGAAAAGTGGCTGGAAATAAAAGATAAAATAAGTTATAGGTAGTTTATGTTTCATTAGTAATGCCACAACATGCTGTGTACTATGTGAATACAATAAATAGTGTGGAAATAGAACTTTCTGACGAGTGAAAACAAATCCTAAAATACCTTTCAGTCCTTCAGTTTGATATTCACAGTACACTTTTGCGCATTTACTTGACTTAGAAAACAATCATTCAGATCCTTGGTTTTGTAAAGATTCAGACCACAATGCGTGTCGCCTACAACATTCCCGGTAAACACTGCAAGTTGCAAGATCACTTTTCGTTTAATTACAGAACAGCTGATTGCAACCATGTTGATGAAGTAGGTGGGAAAAGGTATATTTTAAATGTTTAGTAGGAAACTGCAGATTGCAAACTAAAAATCGAACAAGACCATCAAGTCTGCAGATTATTGGCTGTAACTATGCCTACAAGAGATCGATCTGTTAAAAAAAACAAAGAAGCACCAAGTTGTTATGAATTATGTGGCATTATAAAAGAGTAGGTACTTGCTGTTTGAAAAAGGATTAAACTGTGTCTGTATTTTAGATCCCCACAAAAAAAGGAAGCAAACTTGTGTGCCAAAAATTTTTAATGGATGCATTTAAACTATCTCAACGTCGCTTGATTAGAATTGCTAAATTATTACATAATGGTGATGTACCTCGTGAGCGCAGAGGTGGTGATCGATTATCGCACAAACTACATGGGGCAAAAGAGGTTGTTAGAAACTTTTTAAAAGCACTGCCCGGTACTGAATCACACTATAACAGAAACAAATCCAAAAGGATTTATTTACATTATTTACAATGTAATTTGAGCATTTCAAAATTATTTAAAATGTATAAAAGTCAAAATTAGGGAATACAATATGTATCATTTTCTACATTTCAAAGGTTTTTGCAAATGAATTTAATATAGGCTTTAATACCCCAGCTTCCGATATTTGCAGTTATTGTGTAAGAATAAAGAATAGTATATATAGCTAAAGAAAAAGACAAGAAGAAGAAAATAAATCTTATGACGGAAAAGAGAATTCATAAGCTACGGGCAAATGCTTTCTATTCTCTAATGAAAGAGGAGATGCCAAACAGTAAGTCTTATTGTTTCGATCTCCAGCAAGTCCAACCTCTTCCTAAGACTCAAATTTCCGAAGTATTTTACCTACAAATTAGCTATTATAGTTTCTGCGTTGTGGGCTTAGATTCTAGAGCTTCAGAATTTTACACGTGGACAGAAGATGAAGCAGGAAGGGGATCTACAGAAGTTTCCTCAGCACTTTTACATTTGTTAAATGCTCTAGATTTGGATGAAAACACACATACTATTAGATTATTCTGTGATGGCTGCAGCGGCCAGAATAAAAATTCAAATGTCGTTCATGCTCTTATGTACTGGGTGTTCAAATGCACAAAATCTGTGGAGTATTGTGTTAACGTTTCCAGTTAGAGGCCATAGTTTTCTACCAGCCGATCGTTGTTTTGGCAGAATAGAAAAAATTCTGTGAAAGGAAAGTTTCATTAAGAAGAAAGAAGAATACCATGAGTTGTATAGACAGGTAGGAAATGTGAAGGTTATTGGGAAGGACTGGGAACTACTCAATGTAAAAGACTTGGATAAAGTATTGAAGAAAGTTACAGGGATAAACGAAACGAAGAGAATTTGTTTAGAAAAGCGCAAAGTCAAAGGAGCGGAAACAGTTATTTTCAGGAGCCTACAAAATTATAGGTAAGTTTTGACCGAAATATTTCGTGTATATCTTAATGGGTCACTTATTCAGATGCGAAATCGAGGTAGAGACCCCACAGGTTTTAACTAAAAGGGGCTGTGCACTTTCGCACATGAGACTGCAAAATGTACCATTGGGCAATACCATACCACAAAAGAAAATTAATGACATTAAGTCACTCCTGGTGTCACAATTTAACGATGGTTGGGTAGACGATCCGGACTTAGAGTGGTTTAAAGTCCTTATTAACAAAAGTGAAAATAACGATAACGATAACAATCAAGGTGATATCGATGAGGTAGAAGATTGTATCTGTCTTGACGATGATATTGGCCTTCGCATTTAAATAAAATTGCTATTTTTTTGTAAAGCAAATGTGTTGTTTTTATTGTCTCTTGTGTTCAAACCTTGAAAATTCTTAACTTAATTTATTTTCAAGCAAAAGTGCACATATCCAACAGGTTTTTTAATCAAAACGCAATATGTACAGTACTTTCAATCAAAAGTGCATATGTCCAATCAATATTTTTCTTTTTTTTTCGAAATTATTGGGGTTCCGTCGAAATAAAATTGTGCTCTGCTATTCTATTACAATATAAAAGTGTTTCTATGTATAAAAAAGAATTTGGTACAAGATTTCAGTGACACAGAGAAAATATCAAGTTCTCAACATTTAAGAAAATGGACGTATGAACTTTTGCGTGAATGCTCCTCACATGGTGTCAGAAGTGCTTTAAAACAGCAAAAATGAAGGACGATAATAATGAAAGTGGTGTGCAACACATCAGACCGCCTAATCCTTTGGTACTTAGTGCAACAGAGATGATAGCAACCTGGAAAGATTGGCTTGAGCAGTTTGGGTGATATGGAATAGCTACTTAATTGGAGAATAAGTCTAAAGAAATACAAGCTGCGACATTCATGTCTGCAATTGGTCCTGATGTGATAAGAATTTATAATAATTTCAACCTTACTGGAGAAGAAGCGAAGGACATAAACGTGATGAAGGAAAGATTTGACAAACACTTTCAACCAAAGTTAAATGTGTCGTATGAAAGATATATATTTTTCAAAGCAACACAGAAAGAAACTGAAAGCTTCGATGAATTCCTTACCACAATCATGACTTTAGCGAAAACATGTAAATTTGAAAACTTGCACGATAGCCTCATAAAGGAAAAAATATATTTGGCACAGGTTCAGCAGCTGTGAGAGAAAAATTACTGATTGGAGAGGAGTTGAAACTAGCTAAAGGGATATCAATATGCAACTACAAGATATCAAAAAACAGCAGAAGTCCATGCAGTAAATAAAAAGCAACAGAGTGAAGAATTCGACTGCAGAAGGTATGGTACAAGACACAAGAAGAAAAATTGTCCTGCACACAAGCAAAACTGGAGAAATGTCAGAAAATGGGACATTTAGCAAAAATGTGCTGGAAAAAAGTAGGAACAAAGAAAACTTAGACACCGGTGCTAAATGTAATGTGCTTCCTAAAAACATTGTTGATAAGTTGCAAGTAAAAGTGTTACGTTCACCCACTAAAAGACTGGTGAGTTAAAGTAATCACACAATCAATGTTATAGGAGAAGCTCAACTGGATGCACAATAAAAGAAAACCCAGCAAGAATATTATTCAAAGTGGTAAATAAAGAAGTGTGCCCAGTACTTGGCAGACAAACTTGCGAAGAAATAGGTCTTGTCACAAGGGTTCAACAAATTAAAATTGATACGATGAAGTTTTTGCTGGATTCGGTTGCCTAAAAAACTTTATGATATCGACCTGGTGGAAAATGCAAAATTTGAGATCTATCCGCCCAGAAGAATACCGTTTAAAATTAGAGATGAAGTGAAACAAGAACTTGACAAAATGATTGAAATGGATATTATAGAGCCGGTCAACGATCCAACACCCGCAGTTTCACCAACGATAATAGTTAGAAAAAAAGGAAAAATCAGAATATGTCTAGATCCAAGCGAAGTAAACAAGAACTTAAAAAGACCCCATTTTCCATTGAAAACAGTGGAAGAAATTGCCGCAAGCATAAAAGATTCTCAATTTTTTACTTTACTAGATTGTCAGAAGGGTTTTTGGACGGGCATGTGTATATGGTCCATGTATTGCGGTTTATGAAGCTAGAAGGATTCAGATCATTCAAAATGCGTGTCTTAGATTAATATTCGGAATATCTCGTGGGCATCACGTTACTCACAAACTTTTGTCAATTCCCTAGCTGAATACGGGGTTGAGGCGGAAGCTACGATCATCTTGCATTTATCACCATATTATTACTGGATGTTCTCCGCCTTACCTGGCACGTAAGATTAGATATAGGCCTGTTGTGCACGTCAATATTCAGCGTAAGGACATGCTTTCTATGCCTATGCATAGGCATTCCCTTTTTGGAAAATGTTATTCTCACAATGTTGTTGTTGTGTACAACAGTATTCCTCCTGAGCTTAAAAAATATACTGGTTCTATGACTATGTAGAGACCCTTGCGCACTTGCTATAGTTTATAACATTGTGTCTTAATGTGTATCGAGTAGCACGCGTTTGAACGGCTTGGTTTGTTTTAAGTCTATAATCGTCCAGAACCGTGGTGTGTGGGGTGCGGTGGTCGCGTCGGGGATTCTTTGTTTTGGTTGCTTGTGAGCATAATTTATTGGTGTTGTTCGTCACAGAGCCAAGCGAAGGACATTAAAGAAATTTTGGAGAAATCTGTGCACGAACTTTTTGCAAGCAAAAACTATTTAACAAAAATCGCTGACAGCGTGGTAAAAACTGTCGAAAGTAAGCTTGACGAAACTTTAGGGAATGGAATGACAAATTTTTAAACTGCGAAGAAAAAATCTCCGCATTGGAACGGTAAAATAATCAGCTGATGAGCACAAATGAACAGCTATTCTCAGAAGTAGGCAATCTATAGCAATATTCACGCAGAAACAATATTAGCATTTTTGGAATCGATGACATTGGAGACAAAGATGTAGATGATGTGGTTTTGCAGCTGTTTAGCGAAAATCTCAACATTAACTTTGCTCGAAGTGCTATTGATCGAGCTCATGCTATCGTGAAATGTATTAACTACAAAGATCGTCGCTGTGTTCTGGAAAACCGAAAAATGCTTACGCAGACGATATCCAAATTACAGCTTCCCAATGCAAGATTGGCGGAACGCAGAACTTGTCATAAATAAAGCTGCTTCCCGACATCTCTGGGGAGCATAATCTGCTGCTCAACCCAAAGAAAACTGTAACTATGGTATTTGGAACTCACAAAGAATTTATCGCCGAAAACTTTAATATTCAAATAAATAAAACACCTGCGCCGATGTATAATAACTGCATTCCTGTTGTGGCATTCGCTCACATTTGCGACGCTAGACGGTCGCACTCTGAATGAAGTTTACTCAGCCTGAGCCAGGTCAGGGCCTTCTGCAGTTATCAGGCCGGAGCGTAAGGCGGAGCTTAGCGTGTGACGTCAACATCGGAAGCTAAGTGAGAAACACACTTTAAATATTTCTTTATAATCAACACATAACTCCTGCAATTAATAGGAATACAAAAGTAAACTGCAGTTAGGGGTTCATTATCTTCAATTTAATGTAAATTCTAACTTTACTAATTATAATAAAATTGTTTTTCTACCGATATTTTCTTTGTTTTTGTAATTTTGAAATATTTTGTGTATAACTGCGTTGCCACAAAATGAGGCGTTATAGGTAACTTACCGAATAGCTTTTTCGTAGGTATCTAATAAAGCAAATAAACAATACCAATACCAACTTGTATATTTGTCACAAATTCTGAAGATTATTAGTAAATTATATTAAAATTTCTATAAAAATATGTGCATATACGCATGGAAGCATAGGAAATCGCATTATAATCAAGCGCTTCGGTGGCTTCCGATCTCCCACTCCCGCTTCGAGCGTTCCGGCCTGTACTGTAGTAGGCCCTGACTGAGCGGTCTAGCCGTCTAGCACGCTCTACTTTAACCGCTAGCGCTCGGTTCTCAAGCGTGACGTATGTGGCAAATGCAACAGAATCTTTTCGGTGAATATGATCCCCATACTAGGATACTAAAAACATTTTCAATGTTAAAACCATCCAAAACTAACTGTTGTTATCAGTCCAAGCGAGTTAATAAACGCAACGCTCACACTCATACCTGTGTCTCAAGATCGATATCTCTCAAAGGACATAGCATAATCAAACTACAGTATCTTTCAAAGTGAAGTAAATTGATCAATTTGAACCCGTTTTTAGACGACACGGGACTCTTAAGAGTTGGCGGTAGACCGAGAAAATCGTTGTACCCATATCAAAAGAAAAACCCGATAATTTTACCAAAGCAGAGCACCTTAACAAGACTAATAATTTCCCACGAGCATGCAAGACCGTTACACGCCGGTGAGAGCGTTGTTCTCAGCTGCGATGTTATTGCCCACTTTCTGGTAAAGTGCTGACGCGGCGAATCATTCATCAATCACCCCATGTTTCCGTGCAAAACCTACATTCTTAACACCAATTATGAGCGACTTGCCCTCTTCACGGGTAACGCCAACAAGACCTATTTGCTTATTCACGTGTTGTGTCACAAAAGCAATTCACCTAGAGCTGGTTATGGATTTGTCCAAGGAAATATTTTTAAATTCATTAAGGTGCTTTTTCGATAGGAGAGCGACAGCGCTACCAATTTTGTTGGTGCTAATTCAGAGTTGGTCGAACTTGCCTCATTCCTCAAATCAAATAAAACAGAAATCGACGCCTTCGCGAGCAAACAAGGCAGTCAGTGGCATTTTATTCCCCTCAGGGTCCCACATTTTGGTGGGCTCTGGGAAGTTCACTAAAGGTCATTTAAAAAGGTTAGTGGGAAACACACATTTAAGGATAATAGCAATCGAATGGATGATTTTAAGAGATATTACTCCGAGGCTGAATTTGTGAGTAGTAACGTCAACCTCAGTAGAGTGAGAGTGTCAGGTTATTGAGGCAATTAAGTCAATGACAAGCAATTCTAAAGGTCCAGATGGCATACCCACTTTTGTGTACGGAGTCTGTGCTGAGTGGTTGGCTACCGTAATGGGTATATTGTTCAATAAATGTATCGAGTCAGAAATATTTCCGACCACATGGAAAGAGGCTAGAGTCTGCCCGGTATTTAAGTCGGGAAAGACAAATGAAATACAAAACTGAGCAGTGTTAATACTTTGCACTCCAGCAAAGGTTTTTGAACAGATAATGTATGTTAATATTGTCGAGAGTTAGTTGTTAAATACATATTTTCTTGTTTATGAAATTTAGTTTTAAGTTGGCTTTCACGTCACCAATAAATATTAATTTCCAAGTAGTAGTCTTGGCGACACTTTTTCTGTTATCTGTCATAAAAAAACCTGGGTGCGTGGTCGCCACACGCGATAGAAGTGAAACTTCAACGTTATTAGAGGAATGAAAATTTTGTAGGGTAAACAGATGATTGGAGTGTATGCATTTATGACTTTCAAATATATCTTTATTCATCAACTTCCATGTCTTCACTCAAATATAAAACTCATTAATTTATAGACTACCAATTGCACTTCAAATACACAAAAAATCGATATTAAATATTGTCCGTATCAAAATAATAGTAATCGAATTTTAATGATTCTAACCAAGCGCTTTGTGGCGTCACGAGAACAGAAACGCTGTGTCCTCGCTTTGCTGACGCTTGCCTGAGAGAAACAGCGCGAAGTATGAGACAGAGCGTGGCTAAAGAGTGGGGCGTTCGATATTCTCTTTCTCCTTTGCCCGTCTTCTGAGACTGCTCCCCTTCATTCTTTTCACTTTTCGTGACCCTCGCATTTGCCAACACAGGAACTTACTCTATCGAGACAAAAGAAGTTTTACTTCAAAAAGTAATAAAAAAAAACTTTCGATTGCACATTTGCAAAATCTCAATAAGAAATCATTTGAAATTGCAAATTGTAATACGTTAAATGTTGCGTGAATTAGTAAACAGTGTTAAATAAATTGTTAAATGGATAAACTTGGAGTTGGTTATTCAATGTCAGCTACCTTCAAGAAACCCATACAGTCCACTATTTAAGCAAACCCCGACATTGATTGGTCCTCCGAGCCGGATGTTTAAGGTTGGTTTCTCTACCATTAACAAATTTGACCTGCGAATACTACAGTAAACAACACCTGGGGTACCTAAGATTGTTTTCGCTGCTCCAGTGCTACAGAACCATCCTTGCAGTTGCTACCTCCCTAGTCGCAAGATTGTTCCCGCATCATATTGGTAATTACTTGGAAGTTACAATCCAGGCCCAAATTGTACAATACTGAAGCAGTGAAATCGCCGTGTTCATCGCAGTGAACTAGTCCATTTCTTCCCAGTGGACTCATCCATTTCATCCTCTACATTTACTGGAATTTGGATTTTGAGAAGGTCAGACTATTTATTTTAATTTTTCGTTTATTTGTTGTCTACTGCCTACTTCAAGATGGAAGCTCTTCTCAAACGTCGTTCCAGCGTAAAAGCTGTAGTGACACGTATCGAAAGCTTTGTGTACAAAAATGTTGATCAAATCTTGATATTAATGAATATGCTTCACGAGAAAATACTTTAATAAATGTATTTGAGAGATATCAGATATTGCAATATTCAAGACGAAATAGAAAATTTAGACCCCCATTTAGAAACAGATAGGGAAGATACAGAAAATAAATATTATTCTCTTTATGTTGCCCTTAAATCTAAAATACAAGAAGTGTCTCGCATTGTTACTCAACAACCCCCTCCCCCAGAAGTAAACCCCTTTGCTGAGGTTCAATTGCCTCACATTATACTTGGCTCCTTTTCTGGGAAATATGAAGATTGGAAATCGTTCATAGATTTGATAAGAACCGTAAAATTTCTAACGTGAAAAAACTTGCATATTTAAAATCTGCTTTGAAAGGCCAACCCCTCACACTTGTTGATAAGCTGACAAATGATAATTACCCTATAGCTGTGAGTATGCTTACCGACAGGTATGATAAAAATCACATAAAAATCTCTCAACAAATGTACAGCTCAGAATATAAGATTTTTTAACTCACGTAAATTTACATTTACGATCGCTCGAAACATTAAATTTCCAGTGCAAAGTTAGGATTTAATGCTTATTTACACGTTTTCTCAAAATGCAGAAAGGTCACCAGATACTATGGTTTCTCATTTGGGTTTTTCATGACATGGCATGCAAGTTCTCTTGGCTACGGCAATAGTTCGTTTACATACAACCACTGGTAAATCCATTCTAAGCAGGGCTCTTCTAGACAGTGGTAGTCAAACTTCATTTATAACACATGATTTATTTAAAAAATTGGATCAAGGGTCTTACTCTAAAAATATGCACATTGCTGGAATCTAGAAAAAATCAATTTTTTCAAATATAATCGTAGATATTACACTTTACTCCTCTACACAAGATGATTTAAGTTTTGAGGTTTCATAATTAAAATAACATGTCCATTGCCTCAAGTCACTGTCGACTAGGGCTGTGCCTACCCGAAATTTTTGGAACCGGGTACCCGGTTCTATAAAATCCGGGTACCCGGATCCCCCGGGTAGCGGGTATTAAATCGGGTACCCGGGTACCCGGGTACCCGATATCCGGGTACCTGCTCGGGAACCCGAAACCGTGAATTCCCGGATCCAGGTACCCGAATTCGCAATAACTCTGACACGGGTACCCGAATCTCCGGGTAACCGAAATTCCGAGTACCCAGCTCCCCCGGGTAGCGGGAACACAAAATAACGAATACCTGATTGCGAATACACGATTTAACGGGTATATGTATTTACCAAGTACTTATACCCGATTATAAGTAAGAAAATTTTACTATACAAAGCGAATTCTACACCTAGGTAGTTTTCATAATCCGTAAGTTGGAAGTTATATCTAATTTAATAGCACAAATGAAATTACCCCTATTTTAGGATTTCAGCATGGTAGGTCTAAATGCTATGATTGGCGTCACCACGTGACCGAAAGTTTGGCCTTTAGGATTTTGCGCTTGTTTTAAATAATAAGCACTACATCTAAATAATATAAAAAACAATTATTTCGTAAATTAATAATTACAATGGAACAATCTTCCTCGCAATTTTCTTTACTAACGCATGGAATGCGAAAAGTTAAAACGCCTAAAAAATCGTCACTGAAAAACTGAAAAATTCTTTATTTTAATTTAATGTTATAGAGAAGTTTATTTACTTTTAACTTAACAACTGTATTTTGACAAGAACATTAGAAAAATAGGTATTAAATAAAATGTGTTACCTTTATACTAAAACTCACTAGACAGAATAAAACAATACAATAAAGGAACAAAATATAACATCTAAGAATTCTACATATTTTTGTATAAAAAGGTAAGTTTGCCAACATTCTCTGGGAGCAGGCAGTTTCTTTTTGCTGAAACTATGTTTCCTGTTACCGAAAATACTCTTTCAGATGGTGCTGATGTACCAGGAATGCACAAATATTTTCGAGCTAGTTTTTCAACTTCAGGAAACTTGTGTCTGTTGGCTTTCCACCAAATTCCCGGATCTAGCGAGCGATCAATTTCTAGTTCCTTATCGTAATTTTCTAGTTGTGAGGTATTTGTAGTACTTTGAATTAAATGGGGAAATAGTTCATTTATTGTATTAGATTTTTGCGTAGACTGCAAATGACAAATCCCAATTTCGGGATATTTTTTTATTAGGTACTCTTTTACCTCTCTACTTTTGTACTGTTCCCCTTCTAGCTGTTTGTATCTGGGATCTAAATAGGAACAAATATCGGACACGTCCGGGTTTGTATTTATTACTGACAGGGAAATGTTATCATCACGATCTTCAAATTTTTCTATTATCGCTTTTTTTACAGCTTCTTTAATTTCGATCATTTCTATAACATCATTGTCGTTTTCTGCCAGAAAATTCTTCTGTATTGACTTTAATAGCGCCCCAACGACGGACAATGACGGAAATTTCTCGGTACACATAAAATTCGTTGCTGTGTCGAAAGGCTTCAAGAACACCACAAGTTTTTCCAAAATGACCCAGTTTGCTTCTGAAATTTCTAGCTCAGATGCTCTGTTCCTAGGAACAACATCTCTATTGTTTAATACGCATGTCACAGCTTGTCTTTGCTCCAAAAGCCTGTCTAACATTTGAAAAGTAGAATTCCATCTAGTTTTTACATTCTGGGTCAAGTTGTGGTTTGGTAATTTCAGCTGCTCTTGGACCATTTTAAGAGCTTCCTTTGCAACGGTGGAATGATGAAAGAGGCTTACTATACTGGAACATGTTCTTATTATTTTATTAATGTTATCATTTGCCAATCCCCTATTTAAAGCTATTTGTAAGGTATGAGCAAAGCAGAACACTCCAAACCCTAATTCGTTACTGGTCTTAACAGCTTTTGTTATATTCGAAGCATTGTCATGAACAACAGCAACAACTCTGTTTTTTATTTGCCACTTGTTACATACTTCATGTAAAGTATCCTTTAAACATTCCGCGGTATGTCTTTGAGGTAAGGATGCTGTTTCTATGACGAAATTAATATTATCCCAGTTTTCGTCGATTCCGTGAACTGTAACTGTAATGTATGGCTCTGTTGTCCTTGACGTCCAACAATCTGTTGTTAATGAAACGAAACTTAATTTGTTTCTTAAAGTATCAAGTACATTTTGTTTTTGTTTTTCGTAAAGTAAATTAACTCTAGCCATAATTAATTTTCGACTAGGAATTGTATACTTCGGAAAAATTAGTTGCATAAATTTTCGAAACCCAGTCCCTTCAACAAACGATATTGGAAGCATATCACTGCATATCATTTCTGTGATTGCCTTATTAATTAATTCCTTTTTCGACTCAGAAATGTTATTTGAAAAAAACATGTCACTAATGGACGACTGTTTGCGTCTTTTACATTGCTTTTCCTTTTCTACTTCTTCGCTAATATTGCTGTTGTCTTCTGAAACGAAACTTATTGTTTCATTTTCGGTTTCTCCGGTGGCATTTGGCTCATCAGGTCTCGCATTTGACGTTGATGGTTGTTGAGCAGCATTGTCTTTGGGCAACCGCGTGTCTCCCTCAGCATTTTGCAGTCTAAAAAACACAAGTACCAACTACCAAGTACCCAAAGTAGGCCAAGGAACAGGAACATACTACAATATAAGGGTGCGCCACCTAAGCGTATTTTTTCTGTTGCATATTTATTATAACAGAGAAAAATGACACATAAGAGATCCACCCTGATTTTTGTTTCTCTATTAAACCGGGTGTCCCATCAGACGTGGGCTAACATGGCTATCTTTCTTAGTAGTCGAGATAGATAGTCGATTAAATAGGCAAATAAGTGCTAACTTTAGTTTTTCTTATGGACGCCATATTGAATTTTCGATTTTGAAATCAGCAGTTTTTCTGATTAAATTGATGTATCATATGCCATACTGGAAATTAATCACACCAACTTCCAAACATTTTTCTAAGCACACTACGAAAACAGAAACGCGCTGAGGCGTCATAAATAAGTATTGATGAATTAAAATAGATTATACTATTAAAAATATCAATAAAGAAATAAGGAAGCAAGAGGAAAATTTCGAAATTACGATTTTCCGTCTTTTTTATAACATCAGAACAGACGAAATTGGTTCGATTGCAAAACGCCAGATTGATAGGCACATAAAACTACACTTCTTTGCCTATATAACCGACTTTCTAGTTTCTATCTCGACTAATAACAAAGATAGCCATGTTAACCCACGTCCGATGGGACACTCGGTATAAATTTATTTTCACTTCTAATAGAGACTGACCCATTTCTGCTGCGCAGGAACTACCACTGCTTCTTTAAATGGAATATCCTCTATTTGCATTTTCGGATTCCTTAACTGATTTTACTGTGTATGTTTTGCCTAAATTGAATATTTTTGACTTTACCAAAATTTTGAAAATTAAATATCTTTAGAGTTTAGAAAATTGGTAGAAGCGTACGAAGAAATAGGACTGAAAATTAATATAGACAAGACCAAATATCTGACAGTGGATGAAAAGGGAGCTGATTTGCTGGTGGGAAACCGAATAGTTATAGAAGCTGTTGAAAAGATATAAGTCGTAGAACCTCGCGCAGAATTTATTAAAAGTGAAATACCGAATTTCAAATAAAACCACCCCCAAATATCTAACCATTCATAAGGAAAATGTTTGCAGTTGACATAGTGTGCCATGGCCTTTTCTGATATAAAATTGAAATGACTATTCCAAATTTAAAAATGTATTCTTATTGCCGCTATATTATTATTATTACGTTACTCAGTTTTCAAAAATAAAAAAAAATCGCGTGTAATCAATAAATTGTAATCATTTCACAATTTTAATATTTACTTAAGCCCTGGTTTTTAATAACTTTCCGTCGACGGAATTCCGTTTGCCGTATTTTAAGTCTGTCGCTGTTTGAATGGCAGAAAATTTTCAGTTTTTTACTGGTGTAACTTAGCATCAAACATATAATTCAGTAAAATTGTGACAGCGCAGTGCGTCGACGGATTCCGTCGGAGTCTTAAAAACGAGGGCTTTACGTTAATTCAATAAAGTGTACGCAAATATGCATAGTAAAACTTACAAATATAAATCACAGAAATGCCAAGGCTCGCATAATGTCTGTAAAAATGAAACTTAAAACCTCCCTTCAAAGTTACAAGTTAAGTTTGATTTTCATTACATTTCATGAACTTAATAATTTTAATAGGTATGGGTTTAAAGTTCAAAGAATCTTTTTTTGGCAAAATTAGAAAAAATATCGGTAACACGTTATAATTGGAATTTAGTGTAACTTGCAGGGTTGATATTGATACTCGAACTATTTAAAGTTGCATTAAATCATTCAGACACATTTTCTTTACTTAGTACTTACTTACCTTAGGTGCTTATTTTGCAGGTGCTTCCATAGGGACCCTGTGGAACCACCATAGTATTTTAAATTAGTCTTGCAAATATTGCAAGTGGCAATTCCTTTTGATTTTCTTTTTTCAAAATGTGTCCACACAGAACTCATTTTATTTATTTTATTAGAGTACACCGAACAGCCGGGGAACTAGGGATATACTGTTAAAGTGCATTATACAAACACTTCTTAGGGTTAGTACACCAAATAAAAACAATAATTTATTGCTTCTATTCTTTAGTTTGCTCATAGCACGCCGAAAGAAAACCACAGACATATTAACATGTTAGTGTCGCCGCTAACCGTCGGCACCCTTTGAGATTTTATTTAGTGAATGCCGCAGATAAACAGAACGCAAAACCGGGTGCCCAGATAGTCGATTACGATTTGCATTCGGATCTGGGCATTCCTCCTCCGGGTACTAGAACCGGCTATGTCGGAACCGGGTACCCGAACGAGACCGGGTACCCGGGTAGTCCTTTTACGGGTATTAGAACCGGGTAGGGACCGATTTTGGAAACGGGTACCCGTCGATGTCAGAACCGGGTACCCGGGTACCCGGTTCTTAAGCACAGCCCTACTGTCGACATGACATTTATTAATACCGAAAACAATCACTTTAGCTGATCCAACATTTAACATCCCGTCAAAAATTGACATACTGCTTGGAGCAGAAACCTAAGCAATATAATGTTCGAGGGGGTGATGCTACTCACGTAAAACGCTTTACTTTTGAACCTCTGAAAGTAGAACCAAAAGTGGTAATACTTAGTAACATTTTATTACAACCTGGCCGCGAAGAGTCTGCAGGTCTGGAAATTTCGAAAACTATTTGTGAAAACTCCAAAGCAGATTCAGAATATTACCTTGAAAATTTTTACCTATACAATAATCCAATAGAATTTGTGTATCTACAGTCACGTGTTCAAAGACAGCCAATCAGGAGACCATTTAACTGAAGAGTGCTTATGGGCTATTTTCACTTATGTCATCTGGATTACTGTAGCAACGGAAAAATGTCTATTTTGCACTGCTGTCGAATTTCTTGCACAAAATGTCATTTCCAAGATTGTTCTTTTCAATTTTAATTTCTTTTTAACAAATTGTTCTTTTTGGGCAAAAAATTTTCTTACCGAATAGCCCTCGAGTCTTGATAATTCGAAATAACTTGATAAATTTCCTCAAGCGGGTTTCTCTGTGAGCAACCCGGTTTCGAAAATGTATCAAGTTATTTAGAATTATCAAGACCCTTGGGCTATTATAAGTGATAATTTTGACCTCGACTTTGACGTAGTCGGTGCAGAACAAACAGGCTTATAGTTGTCAGATATTTCTGGTTTATTAAAATTTGATGTAAATTTTAATACATCTCAAATATCTAACACGTCGATGCCTGATTGGACTGCAATGGCAGAAGACTTTCTTCCTAAATCTGACCTCCCATCGATTCCAGCATTCAATACCGATCTGTTCGACGATTAAGACGGAGAATTGGTAGCATCACCGAACGATGGGTCGCCTTTCACAGTTGATGGGGATGATGACGGAGCTTCTCCTATTGTTTTCGGTGAGTCGGTACAAGTACATGTAAATGCGGATGACGATTTTCAAATTGTAACTGAGGAGGAGGAAGATGATAATGATCCCTCTACCATTTACGATGCTTCACATTTAAGTGAAGATTGGAATTTGATGTGCAGACACCACTTGCAGATAAAAGGACGTCTCCTTCAATTGCCAACAATTTAGAGGTCGAGAATCGCCAAAAGCAATATCTTGCAAGCGAGATAGTCAGAATACAAAAAATTCTTTCTATCTGGGAAAAAAGGCTTTTTAACTTTAAATTATTGTTCTTAGGGAGAAGCAGTATTTCAAAGCTGCCCCAAATATGTTTCATGGGGGAGGATTCGCTAAATATAAATTTTTTGTAAACTTTCCTAGGAAGAAATGCAACTTGTTTCAACGAATTTTAGAAAAAAATAAGAAGCTTCAGCAAATGCTCGCGTTCTAACTTCCCATCACTTACTTACACATTAACATACCTACCCGATCAATTTCCTGGAAGCAGTAGTTGTTACCTTCTCGTAGTTGTCGCCTTTCGTTCAAAAACAACTGTAATGTTCGCGAAGTAGCATTTGAATAGCGACGGTTACGAACAAAACTGTAGCGTGAGTGCTCTGTTGGAACATTTTTTAATTTTGCTTTCGCGAGTGTTAGGCCTTTTATAAACTGTACAATGTGGGAATGTCAGGATTGTCGACAGGTGTTCAGCCAAAAAGCATCTCTTCAACGTCATCAAAGAGAAAGTTGTCGCGGTACTCAATCATCAACCGGAGGAAATGAAAATAAGCGCAGGAAACTAAATTTAGAAAATGGTATGTATAAATAGTTAAAAAAATGCCGCCATTGTTGACAGCATGCTCTCTCTTGTTACAGTCTACTCTCACACATGTTTAATTGAAGTACCGCGTCAAATGTTTCCTTTGCGAGAGCATGATCATGTCGCTCTTCTAAACATCTTTATGAATACAAAAATTTACGTTTACCAATCTATGTATCCAAGTTTGTTCTCTCATTAAATAACTTAAAAAATTGAGGAACATTATTATTTGCAACCTTAAAAAGTGAACCAGCGAAAATCATTCAAAGTCTAAATAGATGGAATACGCAATCAAAAAATAAAATAATTGCATCAAAAAATGAATATTAAGTTGTCATTAAATGAAATTGAGAGATCTCAGAGTTGGCGTGCGAAGAACAATACTGCACCACGTTCTATAATTGTCGTCTTTATGTTCTATCATTTTAGAGCATACGTTTTTAAAAGCAAGAAACTCCTAAAGGGCTAAAAAATCGCCATACATGAAGATCTGACACCGTTGCGTCACAGGTTGTTGTTGACTGCGATGAAGACTTATGGAAAGAGAAAGGCGTGGACAATTGATGGACGCATATTTTGGTCTGCAATGGTTGAAAGAAAGCCTCAGAACTATACAGAAAATATTGATGTTGCTTATGAGGGGTTTGGTGGGAACCCTTGAGTTCAAATTCATTTTGTTAATTTGGGACTATATCATTTTCGTACCTGTATACTTTATTGCCTATATTAATGTGTTGTTGTTGCACTTGAATTATGTTTTGCTTCTTTCTTTTTAGCGGTGGTAAATTTACTTTCGCGATTGCCTGATGATGGTTTCTATTTTTTTATCAAAACGTAAGAGGATTGAGGACCAAAACGAGCGATTTCTTTGATTTTGTAAATAGCCGGAAATATGATGCTAATTTATTTGACGGAAACGTGGCTTGATAATTCTATATTCAACTAAGAAATTTTTGAAGTGAAACTTCTTTAGCGGCACCTCGAAAATTGCCCCAGAATTGAGAATAAAATTTCAAGGTCACCTCACGTTTTCGAGCATTTCGTTACACGAGAGACACGAAAGATATGACGTTGAGAGAAGGAGAAAGAGAGTTATACATGCATGAGTAGCTGAGATACTACGCGTTGTATAATTAATACTTAGGTACTTATTTACGTTTTTTACGTTTGTGTCCTGTGAATATTCGATTATATCCGTGAACAGTTATTATGTAAGTATATTTAAAATATTAATATTTTAATGATAATGACGTTTCTATGCTTATATTGCGTCAAAAAATTATAAATAGTTGATTGACACCACGTGTTTGATCACAGATAGAAAGAAACGAGTTATAAGCCAATTACTAAAACCCATCAGCCGGTGTGAGAGACGTTACCTCTGAGCAAGCAAACAATATCTACTCATCACTGTAATACTTGTAAGTAATATATGTCAATTAATTTGTATGTCGTGGGCGGTTCAAATTTTTAGGTTAAATTGACAGTAATGAGACTTTCCAGCACGAATGCTCACCGACATTTTAAACTGCTCTTTTCAACAAACCTTCTCAACAAAATACGATAATATATAGCATACGATTAAATGACATAACTTCACATGCGTTTTTCCACTCCACAGGTTTCGCGATGCAAAAAAAACGACTGAACGTTCCCGTATGCTCTCACTCTCTCTGTCTCTCACCGTTAATCTCTATCAGAAGTTTCACTTCTATCACGCATACGCTGCTATACGCGCAATTTCTTTACGCAAACTACAATGTTTTTCGTAAAGAAAGACACAAAATAAAAACTGATAAGTCACGGGGCGGTGGTGTGTTGATTGCTGTCAGGGCTGGATATGGCGTGGATAATGTCGGGTTGTTGGATCTGGGTATAGAAGCATTATTGCTTAAAATCAGATTCAATAATCAGTTTAAATCAGTTTATATTGTGTATTAGTTATTTGGCATTTGCTTGTTAATATTTTGTAAATACGTTATATCTTGTTTGTTTGACTTGTGTCAAATGTAAATGGGGGTATAAGGTAAAGTGGGGTAAGTGTGTATGTGGTGCCATCTGTTGGAATACATTGGTATTAGTTCTGCCTCTCTCTCCTTATTAATAGAAACCGCCATCTATGTTCTAGAGTCCTGTAATATACATTGTTTACTTGACAGTTGGCTGTGGACAAGAACATTAGTATGCCAAGTTTTTCAAAATCCACTGCCATCTCTATTTAAGACACTGATTTGAATATAAAACCGTAGAGGATAGGTAAGTTACATGTTTATAGCATATATATTTTGATTCAATATTTAACCAAAAAAACTTAACGAGTGTGCTAAACACTTGCCCCAGTGGAATCGGCACTGGGGCAAGTGTTTAGTAAACGAGCGGGGCAAGTGTTTTGCATACTACACACTTGCCCCATGGCGTAGACTGAATAACAATGGTTTGGTTTTTAAACGTTAGTTTTGACAGATTTCTGAGATGTCACTAGAGGTAAATGTAGGTAGTTCTGAAGCTTTTGCAAGACTCATAATTATCTCTTGCACTCTATCGTATTAAATGTCGTAAGTTAAACAGAAATAAAGTTACTGGAAACTAAACATGTTTATCTAAAAAATTTAACTACATGCAGGTTTTAAGGCCAATAAAGAAATGCTGCTAATGGAAAGAAATCTGTAGTACAGAGCCGCAATCAGTTGTGATTTGTGATTGCCGTTGTGAAAATAATGCCTGCTGCTCCTAGTTTATGCAATTATTTCAACTGCCGTAAAAGAAAATATAAAAACCCGGGTTCAAAACTGTTCAATTTCCCGAGGAAAGATACAGAAAGATGTAAACAATGGGCAGGTAAAATACATTTTTGGAATATGAAAATAGGTACTTTGTTTTGGAATCGGGGGTAGGTAGGTAAACGGATTTTTTCCAACATGGCCATTGATCAATGTGCAACTTCATCGAAACTATAACTATACAGGGTGTCCCATAACTCGCGCACCTCCTTGAATGATTTTGAATAATTTCCAAGTAATCATTGTTGGAATTCTTCTGAAAGACAGACTGTAGGTATTTAAGATGAAGATAAAGTTCCAGATATATGTTTTTATTCATAAAATTTAAGTCTTTAAGTTGTCTTTATAACTAAATTGTTCCAACCACTGCACGATTTTTTTCATTTATTTAATCGTCTTTTATAGGCGGCAATATGATTTTGAGGAATGACAACTTTTAAGGTTTCATCTTTAGTACAAAGCTGTACCTCAAAGTCAGGGTTGCCAGCTTTTAAATTTTCAATAATAAAAGGTAGGTGGATACCTACCTATGCGGGTGTTTCGCTTTCAACGGTACATAATGATAATTCAATTTGCGATTAATAAATTAAATTCCACAACGAATAAAAATGTTAAAAACGTTGGGTTTATTTTGCAATAATTACTTAATTACTTATCCTCAAATGTACCGATGCCGACCCTAGGCGATTCCTGTTCGAGTTGCCACGTTAAAATATATCCAGATGCCAGTCGGAGAAATAAAATATTTAAGGAGTTTTTTAGCGTTATATATTTCAAAAACTGTTTGAAAACAATCTATTTTAGCGATTCTGTGTCAAACCGTCCTCTGGAGGACGTTTCAAACACATATCGCGGTAGTGGGGGTACTTTTGCTTTTGGAGCCAGTAGTACATTGACTAGGTTATGTTGTTAAGCTTCTTCATTATTGCAGTCATGAACATGATGTAAGTGCAATTTATGAAGACCTTGTAGATTTAGAAGCTGCAGAAAGTTTGAAAGGTATATCGTATGTAATGAATAAAGAAAGATTACAAATAAACAGGTACATAACTAGGTACACTAGTTTGTATTTTTTTCTATTAGATCCAGCATTTGCCAAAAATTATTTAAGGCTTATCAGAGAGCAAATGAAACACGAAGAAAACATGAAAGAAACTACCACGAAAGAAACTACTTTCCGAAAGGTGTATGGAAAAGTTCGAAAATACAAACTGTAGAAGATCATGAACCAACAATAATTGCATTTTTAGAGTTAAGAAAACAATTTGATGACGATTTTGCTGATAAGAAAAAGTTAGTAATGATTTATGAAAATGAACGAAATTGGCTACTTTGTTGGAAATGGTGTCGAAGGAAGAGAAAAATGAAGAGAAAAATTTTCAAATTTACAACACATACATAAAATACGATGATAAAATGAAACAAACGGGCCAGGGGAAAATTAAGTGTCCTCCATATTATGAATTGCTGCATCTTATACTAGATGACAAACATAAAGCAAATCCTGTGCTTACAATTGATACCTTAAACAGTGATGATAACCCAAAAGATTCTTCTGTGTCTGAATATTCCGATGCTCCTATAGTGGAGTCCAAGGGCGTAGCCAGGGGAGGGCACGCCCCCCCCCCCCTCGCCAGAGCAAATCACCTATAAAAATTTAAAAAATAAACCAAAAAAATCGTTTTTATTAAGAATGGATTGCTTGCAAGTTACTTTGCCCCCACCCCTACTCAAAATTCTGGCTACGCCCTTGGTGGAGTCACCACCACAAGAAAGATATACGGCATCAGCATCATCGACTACAAACCGTTTTCATAATATAAGCCACAAAATGAAACCCGGAAATGATAGACAGAATGCACTCCTCGGAAGGAAAATCAGACTACAAGAAATGCAGAATTTAAAGCAGATTGACTTCTTCGAAAAGCAAAAGAGGCAAAGACACGAATAAATAATGGCTTTGATTTGAAACCCTAAAAAAGGCAGGAAAAGGGTGTGCCCTCACCTTCTAACAGTGAAGACTAAAAATAAATTTTATACGTAACTGCCCCACCAGACTATGTCAAGCTTATTATTTTTTATTGAAAAACTTTGTGCTCCAAGATTTTCCACTTAATAACATAAGAGGGACTATAAAATAAGTGCTTGTAAACATGTTTTGTTTGAAAAGTTTATTAACAGAAATTAAAATAAATTTGAAATTTCATTTCTTTTATTATTAGCATCATTTGGAACATCACGCTCATAATTTTCATCATCACATTCTATTCAAAAAATTAAAATTGACGTAACAAAAATTCTGCAAGATACAAGCCGCTATAATTTTTACACTTTTATCTATGATGTTCACAGTGGTGGCTCGTGACTTTAAAACTTGGCAGTGCTCAGGAATTAAATCACCGCTCAGGGGCTGCGGGGGGTCTGGCGGTTTCTCCCCGTATTTTTATGAAGTGCTTTAGAAGCCATTTTAAAACAAGAAATTTCACTCGCCGCAATATTTGACGAAAATCCCAAATTGCAATATTAACTTTTCCTAGTAACACAAATTCTGTACTAGATTGCAAGTGAGCTTTGGACACTTCGTGCTTTTTTATTTTTTCATGCAAATGGTTCAAGACAGTAACGCCTATACGACTCCAATTCTTATCCATATTTGGAGTAAAAACAAACAAGCATGGAAAACAAAAAAGATAATCCACATATCCATTTGTTTCGTTTGTAAATGTCGCTGGTGAAATGCCTGGTGAAAGACCGACCTTCCTTATTCTTCGAACAAGTTTCATTTAATTTTGAAACCGGTGTCGGCCTATCTGACCTTTTTATTTCAATTTTTGTGCTCAAGTCCAATAATAAAAAGTTAATTTTAATAATATTGTCAACGGAATTTATGCCGCTACGAATGCCACCACCATCACTACACGCGCCACCGCCACCGCCACCACCACAAACCAAACCACTACCACTAGCCATGCTACCTATTGGAAATTTCAATATTTACATATAATAAACACGATAATACAGCTAATTACTCACGTTATAAGCAAAGCCAGGAGGTAAACCTAAATATGGTAAACAAAAACAATGCCGCAGAAGTACCAACTCCCGTGTCCCGTATATATTATGTATAAGCTTCGCGCAACTGTTTTAGTTTTAACTGCCAAGTGTGTACTAAAACGGCGTTCGAATACAAGCTTTATTCTACCAACTAAAAGCATATATGACGAATTTTCCCGAGTCTTGCCGATCTTGCTCCCAAATCGAATGCACATTTGCCTAGAGCGCCACACCTCACAGCTCACATAGTTTCAACACGCCAGACGCTGTACTCGGACGGTTGGATGTATTTGCACATTTGCTGGTGTATTCTCTGCTAGGCATTTTGAAACTGACGACGCGGGATGCTTGGCGCGCGTACTATTTAATGTCCCATAATAATATAAATATATATATCGCGGCGCCTAAACGCTGGAGATTCTAAAAGTTTTAAACTTTAGTTTGTAATTATAAGGTTTGAACCTTATCAAAAAAAGGTTAAAAGCAAATTTTTGTTGGCAGTGCGCGCGCACGAGCGCACTTATTAAGGAGCCGCATCTGGCTGTTCACATTTACTCGTTTCAATATTCTCCATCTAGATTTAAGAAGACTAAATGTATACTATACCACAATTCTTGTTATACTGTGATTAGTATTGTAACGGCGTTGGCGAGGTGTTGTATGGCCATTATCTCTGAAACAGCAAAATTTTAATAGGTAACAAAAATATTTGGTCTCCACTTTTCACCTGTAAGGTGTCATGATCCAGTTTTTTAGTGGATATGCTTTATCTCCTACTAAATGATAATTATTTCGGCCAAAATATTGCCTTACATGCCCATTTTCTTCATCATCTAGGTATAGCTTTGAATTTCGAAAAATCTAATTGAAGAGAATTTACTTATTTATATTTAAAAAGAAACTAACTTTATAGAATGGTTTTTGTTCTTATCAACGCGGCAACCACTCCTCACAGTAAGCATCAATTCTTATATGCCGTTGATTGGGCAGAACAAAGGGAACGAGTTAATCAAGGTTATCGTAACTTTCTATATTTCGTAGATATAGTGAAATTGCATCAAGCATTTGCTCATTATTTATTATAGTAAATATTAATAATTTAAAATCCCTACAAAGATAATATACCTAGGTAACCATCAATGTGCAACAAACACTTCTGTTACAAACTTTTCCATTTTCCACAGAAACAGAAACAAATAAATACATTCTTAAGAACTTGACAGTTGTCATTTGTCAAACTAGTTAGTGTCAATCTGTCTAATGTGAAACGTCAATTGAAAGGTTTAAAAAAATTGTATTTTCGCGTGTTGTAATATTAATGACGTCACGACTGAAAGCGCTTTAAAAGCAAACATGAATACGGTTTAACGCCAAAAAATGTCTTTAGTCTCCCAGCTGAAGCTAGGAAATATGAATTTTGTACGTATACGCCATCTATGAAATGTGTCAATTACTATGAAATTAAACACCCCTACTGCGTTTATATAAGGCGTCTTCAGTTATTCAGTCTACGCCCATGGTGATTTAACTATTGAACTTAATGTTGATGAGTCTGTACCAACATCTGACGAAGCCACCGTGTTGGCGAAACAATTGTTATGTTATTGAAAATAAATTGTGAAAATCTAGACAAGTTTGTCTTTTTATTATCAGTTCAGTTAATGTTGTTTTTTAATTTCTAGCAAAATGGTAAGAGTATACAAACGAAATTCAGACAGACCTAAATCCTACACACAAGCTGATTTGAAAAGAGCGGTTGAATTGAAGAAGTAAAGAATGGTGTAATGACGGCTTTTGCAGCTTCTCAAAAATATAATACAAGGTGTTACAAAAAAGTAGGTCAAGCCGTTAACCACAGATTATCTGTCCGAAAATAATGGGACTTTCCTTATGCCATTTTTCATTTAGGCTTCTCTTTTTCAAGATACAGGGTGTTAAAGTTAAAATTAAAAAAAACTATTTTTATTAATAACTCCTTTGTTTTTGCGATATTCAGTAGAAATTTTGTACAACATTTTTTCATATACCGGCACAATGTTTGGGAAATTTTGAACAAAAAAATTCATGGGCGAACGGTGGAAAGGGGGCTTGTAACACCCATTGACCCCCCCCCCAACTTTTCCTTGCGCACGTGTATGGTTCAAAGGGAATATTTTTTATACCAAACGTTCATTTCTTTAATTTATTTCACTCTTGTCAAATTTTGATTTAGGGCTTTGTTCACGAGATATTGCAACTCATTTGACTGTGTTGCTGATCCACTCGCCGTTGTTTAAATCCCCCAATAGGTCAAGCCGTTAACTACAGATTATCTGGCCGAAAATAATCTGACTTTCCTTATGCCATTTTTCATTTAGGCTTCTTTCTTTCAAGATACAGGGTATTAAAGTTAAAATTAAAAAAAACTATTTTTATTAGTAACTCATTTGCTTTTACTATATTCAGTTGAAATGAACGCTTGGTATAAAAAAAACTATACCTTTCAACCATAGACGTGCGCAAGGAAAAGATTGGGGGGTCAACGGGTATTACAACCCCCCCTTCCTCCGTTCGCCCATGGATATTTTTGATCGAAATTACCCAAACATTGTGCCGGTATATGAGAAAATGTTGTACAAAATTTCATCTGAATATCGTGAAAAACAAAGGAGTTATTAATAAAAATAGTTTTTTAAATTTCAACTTTACCACCCTGTATCTTGAAAGAAAGAAGCCTAAATGAAAAATGGCATAAGGAAAGTCGCATTATTTTCGGCCGGATAATCTGTGGTTAACGGCTTGATCTGCTTTTTTGTAACACCCTGTATACTGATTTGGGCAAACGGTCAAATAAGTTGCAATATCTCGTAAACAAAGCCCTAAATCAAAATTTTACAAGAGTGAAAAAATAAAAGAAATGAACGCTTGGTATAAAAAATAATACCTTTGAATCATAGACGTGCGCAAGGAAAAGTTGGGGGGGTCAATGGGTATTAAAACCCAAAGTTATTATATAGGAAGTTGCCTAATGCCCGTAAAGCGCTGTAGCACCGCGTGAAGTACGAGTGGGGTAAGCAAGTGACGTCAGCGATGGACCTCGGCCGCGCTCCGCACCAAAGACTTGTAGAGTCGTCTGCATGTGTTTCCCAATGCCCGTGCTTTATGCATGCCTTTGATAGTGTAACGTATTTCGATTTTACACTCAATTTATTTACAGTGACTTTATGTATACAGGGCGTCCAGTTAATATTCCTTCGGACGATTGTACAAAAACGGCTAAGTTTATCAAAAAACTTTCTTAATGAAACTTTTAATGTTTCATCTCTACTGTAACGTAAAATTATTTTCAATTATACAGCGAGTCACTAAAACGAGTTACACAAAAAAGTATAATTTTTTTAAATGGAACAACCTATATTTGCTTATTGCAAGTGAATCTCCTGCGAGCCCTGTATTACGTCCTAAAATGGTTTTTCCAATAGGATACAGCGTTGCCAAATTATGATTTTTTTTGTGATTTTTTTCCGAATTTCAAACATTTTTTAAACTGCCATATCTAAGGAACTTCTGAATATTTTATTATAAAAATTTGGAATAGTATTTAGTAATGATGTAGTTACTCAAAAACATTTTTGAAATGAATGATTATTATACAGGATGTCCAAAATACTTGTTTACATTTCATGATTTTTAATTACATTTTTTTCAATTTTTTTAAATGGAATGCCTATGGCTTTTTCAGGTAGATGAATAGAGCATTCAATTCCCCACATTTTGATATCATACACTTTACTTTTATTTCAAACGGTTTTTGAGATGTGAGTGTTTCAAATAAATTGTTTGTGTAAATACGTTACTTTTAATTTTTACATTAAAATCTAGTGACTTTGGTCTTTTGTTTTCCTTTCGTTTTTCACTTTGTGACATTTCTGTAAGGTACTTAGTTTAAGATTATTGTGATTAAGTTGAATTAATAATTTAAAAAATATGAGTTATAATTATTATTTCCATCAAGATTTGATTTCTATGGTGTATGTTATTGGGGAATGCGATGGAAACTGTCGCCTAAGTCGCCTGACCTGACTTCAATGGATTTCTTACTTTGGGGATTCGTGAAGTCAGACGTTTATAAAGTAGAACCAACGACTCGAGAAGATATGATGGCAAGGATTCGTCAGTGTTTTAATCTTATAAATGTTGATATGCTGCAGAATGTAAGACGTTCATTTATCGGGAGACTTCGGTGTTGCGTGAATCAGAATGGTGGACATTTTGAGCAATTATTAGGGTAGCTAAATATCTTGAAAACAATTTGTGTGTGTTTGTCATCATTGTTAGTTCTTTGATAATCAACTTTAACCAGGTGTAAGAATATTATGTCAAAAACAATTCTTGATAGTAGAAATTTACATATGAAATTACATTACCACAGATGCACATTCATAGAGGAAATCAACTGAATATTTTGATTAACAAAATCAAATTTGCTGCATAAGGTCCAAATGCATTTCGTTACAGGGATATCGTAATATTGATTAAATTAAATTATAATACAAAAACAAACGCAAAACAAAAGACAAAAGTCACTAGATTTTAATGTTAAAATTAAAAGTAACGTATTTACACAAACAATTTATTTGAAACACTCACATCTCAAAAACCGTTTGAAATAAAAGCAAAGTGTATGATATCAAAATGTGGGGAATTGAATGCTCTATTCATCTACCTGAAAAAGCCATAGGCATTCCATTTAAAAAAAATTGAAAAAAAAGTAATGAAAAATCATGAAATGTAAACAAGTGTTTTGGACATCCTGTATAATAATCATTCATTTCAAAAATGTTTTTGAGTAACTACATCATTACTAAATACGATTCCAAATTTTTATAATAAAATATTCAGAAGTTCCTTAGATATGGCAGTTTAAAAAATGTTTGAAATTCGCAAAAAAATCACAAAAAAAATCATAATTTGGCAACGCTGTATCCTATTGGAAAAACCATTTTAGGACGTAATAGGGGACTCGCAGGAGATTCACTTGCAATAAGCAAATATAGCTTATTACATTTAAAAAAAATATACTTTTTTGTGTAACTCGTTTTAGTGACTCACTGTATAATTGAAAATAATTTTACGTTACAGTAAAGATGAAACGTTAAAAGTTTCATTAAGAAAGTTTTTTGATAAACTTAGCCGTTTTTGTACAATCGTCCGAAGGAATATTAACTGGACACCCTGTATGTACAAATATTTACAATGATTAACAGTAATTTGAGAACTTAAAATTAACAAATTGAACAATAAGCAGCGAAATATATACAAGCAGTAAATAACAACAAACAGTGAAAATTAAACAATTAAGCGAACAATTAAACAATTAATTACCTAACCTAAACAATCCACAGTACACAAGTTCACAGTTTAAACTCTCTAAAACACTCGTCTTCAACCGACGGTTAATCACATACGAAGACGCCCCGGTACACTTAAAACGCCACCAAAGAATTCGCACTCGCGTACCGTACCGACACTAAACGCGTATCAAGACTTATACTCGCACGGAACTATTAAACGCCCGGTTCTTATCGCATTCAACATTCGCTTCCAAACTTCAGACTTCAAACTGTAAGACTGTCCACTCGGCTTCTTGCTTCCCATTTTATAATGGTCTTAGAAGATTCTCGAAAATTATCGATCAAACATTGTTCCAGAATGAGCATCTTCGAGATAGACTATTCTTTTCGGAAATCATAAACAGCGACAAGGCCGCGCCGTAATAAATCAGAGCCGCGGCTCGCTGTCAACAAATAATTGAGTCACCAACAGGGGCGTCGCTGACGGGGCAAAAGTTCGTATCACTGCCCCCTCCTTAAAAGACTGATCGCCCCGATCAGAAATTATCTTCTTCTTTCCCATGGTACGGTGCAAGCCGGTCCAGATGGACTACCTTCATCTTCGATCGTGGAGAACGTTGAATCCGGTAAACAACGTCGTCGATCCTGGTCACTACTCGGTATGGCCCTTCCCAGTTCTTCTGTAATTTCGGCGATCGTCCTTTCTTCCGGGCTGGATTATAAAGCCACACCAGATCGCCAGCTTGGAAACCCACAGAATTCGCTCGGGCATCATACCGCGTCTTCATTCGGTCGCTCTCTAGGCGCATGCGATCCCGAACAGCCTCATGAATTGCATCGAGTCGTTCTGCCAATTCCCGGGAATACTCATCTACAGGCACTGGCCTATCTTCAGGATGCCCAAACAACACATCCATTGGCAGGCTCAATTCCCTTCCGAATAGCACACTGGCAGGTGTTCTTCCGGTTGACTCGTGCACAGCCGATCGATAAGCCATCAGGAACAGTGGAAGATGTCGGTCCCAGTCTGTCTGGTGTTCGTTTACCATTATCCTCAGATGGTTTTCTATGGTCCTGTTGAATCTCTCAACCATACCATCTGACTGGGGATGTAATGGAGTGGTCCTGGTCTTCCGTATTCCCAGCAACTTACAAATATTTTGGAACACCGCAGACTCAAAGTTCCGTCCCTGATCAGAATGAAACTCCATGGGTATACCGAATCGGCTAAAGAAATTGTTCACCAAAACTTCAGCCACAGTAGTGGCTTCCTGATTCGGTATCGCATATGCCTCAGGCCATTTACTGAAGTAGTCCGTTGCAACCAGGATGTACTTATTTCCATCAGTTGATGTAGGAAACGGACCTGCCACGTCAATTGCAATCCTCTCAAATGGAGCTCCCACATTATACTGGCGCATTCTGCCACGGCTCCTCGTCTTGGGTCCCTTGCTTGACGCGCAGTCATCACATCTCCGGCACCAGTTCATTATGTCTGTTCGGTAGCCCAGCCAATAATATCTCTCTCTGACCTTCATCGTGGTTTTATTAACACCTAAGTGTCCCCCACTCACTCCACTGTGAGCCTCTGCTAGGACTTCCGGAACCTTGTCCTTCGGCACCACGACTTGGGGCTTTCTCTCTCTTCCGTCGGTGCTCTCCCACATTCTCTTTAGAAGACCGTCTTCGATCACAAGAGAATCCCATTGTGCCCAGTATGACTTCAGGGCCACACTCTTGTCAGAAACTTCCATCCACTCCGGTCTTCTACCAGCTTCTTTCCATCTTAGCAGAGGTTCCAAGGTCTTATCCTTCTGCTGGGCGTCTCTCCAGGATTGCAGATGTTCTTCTTCAACTTGGATCCGGGTTTGATGGCATCTGATGGGGTGTACATGCTCTTTCAACTCTTGCCTCACGCAGTACTTGCAATCTTCCGGGCAAGGTCTTCTCGAAAGTGCATCAGCATTGCCATGTTTTCTCCCAATCCGATGTTGAATGATGAAGTTGTACTGCTGCAGCCTCTCAATCCAACGGGCTAACTGGCCTTATGGGTTCTTAAATTGCAGCAACCACTTCAAGGAAGCATGGTCAGTTCTGATAAGAAAATCTTGCCCGCACAGATATTTATGGAAGTGCTCGATGGTCCGCACAATTGCTAACAGCTCCCTCCTAGTGACGCAGTAATTACGTTCAGGTTTCGACAAGGCCTTACTGAAATAGGCCACAACATTTTCCTCCCCATTCTCTTCTTGGGATAATACACCGCCTATGCCCACATTGCTTGCATCGGTATCCACAACAAACTTGCTTCCAGGCCTTGGATACGTCAAAACAGGAGCAGAACACAGAGCCCTCTTTAACTCTTCAAATGCTCCTCGGCACTCCTTCGTCCACTCATATGGCCTACCATCTTCGGTCAACCGATGCAGAGGCTTCGCAATGTCTGCAAACCCTTTCACGAAACGGCGGTAGTAGGTGCATAATCCCAGAAAGCTTCGTAGTTGATGTTTATCTTTCGGAACAGGTCAGTTCCTCACTGCGTCTGTCTTCTCCGGATCTGTCGCAACTCCTTTGGTGGAAATTATGTGCCCCAAATACTTAACCTGCTTCTTGAATAGCTGGCACTTCTGCGGACTTAATTTCAGGTTAGCTTGCCTCAATTTCTCGAAGACATCGCACAAGTTCTTCAAGTGCTGATCGAAAGTCTTCCCCATCACGATGATATCGTCGAGGTACACCAGGCAAGTCTTCCAATGCAGTCCTCGCAGTACTGTCTCCATCAGTCTCTCAAAGGTGGCGGGTGCATTGCAGAGCCCAAATGGCATTACCGTAAATTGCCACAAACCAGTTCCGGCAGAGAAAGCTGTTTTCTCCTTGTCTTTGGGATGCAACTCGACTTGCCAATAGCCACTCTTCAAGTCGAGGGTGGAAAACCATCTGGAACCCGCCACTGTGTCTAGGGTATCGTCAATCCGGGGTAAGGGGTAACTATCCTTCTTGGTGACATCATTCAACCGCCTGTAGTCTATACAAAAACGAGTGGAGCCATCTTTCTTGCTCACCAGCACTACAGGGGAAGTCCACGGGCTCTGCGAAGGCTCAATTACCCCTTGTCTATTCATGTCTTTAATCAGGTTGTCCATTTCGGATAAAGAAAAATGACTTACGTGTCCCTATCTTAGTTTTTAATCCTCTATCTAATGGGGTTCGAAAATACTGCTTCCTGATAGGTCACTTTTTGCCATTTTTTGACAAATCAGGAAGCAGTATTTTCGAACCCCATTAGATAGAGGATTAAAAACTAAAATAGGGACACGTAAGTCATTTTTCTTTATCTCGAACCTTTTAAAAGTTATAAATGGCGAAACTTGAAAAATGACATTTCTAACATCAAATAACTTTTAAACTGTGGGACTTAGACCCAATGTACGGTTAACAAAGTGGCACTTAAATTCAACAAAGAACTCCAAAATGCGATCAAATTCAGGGTGTTCCATTTAAAAAAACAGAGTTAAGCACTGCGCAGAAGAAATGGGACAACCTGTATAATTGAAAATAATTTTCAGTTACAACAAAGATGGAACCTTACAAGTTTTATTTAAAAAAATTTCCCATAAGTTCAACGGTTTAGCGACTATTGACCGACGCGCGCTTAGTGGACTACCCGGTATAATATATCGACGAGGAATTCGAAGAAAAAAGAGCAAAACAATGGGCAGAAGTACTGCTATCCCAATAAAAGAAGAAAAATTAGCGCGCGGTTTAGTTACGGGAAAATGGAGGTGGGATTTATGCGGATCTGATGTACTTCGCTCGGTTGAAGACTATATTGTAAAAAATGGGATTAAAACTCCATTTAAAGGGGGGCGGCCTGGCGAAGATTGGTTCTTGGGATTTCGAAAACGACATGATCTTTCCATCAAGAAGCCGCAGTCGGTTGAATTTGTCAGGAAAAAATGTATGGACCCTTTTATAATATTTTATAATCTTTGCCCGAGGAGTAGTTTTTCGAACGGTCCAGTACCACTAATTACCTTTTATAATCAATGAATATTTCCAAAAGCAATTATGCTGGCAATGGCAGCACACTGCTGGACCACTGCATTTCATATAGATGTTGTACATTGCATACTTTTTGGGCTTTCTACCCAGTGCTTTACCGGCATGGTAAATCATTACACATATTTTAAGATGGAAGCACTGCTCGGTTCCATCGTTTTAAATATTTAAGGCGGTAGTTGGTAGCTCTGTAAGTCTCGGCGTTTAACTTGCGGAACTGTCAAGAGTCAAAGTAATTTTCCCGCTTGGTTTTAGGCGGTTAGTTGGTGTTTGCTGTGGCTCGCTATCTTTAATTTTATTATTTGACTTGTTTCATGCTTTTTAAAAACAATGGGGTAAGTATCTACTCTTTTATTTATTATTACGCGTGGTTTAATGCATTTTATGTAGTTGTACTAACTTTGCAAGGAACAATATAACCTAAAAAGTGTGGCTTCAGCTTCAGTTAAGTAATGTGCATCTAAATTAATAAATAAAGTGATGTCTTTACGCAGTGTAATCGCATTTAAAAAACAGAGTGAGAGACACGAACGTCGACTATTAAAAAGGAAATTTGTCGATACTTTAAAGTTGGCTAATTTGGAATTAGTAACTACGAGTAGACCTAAACCTAATTCTGTGAACGAAGTAAATGAACTGACAGAGACTACTATTAATTATCTTCACGCCTTGCTCTCATGATCACAGTGTAGTAAACGGCGGCGCCACGTACCAATACCAAAGTTAAAATCACCCCCGTACTCCGCGCAGCAGCCTTCAGTCCTCAGTTTTCTATTACGTGCGTGTCGAATCGGTGCTACGTATTTGATACCAGTAATAATAATAATAATAATAATAATAAATGTCTTTATTCAGCTACCACATAATAACAAATATGTATTACAAAAAGTACAAAAAGTACTATACACGAATAAAGGCAGACTGAAACGGCGTAGTTCACTGGTTGGCCACGGTCAACTCAGTGCTCTTCCACTTAACCGCAAAGAAGCACAAAAAAATATATATAAGTATGTATATAGAGAGAGAGATATAGAGAGATCCAGAAAAAAAAACCAAAGGGACTCTGACATTTCACCTCTTATCTAATTCCCCTTCTTTAACATAAATTGCAACAGAAAATTGCAAGGATGGCAGCGATCATTAAAAAAAAATATTAAACAGGAACAAAACTTCTATCTACTCTGGTGTAGCAAATAATCACGCATAGAGACTTTGAATTTGCTTATTGGCGAGTTTTTAAAAACAGACGGGACTCCATTGTACACAGCACAAACACAATACAAATAAGACCTTTTGTAAAAAGAGTGCTTGTGAGAGGGAGTAGTTAGCATATCCTTCAGCCTAATATTTATACTGTGCACATCAGTCCTGAACTTTATCTTGTTATATAAATACGGTGGAGTTTTACTTGTGATTATTTTATGGAATAGACAAGTCGAATGCAGGTAGCCATCGAATGTCCCGTAATTTATGTGTTATGGGTTTTCTTTTCCTGATACCAAATATTAATCTCAAGCACGCGTTCTGCACCACCTGCACTCTTCTTATATTGTTGCTATCCAAACAAGGACCATACACACTGTCTGCAAAATTGAAATTTGACAACACTAGTGATTCACACAGTAGCTTTTTTGAGGAAAATGTTAAAAGTTTACGTATATGAAATATGATTTTTAAGTTCATGAATGATTTTTGAATGCACTTTGAAACGTGATAATTAAATCTAAGTTTCGTGTCCAATTCAACACCAAGATTCCTTGCAACGTCAGTAAATTCCAGAATACAGTCACCTATCTTCACTTTCATACCATCAATAACATTGTTTCTAACGGCTGGGGCACGAGAACCACCAAACAACATGAGTTTAGACTTGGCCGAGTTTATGATTAGCGAGTGCTTTTCAGCGATCTCCACAATTTATTTAAATCACTGTTAATCTTTGCACATGCATCATCCTTATTAGAAGCGTGGAAAGAATAATAAAGCTGGGTGTCATCAGCATACATATGATATTGACAGTGCACAAGAAACTTTGTAAATACCGAAGTATAAATGGTAAATAGCACTGGTCCCAATAAGGAGCCCTGAGGGACACCGCTTTTTATTTCTTTCAAATCTGAAAATCTGTCACCCACTCTCACCAATTGCAATCTGCCAGCGAGATAGCTGGAAAACACCGACAGCGCCCTCGCTCCAAAACCAATATAATGTAGAATAGCCAAAAGAAGTTTATGACTGACAGTATCAAAAGCCCTGGAGAAATCTAACAATATAAGCAGACAAAATTTATTTTGATCCAAAGCTGTAAAAATATTGTCAGTCACCTCCAGTAGGGTAGTCTCACAACTGAAACCAGCACGAAAACCTGACTGATTTGCAGGTAATATTTTAAAAGTGTTTAGATGAGTTAATATTTGCTGGATTAATACTTTTTCAAAAATTTTTGATAATGCTGGTAAAATGCTTATAGGTCTAAAGTCACCATATGAGCGAGGATTACTAATTTTAGGTATGGGCTGGACAGTAGCAATCTTCCAACCATCTGGAAATATTCCAAGTTCCAAACTGCAGTTAATAATATGAGCAATTGGAGGCAAAATTATAGGTAAACAATATTTGATCATAGTTAAAGAAATACCGTCATGTCCAGCCGCATCAGATTTCAACGAATTGATAATATTACATATTACCTCAACTTCCACAAATTTAAATTCTAAAACATTTTCTCCCACCGACTGTATTCTGGAATCCAAATAAAAGTCGATTAGCTCAGGGTCAGGTACAAAATTCTTGTTAGGATTATCCAAAAAGAACCCATTCAGTTCACCGGGGCTACCCAAGTCATCAGGGGAAATAAACGTAAATTTCTGGTTTTCTCATCGGACTTTGGTACGGAAAGTTCGTCAGCTTCTTCAGATACTTCGGCAGATAGCAGAGAGAAGGAGATTCTTCATTTAAGGAGGAAGATTCGAAAATATAGTAGCCGTTTGAAACCGTGGTGGGAATTTTGTATATTAAAAATAAGGTTGACATTTACACCTTTTTTATCGAATGGACTGTAAAATTCCTAACTCAAATGTTTGAGGCGGGTGCAGCATATCAGCATATGGCACACTAAATTGTGCAAGGTCTGCACTAGCCTTAATAATCTCGCCAGAATTAGGTTCTAACTTAGAAATAAAACGATTGTTTAAAGGTTTATACAATCTCAGGCCTAGTAGACCTAAATATAATTTTACGTGGGATCCCACCATAGTTTTAAACTATCTTTCTATCCAAATGAAAGCCTATCCATGAAAAATTTAACAATTAAATTAGTAACCCTGTTCGCGCTAATAACGGCGCACAGAATTCGAAGACGAAATTTGGGGTACAACGGTGAGAAAATTAGAGGAAATCAGGGGAAATTGTGGGGTATCACAGAAACCATTTTCAGGAAATCAGGGGAAATTGGGAAATCAGAAATTTACGGGAATCGTTAGGTACCACAGGAAATCATTTTGAGGAAATTAAAGCAAAATCTGGTGTACAAAATGTGGGTTACGAATCACCCCCTCAGTTGTGTTATTGCACTGTGTAAATGTTATATATCTATTAGAAATGGCGAGAAGTACGAAAGGAAGTACGGATCCTAATCAGTGGATGAAGTGGCTAGAAGAAATGGAAGCAGATGAAACTGAGAATGTGGAGTGTAGTTCCGGAAGTGAGGAAATCGAGGACGCGGTCGAACATTCCCAACATGAGTCTGAAACTGAACAAGAAGTTGATGGTGACGACATAAGTGAATCTTCAGACGAAGCGGTAAGTGGGTTGTATTATGTCGGAAAGGATAAAGAAACACGTTGGGACAAAATTTCACCACCTCCTACGCGTACGAGGGCAAATATAATTCTTGGAGAACCAGGCCCTAAAGGAGCGGCTAAAAACGCTGACACTATTTTAGAATGTTTTCAAATTTTTATGAGTGACTCAATGATTGATACAGTAACTACTTGCACAAACATAAAGATTCAGACAATTCAATCAAAATACAACCGCGAGAGAGATGCTAAACTCACTGATACTTGTGAAATGAGATCGTTTTTTGGAATACTGTACCTAGCAGGTGTTTTGAAAGAAGGAAGGCTAAATGTTCTGGACCTATGGAATACTAAAGGGATTGGCGTCGAACTTGTATATCTGACAATGAGCTACAATAGATTCAGATTTCTATGTCGTGCAATTGAATTTGACGATATACGCGATCGACTTGACAGACGCGCAATAGACAAACTAGCTCCCATAAGAGAAATTTTTCAACAATTTGTCCACAATTGCCAAGAATCGTTTGTACCGAGCGAATATCTAACTATAGACGAACAGTTGGTAGCATTTCGAGGAAACTGCCCTTTTAGACACTATCTACCCTCGAAACCCGCAAAATTTGGGGTAATATTTTTTCTCATGGTCGATTGTAAATCTATGTCTACAATCAACCTCGAGGTATATTGCGGAAAACAGCCTGAAGGTCCGTATGAAGTCTCTAATTCGCCATCAGATGTAGTAAAGACTTGTGCAACCAATCATAAATACGAACAGGAATATAACTACAGACAGATGGTTTACAAGCATACCGCTTGCAATGGACTTGCTTGATACAATGAAATTGACCACGATAGGTACAATAAAAGCTAACAAAAAGGAAATTCCCCAGAGCTTATGAATCCAAAAATAAGACCTGTAGGAAGCAGCATGTTTGCATTTCAAAAGCGGTGTACATTGACGTCGTTCAAACCAACAAAGAAAAATAAAATTGTATTGGCCCTTTCCACTATGCATCACGATGATGAAATAGATAGATCTACTGAGAAACCTGAGATCATCATGGAGTACAACCGAACCAAATTTGGAGTAGATGTGGTTGACAAAATGTGGGTGATGTATAATGTAGCTAGAAGTACCAGGCGGTGGCCACTTACCATTTTCTTTGACATTCTAAATATAGCTGGAATAAATGCTCTAAATCTTTACATCGCCAACAACAATTTTGAAAAGATAGTGAGGAGAGAATTTCTGAAAGATTTGTCAGCAAAACTAGTGTCGCCTCAGATCTCAAAACGAGCATACGCACAGAATATTCCAAGGGCCATTAGACACAAAGCACGAACACTATTAGACCTGGAGGAATCCCCTACACCAACTGCTGCCACCGGTGAAAAAAAAGAGGAAGGTGTCACATTTGCCCACGTAAGAGCGATAAGAAGACACAAGTTACATGTAAAATTTGCAATAATTGGACGTGCAGATCACACCAAGCAATTAGTTGCACTGCATGTGCAGGAGAAGGAAGTAGCACCGACAGTGAATAAAAACCAGGGATATTCTTGTTTTGATTTATTTGCATTTAATGTATTTATGTTCAATACACTTTTCTAAAAACATCTCATAGAGTTATTGCACCATTTTACCCAAATTTCCTCTTATATTAAATTGGGGCATTGAAATACCCCGCGCGATCATGCCCGTTATAAAAATTCACGCGAGTAGCCGAGTGTTAAAAGAACATGATTATTATTTATCTATTTTTTTGCTGCCCTTTGTTTACTAGTGCAAGGCTAACACGTTTGTTGTCATTTAAATAAAATCGTTTAGATCCGCCTTCAAAACTTTAATTGCCGGGCAGTTGCTAAGGTTTTTTACCTCAGAATGTAATTGGTTATGGCATTTTAAGCAGAAATGAACCGTAAAGTGAAACAGCAATTTTGGCGTTTATAGTACCTACTTGTTCTTTTTCAGACATAATTTTTTGAACAAGATTCCAGCTACGGCCAAATGCATTTAAGCATACAGATCGATAGATTAATGGACAAAAAATTTCATCATAAAGAAAAATGTAGAAGTACTTTGTAAAATCTTCTGCTTGTTTGAAAAACAATTTGTTGATTTAAAAATTCAAATTATATACTATTTTGAATTTCTAAATCAAATTGTTTTTTAAACAAGCAAAAGATTTTACAAAGTACTTCTACATTTTCCTACACGATAAAATTTTTTGCCCATTAATATATTGATCTGTATGATTAAATGCATTTGGCTGGAATCTAGCTCAAAAAATTATGTATAAACATCTCTGGCCCAGCAATGATTGTTAAGTTGTTCGATATTGCGCTGCCCAAACTGAGGACCATTGCTGGATAAATGCAGCATGCGTCGGCAAAACATCATTGAACCTGATGATGGCCACGCGGACACCGAGATGCTGGTGCAGCAACTGTTTTGTGTGCTGGCCCAATATAGGACACGCCGGCAACTAAGTAGCTTGCCGATGCTGGCACATTTGATTTGTGATTGTTGGGATGGGAACAGTTTAAATTTAACAGTAACGAAAGAAACTAGTTTACAAGGTAAAAGAAAGTGGCCGGTGCCGTGCAAAAATTTACAAAAGTTCAGTGGTAGTGGATATGACCACTGGAAATTTCGAATGGAAGTTATTTTAGATCAAAGTAACGTAAAAGTTTGCAATGAAAACGAAAATGACAGCCATGATAAATTCAGAAAACTGGATAAAAATGTAAAATGATAATCATTCAGTGTATTGCAAATTGTCAAAGACAAAACAACGGCATTCCAAATGCGGAAAGCTTTATATGCTGTGTTTCACAGAAAATGAATAACCAGTCAACTGTACATCAGAAAGAAACTGCTGACTATGAAGTTAAAAGGGGGTCACTTGAAAATTTTTATTTATTAACTTTCGATGAAACTGTTCGAGAATTAAAAGCTGTTGGTGCGAAACTCGAAGAGATAGACGTAGTTTGCCACCTACTCCTTATGTTACCTAAATCAATTGATGGAATTATGATAGCTTTGGAAACACTGGATCCTGGAGAGCTTACCTTGAGATTCGTTAAGGGAAAACTCCCGGACCAGGAAATGAGAAGAAGGAATTCAAGAGAAGTAAGAAGTGATTCATCAGCAGCTTTTTCGAGAAATTGAAAACAATGGTTCGCTCAAGATTGTTCGAACAATAGCCGATGGAAAGAACCTGTGCTTAAGTGTCGCAACTGTGGTAAACCGAGACATAAAAGAAGTTAGCGCAGAATCAAGAAGCAAGTCAACCCGACGAAGAATATGTCGCATTTCCAGTAGCAGCGAGGAAGTCAACATGATAATGATGATGGAAAATCAAATAGTACATCGACTCTGCTGCAACGAACCATTCGGTAAACACACAGTTTACAATATTTTCGTAGAGGTAAAAGAACTAGAAAACCCTGTAAAAACATTTATAGTAAAAACATCCAGAATTCATTACTGCCATCAAGGCAGGAACAATGAACAATGCGCATGACGGACGATTCCGTCATTGTGCTAATGCTAAGTTGTTTTAGCGGTTCAGTCTGGATGCAGCACTGGATGGGAACAGTTTATTTGTGTGTGAGCGTCATGCACGAAGTCGAAGCGTGACGGAAATTTCCGTCGTTCAATTTCATCATGTCTCGTCTCCCTTTTGAGGGCCCGAGCCTTAAAACCCGACGTAATTGTAAATGACCTTTAACGCAGGAAGAGCACGAAAAGGCCATAATGGAGTCCGACGATGAGTTTTCTGACCAAACTTTTCCTGGAGAAGATTACGGTTGGGGCTCTGAGAGTAACTAATAATATGTTTCATCTTCATCAATACATAATATAAATTTTTGACATTTATTTGAGTGCTCTAATGACATACTTTAGCGTTCTTATGCGATAAAGAATGGCCAATAGACATTCTTTAGCGCACGCATTTTGTGAAGTGAATTGCACGACTAACTAATACTAAAATCAAATAAAACTTACTTGTAAACGTTAATTACAAAATTTGCCCATTTTAATGTATTAACTCAACACCCGGAGATGTTGAAGGAAGACATTTCACAGCCACTTGCTGCTATCTCGATGTCCGAGGAAAAACTTATCATTCACAGAGCTGTCAAAAAAAGCACTGACGGAAGCCAAAATATATACGTAACCGCCTGCTACTTTTTTGTGCATAATTATTATTTCTCGTTTACTAATTATGGCCGAGTTTGATAATTTTCCCATCTCGTATCATAATATGAACTGTTACGATACTTGTATCTTAAATAACTATTATTCATCACTAAGATTTTATTAACACAATATTTGTTTGAAAATACGCTTTGTGTGATGAATAAGGCAAGCGTTCAGACATCCAAACAAATTATGGAGTATGGTCTTCCACGCTGCCCTTCAACATAACCATAATTACTCCATCTAATTTAATATAAGTGATCATCCTTAAAATTAAAAAAAAATACACAAATAATAGTGTCTAATCAGCGAATTCCTCTTTCCCATACAAGAATAATACGTGAAAGAAAGAATAACAGAAGTATTGAAGTTGAAAAAAAGAGAGCTAGCAAAGAATGAAAATAAAATAAAATAGAACTGCAATCTACTGACCCTCGAAGTACAGCTTAAACCTTTTCTTAAATCCTCCCAAACCAACAGGAACTCAAAATTATTACGCGTATAAAAGTTGACAATTGTTGCAACATTATAAGAAACTAGAATTGTGCAAAGAAGGATGGAGAAAAAGGCGGAAGAAATATTAGGAGAAGATCAGTTCGGATTTAGACGAAATAGAGGAACGCGCGAGGCCATTCTAGCTTTACGAGTAATTATAGAAAAAACGATAGAAAAGAGAAAGAGCGTCTATATAGGATTTGTAGATTTAGAAAAAGCCTTCGACAAAGTAAAATGGGGGAAGATGTTCGAAGTGCTGAGAAAGGTAGGGATGAAATACAGGGACAGAAGAATAATACATAATCTCTACAAAGAGCAAAAGGCAGTTATAGAATGTGAGCAGGAACAAAGGGAAGTAGATATCCGGAAGGGAGTGAGACAGGGATGTGCATTGTCACCTCTAGTTTTCAACTTATATATCGAAGATGCGATTAATATTGTTAAGGAAAGAACAGCCTCAGGGATCAATGTACAGGGCCAAACTATTAACATGCTCAGATTTGCGGATGATATAGCAGTGTTAGCATCTAGCAAAGAAGAATTAGGAGCGGCTTTGAATGAAATGGAAGCAGTTTTGACACAGGGCTTCGGCATGAAAATCAATAAAAAGAAAACTAAAATTTTGGTATGTAGGGGATGTGAAAATAGAACTAAAATGGAAATACAAATTGGAAATGAGAAGATAGAGGAGGTCGCGGATTTCTGCTACTTAGGAAGTAAAATAACTCAAGACGGTAGGAGCACTAAAGATATAAAACAAAGAATGGCGCAGGGCCGAGTTGCGTTTAATAAAAAGAAACAACTGTTATGCTCGAGAACGGTTAATATAGAGACTAGGAAGAGACTCTTAACGTCGTATGTATGGAGTACGGCATTATACGGGTGCGAAACTTGGACAATAGGAGAAGCGGATAGAAAAAGAGTAGAAGCGTTTGAAATGTGGTGCTACAGACGCATGATGAAGATACCGTGGATAGATAAGGTTAGCAATAGGGAAGTATTAGAAAGAGTTGGGGAAAAGCGAAAGGTATGGAAAACAATAAAGAGTAGGAGAGATAGGATGGTAGGACACCTTCTAAGACACGAAGGAATAGTTCGTGACATACTAGAGTCAGAGATAGGAATAAAAAGAGGTAGGGGTAGGCCTAGATTAGACTACTGCTCTCAAATAGTTAGGGATGTAGGATGTTCTACTTTTAGGGAAATGCGTAGGTTAGCTCAGGATAGAAAAGAATGGAGGTACGCGTCCAACCAGTCTTCGGACTGAGAACCTTATGATGATATAAGAAAACGACCTTTTGAATAGTTGCTTCCGATGTCCAGGGATAGAAAGGATGTCCTTTCTGCGAATGCTGAGATTGTGCACATCAGTTCTGTATGTAAGCTTGTAGTGTAGATAAGGAGGAGTTTTTCTCAATAATCCTGAAGAAGAATGTGGCCATACTCAGTTTTCTTCTGTTAAACATACTTAGCCATTTAGCATCCTTCAACCTATGCGAGACATGATTCCGACCCCTAATGCCATAAATGACACGTAAGCACGAGCTCTGTACCCATCGAATGCGCCTCGCAGCACGAGCAGTTAGACATGGACCGTTGACACAGTCACAAATGTTAAAATGTGATGAGACTAACGTAACACAGAGCTCCTTCCTAATGCTTTGCGAAAAACTGTGCCTATGCATATAAATCATTTTAAGTGAAGAATATGCTTTCTTTAGTAAATGGGTAGTATGTACATCAAACCGAAGTTTACAGTCCATAATTAATCCTAGACATTTCCAATGAGGGTAACACGGAATAACGCCATCCCCAATATTCGTATTCGCCCAAGATCATCAAGAAAAGGTTTTGTCAATTCGCTATTAAAGAACACTACTGCCGATTTTTAGGGTTAATTTTCAAACAATGGTTAGACGCAGTTTACAATAATCTGTGGAGATCTGAATTTATTAAATAGCCGGCATGTGCCACGTCGGACGGGCAAAAAGAATAAAAAGTCTGTGTATTATCTGCATACAGATGATAATTGTAGAACTGTAAAAAACATGAAAATTAGTTGTGTATATGGAAAAAAGCAAGGGCCCCAAAATACTACCTTGGGGTATACCTGAGGTGTACTCAACAAATCTGCTTTCATTATTATTTAAAACAACCTTTTGAGTTCTGCCGTTCAGATAGGAACGCAGTAAATCCAGGGCATCCATATCAAAACCAAGGAAATGTAATATAGAAATAAGTACGCACAGCCATAACCCGGCCTAAAACCAGACTGCCTTGGATGCAACAGATTATACGTATCCAAATGATTTCTAATTTGAGATTCCATTCTTTTCAAGATTCTTGGACATTACTGGCAGGATCGAAACAGATCTAAGGTGACCAAACTCAGAAGGAGATGCAACCACTAACGCGCGCTTCCACATTTCTGGAAAGCAAGATTGATACAAACATTCGTTAAGTATATGGGTGATATAATGAATTATATAAGGACAGCACATACGAAGTAACGAAATATTTAGCTTATCTACTCCAAAAGAAGTAGATTTCATGTCCTTAATTATTCTAAATGGCGCACTGTGGGAGAGATCCCCTAAACATTGAAAAAGTCAATTTTCAATAATGATGGTGCACTAATTTTTATCATGCTAAAAACGGTCAAGTAGACCATGAAGTTTACAAAAACAACATGCCTCACTTCCAAATATTTCCTGTTTCGTGAACAATTCTATGAACAAGTCTCAGGTGCCGCCATGGGTTCTCCTTTGTCCCCTGTGGTCGCCAACACCTTCATGGAATCTTATAGCCTTAAGCCCAAATGTTGGTTCAGGTATGTCGATAATACTTTCGTAATTTGGCCACATGGTCGCGCCACTTTAGATCAATTCCTAGGCCATCTCAATAGTCATCACCCCCCAATATTCGGTTCACCACGGAGGTTGAAGTTGAAGGAAAGTTGTCCTTCTTAGATGTCCTCGTAATCTTGATGGTAGTCTCGGTCATTCGGTCTACAGGAAACCTACTCACACTGACCGTTACCTTAATAGGTTATCTCATCATCATCCCTCTCAAAAAATGTCAGTCATCAACTCTCTTGTTCACCGTGTGGTCGCCATATCCGAAGCCTCCTCCTTGTCTTCTGAGCTTCAACATATCACAAAGACTTTGACAAGTAACAATTACAACCCTCGTGATATTAGAAGGACCATCTCCAAGAACCTAATTCCGCCCAGGCCAAGGGCCAGTGACACGACCACCCCTGCAGCTATTTCATATCTCCCATACATTCACAATGTTACTGATCGTATAGGCAAACTTCTTCGTAAACATGATATCAAGACTGTCTCCATACCTCGTAACAGAATCTCAGATCTTCTATTTTAGGCTAAGGATCCCTTACCTTTGCACACGGAAGGTGTGTATCGCATTCCTTGTTCTTGTGGACTTGTTTACATAGGTCAGACTAGGCGGTGCATCGGTATTGGTGTTGCTGAACATGAACGACGTACGAGGTTGCTCAATTCGGCTGGTTCAGCATTGGTGGAGCACACGTTAGACACTGGTTATCAAATCAATTTTTCGGATACAAAAGTTCTAGCCCGAACCTCAAATTTCTACAATAGGAAGATTAGGGAATCGATAGAAATCATCAAACATCCCCTCAATGTCAATCGTGACAACGGCTTCTACCTACAAAAAACAAAGAAGCACATCATCAGTCACCCGAAACCGTCACACTCCACGGTAGCGACTCATTCAAATCATTCCCGGTTGACTGACCACTATTCAGATCTTAGTCCTACCGGTTCAGTGCCAAGCCCAGCAGCCCTGAAGATGTCCCTTGTGATAGTGGACGAAACGTCGGCGCCCAGGCCATCCATAACGCGGTCTTCGTCCGGAAGCCTAGGTAACCATTAAAATGGCCGCGGAAGCCTACAGCGTCGAATTGGATAATATATTACGTGACAAATTCATATGTAACATGAATCCTGGAAAAATCTTAGATAAATTTTTAGGCGCATTCAATTTCTATATTTTTTTATTCTATTGCATAAAGCAGTAACCATAAATCTATCGACTTTCTGGCCACTTACTGATGTCCTTAATACCCTCTAGAAATGTCAATTTCAGGAAAACACCTGGAGTGGAAATTATAACAACCCCTTGGCGAAAACATTTTTTTTATTCCTTTGTATGAAATTCCAGCCATAAATCTATGGATTTTCTCCTTAATATCCTCTAGAACTCCCAATCCCCAGCAAAGACCTGGAGCGGAAATATTGCAACCCCTAAGTGACAATATTTTTTTAATTTCTTGTATAAAATTGTAACCAAGATCTATTGATTTTCTGGGCACTCATGGATGTCCTTAATATCCTCTAGAAGTTTCAATCTCAAGCAAAGACCTGGAGCGGAAATATTGCAACCACTAAGTGAAAATATTTTTTACTTTCTTGTATAAAATTGTAACCACAAATATATTGATTTTGGTGCTTTACAAATTCTGAAGATATTTTAACAAGATGTTTTATATATTTATCGATGCAGCATGTTCGCGTTTCTTAAAAATAATGTAGTTTACTTTTTCGCGTAACAAACTGCTTCATATACGCACAAGGTCCAGAGTGTTTGAAGGGTTATGTCACCCGTCGGGAGAGGGTGACTATCTCGCTATGGTTCCCAATCCTTTTGAATCCTACCAATCCGAACGCACTTACCGCGAACCAATTTCCGTCGTCGAAGAAAACAAAAACGGGCGAATGAGAGAGTCTGTGAGAACATGCGATCGGAGACGCAAGAGGAATCATTGTTAACAGTCTGTAAAAACTACCAATAGTGCCGTTAGATGAACTTTACCAAATAGATACAATCCATTTTTACCCTAATCAAGAACTAGCTTCCATATCAAGTCAGGTGAGTTAGTTACCCCATTTACGGTGGTCTACCCCTACTTAACACAGCATTATTGGTTTTATTAATAATTTACATACTATGGTGGTGGAGGAGCACCACTATTAGAGAAGCCGAAGAATTTAAATGCCAACAATGCGGCAACATCTATAAATATAAGGGTGGGCTAGTAAGCCACCAACGATACTATTGCAACAAAGTTAAACAATTTGCTTGTCCACTTTGCAATTCGAGATTTTACTCTCATGGATGTCCTTAATACCCTCTAAAAGTCTAAAAGTTACAACCTCAAGTAAAGACCTGGAGTGGAAATATTACAACCCCTAAGTGAAAATATTTTTTACTCCCTTGTGTAAAATAGTAACCTTAAATATATTTATTTTATGGACACCATTTTATGGAAACAATATTGCAACCCATAAGTGAAAATATTTCTTTACTTCCTCGTATAAAATTGTAACCATAAATCTATTGACTTTCTGGACCCTGATGGATGTCCTTAATACCCTCTAGAAGTCCCAATCTCAAGCAGACCTGGAGCGGAAATATTGCAACCCCGAAGTTAAAATATTTTTTATTCCCTTAAATAAAATCGTAACCACAAATCTATTGACTTTCTGGACACTTATGAACGTCCATAATATCCACTAGAAGTCCTGATCTCAAGCAAAGATCTGGAGCGAAAATATTGCAACCCCTAAGGGAAAATATTTTTTTACTTTCTTGAATAAAATTGTAACCGTAAATCTACTGATTTTCTGGGCACTCATGACTTTAATGCCCTTAATACCCTCTAATTCTAAAAGTTACAATCTCAAGTAAAGACCTGAATTTGAAATATTGCAACCCCTAACTGAAAATATTTTTTACTCTCTTGTATAAAATTAATCTATTAATTTTCTGGCCACTCATGAATGCCCTTAATACCCTCTAAAAGTTACAATCTCAAGTAAAGACCTGAAGTGGAAATATTGCCACCCCTAAGAGAAAATATTTTTTTACTCCCTCGTATAAAATTGTAACCATAAATCTATTGACTTTCTGGACACCGACAGATGTCCTTAATACGCTCTAGAAGTCCCAATCTCAAGCAAAGACCTGTGGCGGAAATATTGCAACCCCTAAGTGAAAATATTTTTTTACTTTCTTGTATAAAATTGTAACCACAAATATATTGATTTTCTGAGCACTCATGGATGTCCTTAATACCCTCTGAAAGTTACAATCTCAAGTAAAGACCTGGAGTGGAAATATTGCAACCCCCAACTGAAAATATTTTTTTATTCTCTTGTAGAAGATTGTAACCATAAATCTATTGATTTTGTGGGCACTCATGGATGTGTTTAATACCCTCTACAAGTTACAACCTCAAGTTACAACCTCAAGTAAAAACCTGGCGTAGAAATACTGCAACCCTTACGCGAAAATATGTTTTTACTCTCTTTTATAAAATTGTAACTATAAATCCATTGATTTTCTGGACACTCATGGATGTCCTTAATATCCTCTAAAAGTTTCAATCTCAAGTAAAGACCTGGAGTGGAAATATTGCAACCTCTAGCGGAAAATATTTTTTATTCCCTCGTATAAAATTGTAACCATAAATGTATTGACTTTCTGGACACTTATGGATGTCCTTAATACCCTCTAGAAGTCCCAACCTCAAGCAAAGACCTGGAGCGGCAATATTGCAACCCCTAAATGAAAATATTATTTTACTCCTTCGTATAAAATTGTAACCATAAATGTATCGATTTTTTTCACACTTATTGATGTCTTTAATACCCTCTAGAAATGTCAATTGCAGGCAAACACCTTGAGTGGAAATATTGCCACCCCTAAGTGAATATATTTTTTTATTCTATTGCATAAAGCAGTAACCATAAATCTATTGATTTTCTGAACACTCACTGTCCTTAATACCCTCTAGAAATGTCAATTTCAGGAAAGTGCAGTTTGCGACTCCAAAATGTAAGGTGTAGTATCCAATAAAATGATTAATTAATGAAATGTTACCAATGTAACAGTTTATTACACTACTTTGACCGGTTTCAAGATTATAAACAATCTCATCATCAGAAAATGTAAAATTATTGTAAATACACTGACGGACAAAAAAGTGGCATCCTAGATTTTGCAATAAGTTCGAATTCAATAACTTTTGAACGAGGCAATCGATTTTAATAATTATTTTTTGTTGTAAAGGGTGACTTTTCTAGATGACTATGATGTATTTTCCATTCCACTAAAAATTTCTTGCTTCTTCTATAGTGCCTTTAGAAGTCGAGTATGTTTTTACGCAAAGATTCATTGGCGCTATGAAGTGAAATTGAATTCTTCATTAGTTACGTGATTCCCCTTTTCCTTTACAATAGTCCTTTTATTTCACCTTTTTATTCCTTGTGTTACCGAAAATGCGGCACTTTAGACGAAGCAGTGTAATTTAGCTTGTATGTAATTAACAAGGGGGGCCATGGAACTACAAAAGCCAAAAAATAACATCGTTTTATGAAATGTGTTGAGGAAGTGTTTGAGAAAGAAGAGTAACAATTTCGTAAACAACTGTAATTAATCGCTTGCCGTGGTCCGCTAGAAGCTCGGATAGAATCCTATCGAAAATTTATGGGATGAATTGGGACGACGCGTTAGCGGCCGCAATCCAGAAAATCTTCATGAATTGAGGGTCACTCTTATAGAAGAATGGGAAAATATTTCTCAAATCAACATCACAAATTTGACTAGAAGCATGCCCCGACGCACAGTGGTCCGAAATAATAATCTAGCTGGCCAAATCGTAATTTTTGAAGATGAAACAACATTATATAAATTATTATTTTTAATTTGTAAACACATTGGGCAATCGTAATCTACCATTATCAGTTTCAAAAAGTTTGTTTGTTGGCCCACAACCGCAATAAAAAACCGGTTCCTGGACCCTTTGCGGTAACCAAGAAATATACGACTTGTTATTTTGTTCAGTGTACCCTCGTAGTCCAAGTGATCAACACAAAGTGGTGAATATTGTTTAATATGATGTCGGAGGATTCTTCTGGTAAGTAATTTTATATGTATCTATAACTTTATCTAATATATATAAATTTCCAAATAATCCTTTATCATTTAAATTGTAAGTTTCAGATATTTTGCGATACAAAAAAATTAACTAATTTTAACTGCTCTATGCATACTTTGAATAATATATTGATGTGTAGGCTATAAGAAGATGTTAAAATTATTTGCGTAAATTTGCGTATTCTCATGTAATTCAATTTCAATTACAGCCGGGCCGAGCGCACGAAAATTGTACTTGTCGAACAATATGCTATTTGAGCGTCTAAGATCGAGAGGGCCACTAAAACCCCAAAATAAAGATTCCAGAAAATATTTGCTGGATATTATTAAAGATATGTATAATATTGAAGATCGAGATTCAAACAAGAGCTACGTGCAATTGATTGAAAAACAGACATTAAAATTTACACTAATATTAAGTCGGAAATGGCGCGAGTGTTGCAGAAATTTAAAGGTTTTTGTTAAAAAAAATCAGGAATGGCTAAAAAAGGAATTTATAATGCCTAGAAAAGAAGAAAGTCCTAAAACAAAAAGTAAGAAGAAAAGAAAAAAGTTTTCGGAAATGTCTGATAGGAGCCAACGAAGAAAAGTTCAGCCATTGTTAGCATCTAAATCTACCCCAGAATTAATTGCAGCAACTCGATCTAAGCTATATAAATCGGGGCGGAGACATGCTTCTTCTATGTTAGGAGAAATTACAGTGACTCCAACGAGAGCAACAAAAATTATAAAAAAACTGTTCGTGGCTGAAGATTCGCGACCCGTGCCATACACAAATGATGAAGCATTAGCATTTTTAATAGATAATAAATTAACAAAGCAACAATATGTTAATATAAGAAAACAAGCAAAAGAGGAAAATGCAAATATATATCCTTCTTACCACATTATTCTGAAAGCAAAAGAAAAGTGCTACCCTAGTATGTACACTGTAGATGAAAGATTTGCTAAAATTCCACTTAAGAGTCTACTTGATCACACTGCAAATAGAATTATACAAATACCAGGTTTAATATTGAAAGAAAATGTAACAGATTATGAAGTTGTATATAAATGGGGTGGTGATGGTAGTAGCGGGCATTCCCAATACAAACAGATCTTCAAAACCCAACCAGAAACTAAAGATTCAGATCTCTTCATGATGTCAATTGTTCCTCTGCAGTTAAGACATCGACAGGAAAATACTGGTAAATATTATATAACATGGGGCAATCCCCGGACTTCATCAACACGATTCTGTCGAAAAATGTGTTTTGAATACATAAAAGAAACTGCTGAGCACACAAAAGAAAAAGTTCAAGAAATAGAAACGGAAATTAAAAACTTAAAACCTACTGTTGTAAACTATAATGACACTCTTCGGATTAAAATAAATCATAAGCTTATCTTATCTATGATAAATGGAAAGGTAAGTTAACTCTTACATAATGTATAATATATTATAGCCATAACTTTATTATAGGTGTGTAATTCTCTAATGGACATTTCAAGTCAAAAGTGCTATATTTGCGGATGTACTCCCAAGCAAATGAATGATGTTCAAAAATTTAAGAATATTCAAATAAAACAAGAAACACTCACATTCGGAATATCAGTATTACATGCCCACATAAGATTTTTTGAATGTTTACTTCATATATTTTACCGTTTGGAATTTAAATCCTGGCAGGTAGGTACGGAAAATATTGTACAAACTTTAAATATGTTTCATAAAATATTCGTTTCAGGTACGATCATTTGAAAATAAAGTAAAATTTTCTGCGCGTAAAAAACACATACAGTCTGAATTCCGCTCTAAAATGGGTTTACTGGTGGACATTGTTTTGCAGGGTTTGTAGAATTTAGTACCTACTCTTAATCACTTAATATTTTAAAACAGTTTTTAAATTTTCAGGTTCAGGTACGACTAACGACGGAAATACTGCACGCAAGTTCTTCAGGGAGTTCCAGTTGAGTTCAGAAATTACCGGAATTGATATTAATTTAATCAAACGATTTTCAATTATTCTATCGGCAATATCAAGCAATTATGAGATAAATGTAGAAGCCTTTCAATCGTACGCATGGGACACTGCAAAACTTTTTGTGTCATTATATCCATGGTATTATATGCCATCCACAGTGCACAAAATTCTTATGCATGGTGCAGACGTGATACGATATGCCCTTCTTCCTATGGGTAAAAAGAATTTTTAATAAGTAATACTTTTCTTTTAATTATCCATATTTTAACAGGACAATTGTCCGAGGAAGCAGCAGAAGCTAGAAACAAAGAATTTAGAAAATTCCGGGAGCATCATTCGAGGAAAAATGCAAGAATAAATACCAATAAAGATGTTTTGAATATGTTACTAGTTTCTTCTGATCCAGTAGTGTCGTCACTGAGAAAAGTATATAGAAAGAAGGAAAGTACAATAAGTGAAGAGCTGAAAGCTTTATTAAACATTACTGATTGTGTTACCCAAAACAGTGATAACAGTGAAGAGAGTAGTGATGACAGTAGCGTTAAAAGTAATACTGATTAATAAAAGTAGTATGTATAATGTTGTATTTAAAAATAAAGAAAAAACGTTGTTTTCTTTAAATTTTGTTATGTGTTATGAATTTTAGATATAATTTTGGTTCTAATAATTTACTGCTACATTTCAAGTCATTATTCGAAAAATACTTCATTGGCAAAAATAAAGAATTGTTTTGAATTTCTAAACAAATTTAATTGTGGCTAAAACGTTCTACTTTTCTACTTTTAGGGAAATGCGTAGGTTAGCTCAGGATAGAAAAGAATGGAGGTACGCGTCCAACCAGTCTTCGGACTGAGAACCTTATGATGATAAAACGTCGATTGTAGTTATTTATCATTTTACATTGCAATTTAACCGACAATTTTTACGGATATATTTAGTTACGTAATACGCATATAAAAATATTTTTTTATATAAGTTACATACAACTAAAAAAATTGATGAATGCATAATGTAAAATATATACTTGCCAGAACATAAAATGCAGTTCCGCTTTCATTTGAAGTGAAAAAAAGTAATAATTTTTTAAAGTAAGGCTAATCAAATAAGTTGGCCAGCTAGATAAGCATTTCGGACCACTGTGCGACGTATGGAAGCTATAATTAGAATCAGAGTAGGAAATACTCATACTCGTTATTAACCAAGTTGTTTTTCAGTTTATTTTTAAGTTTATTTTTTATACTGTTGTTATTTGTTGTTTTATTTATTAAATACAGTTGTTTACAAAATTGCTGCTCTTCTTTCCCAAACACTTCCTCAACACATTTTATAAAGGGAGTGTCTACGGAACCGAATATTCGGACGAATAATATTTATTATAGAACCGAACAGACCACTTTGCTGACGGAAACTTTTTAAAACAGACCGCATTTTAAACACACACGCATTTTAAACAAAGCACTTAGTTGCCCTCTCGCACCACTCACGCATTTTTTGCAAAACCTCTTCGGGAGCCGATCCTACCCGGGCTAAGCATACCAAATTACCAGTTGTATGCGATACGTCCCTACCTACCGTCGCCGCTGGATGTAGTTTTCACTAACGAAGTACTTAAACCTAAGTATAAGCATAACTAATATTCGGTTCCATAATACATATTATTCGTCCGAATATTCGGTTCTGTACACTCCCTTTTATAAAACTATGTTCTTTGGCTCTTGTAATTTCATGGCCTTCTTGTTAATTACAAGCTAAATTACACTGCTTCGTCTAAAGTGTCGCATTTTCGGTGGGGCAAGGACTAAAAAGGTGAAATAAAAGGAAAATTATTGAAAAGGATATGGGTTATCACGTGACTAATGTAAGAATTCAATAACCTTACAATTTCACTCCATAACGTCAATCAAGCTTTGCGTAAAAAACATACTTGACATCTAAAGGCACTATAGAAGAACCAAAAAATTTTTAGTGGAAAGCAAAATACATCATAATCATCTAGAACAGTCACCCTTTACAACAAAAAAATAATTATTAAAATCGATTGCCTCGTTCAAAAGTTATTGAACTTCGAACTTATTGCAAAATCTAGGTGCGCCGCTTTTTTTGTCCTTCAGTGTAAATATGACACTAAGGGAACAGTTGACAAGGAAACTTAAAATTGACAAAACAATACATCATCATAAGGTTCTCAGTCCGAAGACTGGTTGGACGCGTACCTCGATCCTTTTCTATCATGAGCTAACCTACGCATTTCCCTAAAAGAAGAACATCCTACATCCATCCCTAACTATTTGAGAGCAGTAGTCTAATCTAGGTCTACACCTACCTCTTTTTATTCGAAGAGTGGAATTGCCGAGAGGCCAGAAAATGTCTGGCGTGGGTGATACCTATTCAGGCACCACTATCATAAGGGAGAAGTATACATATTATGTTTCTACAAGTGTTACATGCTATGAAAATAGATATGCATAATGAGATGATTGTGCGAAAAGCTGTGAGGGACGTGTTTCATCGTGATGACATAGGAGGATTTATTAGCGGGGATGTTGAATATTTCTCAACTCCATATACTTTTGTGCAGCGTTACTCGGCAAGTGGACCTATCTTGCGTGAAGTTGGGAAAATCAGGAAAAATCAACACAGCTCAATGCCTTCACCCTGTTACGACCGAATAGAGGAAGTGAAGCTGAATCTAGTATGTATTAGGTGTAATATTATTTTATCGTTTTATAATAATCTGATTATAGATGAATACAAGATTGCACTAAGTAAATTAAAACAATGTGAAGTCACTTCAGACCTACAAACAGATTTGAAAAGTGATGAACCTACATTACCCAAAGAGCGGCGAAACCGAATTAAACCTCGCAGATTGCTGGACGACGATTCCAGTGATGAGAATGAGAAACAAAGTACTAGAGATTTGCAAAGGTCACCTAAAATAAAAAAGTCTTGCACTAATAGTAAGTTATTTTGCATTTGAATTTTTAATCTAATTTTAATTTGCGTAACAGAATTTTCATCTCAAAATATTCTGCCGTACTCCTCAGTTAACCGGCCATCTACAGAATGCGATCTACAGGACAACATACAATCACGGGCAACAGCAGAAGCAACAAGGAATGAAGCAGGTAGATTATTTTAATTTTTATAGTTTGACAACCTTTTTGTGTTTCATATTTATTTTGGATGACATAGGCTCCGAGGTACATTCGGATTCTTCATTTTCAAATGAGTTTCTACGGCTTCTTTCAATTACACCTAAATTAACTTATGGAAATCTTGCACAAGCAACAGGTATGTGCCCAATATAACAAATTATACTTCTAGCCTCGTTCTCGAGATTACATACGTAGTAGTTCTTCTACGACACGAATTTTTAAAGCCAAGCAAAAAACAGGCAGCGCACTATGCCTACTGCAATACTCACTGTCTGAATCATAAGTTTTCTTCGTGCCTATGCGACAGCACGTTCTTTTGAGCCTCACGTTGATTTCTTTCAAGAGGTGTTAGGTGTTAGTGCTTATTTAGTGTTTATTTAGGGTGATGGGAAAACATAAAAGTAAATTTGATAATCTTGAAGAACGATTTTTCCACCGAATGATGAAAGCTATGGAAACTCGAAGAGAGAATCAAATGCGGCCCAGGCGTCGTGTTCTTCCTATAGTGTCTGATTCGGAAGAATCATCTGCAGATTCAAGTTAAGCAGAAAGTAAGTACACTTAATTATGATTTAATTGTGTTTTCCAGTTAATTCAGTACCTTTGTTGAGTTATGTATTCTACATGAGTCATGTGTTTTCGATTGAAAATGCGCAGCTGGCCATATTTACTTTTTTGAAGTAGTGCGATAGAGTTCACACAAGAAGTGAAACATTCGTATGTTTTATACAATTTTGTACGAGGTAGAGTTCACACGAGAGGTGAAACATTGCCTGTTAAAATGCTCTCTAGAGCTCACACTAGAGGTGAGACAGAGACAACAATAGTACAAATTACAGAAATGATTCTGTGCTGATGCGTGCCTTCATTTATTTATACAATTTTGTACAAGGTAGAGTTCACACGAGAGGTGAAACATTGCATGTTAAAATGCTCTCTAGAGCTCACACTGGAGGTGAGACAGAGACAAAATAGTACAAATTACAGAAATAAGTCTATGCTGATGCGTGCCTTCCTTTTTTATACAATTTTGTACGAGGTAGAGTTCACACGAGAGGTGAAACATTCTTATGTTTTTATACAATTTTGTACAAGGTAGAGTTCACACGAGAGGTGAAACATTGCCTGTTAAAATGCTCTCTAGAGCTCACACAGAGACAACAATAGTACAAATTACAGAAATGATTCTGTGCTGATGCGTGCCTTCCTTTTTTATACAATTTTGTACGAGGTAGATTTCACACGAGAGGTGAAACATTGCCTGTTAAAATGCTCTCTAGAGCTCAGACTGGAGGTGAGACAAAGAAAACAATAGTACAAATTACAGAAATGATTCTGTGCTGATGCGTGCCTTCTTTTTTTATACAATTTTGTACGAGGTAGAGTTCACACGAGAGGTAAGACAGAGACAACAATAGTCTAAATTACAAATCATGGGGCAAGACCTTTCAAATTCTGCGGTGAGGTTGTTAAGCTTTCATCCAGATTTCAGGTACTGGAAAACCTACATGACACGGGAAAAATTCTTACCGAATTGTATCACTCGTTCTCCATTTCACGGCGGGCATATTTAACGCCGGGGTTAAACAAACAACTAAAACCTATATTAGAGAAGTCTAATGTAGAGTGCTTTATTTGGTGACAGCTTGAGTGATAAAATTGATTACTCTAAAACTCTTGAAAGTCAAGAGTTAAGGAATAAGGACCCAACCATCTGATCAACCATCAACGTCGAGGTATAATCCTAAACTTCGACGTTTAAACTGGAAAAGCCCACTTGTTAGTCAGCACAGCAGCACACAGGTGGGTACAACCGCCAACAGATTCAGGGGATCGAGGAGACCAGCAGTTCAGTTCAGACCTGTATATCCAGGGAGCTCCCACAATCGCAATCAACCATATTAGAGGAGGAATTAACAGTAAGCAAACTTGCTGGCTATGTTATTCTTTTTTTCTCAAAAGGTCGTTCAAAACCAGGTTCCTAATGAACCAATCAGAAATAAAGAGGAAACAGAATTCAACTTGGCCATTAATCACTTGGTACGCGTTTTAGGAACAGTTGAACCGTACCTACCGAAAAAGGGCCAATTCATGTCAAGTTACTTTCTTGTTTCCAAACCAAACGGAACAAAGCGATTCATTAAAAAAATAAATAAAAATAAAAATTTATCACTACCGGTCATTTTAAAATGGAAGACATAAGGACAGCTACGAAGTTGTTAACTCAGGGAAACTACTTAGGGTGTATTGACCTTCAAGATGCACATTCTTTGATCCCAGTTGCAAAGGAACGTAGGAAATACTTGCGATTTTTTTTTCAAGGGTAGCTTTTTCAATTTACATGCCTACCCTTTGGTTTGTGTACAAGTCCGTATGTTTTCACAAAGATGTTAAAACCTGTTCGCAAGAGTTTTCATTAGAATGGACTGAAAAGAAGAAGCTTAACTTAATTAAGTTGACAAAATCATTTTATAGCAATCAGGCAATCACAATTAGAAAACTAGCTCATTTAATAGGGCTAATAGTATCAAGTTGCCATGCAATGACCTATGGGGTGGTTATACACAAAACTACTTGAACGAGAAATGTATTTGGCATTACTATTATCGGATAATAATTATGAGCAGAGTATAAAGTCTTTATTGTGGCAATCAAAAACATTTTTATGCTTAATTGAAAATGTTTAATGGAAAATATTATATTTGACACATAAATCTTAAAATACGAATACAACCCCGAAATTTTGACGTAAAGTAGGTACGTTGTATGAAATTTAAAAAACGCGAGTTTGTTTCAGAACTCAGTTACGCACCAGTTGATTATTTCTGGAGTGAACAAGAAATTACTGCCAAGATACAAAGGCCCTTACGAAGTTGAGGCCGTTTTATCCAATGATAGATGTGATCCCAGATATAGATGGTTTTCAGGGAACGCAACTACCATATGAAGGGATGGTCGAGTCGTCGCAGATTCGACCTTGGATTTGCAGTTAGGGTATTACGCCATGGCTTATACTTTGATTTGATTTTTCCTGCTTTGAATTTAGGTATTACAGTTTGTTTGACATGGCACTTGACTCTTAGCTCACCTTTGAATGGTTTAGTTAAACATGTAAGATCTTATGTTTATGTAATTATTATGTACGGATGTTAATTATGTATTATGCAAAATTTAAATGTTCGTGCCTTAAGTGAAGTTGGTAGAGATGTACTTCCACAACGCAGAGGAGCGGGATTGACTCGATTTCCGGTGATAGAGAATGAAAAAAAGAAGATGATGGCGTGAGGTTTTGTATGGCGTTATGTTAGTTATTAGTAGTTTTATGTTTTGCGTTGTTGCGAATTTATTTGAAAAAAATAAAGAAAGACTAGTAACTTGAAGGGGTGTATCACATTTAAAAGAAATTCCATGTCGCAAACTTTTTGACGGTCACTGTCTATCTATGGCTAATTTTATAACCGCTTTACATAAAATATCCAACAACATCACTTCCAATGCAAAAAAGTGGAGTCAGTTCTCTATCTCTATTTTTAAAAGTCCAATAATTGTCTGCTAGGTGAGGGGGGGGTAATATTTAAAGCATTAATGTTACACCCATTTCTGTTTCAACTGAAACTAGTAAAAATTTTTATAGACATGATTATGGGGGTTCCCCACTTTCTCTACCATACAGTAATATTATACTTATGTATATTACGTATTGGACATAAGTTTCCGGATGCAGCTGAGAAGTAAGGCTATGGCACAGCGGAAGGAACAATCACGTACGCAAGGGCCAAGAACGTGCCTAGGATTCTCCTCGCCCTATACGATCTGGGTGAAGTGCTTCTACTAGAAAACCAGCATAATACTCGTATTATACTTATGTATATTACGTATTGGACATATGTTTCCGGATGCAGCTGAGGAGTAAAGCTATGGCACAGCGGAAGGAACAATCAGGTACGCAAGGGCCAAGAACGTGCCTAGGATTCTCCTCGCCCTATATGATCTGGGTGAAGTGCTTCTACTAGAAAACCAGCGTAATACTCGTATTAAACTTATGTATATTACGTATTGGACATAGGTTTCCGGATGCAGCTGAGGAGTAAGGCTATGGCACAGCGGAAGGAACAATCAGATACGCAAGGGCCAAGAACGTGCCTAGGATTCTCCTCGCCTTATATGATCTGGGTGAAGTGCTTCTACTAGAAAACCAGAATTTCATATGCCACCAAGCATCTATCTTCCATGTTCAGTTGGCAAACGTTTCTCTAGTATTCTACTGCAGAGAATTTGTGCAGAACATGTTGGAGAAGGGTCTGGTGAAATTACATACCGATGGCACATCGAGGGCTAAAGTGCAGGACCTCGAAACTTTCATTTTTTAAGTATTGGTACTCTATGATGTAGAACAACTAGAGGCATCTTTGTGTGCACTCCAAAATGTTTAGTTCTCTTACAGTTTTAGAATCTAAATTAGTAGATCGTAATTGTATTCCATTAGAAGTTGAAGTTTGCAGTGGGTAATATTTTGGTAAGTTTCCTTTCAAATCAGAATAAATAATGCGGCTTTTCACTGCCCATATTACTTAAATAGTTCTTGCATTCACATAAATTTGGGATTGAAACACCGTAAAAATATGAATTATTTTATATTTTGAGTGTATTTGATTGTGAGTACAGTTACGAGGTCCTGTTTTTCCTTTACAGAGACAAGCACTAGTAGTTACTGAGTACTGTTTTTAAATTATTTACATCGGAATGTCCCGGCTCCCGGCGCACCAAAAACCTTGTGGGCTTGGCGAAAATTCAACACAACCTTTAGAAAAATATGAAAACAATGCTTCGATTGCAAGCCATAAAATGGAGTAGGGGAGATCGGGGTAAGATGGCGAGCGGGGTAAGGAGACGAACGCATTTAATTACTTTACATAAGATATTTCAAATGATTTACTGTCGGTTCCATCTAGGAGCAGATGCCTTGTACTAAGATTTTTCAGTAAAATTCCGCGTCAGTTGGTATTGCGCCATCGAGATGAGAGCTTCTGTTTTGGATCTACTCGTTGTAAATTTTATAAATTTTCGTTAACGTTTTTCGTTCGTTTTGAAGTAAGTGATTTTTTCTAATTAACAACACAGAATAAACTACTTTTAATGGTAACTTAAAGCCTAATAATTTTTCACGTTTTGTTTTGTATTTTTTTTTAACCTCAAAAAGTAGTGTTTATATACATTCGGGGTAAGATGCCAGCATGGTACAAGCATGGTACAAGCATGGAAATAGTATCTACAAATACAAATGGGTGCTTCTCTTTCTTTTCATCAATAGAATGCCGAGGACTTACCAACGTAAAAGCAATCGTAATGAGTGGAGTGACGATTCTCTGTTGGCGGCAATGCATGACATACGAGAAGGCATTCTCTCTTCCAATGGAGCCGCTACAAGGTATGGAATTCCCGAAGCAACACTAAGGCGATATTTAAAGAGAATTGCTGAAGGCAAAGAGCTTCCGGAGCACGCTGGTAGATTTAAAAATACCTTGAATGCCCAACAAACCAGAGATTTTGTTGAATATCTAACAGAATGCAATGCCCGAGGACTTGGTCTGACCTCAACACAAGTTCGGAAATTAGCATTTCAATTTTGTGAACAAAATGGAATTGAGCACCGATTCAATAGGGAAAAAAAATCAGCTGGAACTGACTGGTTTAAAAGTTTTAGTTCAACTAATAACCTTAGTCTTAGAAACCCGGAGGCAACCTCAGTTGCTCGACTAAGAGGATTCAATAGAGTTGCAGTCGAGAAGTTCTTTAAGATTTTGGAAGAAGTTAAAGCTAAATATAATTTTACAGCTGATCGCATTTACAATGCTGATGAATCTGGGCTGTCTACCGTGCCAACCAAACTACCAAAATTAGTCACGCCAAAAGGACGTAATACCACCTTAGTATGTGCCATGAATGCTGTATGTGCCACCATTTTTTGTATTCGCTCGCAAAAGAATGAAACTTGAGTTACTACATGGGTGTACTCCGTTATCGGATGGTGTAGCGCAAGCCTCGGGCTGGATGACTGCTGACAGTTTTCTTGCCTACCTGAAACACTTCGCACGTTTCACGAAACCAACCATCGATGATACTGTCCTGCTATTGGTTGATAATCATGGGTCGCACGTTTCGCTTGCAGGAATAAATTATTGCAGGGAAAATGGCATAATTTTGGTAGGATTTCCTCCTCATACTACCCATCGATTGCAGCCGCTCGATGTGGCATTTTTCGGCCCTCTGAAGATATTTTATAATCAAATGTGCGACTCGTTTCTTGTCAATCACTCTGGAACTTTGATTACAGACAGAAATTTGGGCCCTTTGTTTGGAGAAGCTTACTGCAAAGCAGCAACTGTTAAGAATGCTGTAAAAGGGTTCAAGGCGACTGGAATCGAACCCTTCAATCCACTAGTATTCGACGACAACGACTTTGCTCCTGACACAACCACTGAGCGTGACGAACCACCAAACGTAGCTTCTACTGCAGTTTTAGCTAAAGTGCAAAGGCCGGAAACAGGAAACAAATCGCCAGTAAATAATATTGAAGCCATGCCAGACGCGGAAGAAGTAGATTCATCGTCTGATGATGAGCTACCTTTAGCTGTCGTTCGTGTTAAACGCAAGTTGGTAGTAACTCCAGAGAAAACTGCAGAAAAATCACCAAAACTTGACAAACCAATGAAGATGAATGTGGAATCCGTTAAACGAAAGGTGCTATCTGACGAGTCTAGCTTTTGGGAAATACGACCATTACCAACATTAGACAGATCCTCTGCCACTCGCAAAAAGATGTCAGCATCTATAATTAGCAGCACTCCTGTTGAAGAAGCATTAGAATTGAAACAGAAGGAAATGGAAGAAAAGGAAAAGAAGAAAAAAATAGGACAAGAAAAAAAAGATCTCAAAAATCAAAGAAAAAAGACAGCACAAAAGGAAGGAAAGCGTGTTGACAAACAATGTAATGCTTCTCCGAAAGCTGGTCCTAGTGGCCAAAAGGAAGGAAGGCGTGTTAACAAACCATGTAATGCTTCTTCAAAAGCTGGTCATAGTGGCCTTGCACAAGAGAAAATGCCAAATAGCGACAGTCAATTTATAAAATGCCCAGGCTGCGATGAATTATTTGAAGATCCTCCAATCGAAAATTGGATCCAATGTTGTTCTTGTTTGTCATGGTGGCACGAAGCATGCACCAATTATGAAGGATGGGGCGAGTTTCAATGTGATTTTTGTTTGTAGTTATCTTACCCCATAAGGTTCGTCATCTTACACAGGGTATGGGGTAAGATAACTTAAATGCAATTTCTTTGTTCTAATACTATTACGAGAAAAATTGTTTTGTTTTTATAAATATTCTTGTCGGATATGTTTCGTATAGTCATCACACAGTTGTTATTTTTTTTTTAGATTTTTAATAAACGTTTTGTATGTTCAATTGACATTTTTTCTTAGCATCGCCAACTTACCCCGATCTCCCCTACTTGGCTGCAGAAACACAATTTTTAATTAATGAAGACATTTTATTTGATGGAGCTCTGAAACCAGAAAATATTGCTGAACTTATAAATGAAGCCGAAATCGTTTTTGCAGATAATGAAGAAAGTTGGTGTAATATTCTTGAGAACCAAGATACAACAAAACCTCTTGTAGATCAAGAAGCATCATCTAGCAGATGCGCTGTGGAAATATTTGACGAAGAGGAAGTAAAACACAAGGAAAACCTTGTGCCTGAAAAAGACGGCGATAAAAATAAAAATACTGAGTTTGATATGGACTATTTTCCATCTCCTGATGAAAAAAGTGACAAAGAGCCATTAGATAGCTCGTCTGACATCGGAACTTTCAACAATAGACCAGTCCTTCAAGATACGACAAATACAACGAAACAAGGCAGAATTAGAGGCCAAAGAAAACGGGAAATTAATAACAAATTAAGACTCAAAGGCAATCAGTATTTAGGACTCCGGAAACCAAAGGGTCAAACTAACACTTTCCATAAAACCGAAAGAAAGGAAATTTTTTGCGACAACGTTGCAATTGTATTCAAAGAATTGTAAATTCAAAAAACAACAGAAAATCGGGTAACAGCAATGTAAGGAAATGCTATCTAATATCAGAAATGGTAACAAAAGAAATATTTGATAAATTTTGGTCTCACATGTCTTGGAATCAGCGGAAAGTTTTTGTTGCTCAAAGGTGTCATATTTCGACAAAAAGCCCATCAAATACGATTGATCATTCTCGACGAGGAGTACCTTTTGACAGTACAAAACGGAAAAATACCAGTCTGTTAACAGATGTTTCTTCACATTTTGGATCTAGGGGAGTGGTCTGTAAGGAACTGGAATCTGGGCAGTGTGAATGGGATGTCTGAGAGTCAGAAAATCGTTGTGGTAGCTAAAGATAGTAGGAAGACCAAAAATGATGATGCAACAAATGATTTAAAGGAACTCTTGGAGTCGCTAAATAGGCTACCATCACACTATTACAGAAAAGACCCGGAATTTGGAGCAGCAATTTGCGTCTTTTGCAGTTACATCGGATCTACATAAATAAATGCTAAGAGAAAAACAAGACGTCGTTATCTATTGTAAGTCTTACAAAGACAGCAAATGATATGAAACTGTCCATTTTCCACCCAAGGAAAGATCAGTGCGAAATTTGATCAAATACAAAACTAAAATTCTAAGTGAAGAAGCATACCTGGAACACATTACCAAGAAAGATGCTGTCAGAAGCAATTTAACAAAAATGCTATGTTATGACAATGAACGTGCTAGCTCCCAATTTAGCAGCAAGCACTCATGGATGTCCTTAATACCCTCTAAAAGTTACAATCTCAAGTAAAAACCTGGAGGGGAAATATTGCAATCCCAAACTGAAAATATCTTTTACTCTCTTGTATAAAACTGTAACCACAAATCTATTGACTTTCTGGCCACTCATGGATGTCCTTAATACCCTCTAAAAGTTACAATCTCAAGTAATGACCTGAAGTGGAAATATTGCCACTCCGAAGTGAAAATATTTCTTTACTCCCTGGTATAAAATTATAACCATAAATCTATTGACTTTCTAGACACTGATGGATGTCCCTAGTACTCCCTAGAAGTCCCAATCTCAAGCAACGACCTGAAGCAGAAATATTGCAACCCCTAAGTGAAAATATTTTTTACTTTCTTGTATAAAATTGTGACCATAAACATATTGATTTTCTGGGCACTCATGGGTGCCCTTAATACCCCCTAAAAGTTACAATCTCAAGTAGAGACATGGAAAGGAAATATTGCAACCCCTAACTGAAAATATTTTTTTACTGTCTTGTATAAAATTGTAACCATAAATTTATTAATTTTCTGGGCACTCATGGATGTCCTTAATACCCTCTAAAAGTTACAACTTCAAGTAAAGACCCGAGCGGAAATATTGCAACCCATAAGTGAAAATAATTTTTACTCTCTTGTATAAAATTGTAACCATAAATCTATTGATTACTAATGTCCTTAATACCCTCTAGAAATGAAAATTGCAGGCAAACACCTGGAGTGGAAATATTGTCATCCCAGTGTGAATATATTATTTATTTTGTCGTATAAAACTGTAATCATAAATCTATTGATTTTCTGAACACTTACTGATGTCCTTAATACCCTGTAGAAATGTCAATTTCAGGAAAACACCTGGAGTGGAAATTATAAAAACCCCTTGGTGAAAACATTTTTCTATTCCTTTGTATAAAATTCTAACCATAAATCTATTGATTTTCTGGGCACGCAAGGATGTCCTTAATATCCTCTAGAGGTCTCACTCTCAAGCAAAGATCTGGAGTGGAAATTATAACAACCCCTTGGTGAAAACATTTTTCTATTCCTTTGTATAAAATTCTAACCATAAATCTATTGATTTTCTGGGCACGCATGGATGTACTTAATACCCTATAAAAGAAACCATCTCAAGTGAAGACCTGGAGCGGAAATATTGCTACGTCTAAGTGAACACATTTTTTTTACTCTCTTATATAAAATTGTAACCGTAAAACTACTGATTTTCTGGGCACTAGATGCCCTTAATATCCTTCAAAAGTTACAACCTCAAGTAAAGACCTGGAGTGGGAATATTGCAACCCCTAACTGAAAATATTCTTTACACCCTCGTATAAAATTGTAAACTTTCTGGATACTCATGGATGTCCTTAGTACCCTCTAGAAGTTTCAGTCTCAAGCAAAAACCTGGAGCGGAAATATTGCAACCCCTAAGTGAAAATATTTTTTTACCTCCTCGTATAAAATTGTAACATTGAACACTCACTAATGTCCTTAATACCCTTCCGATATATCAATTGCAGGCAAAAACCTGGAGTGGAAATATTGCCACCCCTAAGTGAAAATATTTTTTATTCTACTGCATAAAACTGTAACCATAAATCTATTAATTTTCTGGGCACTCACGGATGTCCTGAATACCCCCTAAAAGTAACAATCTGAAGTAAAGACCTAGAGCGGAAACATTGCAACCCCTAAGTAAAAATATTTTTTTACTCTTGCATAAAATTGTGATCGTAAATCTACCGACTTTCTGGGCACTCATGGTTGTCCTTAATACCCTCTAAAGTTACAACCTCAAGTTGAAGACCTGGAGTGGAAGTATTACAACCCCTAAATGAAAATATTTTTTATTTTCTTGTATAGAATTGTAACGATAAATATATTCATTTTCTGGGCACACATGGATGTCCTTAATACCCTCTCAAAGTTACAACCTCAAGTAAAGACCTGGAGTGGAAATATTGGAACCCCTAACGTAAAATATTTTTTACTCCCTCGTATAAAATTGTAAACTTTCTGGACACTCATGGATGTCCTTAGTACCCTCTAGATGTCTCAGTCTCAAACAAAGACCTGGAGCGGAAATATTGCAACCCCTAAGTGAAAATATTTTTTACTCTCTTGTATAAAATTGTAACAATAAGTCTATTGATTTTCTGGGCACTCATGGATGTCCTTAATACCCTCTAAAAGTTACAATCTCAAGTAGAGACCTGGAGCGGAAATATTGCAACCCATAAGTGAAAATATTTTTTACTCTCTTGTATAAAATTGTAACAATAAATCTATTGATTTTCTGGGCACTCATGTATGTCCTTAATACCCTCTAAAAGTTAAAATCTCAAGTAAAGACCTGGAGCGGAAATATTGCAACCCATAAGTGAAAATATTTTTTACTCTCTTGTATAAAATTGTAACAATAAATCTATTGATTTTCTGGGCACTCATGGATGTCCTTAATACCCTGTAAAAGTAACAATCCCAAGTAAAGACCTGGAGTGGAAATATTGCAACCTCTGACGTAAAATATTTTTTACTCCCTCGTATAATATTGTAAACTTTCTGGACACTCATGGATGTCCTTAGTACCCTCTAGAAGTCTCAGTCTCAAGCAAAGACCTGGAGCGGAAATATTGCAACCCCTAAGTGAAAATATTTTTTTACTGTCTTGTATAAAATTGTAACAATAAATTTATTAATTTTCTGGGTACTCGTGGATGTCCTTAATACCCTATAAAAGTTACAACTTCAAGTAAAGACTTGGAGTGGAAATATTGCAACTGTTTAGTTTTCGTAGTTATTTATTTTGGTATTATTTTGGAGCCGCGTTTTTTGTTGAAATGGGTTTTTGAAAGCGACAGATGAGCTTCTTGAGCCGCGCGCTGCATGAGATTTTTAGTAGAGTAGTAGTCGTACCAATACTCGTTGCTGCTAGTTTTCGAATTATAGTATTCGGAAAAGTCGACGTATTGTCATCGAGTTAAAGTCGCGAGTGCATTATTTGTTGTTGTGTTACTTGATCATCCACCCCCGATCGCCACCACAGCCAGGCGACGGCGAACACTAGGAGCGCTCCCCATCAACCAAGACAATACGTCCAGGTAAGTGGGGCGATTTCCACGTCCACATTCTAACTTTTTTTTTACATACAGTCCGCTATTTACACCCCAGCAACCCCTAAGCGAAAATGCTTTTTTTTACTTTCGGGTATAAAATTGTAACCATAAAAATATTGATTTTCTGGGCATTCATAGATGTCCTTAATACAATCTCAAGTAAAGACCTGGAGCGGAAATATCGCAACCCATAAGTGAAAATATTTTTTACTCTCTTGTACAAAATTGTAACAATAAATCTATTGATTTTCTGGGCACTCATGGATGTCCTTAATACCCTCTAAAAGTAGCAATCTCAAGTAAAGACCTGGAGTGGAAATATTGCAATCATTAACGGAAAATATTTTTTACTCCCTCGTATAAAATTGTAAACTTTCTGGACATTCATGGATGTCCTTAGTACCCTCTAGAAGTCTCAGTCTCAAACAAAGACCTGGAGCGGAAATATTGCAACCGCTAAGTGAAAATATTTTTTTACCTCCTCGTATAAAATTGTAACCATAAAGGTATTGATTTTCTGAACACTCACTGATGTCCATAATACCCTCTAGAAATGTCACTTGCAGGCAAACACCTGGAGTGAAAATATTGCCACCCCTAAGTGAAAATATTTTTTTATTATATTGCATAAAACTGTAACCATAAATCTATTAATTTTCTGGGACTCATGGATGGCCTTAATACCCCCTAGAAGTAAGAATCTGAAGTAAACACCTGGAGCGGAAACATTGCAACCCCTAAGTGAAAATATTTTTTTACTCTTGCATAAAATTGTAACCGTAAATCTACCGACTTTCTGGGCACTCATGGTTGTCCTTAATACCCTCTAAAGTTACAATCTCAAGTTAAAGACCTGGAGTGGAAGTATTACGACCCCTAAGTGAAAATATTTTTTACTATCTTGTATAGAATTATAACCATAAATATATTCATTTTCTGGGCACATATGGATGTCCTTAATACCCTCTAAAAGTTACAACTTCAAGTAAAGACCCGAGCGGAAATATTGCAACCCATAAGTGAAAATATTTTTTACTCTCTTGTATAAAATTGTAACCATAAATCTATTGATTACTAATGTCCTTAATACCGTCTAGAAATGTAAATTGCAGGCAAACACCTGGAGTGGAAATATTGTCATCCCAGTGTGAATATATTATTTATTTTGTCGTATAAAAGTGTAATCATAAATCTATTGATTTTCTGAACACTTACTGATGGTCCTTAATACCCTCTAGAAATGTCAATTTCAGGAAAACACCTGGAGTGGAAATTATAACAACCCCTTGGTGAAAACATTTTTCTATTCCTTTGTATAAAATTCTAACCATAAATCTATTGATTTTCTGGGCACGCAAGGATGTCCTTAATATCCTCTAGAGGTCTCACTCTCAAGCAAAGATCTGGCGTGGAAATTATAACCCCTTGGGGAAAACATTTTTCTATTCCCTTGTATAAAATTCTAACCATAAATCTATTGATTTTCTGGGCACGCATGGATGTACTTAATACCCTATAAAAGAAACAATCTCAAGTGAAGACCTGGAGCGGAAATATTGCAACGTCTAAGTGAACACATTTTTTTTACTCTCTTATATAAAATTGTAACCGTAAAACTACTGATTTTCTGGGCACTGGATGCCCTTAATACCCTTCAAAAGTTACAACCTCAAGTAAAGACCTGGAGTGGAAATATTGCAACCCCCTCGTATAAAATTGTAAACTTTCTGGATACTCATGGATGTCCTTAGTACCCTCTAGAAGTTTCAGTCTCAAGCAAAAACCTGCAGCGGAAATATTGCAACCCCTAAGTGAAAATATTTTTTTACCTCCTCGTATAAAATTGTAACATTGAACACTCACTGATGTCCTTAATACCCTTTAGATATATCAATTGCAGGCAAAAACCTGGAGTGGAAATATTGCCACCCCTAAGTGAAAATATTTTTTTATTCTACTGCATAAAACTGTAACCATAAATCTATTAATTTTCTGGGCACTCATAGATGTCCTGAATACCCCCTAAAAGTAGCAATCTGAAGTAAAGACCTGGAGCGGAAACATTGCAACCCCTAAGTGAAAATATTTTTTTACTCTTGCATGAAATTGTGATCGTAAATCTACCGACTTTCTGGACACTCATGGTTGTCCTTAATACCCTCTAAAGTTACAACCTCAAGTTAAAGACCTGGAGTGGAAGTATTACAACCCCTAAGTGAAAATATTTTTTATTTTCTTGTATAGAATTGTAACGATAAATATATTCATTTTCTGGGCACACATGGATGTCCTTAATACCCTCTCAAAGTTACAACCTCAAGTAAAGACCTGGAGTGGAAATATTGGAACCCCTAACGTAAAATATTTTTTACTCCCTCGTATAAAATTGTAAACTTTCTGGACACTGATGGATGTCCTTAATACCCCCTAGAAGTTCCAATCTCAAGCAACGACCTGGAGCGGAAATATTGCAACCCCTAAGTGAAAATATTTTTTTTATTTTCTTGTATAAAATTGTAGCCATAAATATATTGATTTTCTGGGCACTTATGGGTGTCCTTAATACCCCCTAAAAGTTACAATCTCAAGTAGAGACCTGGAGCGGAAATATTGCAACCCGTAAATGAAAATATGTTTTACTATCTTGTATAAAATTGTAACAATAAATCTATTGATTTTCTGGGCACTCATGGATGTCTTTAATACCCTCTAAAAGTTAAAATCTCAAGTAAAGACCTGGAGCGGAAATATTGCAACCCATAAGTGAAAATATTTTTTACTCTCTTGTATAAAATTGTAACAATAAATCTATTGATTTTCTGGGCACTCATGGATGTCCTTAATACCCTCTAAAAGTAACAATCCCAAGTAAAGACCTGGAGTGGAAATATTGCAACCTCTGACGTAAAATATTTTGTACTCCCTCGTATAATATTGTAAACTTTCTAGACACTCATGGATGTCCTTAGTACCCTCTAGAAGTCTCAGTCTCAAGCAAAGACCTGGAGCGGAAATATTGCAACCCCTAAGTGAAAATATTTTTTTACTGTCTTGTATAAAATTGTAACCATAAATTTATTAATTTTCTGAGTACTCGTGGATGTCCTTAATAAAATAAAAGTTACAGCTTCAAGTAAAGACTTGGAGTGGAAATATTGCAACCCCTAAGTGAAAATGCTTTTTTTTACTTTCGGGTATAAAATTGTAACCATAAATCTATAGATTTTCTGGCCACTCATGGATGTCCTTAATACCCTCTAAAAGTAACAATCTCAAGTAAAGACCTGGAGTGGAAATATTGCAATCCCTAACGTAAAATATTTTTTACTCCCTCGTATAAAATTGTAAACTTTCTGGACACTCATGGATGTCCTTAGTACCCTCTAGAAGTCTCAGTCTCCAACAAAGACCTGGAGCGGAAATATTGCAACCGCTAAATGAAAATATTATTTTACCTCCTCGTATAAAATTGTAACCATAAAGGTATTGATTTTCTGAACACTCACTGATGTCCATAATACCCTCTAGAAATGTCAATTGCAGGCAATCACCTGGAGTGAAAATATTGCCACCCCTAAGTGAAAATATTTTTTATTATATTGCATAAAACTGTAACCATAAATCTATTAATTTTCTGGGACTCATGGATGGCCTTAATACCCTCTAAAAGTAACAATCTCAAGTAAAGTCCTGGAGTGGAAATATTGCAACCCCTAAGTGAAAATATTTTTTTACTTTCTTGAATAAAACTCTAACAATAAATATATGTATTGATTTTCTGGACACTCATGGATGTCCTTAATACCCCCTAAAAGTAAGAATCTGAAGTAAAGACCTGGAGCGGAAACATTGCAACCCCTAAGTGAAAATATTTTTTTACTCTTGCATAAAATTGTAACCGTAAATCTACCGACTTTCTGGGCACTCATGGTTGTCCTTAATACCCTCTAAAGTTACAACCTCAAGTTAAAGACCTGGAGTGGAAGTATTGCCACCCCTAAGTGAAAATATTTTTTATTATATTGCATAAAACTGTAACCATAAATCTATTAATTTTCTGGGACTCATGGATGGCCTTAATACCCTCTAAAAGTAACAATCTCAAGTAAAGTCCTGGAGTGGAAATATTGCAACCCCAAAGTGAAAATATTTTTTTACTTTCTTGAATAAAACTCTAACAATAAATATATGTATTGATTTTCTGGGCACTCATGGATGTCCTTAATGCCCCCTAAAAGTAAGAATCTGAAGTAAAGACCTGGCGCGGAAACATTGCAACCTCTAAGTGAAAATATTTTTTTACTCTTGCATAAAATTGTAACCGTAAATCTACCGACTTTCTGGGCACATATGGATGTCCTTAATACCCTCTAAAAGTTACAACCTCAAGTAAAGACCTGGAGTGGAAATATTGCAACCCCTAACGTAAAATACTTTTTATTCCCTCGTATAAAATTGCAAACTTTCTGGACACTCATGGATGTCCTAAGTACTCTCTAGAAGTTTCAGTCTCAAGCAAAGACCTGGAGCGGAAATATTGCAACCCCTAAGTGAAAATATTTTTTCACCTCCTCGTATAAAATTGTAACCATAAACGTATTGATTTTCTGAACACTCACTGATGTCCTTAGTACCCTCTAAAATGTCAATTGCAGGCAAACACCTGGAGTGGAAATATTGCCACCCCTAAGTGAAAATATCTTTTTATACTACTGCATAAAACTGTAACCCTAAATCTATTCATTTTCTGGGACTCATGGATGGCCTTAATACCCTCTAAACGTAACAATCTCAGGTAAAGACCTGGAGTGGAAATATTGCAAACCCTAAGTGAAAATATTTTTTTACTCTTGTATAAAACTGTAACCATAAATTGATTGATTTTCTGGGCACTCATGGATGTCCTTAATACCCTCTAAAAGTTACAATCTCAAGTAAAGACCTGGAGGAGAAATATTGCAACCCCTAATTGATTCTTTTTATTTTATGTGTAAAACCTGTAGATATTATTACTAGTTGTCTCTCAACAGCCCATAAACAATAACTAATTTATAATAAAATTGTAAGAAGTTTTCTACATTTTACATCCGTGCCATTTTCAACGTGTCAATCCGTTTGTCACAAGCTTTTGTTATAAAAAGCCTTACAGTTACTAAATTAACGTAGTTTATACCCATATGTTAACAAACTACTGCGAGTTTTAATAGTGATCAGATAATTCTTTGAAAAGTGTATGTAGCCTAAGTGTCACTCTGGAAGCTACAGTTACTAATATTTTCAAGATCGTCACTAATAGTTTCCAAAGGGTGTCTATATTTACCAGTGCAGACAGATCAACGTCGAAATAGTAGGAATGTTATTTGGATTGATGTGATGCTATGATTTCAACTTGCAATAGGCGGGCAGTAATGAATATTTTTCTGTTTTTCAATTTTTGAGTTGAGGGTTATACTTAACTCCAAAAAAAATAAAAAAAAACTTGCTTTACGAAATTTTTCGATTTAAGCACTGATTTTCGAGTTGACAAATTTATGCATAAAAAGTTTACCTTTTACATAGAGCGCCGCATTCAGCGCGCTACTGCAAGATAGGAAGGCATTGTATGTCTTATCTGCTTTATGCTATTGTGTTTTTGCATTCATAGTGGTTTTTGTTTGTCCTTAATATAAGAACTTGTGCGTGTGCGCCGTTACACACGGCGGAAGTGAATACTTATTACACTGAATTAGCTGAATGACGTAGAAGAGCGAAAGAGAGAGAGAATTTCGATCTTGTGATAGATGGAAGGGAAGGGGGAGTGACAACATAGACAACTTCAATAAACGTGTTTATTTATTATTAATATTATTTATTGTTATTTATTTATAAGAATTCCAACAGAAACAAATATAAACGCAAAAATACATAGAACACGAAATAGACGATGCACGAAAACGCTATGCTTTTAGCTCTGCTTTGTTATCTTCTGCGGCTAGAAATATGATAATACACCTTCGTACCTGAATTAAATCTGCATTTGCTCCTCCAACAGCAAAAAATTTACTGAAGTCGCAATTAAGCAACCTTCGTTAAGGCATTGAAAAGTAAGTTGGCTAAGTTTCAAGTATGCATACTCAATATAAATCAAAGTAACAATTTGTAACAAAGAGAATGATAAAATTTTCTCGAAATCGAAACAATGACAGACGTGCACACACTGCAACAAAGAAAACAGGGGGACTGTGATTGTATTTTTTTTAATTTGTACTGGTGTTAACAAAATCATTAACAGACTTATAGATTGGACCTAGCGTCCTTATGCAACAGCTGATTTTGTTTTGAAGCCTACACGTTCGTAGGCCAGCGGGTCGCGGGGATCATTGTTTGTTATTATATTCAAGCAACGGACCAAGCGAATGTTCCGCGATATTCTGTTTCTGCGGCAGCACCTGTTTACTACACAACTGGTCGGCTGCTTTGTTTTGCCTATTCCACACACAAACGCTTAGACTGTGAGTATTATTCCTCCTTCAGCCATAAATATAAATAGCTAAGTCCCCTCTACAAGTCTTTGATTATTAATGTTATTATTATTATTATTAATATGTCGTTTTTCTCATCCGCCGGTACGAACTACCTAGGCATTTATAAATTGATGGATGGATGATGAAACAGGTCTCTATTGGCGGGCAATGCCAAAGAGAACATTAGCTGCAGGGAATGAGAAAAGTGATCCAGAGTATAAAGCCAGTAAAGATCGTATAACAGTTCTGTGTTGTGCCAACGCATCAGGTGGTCATAAACTTAAACTGGCTGTAGTAGGAAAACCAAAAAACCCGCGTGCTTTTAAAAATTTGAACGTACGTACTCTTCCTGTTCATTATTATAATCAAAAGGCTGCTTGGATAAACCCTGACATCTTCCAAGATTGGTTTCATATCAAGTTCATTCCCGAAGTAAAATGTCACTTGAAGAAGGAAAACTTGCCAGGAAAAGCTCTTCTGCTCCTTGATAATGCTGGGGCTCATCCGAATGAGGCCATCCTGAGATCCAAAGATGGAAATTTCTTCGTCATGTTCTTCCACCTAATGTTACTTCGGTTGCGCAACCAATGGATCAAGACGTTATTGAGACCATGAAACGCCTTTACCGAAGAGAAATTATGATGAATTTATTGAATGAAGTGGACACGATGGCCTTCTGGAAATCTTTTACGATACAAGTAACAAAATTGAATAAAAAATTAAATAATCCCCGACAACGCCTGAACAGATCTTCATAAATTATAGCTAAGAACCATCTCGATGACGTCAGCTTTCAAACAAAAAAAAAACGCGTCAAAATCGGTTCATTCGTTTAGGAGCTACGATGTCACAGACAGACACACAGATACACAAACACACAGACAGACACGTCAAACTTATAACACCCCTCTTTTTGCGTCGGGGGTTAAAAAGATGCAATCTTCACTGTGGCGAATGCATGGAATGGGGTTAAAAAGGAGACGATTAAAAGAGCCTTTTACAAGATAATGACTTTGGAGGAAGATGAAAGCATCGTTGTGACACCCATTGAAGTAGAAACCAATGTTCTTGAATTCACTGCGCTAATACGCAGCGAAAACGAGTTTGCTGAAATTGATGAAGAAGCAGTAGAAAAGTGTGACAAAGGTGACGCAGGACATCAAGTACTCAACGATGAAGATTTAATTAATGAAGTTTTAAATCAACCCAGCACGTCAACGCCACAAAATTCAGTTGACCATGACACAGGGGATGAAGAAGAAGACATAGAACAACCCATAAGACGAGTTACCAACCGGGAAGCTGAAGAAGCTGTGGATATTCTGTTAAGACTATTTTGAGCAACAGGAGTCTTCAGACTTAGTTGACATCTTAAATTTACGTAAAATGCGTCAACAAATAAAGAAAAATAAGAAAAATGAAAAGCAGATCAGTTATATGCATATTTAAAAGTGGCAGTGTAATGATTTGAGGTGAATGAGACATTATCTTTAAGACAGTGTTGTTTGCGTAAAATAAAGTTCTTTTGATTATCCGTGTTTTTCAGTTATTTGTGACCTGCCCGGTCCCGACAGGAACGGATAATGGGGGTCCTACTGTATTCACTTTAACAATATTCTTTTGTGCTCCTTTTTTGTCCTATCAGTGATTAGGTATGTATTCTGTAGTTATTATATACATAACGTACATACTTATGATTTCTTATCTTCTCAGTTCTATGACTATTTTCATTTACTGTAACGTTGAAAATCATTCATGTTAACATAGTGGGCCGAAAATTGAAGAGGAGCAAATTAAAATTTTAAAGAATATATATATGCTGCAACTGCATGTAAAATATTAACAGTTAATTTGGGAACGTCGTTCAAAAATAATTCATCATCATATGGTGCCCTTTGTATGTACTTAAAAATCGAGGATAATATTGTAAAAACAAGTTGCTGCTGTATATGTTTTTCTGAGGAATAAGAGCACGTTGCAGAATATACTAGAAGTTGGATGTTCTAATAATTCAAACTGAACTCTAAATATCAGTGTTCATACAAAAATAAAGGATTCACCTGTATCTAACGACACAGTTTACATCGGTGAAAAAAAAATCCAGCGAATTTCATGATAATAAGAATTCAGTGACCACAGGCGAAAAAGGATTCCCACAGTAGTGATTCTGGCAAAACCTCAGTGGAGTCATTTATAAAACCACAGTTAGAAATGGCTGTAGAGCAATTTAACAGATCCAGTTATATCTAGCTATAATGATAACTGTCCTCTCATTGTAAGGAAGTCCAACAGGAAAGTACCCTGGTGGAACGACTAACTTAATGAGATGAGGAAACAGGTGAGAAAGATATTCAACAAAGCGAAATGAATTGGGGAATGGGAGGCATACAAGGGCTCTCTCACAGATTACAACAAAGTACTAAGAAAGGCTCGAAGGGCATCATGGAGGAGGCACTGTGAGGGGACTGAATCCACCACAGGATGTGCAAGATTCCAGAAGCAGAAGCAGAAGCAGAAGCAGGTATATTCACAACCACGGAAAATGAGACAATGACCGAACTACATCAGATACACTTCCCTGGGTCACATATTGTAGATGTTACCACCATCGACTGGAGGGGCCAGGAACTAAATGCACCTGGAAGCAGGGCAACAAGAGATGATTGGCGCACTGCGAGGAGTGTGATAATGTTCCATGGAGTTAAACAAGCAGTGAACTCATTTGAGGCATACAAAATCACCGGGACCAGACGGGATTCTTCCAATCATGCCGCAGAAGGGGTCGGACCTTCTGCTGTTGAAAGTGTGCATGGTATTTAGGGCAAGCCTGGCTCTAGGTCACCTACCAAAAATATATAGACTTACCAGAGTAGTATTCATTCCGAAAACTGGTCGGGCAGACTAATCTCGGGCAAAATCATACAGGCCCATTAGTCTTATGTCATTCCTGCTTAAGACAATGGAAAAGCTGCTCGACAAGCATATAAGAGATAATGTATTGGTAAACAAGCCTCTACATCAAAACCATTTTGCATACAGAGCAGGAATGTCTATAGAAACTGCTCTACACCACCTTACATGGAGAGTGGAGAAAGTGCTGGAGAATAAAGAAATCCTCCTAGCCGCCTTCCTGGATACAGAAGGAGCTTTCGATGACACATTGTTCAATAGTATCTTTAAAGTCGTAGGCGAAACAGGACTAGAAGCTTTGTACTGCAGGTGGGGATCAAGTGGTATTTAAGACACTGCTTGATGAGACCTTGGCAGTCAGGGTGATAGGGGGTTGTCCACAGGGCAGGGCCGTAGCCAGAGGGGGGCCAGGGGGGGCGCAGCCCCCCCTAACATACCTGTGCGCCCCCCCTGTACTTACACGTATAAACAGACCTCAAAGGCTGACCAATTTAACATTCTTGGCATGTGGAAAAGCGAACAAGAAACGTTTATATGGAAAAGGTGCTCTGAAAATTTAATGACGGTCGAAATATGGAACTGCAATTGTGCTAGTTTTTCTGTATAGTTGTATTTTGTTTTATTGTAAGAAATTAAGATTTTAATTTATTGTGAAGTTTTACTGAATTGTTTTTTACAAGAATATTTATTAGTCGTCTTGTTTATTGCATCCATATTCTGAAACTGTACAGGGTATCCCACGACGACCTTACACGATCTGTATATAGAAAAGTATATACAAGGTGTTTCTAAATTGAGTACCATAAATTTAGGAGTTTGTAGAGAAAGTTAAAATAACACTAAAACCTTTATATAGTTTTGTACAAAAACGCTTCCCTTCCAAAATACAGAGTGTTATAATGTCAACTGGCGTATCAGTTATTTAGCTATATCTGTAACTAAAGCAGCCTGAGAAATCTAAATTTTTGTGGGCAAGTGCTACTCAAAACTACAGATAATCCAGCAATATTTTAAGTGTAATACGACAATTCAGTGGCGTAGGAAAAGGGGTCGTGTAATACCTTTTTGTTAATAAAAAGTTTGAGGTTAGGTTTTTTGGAAATATCGTTTTATTTTTAGATTCTCCAATCAAAATACTACAAAAAAGATTATCTTTTTAAATATCTCTAAAGTCGTTTGTTTTTGAAATATTTGTGGTTTTACGTAGCAGTGCTCATGAGAACTGGAGTATTACCTATTTATGGTTGATTTGCGAAAAAAAAAATCGCATATGATTGCTACATGTTTTTGTAGGTACCTTCGTAATTTATACCTGCAAGCACTTCTAGATGATTTTGTTATCAAGTTTTACATAACTAATGATAATACAGCCCCGAATACAGCAAAACAAAGACAATATTTTAATAGCACTGCCACATAAAATCGTGCATATCTCGAAAACGAAAGACTAGAGATATTTAAAAAGAGTATCTTTTTTGCAGTATTTTGATTAGAGAATCTAAAAATAAAACGATATCTTCAAAAAACCTAACCTCAAACTTTTTATTAACAAAAAGGTATTACACGACCCCTTTTCCTACGCCACTGAATTATCGTATTACACTTAAAATATTGCTGGATTATCTGTAGTTTTGAGTAGCACTTGCCCACAAAAATTTAGATTCCTCAGGCTGCTCTAGTTACATATATAGCTAAATAACTATACGCCAGTCGGCATTATAACACCCTGTATTTTGGAAGGGAAGCGTTTTTGTACAAAACTATATAAAGGTTTTAGTGTTATTTTAACTTTCTCTACAAACTCCTAAATTTATGGTACTCAATTTAGAAACACCTTGTATAGTAGAATTACACAAATTTGCACAAACAGGTAATCGAGGATGCTCAATTCGACTAAAATATTTTTGACTTTCTGCGACTTCCGGTTATACCGGAAATATACACCAACTTCCTTATTTTAAATGGAATGCCCACATTTTTATTATGGATTTAGATTTTTGGTTGAATTTTAAGGTCACTTTATGCAAAACATCATATGCGTAAAGTGCACCCTCTTGGAGATATTAGACGTTAAAAATAGTCATTTTTCAAATTTCATCAATTATAACTTGGAAACGGTACGAGATAAAGAAAAATGATTTACATGTTCCTATCCTAGTTTTTAATTCTCTATCTAATGGGTCTGGTAAATACTGCTTCCCGATTGGCAACTTTTTGTCATTTTTTGACCAATCAGGAGACAGTATTTTCCACACTCAATAGATAGAGAATTAAAAACTAGGATAGGGACATGTAAGTCATTTTTCTTTATCTCGTACCGTTTCCAAGCTATAATTGATGAAATTTAAAAAATGACGATTTTTAACGTCTAATATCTCGAAGAGGGTGCACTTTACACATATGATGTTTTGCATAAGGTGACCTTAAAATTCGACCAAAAATCTAAATCCGTAATAAAAATATGGGCATTCCATTTAAAATAAGGAAGTTGGTGTCTATTTCCGGTATAACCGGAAGTCGCAAAATGTCAAAAATATTTTAGTCAAATTGAGCATCCTCGATTACCTGTTTGTGCAAATTTGTGTAACTCTACTAAACCCACTTTTCCATATACAGATCGTGTAAGGTCGTCGTGGGATACCCTGTATATTTATCTAGTTTAGTAAAGTATTACAATTTCCAATTTTTGGTATAATTTTAATCGCATATTCCAAGAACATCCTACCAAAAATTTCGTTTAAGCCCCCTCAAAAAATACGTAAGCCCCCCCTAAGTTTTGATCCTGGCTACGGCCCTGCCACAGGGTGGAGTTCTATCTCCTCCTACTCCAGAAAAGAAACAATAATAGTTCAATTTACGCGAAAGAGAAATATAGAGGCTCTCGGATCTCTATATCTCCGTGGGAGGAGGATCTCATTGTCAAGGGAGGATGAGTATCTTGGGGTTCTACTGGACTCAACACTTACCTGGAATCAACACATTGATAGGATAGTTAGAAAGTCGAAAACTACTCTTGCAGCAGTTAGGCGAACATATAACAAAAAATGGGGCCTAAGGCCAGGAATGGTGCACTGACTGTACACCAGAGTGGTCAGACCAGGAATAATGTATGAAGCTTTGGTATGGTGGCCCAAAGTCAAACAGTTAAATACTAGGCTCAGGCTAAGCAAAATTCAGAGGCTTGCCTGCCTAGGGATAACAGGGGCGATGCGGACTTCACCAACTGCTGCCATAGAGACTCTTCTGGACCTTCCCCCGCTCCACTCCGTGATACAGGGGGAGACGAGACTGGCACTTTACAGACTGCAAAATTCGCTTTGCCGTGTCCGCCTGGATACAGAGCAAATTACTGAGGACATAAAGGATCCCATGCTTGAAATTAGGACGGATTATATGGCCCCCAAGAACACCATCCAACCACTTTTCCAGGTCATAATCGATGACTCTAGAGTGGCGAATCAAATTTTGAACAGTACACCTTCCGGCAGTCTAACCTGGTACACCGACGGTTCTAAGACTGACACAGGTGCTGGATTAGGACTGTTTGGAGATAAACCAAGAGTGAAACTTAGCTCCTCTCTGGGCAAATATGCCTCTGTCTTTCAAGCAGAGGTTTACGCTATACTACAATGTGCGCGGGAAACATTTAGAGGGGCTACAGAAATCAGCGGATCTTTATTTTATCAGAGAGCCAGGTAGCTTTGAAGACTCTTCTGATACCAAAAATGTTTTCCAGACTGGTGTGGGAGTGCTTAGAGCAACTTTGTAATGTTGCAAAATTAAGAATTGATTCGTGTTTACTTTGGACATTCTGACTTCAGGCCGTGATCCAGAAGAGAAATACGTCACCTATGTTCTAAGACACAGGTGGGAGAAGCAAGCGTGCGCCATACGAGACAGCAGTCAAGCGAGATGGAAGGAATCGCAAATGGTAGTTGCGCCCGGTACCAATGTGACGTCACATATTTTGCATACGGCACTACTGCTCAATGTAAGAAATCTCGAAATCAACCGCCGCCGAAACCCCCCTCCCAGCTTATAAAAGTGGATGATCCAGGAGGAGGAAGGCAGTGCCTGGTCGTCCGGCCATCAGTTGAGACCAACCGAAGATGATACTGGCCGCCGACATCCGAACTAGTAGTACCTCACTGACAGTTCCGACTTAGCCGTGTGATTAACTGATAGTAACCGTCCTCTAAATTTTGAGTAAGTGCTATGTGCTTAATTGCTGTTATCGCTGAGATATCAACAATTAAACATTACCCAGTCACAGCCTGGCTGGCTTATCTTGTTCGTAACAAATAATTAGTAAATATGTTCAAACTGGGGAATTGAGGTCATCTGTCAGTGAAGATTAGATAGATTTGGCATTCCCGTGGGACTTTTGTCTGTAACGGGACGATATACTGGCAGAAATCGATCACATCTGTGTAACTGGCGGCTTTTGGTGAAATCTTAAGGAAGGACAATTGCTTATTTGCGACGGATAAGCTAGTGGCGTTCCCCCAACGAGATGGCACCCAGGTGCTGCGACGAGAATCTCCCATCGAAGCCCGTCAGCGCACCTCGGTGCTACCACGTAGTCTCCGAAACCCATGTAATAATTCAGTTTTGATTACACGACGGGCCACTAGCGTACCATCAGGATACACCGCGAGAACCGCTTTTTATTTCAATGTAAATATCTTGTATATATTCCGTTTTTAACCCCCGACGCAAAAAGAGGGGTGTTTTAAGTTTGACGTGTCTGTCTGTGTATCTGTGTGTTTGTGTGTCTGTCTGTGGCATCGTAGCTCCTAAACGAATGGACCGATTTTGATGCGGCTTTTTTTGTTTGAAAGCTGACGTAATCGAGATGGTTCTTGGCTATAATTCAGGCGTTGTGTCGGGGGTTACTTAAAATTTTGAATTTTGTTACTTGTATCATTCTAAATTTACTGTAATTAGTTAAATTAATAGAGTACATTTATATTTTGTTTATGCCTTGTTATTTGATCAACGTTTAGGAATAGAAAGAGAACCCACCCTTCTGCGACTGAAAGCTAAGGGTTTATCAACGAATAAGTCTTCCACCGACTAGACCGTAAATACAGCGCAGAAGCCGTTCATAAGAGAACGACCCGACCGACTAAATATACAGCGTGTTCCAATACGTGATACCGAGGGATACAGCTGCATATTTAGGGACCGCACCGAGAACGTCAGTCCATAATTGGCGTACGAAATAAATCAGGAACAGTAACGTCGTTGTATAAGTGGCGCCCGAGCGAGCAGGGACGATTATTCGTTACTGCGCCGTAATTGGTTTTGAGCAAGTGTGTAACCGGAAGATTTTCCACACATTCAGTGTATGACTTGTATCGTTTGGTTCAAGACACCAAGATCATGGAATGGGTGCGACTTAGAATTAGGGTGAGCACAATAATATCCTGGCCATGTGGAACTCAGTGAGACTCCTTTGGGGATTCGAGGCTGATAGGGAACGAGAAAGCCGATAAACTAGCAAAGCGGGGCTCCAACGAACCTTTTTTTGAACCGGAACCTGCCCTAGCCATAACTAAGAGTGTCGCCAGGCATCAAGGAAATGGATGGATTCGCGCTAAACATCACAATCACTAGAACAGGATTCCAGGACACAGGTACAGCAAGTCATATATAAATGGACCATGTAGGAAGAGATGTTCAGAATTACTTTGCCTAAGTAGGATGCAAATTAGAATTGTTACAGGCCTCTTAACAGGACACACGACCGTTAAAGAACACCTATGGAAGATTGGCAAATATTATGGAGGCCTTAACTGCTGCTTGTGTAATAAGGAACGGTAGACAGCTATGCACCTCTTGTGTAGATGTGAAGCGCTAGGCCAAAAGAGGCAGCGAATTTTGGGGCAATGTTTAAGGGCGGGACAGGAGGTCGGTAGTACATGTGTAAGACAGAAATAGACATAGCTTTAGCAACCGCTTGGTACAGTAAGTCCAGCAGAAAATTAAAATAACGAAATTAGGCAAATGTAGTCTTAAAATAAGGCTAAAAGATAGGCGAGTACGCTCATATATTTTATTTGGCTGTCAACTAAAATCCGAATGTACAATTTGTGTGTGAATAATGCTAAGATTTCCGTTAAAATTTGCCAGTTTTCAACTTCGTTTATTTTAACAACCGTGTAAATATGGCAAATAAAATAGTTATAAGCGTATTCTACCAACCCTCATATTTCTTTTAAACCATAATTCATGTCTATAAGTAATACAGTTTTTGAGCTGGACTGTCTGTAGTAACACCGTCTCAGAAGCAAGGAGAACGCTTCTCGGGTATTCGAATATCCCAGCCTTAATGGAACTGGAAGGCAAATTGTAGTGCGCGTGTGTAAATCATGCCGACTATAGGTATGAGGTATTTAGACCTTACATGTTCTATCAAGCGGAATCAAAAAACTGAACGTCTGTGGGGCACTGTAGCCTACAATTTTTTGTGCAACAAAATTACAGTCATGTGGGATATAGTGTACCGGGGAAAAAAATTGTTGAATATGTGCCATCGAAGTGGGCACTTCCGGGCGGTACGTCATATAAGTGGCAAACAGGAGTTCCAGTAAATTTAAAACAAAAACTTATTGAGAGCTGCGATCCTATGAATAACATAAAGTTTCGAGTTTGTAAAGGAACAGCTAAAATGAAAGTTATCAGAAGTCTATGTGAAGCCCTAAAATACCACCAAAAGGCATCGTACACTTCCTCACAAGAAACAGCCGATGCAGAAGAGATTTCTCAACAAGATCCACCGAGTGCAGAAGAGGATGTACCATTGACTCAACTTCCTAGTAATGAGTTAACATTGTAAGTATGCTGATTTTGTTATTTAATATTGGTTTATTTTAGAATTCACACCAATTCGAGATTATAGTAAGAAGAGGTTAATTAACCTTTCTGGTGCTGATAGCACACCTGTAAAAAGGGGAAGGGTCATTACAGCAACTTGTTTTTCAAGAACTGTCATGAGTGGGAATAACTTTGAAAGTTCTCCAAAGTTGCAAGTCACAATGACAGGTATTTATTGATTTCTGTTTTGATGTAAGGTGAATTTAAGCAATAAATATGTGTTTTTATCGAAGCAGAAACGGTACTTTACAAAGGAATCATTGCCTTGAAATGGGAAGTTGCTAATATGAACAAAGAACTTAATAAATGACATAATGTTAACATGCAATGTATTACATGCCTCTAACAGTGGTTCTACTAGTGAATCATCATCGCAGTTGCCCCTACAAGATGAGGATTCTTTGGAGTCTACTGAACATCTGCTTTTAGATAACCAAGAAAAATTCGATATTTTTCTAAGAAAATTGGTTCATGTTTCCTTTTTTCTTTTATTTATTTTGTCTTTACCTTTGTGGAGGAGATACTTATTATAAAGCAGTTTATGCTTGCATGAATAAATTATTTTCTAAATAACTGTCGGTGCGTTTCTCTGGAGAGGGAAAAAAAGGGAAACGATCATTTGAAAAGCTGAAATGTTATGAAGCTGTGCTAAGTAATATAATATCTATTGTAGGCAAAGCAGTATAATGAATATTGTTGTTAGGATCTGTACGAAGGAAGTATAAAGACGTAACAGATTAAGGTCCGGTTTGTCAAAGAAACTAACACCTGATTAAGTCTGACACCGGCTTCATTGGTATGATACAGCCAATCAGAAAGCCGGTATCATAGCAACGAAGCCGGTGCCAGACTTAATCCGGTGTTGATTTCTTTGAACAACCGGATCGACCAAAGAACTAAACAGGTCAATATCTTCTTTCTTAGCAGGTGTCCAAAACAAACAAGGCGGGGGAAAAGAAAGACAAAAAATTAACGAATAATTTATAGTTTTTTATTACCGGATAAATTTTGATTGTAATTGTTATTGTGCTTGATTTTATAGTTTTAAGAGGTTGCTTTCTGTTGCTCATGCCATTTTAAATTATCTGGCACAAATAAACCAAAGTTTATGTTTTTCATTAATAGAATATGTATCTTTTATTTGGATATGCCCTTTTTATTTTTCATGACACCTACATAATGATTTTTCATTTTAGCATGTAAAATAATAATTGAGTTCTTAGAAGTACAGATATAGTTCAAAGGTGAAACTATATATTTAATTTAATCTATTCCATCTGTTCGTACCTTTTTGTGTATTAAAACTGGTACACCTAATCACTGAAATATATACAGTACACTCTGGATAATGTGAACACGCTTTAATATGAACATCTCACTAACATGAACATAATATATAATAACATTGGACACCGCATAATGTGAATAGCGGTAACCCCCGATAATATGAACATCCGCAGATGTGGAAGAGTGGAACGAAGATGTAAATCAAAGAGATACAATAGAATTTCAAGAAGAATCTGACAGTAACGAGGAAGAAGAAAACGAACCACCAGTCATCAAAATAGCACATGCTACAGCTATAAAGGCATTAGATACTGCAATAGAGTGGTCCATACAAAATGCAGTCCATATTAGTGATCTAACGGTATTGGAAAGGATCCATGAAAAAGCTGTCATAACGAAATTATAAATAACTAAGAGCACACGGGATGCAGCCAAAGGATTGAGGAAATGAAACTCCCTTTACCACTTATTCAAGCTTTCGGATTTATTTAAATCCTTCCTCAGGAAATCTAGCAAATACAAACAATGCCAAAGTCAAAAACAAGAACCGACATCAAAAATTGAAAAAGACTTACTGTTACAGTGATGTGGAAGATCTTACACACATAACGCAAGACAAGCTAAGCTTATCCAGAAAGGACAAGAAAAACGTCCAGATGAAAACATGGACACAAAACGCATGCACGTCAAATTTTCAAATTAATCTAACCTAACTTTTATTCCGGAAAACCGAAAAAACGGTCGAAATATGACAAGTGACAGAGAAAAAAAACCTAAACTAATAGATGGAAATGAAAAGTCACTAAGGTGGATGGATACCAACTTCATTGATAAAAGGAGGGAAATATGAAAATGAGAGCAACACAAGTAATCATATAACAAGTCTAATAAATGTTATAAACCAAACAATCCCTAAAAGAGTAAGACATATGTAACACATTACTAATGTTAAATAACTAACTATGAGGAATAGATGATAGGAGAAATACATATAAGAGTATCTCAAAGGTCAATGACCTTTCAGTAAGTAACACACATGACACAGAGATAAAACATATGGACAGGAAAGGGCTGGCAGGATCAACCAGGAGAGGCGACCCGAGCAGCTAGGAAGCCTACGGTATGAGGGGGTACTTTGGTTTATAACATTTATTAGACCTGTTATATGATTGTATTGTGTTGCTCTCATTTTCATATTTCCCTCCTTTTATCAATCAAGTTGGTGTCCATCCACCTTAGCGACTTTTCATTTCCATTTGTTAGTTTAGGTTTTTTTTCTCTCTGTCACTTGTCATATTTCGACCGTTTTTTCGATTTTCCGGAATAAAAGTTAGGTTAGATTAATTTTAAAATTATATTAGTTTACCACCTGTTTGATGCTAGTGGATTATAAGTTTTGTGTCCATGTTTTCATCTGGACGTTTTTCTTGTCCTTTCTGGATGAGCTTAGCTGGTCTTGCGTTATGTATGTAAGATCTTCCACATCACTGTAAGTCTTTTTCAATTTTTGATGTTGGTTCTTGTTTTTGACTTTTGCATGGTTTGTATTTGCTAGATTTCCTGAGGAAGGATTTAAATAAATCTGAAAGCTTGAATAAGTGGTAAAGGGAGTTTCATTTCCTCAATCCTTTGGCTGCATCTCCGTGTGCTCTTAGTTATTTATCAACTAGACAGCCGTGTCTATCGTCAACTTTATTATAACGAAATTATCACAGAAAAGACAACAAACGAACATACATAACTTCTTTTTCCAAAAATAAAGGAGTAATTTTTCTACTCAATTTTTTTGAAAAAAATACATATGTGCATAAGTATTTCTTTATTTTTTGAATTAAATATAATGCAGACTATTGTTGTACAACTTATTATGAACACCCCCTTTACTGTGAATAAACTCGATAATTTGAACGGCAGCCAGGATTTTTGTGTAATTATTTTATTTTTCTGAATGAGCGTTCGGAAAAGTAAGCTTTCATATTAATTTCGTGATGCATCCTAACGACAAATTGTACAAATACCATAAAAGTACATTGAACCAATATATCTTTCGACTGTTGGCACAATATGCATGGGACATACTGCGCCAATATTTTAAAAGTATGTTGAAGCAATAAATGTTTCAACGTTGGGCCAATATTACCAATATATATATTGGAGAATATTGTTTCCACATATTGGCCAAACATTGTAAACGACAGACATTGCCTCAATTGGAACAATATGCAGTTACAATATTCCACCAGTATTGCGTTTACATATTGGTACAATATGTGCAGTTTCAAGATTGAGCCAATAGCTAAACACAATACGGGTGAAATATTGTAATTGCATATTGTGCTAATTGAGGCAATGTCTGTCGTTTGCAATGTTTGGCCAATATGTGGAAACAGTATTTTTCCAATATGTTTGTGCTGCTGGGGTATGTATGTACTTACATTATTTTGAAACAAAGAAAGAAAGACCGTTTTTCGAAAACTCCTTGCAAGGCACAACAGCACAAAGAGCTAGGGGGTGGATATTGCCAAATGACAACCAGTTTGAGAAGTAAACTGAAGAATTATGAACTCTTGAGTGATATTTGAGAGGATTATTTATTATTCTCACTATAATAATGACGATTGGCTGAAAAGAAAAATATTAAACATTTCATTGGTTCTAGACAACAAAAAACAATCATTGTTAAAAAACCCCTTTGCTGGTTTGAATTATGCTGTGATGCAAACACCTACATTTTTTTATAAATTGAGTTGCAAATATAATGCATTATTTTATGCTTTCCACCTATGAACTATTCATTCGGAATTTCCTTATAACAGTTCATCTGGGATTTAGGTTTATATAACTTGTATAACAAATTACTTTTGAAGACATAGTTACTTACGTTTAATTACATATTTACAAGCAATTAAGTGTGAGACAATCACAGCAAACCTTGCATTTCTTTCATAAATTGCATGTATGCATCATCTTTAGTAGGTCTTCCCGTTACTGCATGATGAGACATAAATTCTTTTTGTTTTAACTCATGCACCAATGCACGTGTAGACTGTTTTGGCTTTTTATCTTCTCTCTTAACTCGAAGAGCACTAGGAACAAATCTCGTAACATCAGCACTAAGGTTTCTTATTTGCGGTTTTGCCATAATGGTTGCACCATGTTTTCCTTGTTCCATACGGTTAATAAGTTGTGGGGCTGCAGACAAAACATTTGGGGTACCTGAAAGAAAATAATGTGAATGTCAAAAAAGACGTATTATTAATGTAAATGTAAATAATTATTAAGCTGTTGTCGGATATCCCTTATTTTCTTAAGCATGTACCAGGTGTTCAAATAAGAAAGGGCATTGGCCATATCTAAGGAACCGTTCATAGTACAGCCCCGGGAAACAAAGAATAACAAAAAAAGGCCAAGAAAAATTGCTGGAAATTATTTTGAAATTCCTAAGTGTGGTGCTAGATGGCGCAATAGCAGGGTTCGGAGCGACAAGTCATCATAGTAGAGTTCGCGCGCATTTCACGAAAATGAAAACAGCACGAAATTAATTGGTAATTAATTAATCACCATTCACCAATACAAGCAATCCAGACGCCGGGTATAGGCGAGTACGATTCTACGAGGCTTGCGGGCCATGGTGGGGCACGGAGAAGTCCGTCAGAACGGGCGAAAGTAGAGACAGAGTGCGCGCTTCGCGGCGGCGGCTTTTACATCCCTGGAGTAAATTGGCAATATCTTCCTTATTTATTGTTCGATTTCAAAATTTCAAAAACCCTTGCCTTGCAAAGGCATCAGACTACAACATTTACTTTTTGAATTTTTTCGATATCTTGTGTCGTTAAAAAGTTATCGCGGTGTAGGCATTTCTCAATTTTGTCAGAAATCGAAACACGAATAATAATGGAGCTACAAGCGATTTTAGTAAATATTCTTCCGTTCGTCTAATGTTAAACTTTGGACGGAAATTAGTTATTACTCCCTTATTACTTGACGGAACAGAAAAACTTTTTTATTGCCGGATAGCAAATCAAATATTCTAAATTCCTCGTTTTTTCAGTGTTTACCCCCTGGTGGTGTGTTGGACATCGATATCGCCAGACGAATTTAGGGGGTCGTTATACAGCCCAAATAGCATCCGAAAACGTACTCGATACATTTTTACCTTTCAATGTACAGCGAACATCAAGATAAACTTTCACGTTGACTCTACTATCAAAAAAATATGTAAATAGGTATGCAATTTCTAATCTAACAAAGATGCAGTTTTCATGAAACGGGCCAAGTATTAATTTTTTTTTTAATAGATACTCACATTTTCGTTATTTTAGACGGATAAAAAATTACCCGGGCAGGTTAGAATTACAGAACTACAGTTCAAACAACAGTCAACCACAAGAGACTATTATTTAAAATTGGTACTTTTTTAAAAATGGGGACTGGAGACGTAAGACTTTTACACTAGGAAAAGAGCGGCTGTTAAGGACAAAATTAAATACAGGCCTATCATTTCAAAATTCTGAAAATGGCACTTGCAAGGGTGGAGTTTGATTTAATTCAGAGAAAATATAATTTAATTTATGGGAAAATCATATTGGTTGATTGGCGATTTGAAGTACAGGGAAAATGGCCATTGCAGGTGCGTTATTTGACCACATTACAGGCAGAAATAACGTTACCTTTATGGAACATTCCAAACGTAACATCACACGATGGTAGTAGCACTAGAGATATAAAACAAAGAATAGCGTAGGACCGAGTTGCGTTTAACAAAAAGAAACAACTGTTATGCTCGGGAACAGTTAATGTAAAAACTCGGAAGACTCCTAAAGACGTACGTAAGGAGTACGGCACTGCACGGGCGCGAAACTTAGACAATAGAAGCGGATCGAAAAAGAATAGAAACGTAACTGTTTTGTATAAATCTGGTGGTTTCAAACAATACCACCAAGCTGCAACAAATCGAAAAAATAACGTAGATTATGTTGTTTCAGCGAAAAAAAATCGCTACAAAGACCTAGAGAACATAAGTTATGATGACTATGAACATTGTGTTTGAAGAAATTTCATCCAGGAATGTATCTGAAGATGAAGAAGACCAAGCTCTATCCAGGTGACAACTGTTGAATCTGAAGTAAATGGCAACAATGACAGTGACGCTGACACTGATGTCCAGGATAATGATGATGACTCTAAAGATGAGGACCTTCTTCCTCTGTCTGAATTATGACTAGAACTGAGAAAGCATATTTGATTGGACGAATAATGTAGGAAAATTTGCAGCACCAGAAGAATTCAGTAAACAATGTGAGCCTCGCAACATTCTTGCAAATATCGAACTACCTGTAGAGGTATTTTTATGTTTATTTCCTGACACACTATTCGATCACATTGCCTTCTGCGGTGCGACCCAGGCTAGTTCTAAAACAGGGAAGTCTTTTGCCTACAAATGACAATGAACGTAAAGCTTTTTTTGCTATAAATGTTATGATGGGCATAAAGCAGTTGCCCAGTTGCAGAGACTTTTGGTTTAGTAAAATGGAACTGAGGGATAATTTTATGTCTTATGCCCCGTACCCGCTTTGATGGCTCTTGGGAAATTTACACATAAATGATAAGGCACCCGAGCCAAAATGGGGGAACCCAAATTATGACAAATTGTATGTACAATACATGCCCAAAAAACCCGTAAAGAGAGGTTCGCTATAAGGTGATGAGGGCTAGAGCTTCACAAACAGGGTATATAGACGAATTTCAAATTTATACGGGCAAGTTGGGCACTGTGCCTGAAAAAACATAGGTGCTAGTTGCGACTGATTCGACAAGATCACTTGAAGGGGACAAACACCACGTGTATTTTGACAATTATTTTACCCCTACCCTTTTTATGGGAACTGAAAAATAAAAATATCTATGCATGTGGCACCATGGGAAAACGAGAGTCGGAATACCCAAAGATCTCAAAACAGATAAAAACAGACATTTCCTCTTTGGAATCATACATACCGCCCCCTAGGAGGAGTTGCCTATACAGATTTTGAAGTTTATAACATAAAAATTTGTCACGTTTCAGGAAAAAAAATTATATAGCTTGGTAACTGGAACCTGATTGGGGAGAATGATTCTTTGACGATCGTGGTCTGAAGAGTTTAAGTATGGAAATTTAGTCTCCACTTATCCGTTCCACCAGGATAAAAAACATCCCTAATTTTGGGGATGTCGTTTCTCAGCCAGCTTTCTACTTGGAAGGATGAAACCTGATGCAAGCCTTTAAGACATGCGGGTGAGCAACTTCATGAATATTTGACGCTATCCGTTCATCGGAAGCTTAGAATTAGTAGGACACAACATTCTGTTTCTCAGGGTATGCCGAGCTGACCATAATGAATTGGCGGATGGCCTGTACAACTTTCGCGCTGATTTTTAACACTTTTCCCTTTTTCACCCTTTTCTCGTAAACCACTGGAGTGATTATGCGGGACCTTCGGCCCCCTACGCACCCTTATAATCTTGTCGATTAAAAGAGGTTTTTCATTTCATTTATATCTTAGCCCTTCGATTTAAGCTAAATTGAAGATGAGAAAACTGCAATTTTTAAATATCTGGTCACTGTATACCATTTAAAGGCACTGCAAGGCAATTGCATAATTTTCTGAATTCCTTAAATAATATTCACTCAAAAATAAAATTTACTAAAAAACTGAAAATGTTAAAATACATTTCTTAGATTTAACTTTAATAAATAATAAAACATAATTTCGATATTATTTTTAAGAAACCCACATACACAAACATTTTTGTCAAATTCTTTTCATCCTTATTCTTTTAACTCAATGGTACACGAGACTTTACTGTACCTTTATCTTAAAGATAACTTTTTCATTTTCATTCATGTTGACACTTCATTGCAATTACAGTTGGGAGATGCTACGATTCCAAAATACTCAGAGAAAACTTAGGGTCATCATCATAAGGTTTCAGTCCGAAGACTGGTTGGACGCGTACCTCCATCTTTTCTTATCCTGAGCTAACCTACGCGTTTCCCTAAAAGTAGAACATCCTACTCCCCTAACTATTTGAGAGCAGTAGTCTAATCTAGGCCTACCCCTACCTCTTTCTATTCCTATCTCTGACTAGTATGTCGCGAACTATTCCTTCGTGTCTTAGAAGGTGTTCTACCATCCTACCATCCTATCTCTCCTATTCTTTATTGTCTTCCATACATTTTGCTTTTTCCCAACTCTTTCTAATACCTTCTTATTGTTAACCTTTTCTATCCACGGTATCTTCATCATGCGTTTGTAGCACCACATTTCAAACGCTACTACTATTTTTTTAGATATCCGGAAGGGAGTGAGACAGGGATGTGCATTATCACCTCTAGTTTTCAACTTATATATCGAAGATGCGATTAATATTATTAAGGACATAATAGCCTCAGGGGTTAATGTACAGGGTCAAAATATTAACATGCTCAGATTTGCGGATGATATAGCAGTGTTAACATCTAGCAAAGAAGAATTAGGAATGGCTTTGAATGAAATGGAAGCAGTTTTGACAGAGGGCTACGGCATGAAAATCAATAAAAAGAAAACCAAAATTGTGGTATGTAGAGGGCGCGAAAATAGAACTAAAACTGAAATACAAATAGGTAATGAGGAGATAGAGGAAGTTGTGGATTTCTGCTATTTAGGAAGTAAAATAACACTAAAGATATAAGGGTGAATATACGATATTGCGTTTTTTGGTGGCATTGGAAAAAAAGCTCTTAACATTTAATTATAACAGTAACTAACTAATCAGAGCAGAACTTTAAAGCACCTTCCATACAGAGGATTTGTTTTTACTAAAAATTACTTGACATATTTTCCCAAAATTAGGTTTGCATACTAAAAATGTCCCTACCCTGGCATGTCCCTCTCGCTAGTTTATCGATATCACAACAGATTATTTATTAAGTATTGTTTAAATAGCTATTATAAATGGTAATACTCTTACCGAAATCGACATATTATGTTATCATAAAAAATAAATACTTGGATATTTATTATAAATCCATATATTTTCAATTTTTTATCTGTCCCGAACTTCCTACGTTACCTCCCCTGGCTATTTTCAACTTTGAGAATTCTGGATCAAATAAAATACAAATACGTCCGTAACGCAGCAAGGCTAAGAATTTAGGATGAAGTTCGCAACACATGACTGGCAGCCACCATTAGAGAAGTGCTGTCGCCAGTTTGAGCTATACGGGCATCGTGGTAGGTGCGTGTGACAGTGAATTGGGTCTTTACCCTGGTAAGTGGAATTTCGTAATTAATTACATTTTTTTAGTAACAAATATGCACATAATTATATAATGTTTAATAGTTAAACACATGGAAATAGTTATTTTAAACTGCAATAAATATCTAAAATGTACCCTCTTTTCTTCAAAAATGTCACTTCCCTGCCGTATTTCCCCTGGCATAGATGATGCCAGGGTAAAGACAAAATAACCAGGGGAGATACGCCAGGGTTTATTCTCCCCTACTACATATACTTGAAAAGTATAATTAAATCTTTTGGGAGGTTATTTACACTTTTCTTCCAATTTTACGTTTCTACTTACTAATAATTCAGGGGGTTATATAATTAATAAATATGAAAAATTTAATGTATGTTTTTTATATTCATTGTAGATCATGACAGGTCCAAGGAAGAAGTTGTCAAGAGAAGAACGACTAGAGAAAAAATGGAAATCCGAAAGATTACGGTACCAACGCATAAAAAATAATCCTGAGAAGTATGCCGAACAGAAAGAAAAAGAAAGAAAGAAAAGGAAATGATTAAATCTATTAATGACATGACACTAAGGGAACAACGCAAGACTAGAAAGATGTGGAGGGAAAAAAATAAGAAACGCAGGGCACGTTTATCTCTCCAGGATGTCAGTAATGCACCTATTACACCATCAAGCTCTGACAATGAAACCCCTGTGCAGCAACAAAAACTTGATGGAAGAGCAATAGCCGCCAGAAAAAAGTCAGAACACAATAGAAAGTCAAGATATAAAATTATGAATAAGCAAAAATTGAAAATTGAAAAACTAAAAACTACAGTTGCGCGTTACAAAAAAGGCTGCAGAGGTTAAATAAACCAAAAACACTAACGCCAAACACAAAAGTGAATAAAATACTTGATTCTCCCACTTCTAGAGAAACAGTAAAGAAAAAATTACTATTAGGCGAAGTTTTAAACGAGCAATTGAAAGACAATTTCTCTAACCTAGAAACTGACAGAGAAAACAACTTTTCGAAGAATGATAAGTGGTCGATTGGTAAAAAATATGGTATTTTCAAGACGAAAATAACATGAAACCTTTTAAAGGAAGCTTAAGGAAACGGCGTTTGATTGCTCTAAACCGTAAAGTGAGAAAGGATAAATTGTGTGAGAAAATAAGAAAAAAAGCTATCGCTTTTTTTGAAGAAGATGCTAACAGTCGTTTATGCGCTGAAAAGAAGGAGTACATAACAAGAAATAAAGAGCGAAAACAGAAGAGAGAATTACTAGATACGATGAAAAATTTGCACAAGAAATTTTTAGACAGAAAAAGACATTACTATTTCTTACACACTCTTTTGTAAATTTAGGCCATTTTGGGTAGTTCGACCACGTGTTGGCGAGCGAGAAACCTGCTTCTGTGTCATTCACGCAAATGTTGATTTGACTCTGGTTTCTCTATTAAAAGCAAACATCATTTCCATACCAACTTCCATACCAAACCATCAAAAACTTCTAGAACACATTTGTTGCAACCGATACGACGAAAACTGTCTTTCCCGAAAGTGCCAAAATTGCAAAACTAGATTCGTACAATACATGGAATTTGACTACTCTGTTTCTATAAACCGCAGAAAATGGTTATCTGTGACAGAAGAAATAACTGATCCTAAGACTAAGAAAATGCGTAAGGTAAGGAAATACAAAAAAATACGCTCTCATCTTCTCCTCGTGGCATTATTGTCCAGTTTGAAAGTGATTTAGAAAAATTTCTTAAACATGAGTTCAATATCGTGCATCAATATAAAATCATAAAAGTTCTGAAAGAAAATTTAAGTGAAAAAGATTGTCTCATCCATATGGATTTCAGCGAGAACTATGAAACTAAATATTCCGAGGAAATCCAATCCTTCCATTTTGGTGGATCCCGGCTCCAGATAAGCTTACACACGGTAGTCGTGTATACAAAGGATGTTGAAAAGAATGAATTACAAACTGTTTTTGTACGATGTCAACTAATTTAGCTCATTCTCCTCCAGCCATTTGGGCTCATTTACATCCCATACTAAAATCTTTACCACTTTCTGTTGAAAACTTGCACTTTTTGAGCGACGGACCTGTAACCCAATATCGTAACAAAATCATGTATTACATGCTTGCATGTTATCTGCAAGATTTTTATCCTAATGTTCGTTACTTTAGTTGGAATTACCATGAGGCAGGCCACGGCAAAGGTGCCCCCGATGGTGTTGGAGCTGTCTGCAAGAGAACGGCAGACAGATTAGTAGCCACAGGGACGGATATAGTTTCATTAGAGGACCTTTCGAATGCAGTTGGAAAAAGCTGCCCTGGCATTAGGATTCTTGTCATCAGTGACTCTGATATTTCAGAGAAAGAAACGCTTGTCAAAGAAAACCAGATGCACATTAAACCATTCACTGGTACTCTCCGGGTGCACCAGGTCGTAGGAAATATTTTTCTACCTAACAGACTACAAATGAAAGAGTTGAGCTGCTTTTGTGACCTGGATGAGTGTTGTCACTATAAGATTGGTAATCTAATCTATAACAGCTCTAAGGTTCGTCTTAATGTGCATGATGTGTATGGATCAGAATCTGAAAATGAACCTCAACCAGAGACATCGAATAATGAAACAAAATATAAAAATGGAGACTTTATACTAGTGAAATTTCTACTGAAAAATACGGAATATCGTTATGCAGCTCTTTGTACTGGCATAGAAGAGGAGAATGAGATACAAGTAACTTTTTGTAAGATATGCGACGACACTGGCCAATTATATATACTAAATGAAAATGATATTGCCTTCATTACAAAAGAACAGATTGTTGAATTATTGCCAACTCCAAATATCAAATTGAAAGGGGAGAGAATGTTTTATTCTTTTAAGATACCGGTAAATGTTTTTGAACAAGCATAAGACGTATAATATTATTTTATTTATGATAAGGTTAACAGAGGATCTTGATTTATGAGCAAAGTAGCTACTTGTTTATGTTATATTTGGTTAAAAGTTTATGTTTGTGACATTTTATTTTTCTTGGAAGAATTTGATTCAGTTTCTTAAGATAATGAGACTCTAGGGAGTAAAGCCTGATTATTAAAATTACTGTGACGTAATAATAAATATCTAAATATACATTTTTCACTTTAATTATGATATTCAATCAGAAATTAATTCCTCCCCTGCTCAAAAATCACTCCCCTGCAGATCATGTCCCTCCTCTGGTTAGTCATTTTCCCCTGGCCGCTCTAAAATCCTTAAAAATGAAAAAAGTGTCTGGCCCCTTCAGTGATATTAATAAGACATAGTAAACTTTCCAGTAAATATGAAATAACTTACATATGATCACATTTTTTACTTTGCCACAAATATTAGAAGTAAAAATCTGTTACCGTATATTCACCCATAAAACAAAGAATAGCGCAGGGTCGAGTTGCGTTTAACAAAAAGAAACAACTGTTATGCTCGGGAACGGTTAATGTATGGAGTATGGCATTATTCGGGTGCGAAACATGAACAATAGGAGAAGCGGATCGAAAAAGAGTAGAAAGCTTAAGGTAGGTATAAGTTTTTCATGTTGATAAGAAAATTACTCATTTTTTTTTAGAAAGTGGATATGCTCAAATTTAAGAAAGAAACAAAAAGAGGCTTAACGAAGATGATCTTGTTTCTATTTGATGTAAATGGCGCACTATCTGAAGGCTTGAACATTCATGAAAATGTTTTTTAAATTCAACAGTATTTTAATGTTTTCCATGTTCAAAAATTCATAAAAATTAATAACAAATTTCCTGTAATAGTTTGATAACATATTGTTTGTGCTCTGGGAGTATAGGAACAAGCAAGGTTTTTTAATAGCGATTTTTTGAATTCAAAATAATTATTTTTTCCCTTTTTGTATCTCCATCCAAAGAATTGAACCACTATTATTACCACTATTAAATAATATTAATGATTTGGTGCAAAATATGTAGTCTACATTGTAGACGAAGTGTTTGACAAGATGGATACGCTGGCATTAACTTGCGACAGTCACAAGTATGGAAGCTACAGAAACAAACAGGGATCCAAAAGAAGAGCATCTTTAAATTATCGTCAGTTATAATGGAATTACAAGTAAGTCCCTTTATGAATGAATTTGGGAGAAATAGAGATTTTATCAGTAGATTGTTCAACGGAAGCATAGGAAAAAGTGTCGCAAAACAATATAGTCCAGAAATAACGAAATTCGCTTTAACTTTGCATTTCTTCTCAATAAAGGCGTATAATAATTATGTTAGAGAAAGTTTCAACAACTGTCTACACCATGCAGAAACGTTGTCTATCTAAATGGTATACTGTTGTGGATGCTCAACCAGGTATTACTAAAGAAGTTTTAACGGTTTTGGAAAAAAAAAAGTGCAAAGCATCTAAGAAGCATGTGTGTGTTCATTGGTTTTTTTATGGGGTAGCGCTCAGGGAGAAGATGAGTTTTGCGGCGGGAAGTATTATGGGTTTGTGGATTTTGGAGTTGCTACAGAAAATGGTGGAAGCAACACTTCAAATAAAGCGATTGTTTTCTTGCTGGTGTGCATCAATGATACGTGGAAGGTTCCAGTAGGATATTTTTTTATAAATACCCTTAACAGTGAACAAAAACCTGCATTTTTACACAGTGAATTAGAGCAGTAACAAAATGTGGTATTACAGTCAATAATGTTACTTTTGATGGTTGTTCAACCAACTTTACTATGTGTTCACTGTTAGGCGGTATATATACAGTGATATATACAATGGTGACGAGACCGGTTAATTTTTTAAAATTACTCCTGATAAAACACTCCGATTCAAGGGAGAGAAGTGTTCTGGGGGTAAACTCCTGAAGGAGCGAATTACAGTGTTCGTTTGTGCTAATATGGATGGTTCGGAAAAACGTAAACTCATAGTCGAGGGGTAAATATGAAGAAATTACTGTACAGTTTTCAAGTAACGGATACGTATTATGTAATCATATTAATTTGACATAATCGTATTCACACGAGCATGCACGTAATCACTATTGTATTCAAGTAATCACTAGGGTATTCACGTAATTACCAGGGTATTCAAATAATCAAATACTGATGATCATGTATTCACAGTAACTTCTTTTAAAATTCGAATTCATACAGTTCTAGAAGCTAGAAGTGATAAGAGAAATGGCTAATGAAACATCTTTGGAAAATCTTGATGTGTGAAGGCTATTTGAGCAAAAATGTGACTCACAAATTCCAAAATATATTGTTAATATGCTAAAATGGAATGGCTTTGATAATGCAAGAAGCATGTATTTGCAAAATTTCCAATGAGCTGATTGAGCAAATTGAACATTTTGTTCGGACCGAAATGGTAGATTTCATTACAGATGAGCAGAACCTTGAAGAATATTATGGTATTTATCATAAAAATTCAGTTACGTGAACTAATAAAATTTTGCCAAGAATTCTGTAAAATTTCTTCAGAACCAGAGCCAAGTGAAAATAGCACTACAACTTCACCTAAATCTACAATGAATAACGAGTCGCCTGATATAATTGGAGAACCAATTGCGAGGCAAATTGCAAATTTGTTGGAAAATTACATAAAGAATAATATTGAAGATGAGTGTATGACAATATTAAGAAAGAATAATATAGATATTGTTCCTCCAACCATAACAATTTTTAATGCTGTACCTAAAATAACATGTGATATGTAAAACGTTTGTGTGAGAAAGAAAATGCCAAAGTGAAAAGAATAAAAAAATCGGCATATGATGAAGTTGACCGGGGACTGCTAAAGTGGTTTACTCAAAAACGGCTTGAAAATAAATTGAATTGGGTAAAAAATACAAAACAATCAATTGAATTGTTCCAGAAGCTGGATCGAATGATTTAAAAGAAGACATAACATCTGTGCGGGAAAAATTGAAGGGGAATCTGCAGCTGTCAACATGGTTGCTGTAGACGATTGGTTATGTAATGTATGGCCAAAAATTAGTTGGGGTTTCGAAAATGCCGATGAAACGGGACTTTTTTAAAAGTTAATGCCGGATAAGAATTTATTGGTGAAAAATGTGCGGGGGGCCAAATTATCGAAGGATAGGATTACAGTTCTCGTCGCGGTGAATATGAGTGGCATGCTAGTAATAGGCAATTCGCAGAATCCTAGATGGTTCAAAAACAAAAATTTGCCTATAAATTAAAAGGCTAATTCTAAAGTATGGATGACATCAGAAATTTTTGTTAATGAGCTCAAACACACAAAACGAAAATTCTGCTCATTCGGAAGTAAGAAACTTGCAAAAACTAAAACTAGTGTTTTTACCTCCGAATACCAGTACTTAGTACTTAGTAAGTTGCAACCGATGGACCAAGGAGTTATACACAAAGAGCCATTCCATTATAGACACATTTTATTGACGAAAATGATAAACAAAATTGACAAAGGTGAAACTTTCACTATTAGTCTCCTAGATGCTGTAAATTTTATCCACATTGCTTGGCAAAGAGTATCAAGTGAAACAATCGCAAATTGTTTCAAGCATGGAGGATTCATTCACAGAGGAGATGACTTTGAATCCGATTTTATATGAATTACTTTCACTATAATTATACTATAGATGTAGAGTGGATTTGGTTGACAGCTGTGGTTAGGTCACTGTATGTGTATTACTCGCTTTAGAATTTGCGAGTTCAGATTGTTTCAAATGTCTCTCAATTTTGTTCCCAGAAACAAGGGTAAATTATATTTTAGTTAGTTTCACCGTTACAGACTAGATGCTAGTAGTGTACCTCCTACTGTATTATATGTTACGTGTGGCTTAGTATTGGCTTATGTGGGTTTTTCATGTCATTTTACAAAGTCGATCGAAGTTGTGGTTATCAAGCATCGCTTTCAGTTTCCAAGAATCACGATCAGTTGTGGTTATTACACTTTTGTTGGAAATCCCGGTTGCACATTTACATTAGTTTCAATTATTTTTTGATGAATGGCTAGTGAACTTACTAATTACTGAAACCAACAGATATGCTAGACAACATCCAGGAAAGTCTCAAAAACAATTTGTTCCTGTAACATTTGCGGAAATGCAAATTTTCTTAGCGGTAAATATTCTTTAAGGCGTAATTACTAGAAAACCTGTTGGAACGTTCGTATTGGTCGACCGCCGAAATTTTGTTTCCCCTACATTTCCGAAACTTATTAGTTTACGAAGGTAATAAATAAATAAAATCGCACTTTTCAAATAATGAGTATGATCCAAGCACACACCCAAACCCTAAACTGAATCAGATTTGGCCCATTTTTAATCATATAGACCAGAAATGCTCTTCTTTATACATTCTCGAAAGGGATGTTGCAGTTGATGAGAGCCTTGCTCTACAAAGGTTGACTCGGATGGGTCCTATGAAGCGCTCCAGACTTGGAATAAAATGGTATCATTTATGTGAGACAAAGACAACGAAAGGTTTTTCTGTAAATTCATAAGGACGCGGTGATAGAGCACAAAAAATTGCTTTAATAATGTATCCATATCTTTCAGACACGAGGTCAAAGTCCAGCTACATGGCAAAAACGATAAGAGCATCTTTTGTCTTTGGGCCGTAATTTGTATTTCATTTGAGATAGATCAGATTTCTCAGGGGCATATTAATGGACACCAAATTCTGCAATTTAACTCTATCCTGTCTTTTCAAATAAGCGAGATCTCAATGGTGGCCTATAAATTTGAATCACACTGTATACATGGTGTTCGATTTTTATTGTAGAAAATTTCGGGAAGCAATAGAACAAATGAAAATAAAAGTAATTTGCTATTTAAACATGCTTAATTATAAACATGTACAAATGCCCAAAAAACTTACCTAAAGGTAAATTGGGTGGTCCTCCCATGTTTGGTGGTGGTCCAGGTAGTCGTAATATACGTGGTGGAGCAGGTGGCAATCGCATAGGTAATCTGGGTGGTAAGCCAGGTGGGGGTCCAGGAGGCATCAATGGTCTACCTGGTGGTGGTCCTGGTGGCAAACGTAAAGGTCCTGAGAACATCATCGGTGGTGGAATTTGTGCACTTTGTTGCTGTTGTGGCTGCTGTGGTTGAATTATTGGTACCGGATCTGTACCTGGTGGTGCTAAAGGTTCTATATTTGATGTTACTTTCGCTCGGTTGTCATCTTCTTTTGTGCTTTCTATCTTTTTTTGCACGGTTTCCATTTCCTTCATGAAATCATCAACATTTTGGCCTGATAAAGCAACCATCTTTTGCTGCAGAGAAGTTGGTTTTACACTAGCGACATTTTCATCGTCATCTTTGGAGGCCACCTCTTCAGTTTCTTCTGTTTCCCCTGTGGAATCATTTTCTATTTCACCTTCGCTGTTTACCTCAGGTGGAAGTCCAGGTGGACACCCTGGTGGTTCTTTATGTGGTTGTCCCTGACAAAAATGAATGATGATTGATTATGACTATAAAATGCCTTAAGGGGGTAGTCGCAATGTGCTAAAACTTAAAAACCCAAGACAGAAGTTATTACTAATCTAACGACCTTTATATTTTCAGGACATAAAGTTTAAATATAAGCAAGTCGATTGAGTGTTAGATTTTTGATTTTAGTTTCAGATTTGCGGCAATAAAAAATGTGAAAATTAAAATTACAAAATTCGGTTGTTTAAATGTTGAAAAATAAGCCCAGTAGCAGCAGGTGCCAAAGTTTATAAATTTTAACGAGAACCTCGGTGTCCAACGTAGCTCTGTCACTTTCTTTTACACAGATTTAAATAAAAGCAACATATTTTAAGCATAACGTCATCAAGTCTGCGAAAATCCCCTTAACAGTAACAAGGGACAATAACACTTTACCACAAACATAGTACCCTTGGATGTAGTTTTACAATAAAATAACACAAATTGGCTCTGTTCTTAACAGCATAAAGATGAATTCTGAAATAATTACATACTTTTATTTCTGGGATTATTAAAAAAAATAAATTTTTGTTTCAAAAATTTTGCAGATTCAGACATATTAAAAATTACTTATGACGAGTACCTATCCATTTTCTGTTCCCGTATACTTTCTTAGTATTAAAGATAGAAGAAAGTTTAAATCTGCAAAATCTAACGACAATTTGAAATTTTGAGCCAGAGAAATTAAAAGAACAATTTATTACTATCTTCGAAATTTTATTATGAAAATTATAAGAAGGGTACACCTACTTTATAACATCACCACAATTTAAAACCAAAAAGAACCTGCTTACTATAATGGTACCATATTTCACTCCTGCATATACAATATACAGTAGACCGTCATTATCCGTTCCTGTCGGGACCGGGCAGGTCTCGGATAACAGAAAACAGGGATAATCAAAAGAACATTATTTTACGCAAACAAAACTGAACTAACAACACTGTCTTAGAGATAATGTCTCATTCACCTCAAATCATCAAATCATCTGTGTAATATTGTGTAATCCTCGTAGTTTTTATAATCAATGTAATCTCCTGTAATCTTTTGTAATCCGCTGTAATCTATTGCAATCTTCTGTATTCTCATGTATTACGTATACAATCACCTGTAATCTTGGGCAATTTCTGTTTTTGTTTGTAATCTGTGTAATCACTCGTAATCTGCTGCACTATCTTGTAATCTACTGTAATCGTCTTAGTCTCATGTACCTACTTCGTATGCAGTCGCTTGTAATCTCGCACCGGACTTGCGCAAACACTCAAACAGGCCGCGGAGTTTGTTTTGTTGCTAAGGTTATGTTTCCACGATCCACTGTTAAGTACCTACTGGTTTTGCACTGGCGGTCTACAGCTCTTTGCTCACTTTGCAGTGTTGGGTTACCATAATGCTGCAGTGCAAACTTTGTAAAGTGACCGTCTTCAAGAAGTGTAACCTCACAAGACACCTGAGGAATTTGCAGCCTGGTAAGTTGAATTACGGAAGTATTATGATTAAGCTCTTTGTTGTAGTACCTACCTAGTTATAACATTATCATTCTACCATTCACGTTTTTAGAGCACATAAATAACAATGACTATGATTTCCCACAGAAAACTTGTGCAACGAATGTGAGAATACTTCAACTTGACTAGACATGTGAAAAAGTAGCATCCAGGTAACTTAAGTATTTAGTATTAAAATGTATTTTCTGTACTTATGAAGCACCTTATCTTGTAGATGAAGATAATAAGTTAATTTCCCCTAAAGTATACATATAGCGTCAAGTGTATAAAATGCCCTAAACAGTTTTCAGTTTCAGAAAATCAGTACAATCCAGAGATTGCAAATAAAATAAAACCAAAAACACTTTTAAGATGACCTCTTTGTAATTTTTCGGATTCAGCAAAAACAAATCAATGTAAGTATTTTCAGTCTGCGCATCACATAATCTGCAAGTTTGAGGAGATCTATTTTGAGAGCCAGCAAGAATTTCAAAGGTGGAAAATTAATACTAGAGGAGCAATGAGGAGGTTTCCATGCTCATTTTGCATTTCAAACAGATCTGATGAAGAGGTCATGCGTATTTACTTTTTCCACATTCAGAATAAAATAGGATGACAACTTAAACCACCTGTAATTATGTCAGATCTGGCACAATCATATTATTATGCATGGGTAGCCATATGCATCCACCAAAACGAAGGTTTGTATTTTATTTTCTTAGTAATTTTTAATGTTTCAATTGGGTTGTAATAGGTTATTTTGCTCCTGGCATGTGGACAAATGCTGGAGGAAAAACTTGTCTAAAATTGACTCCACTGACAATTAAGCAAATGAAACAAGTTTTCTATCTCTTTTAGGCCGAGGTTTATAAAGCCCTTCGAACACTTTTAGAGGGAAAGGATCGAATAGCATTCAATACACGATGCTACAGAATTTTCAGATCCGTTTCTGTTCAGAAGCAGCTACCTTAGAATTTGCTAGTTACTTCAAAAAGCACTATTTACAAAAAGGAATTTTGGGATTACTGCTACTGTTTATATGCAGGTATTAATACCAACATGTACACCGAGTGGATGCATAAAACAATCAAGCACATATTTACAAGAAAAAGTCGTCAAACGTCTGGATAAGGCAATTTATGCTTCAATACATTTTCTTAGATAAACTTTTTGAAGGGGAAATTAACATCGAATATTCAAATTTTGAGATCCAGGTATAAAACTAGTGAAACGGTGCATACAGATGATATAATTTGCACGAAAAATGGTTGGCAGATACTATAAAGTTCGTCTTTTGAAATTTACACAATTGAAAAAAAAGTTTCAAACTGTGACTGCAAATTATTGTGTCCTGATTGCAATGTCTGTTTCCAAAAATGCATCTGTACCTCTCTTGACTTCGGCGCTAAATGGAACATGTGTAAGCATGTGCACTTACTTTGCAGATTCCTAAAAGAAAGAACTTTCGCCGCTGATAATAAAAACGACATAACATTAACTGGAAAATAATTTGTTTTGTATTACTAATCTATGTGTAGTTAACCTTTTTTTAGAAATGAGTGATGATCAGAATATTTTTGCGATTGATGACCGTCAGATCATCAATCACACCTTCGTGTCAAAGCGTTTTTCGCAAAATGCGATTTTTGCATATATCACCTGTATTGCATGTTCTGTGTTCCATGTGCTACTATGTTGGTGAAATTTGTACTTTAAATGGTAAATTGACAAACTCAAATGTTCCATGTGCAGCTGGTTTTCAGACATGTTTAGTGCTCTTTAGTGCCAAGTAGCAGGTTTTATGTTACGTGGACCACTCAAGCACAAATTTGTAGATTGGAACACTTGAGCACATATACTTCAATAACTTATTGCATGTGGACCAAAGAAGAAGCAAAATAATCTCCTTGTTATGCTTGTGGAACAAACAAGCAAAGTCTGTTTTACAGTGCCATTGTGTGTCACAGCAATAATTAATAAGCATTATTATTAATCATTATCACTCGCTATAATAAGGTAAGTTTACAGAATAACTGCAATAAGTAATAATTAATCAATGTGTAATCAATCATAAGGAATTGATAATGAGACACAAATATTTTCACAAAAATGATACGTAACGTCAAAATGTCCTTATTTTTAGATTTTTAGTGCCATATATTTTGCCATGGATGAGAAGTAGATGAATTTGCCAACAGAAATACATTTGTTTTTGTATTTTGTCTATACGCTGTTGCAATTTGACAATAAACGTTTACTTACCTACTTACTTACTTTGAGAAATATTTATTACGAAGAACTTAATGAAATTATCGAAAACGCTGAAGAATTGGTGGAATACGAGAGAATCGAAATAGGAAATGACGTAATAAAGCAGATGATAATAAAAGTAATGCAGTATCATTAGAAACAGAACAAAACCACCAAGAGGCAGATGAAGAAGTTGCAGTCAGTGCTGCTGGAGAATGGGGAAGACCCGCTTAATCGAATTTATAACTTTTAGTACTGTAATATCAAGCACAAATAGAACATGAATCGCGTACCAAATCAAAATTTTGATTACGCGCCTTGCTAAAAGAAAAACATGCAACTAGAAAAGCAGCATAACCGGGAGGGCTAAAGCGCGAGCTTTCTGTGACGTAGGAGGCCTATCCGTTGCGTCGTGGTATAACGCGTCTCCCTGGGTAAAATGGGGAGGAGTCGAAGAATGAGCGGGGGCTCAGGGTGTTAACGGATCGGTTTGCGCATGTGAAAATCCCTACCTAATCTGTAGGCACCGTACGTCACAGAGTCATTCAAATATTGTGTTTCAAGTGTGATGCACGTTTCGTATGTAATTATGACGAAAATAAGTCTGAAAATAAAAAACGAAAATTGCGGAATTTGTTTTGGATAGTAAACTATTCAATAGGATCATTTTCAAAATTTGCGGGTTTTCCCCATTAATGGAATATGAGGGAATCCAAATAGGAAACGAAAATTACGTAATACCAATAAATAGGTAATGCAGATGATAGTGAAAGTAATGTAGCACCAGTAGAAACAGAAGAAAACCACCAAGAAGCAGATAAAGAAGTTGTACACTGAAAAAATATTGGTCATAATATTAATGAACGATGATCATTGACTTGTTTTCATTGGCTCAATAAATTATTTAATTGAGTCAATTAAATGCTGTTCATAGACTAAAGACCTTATTCTGTAATATAATGAATACATGTTCAGTAACGTAATGAAACCTGTACATTGAATTGTTCTAACATATTCTTTACCATAATGAACTTTACATCATGTTGATGAACTTTTAGATTGCATTAATGAATTCGTTTTGTAGAATTGTAAAGAATTATACTTTGATTTAATGAAAGACATTCATAAGCTGAATGTGAAAATTTCATTTTATTAACATATTCGTTCATTATTACAATGAACAGAATAAAACGAATAAAAATGTTCCTTATATTGACGAACGCTGTGCATCAATACAATGTACTTTGTATTTCATTAGCCTAGTGAAACCTGTTCATCACATTGATGAAAATTATTCTTTATTATAATGAACTGTACATCATGAAGAGGGTCTTTTTAATAGTATTAATGAAGTCGTGTGGTAAAGTTTTAAAGAACTTAACTTTAATCCAATGAAAGATAATCTTTACCTGAATGAGTGTGGTTCATTGTAATAATCAATTAGTTCATCGAAACAAAGAAAAGAGTATTACGAATAAAAATGTTTATTATATTGATGAACACATTTCATCAATACAATGAGTATTCTTTATAATAATGTACAAGTTTCGTTGAACCAGTGAAGATTTCATCCGTTAAACCGCTATCGCTAGGGTTATTTAGACATTGCATCAGAAACATGCAAATCTGGGAAACCCGGGGGACAAGTCACATCGTGTTTGTTAACTCTTTTATTTACTTATAAAGGAATCGGTTAAGTACTATTTAGTTTAGTTTCTCAGCATTTGGCACGCTATTTCTGTCTACATAATTAGTTAGTGTTTTTTACGAAATAGGTAAGTCAAATTACATATACATTTTCTTCTTGCAATACTTATAACCTATACATATTATACAGCTATTTTATTTGTAGACTGCTTGAGTGGTCACCTTAATATTTATAGGTTGGTTCACATTTTGAAATTGAATAAACACTTAATTATAATTCCGCAAAAAATGTTATGCTTTATCTGCAAAGTCCGTCATGAAAATTTAGAAAAACTCGTTAGTCACTTAAAACGTTGTCACTACTTAAATACGAATTCCACATTCAGATGCGTTGAGTGCAGTCAAACTTTTCAAAATTTATCAAGTTTCAAAAGACACATTAATCGCAAACATACCGAAACTGCAGTTTTTGAAGATTCCATTGCGAACAATGACAATGAATGTGTTATGGATGTAGATAACGCTGATGTACACTGTAATATTCCAAGAACATCAAAAAATATCCCATTATCAGACGATGTTCCACTTAAAAATATGTTTGACTCTAACAAGAACACGAGTGCCACAACTGATAAAGACACACCGATTCATCAAGCCGATCAATTTCAGTTTGAATTTCTGCAAAAAAAATGATTAACTTTGCTTTAGAGTTCTTGCTTTCCTTCCATAATAATGATAATTTTTCAAGAAAAGATGTACTCAAAATTCAAGACTATGCAAATAAATATTTGCTTGATCCCTTATTAGATACATTTATGACTTACGCTAAATGCAAGTTTCAATATAAAGACCCTCCATTGTACAATGAATTTTGTAGTATGGTATCTAATTGTAGAGATCCATTTAAATCTTTCAGTTCAGATCATTTATTTCACAAATTTCTAGCAAATGAATGCTATATCGATACTCTTAGGGAAGTCACTATTAACAATGAAGTGATTCCAGTACATCGTGCTGGTAATTTAGTAAATCAAGAAAAGAAAAGTAAAGGTATTTTGATGCCTTTGAAATTTCAGTTTAAATCATTTTTTAATAGGAATAAACTATTGTCCCCTACTTTAAATTATATGAGGAGTTTGGAAAAAAATAATAAATTAGAAAATTTTGTGCAAGGTGAACTATGGAAAGAAAAAATTCAATTATATCCTGGAAAAACGTTGATACCATTTTTCTTATACATTGATGATTTCGAAATAAACAACCCTCTTGGTTCACATTCCACAAAACATTCTGTTTGTAATGTATATTACTCATTTCCATGTTTGCCAATACAAGAATCCAAATTAGAAAATGTGTTTTATGCTGCAGTGACAAAGTCAACAGATTTACAAACATTTGGTAATGAAAAATGTTATGAATGTCTTATAGAAGAAATAAAAGATTTGGAAATAAATGGTATAGAGATACAAAATGGTGACACTGAAACTGTCATTGTCCAGTTTATCTTAGGGCTAGTGATCGGGGATAATTTAGGTTTAAATTCATTCCTTAATTTCACCAAATAGTTTTCTAGCAATTTTTTTTGTAGATTTTGTCGAGCCTCAAAAACAGATACTCATGAATTAAATTATGAAGACGATGCTCTTTCTCGAACCGTTGAAAACTATGACCTAGATATTAATGCAAAAAATATGGGAATAACCAACAAATCCCTACTTAATAATATCCCATCATTTCATGTGGTAAAAAACTACTATGCAGATGTCATGCATGATCTCTTTGAAGGCATTTGTCATTACAATATATGTCACGTTATCCAATATTTTATAAGTATGAAGTATTTTTCGTTAGAAATTCTAAATGATCGTAAACGAAATTTTCAATATGGACCGACAGAAATCGAAAACATATCTTCGAAAATAGAGTTAAAACACCTCAATAAACGAAAATTAAAAATGTCAGCTAGGGAAATGATGACATTTATTTTATACTTTCCCTTAATGGTTGGCGATTTCGTGCCCGCGCCGGATGCTGTGTGGAGTTTTCTTTTGAACTTTATTGAAATCATAGATATATTGTTATGTTTTGAAATTGACGAGTCAAACATTATCATATTAGAAAATAAAATAAAAAAACACAATAGTGACTATGTTGCACTATTTAATGATACGCTAAAGCCAAAACATCACATTTTAACTCATTATCCAAAAATTATTAGAAAGTCAGGTCCTCTCAGAAAGATGTGGTGTTTCAAATTTGAATCTAAACATAGACAATTTAAAATCTACGCACATTGCATTACATCGCGCAAAAACATTTGTCTAACGCTAGCTAAAAAATATGAGCTGAAATTTGCTTTTCAGATGATGAAAGGGACGATTTTAATGAATAATTTTAGTTTTGATGAAAAGTATCGGAAATCAAGCAATTACAAAAATATAATTATGGAAAAACTGCGTAGTGCAGACAGTTGTACTGAATTTTATTCTCGTCTATATTACAAGGGAATTGAATACAAGTTGGAAAACTATTTGTCATTGTTCAATGGTGACATCCTACTTTATATAATAAGGGAGATTCTTGTTCTAGATAAAAAACATGCATTACTTTTTTGTCAGAAAGTAACAAACGTTAAGTACGAATTGTATAATTATTTGTGCCATTTTTTTAATAATTTTAGTAATATTTGTGAAATTTATGGCAAATGAAACACTATGTAAAAAATGTTATCGACGTTTCGCCTCTGGTTGGAGGCTTTGTCAAGATTATATATTATTAACTTCTTAGACTTAACACTATACAAAATTAATAATTCAATAGAAACAGAATGGTACACAAAACCCACTTGGTCTGGCCGTTATATTCATTTTAATTCCAAACAACCCATTTGTCACAAAAAAAGTATCGTTATTTGCTTGACTGACAGAGCAATCAAACTCTCCAGTCCACAATTCAGACAAGATGCATTAAACAAAACCATAAATTGTTTAATAAAAAATAACTACCCAAGAAATTTTATTGACAAAATTATAAAAAATAGACTACATCATTATTATAATAACAATAACGACAATCAAAACCAAAAAGAACCTAAAAATTACATTTCTTTACCATATATAAAACACATATCACATAACATTAATAAATTATTATTAAAACATAATTTTGTAATTGCTCATAAAAAGCATAACAACTTACAATTTTTATATTCTCGTTTAAAAACTCCAATTCCAAAATTAATGAAAACTCATATTGTATACAAAATTAATTGTAATAACTGTAATAAAACATACATTGGGCAAACCAAAAATCACCTTGAAACTAGGTTAAAACAACATACTTACCAAAATAGTAATTCAGCTATCAGTAAACACATAAAAGATACTAAACACAATTTCGATTTTCACAATACTACTATTTTAGAACAAGAAAAAAACTTAAAAGCTAGACTGGTTTTAGAAATGATACACATCCAAAAAGATAAAAATTCCTTGAATGACAGATCTGACATTCAAAATTTAAGTCAAATTTACAGTGACATAATAACGTAAATCTGTTCTCTACCACTTGATTATAATTTATGTACATTTCTTTCCTCCTTCATATTTTTTACAAAATCATGTGTGCTACGTATAATTTCTATTTTTAATATAAGTTCTTAGTTACTGTTACTTACATTTTTATTAAGAAAAAATTTTGTCACTTTTATACATTTTGTAAACTTTTAAATATATAATCTTGACAAAGCCTCCAACCAGAGGCGAAACGTCGATAACATTTTTTACATAGTGTTTCATTTGCCATAAATTTCACAAATATTACTAAAAAAAAAAAAAAAAAAAAAAAAAAAAAAAAAAAAAAAAAAAGTTAAGTACGAACCTCACTTTCTTGTTTACGAAGTTAACCCTACCGATTTAGGCTCATTTTCACTGATATCAATATCAGATGATCACATAGTTGGACCACCTATAACTCTTATAAAAACTGCAAGAGGAAAACAATTTTTGCGCATTAAAGAATATTACAAAAGTATTTAGAATCTATCTTAAAGTTTATTTCAATTTCAAAGTGTTAATTAAGGCTATAAGAAATGGACGAATGTTCAAAAAGTGGAAGGCTTCTCATACCAGATGCAAACTTTTTTAATACCTATCAAATCTTGCCTCTTATGCCTAATACATTATTGGACGAAAACGGAGGTGCAAATTCTGGTACAAACTATTCAGACGAAGAAAACGCGGAAATAACTGACATTTCCTATACATCATCAAACATATTGGAACGCAATGAAAGTTCACCCCCACCGGAAGAAATTGAATTAAGGGCATTGCTATCCGAATGGGGCCAAGAAGATTTGGCAGAAGAATTGATTGGTAAGATGTTATCTTAATTTTGGGATATGCAATATTTATTTTTAATTTTAAATGATCTTCCTTCCAGTTCAAACTGTTTATGTTAATATTCTGAAAATTATTAAGCGTCACCATATAGAACGCCTATTAAAAAATTTTAATATGGGCTCTCAAATATTGTTTGAGCATAATCTAGAGGTATGGCGGGAATCGATTGGAATACCTTTAACTCCAGGCTTTTTTAATCGCTCTTCTGCGACTTCTTCATCGGGATCAATAAGAGCATCAACACCGCCACGTGTACCCCGTTTCGCACCCTACGAACCACAATCAACTTCAGTAGAGGAAACATGCTTGTAGAATATTACACCAAGTTTTCTATCTTTCAAGAGGACCAAAGATTCGCATTAATTACATTGATTGCTCAATGCTTTCAAGAGAGACAGATCAAAATGACATTGGCTGCGAGTTACCAGATTGAAAAAGAAATTCTAGAGAGATTTCCATCTGAAAAGTTGGTAAGAAATTCACTATCTAAATCTGATTTCTAAATGGATTTAACGAATGCAAATATGTGTTCTTGCGTATACGCAAGGTTATCATAGAAATATGTTTTTAAATTCGACGTGGCTTGGTTACAAAGATACCATACCAAATCTCCATGTTCAGTTCTTTCTCGTTTATTTGACATATATTCGTAATTTAAGTGTCCTCTGAAATAAATTAAAGTTGTAATTAATAACAATTTCAAATTTATTCAAATTGGGCAAATATTGACGATAAATTTATCGTCAACAAATTGTTCAATTTGATTAAATAAATAAGCGCTGCTTTTTTAGGTTATCCATATTGATAATTAAATGCTACCTTTATAACTGGTCTGCTGAACTTACACTTATAATTGTTTCAGGAGTATTATCGTACAAGCAAAAGGGGGAAAATCTATATTAAATATTGCAATCTAGTCACCTCATTCAAAGTGGTCTCGAAAAATTTTATCGAGAAAAAGCAAAAAAAAAGGAAATAATGAAACCAAATCCAGACATGCTAAAGTTTTAGGTAAGCTCAATAATAAGATTTTAAAAAATATGAATGATTAATGAAGCACCATGAGAAAAACGTCATTATTTTGTCCAGTAAAGTATTATACTATTGTGTAGTAATATATAGGATTTCTAGAACCAGAAATGGATTCAGAGTCGTGCCTCAGAGCACTCAAATTTGATAACCTAACTGCTGATCAGTTTGATTCCACATGGAAAGCATGTTGCCAATTCCGACTCCAGTGCATTAAATCTAAAAACACGGTAGAAATAATGGAAAAATGGCCTTTTTATAAATCTCCATCTGGATACCGATTGGTAAATTTATTTTATACTTTTCACATTTTTTTGTTCAATTATTTTGTTCCAGATCGATATAGATTTCAAAGCCGCATTTGAAAATAGAGATGGTTTGCTATGTGACTGGAATGAAAAATGGGAAAAAATTGTGTCTTTTTTAATGATGGAGAACCACATAAAAGACCGGAATGTAAAAGTTATTCTGGAAAATCTTAAAAATAACACAGCAATTTCTGAAAGTAAGCATATAGAAAACATTGATTTTAATTCTTTTATTATTGTTCCAGTATATAACACATGTATATTCATAATGACTACAATGTCCTAGTTTGAAAATTTTGTACTTTTTGTACAGATGGACGTAATGCTGCATTGGTTTGGGCCTTACATGGTTACCTAGTACCCACAACTAAAATAATAAAAAAAGATGTAGCAACAGGGAAAAAGAGCACCACTAAATTTACGATAAAAGACTCGCAAGAATCGGTCGTTTTCGTGGGTGCCACTCAACAGGAAGTAGAGGACCACATTTCTCATTTAAAAAGAACAAAGACCTCAATACAGCCTTCTATATACGGCATTGGTGAAAACATATTTTCAATTGAACAAATTTTTGTAATTTTTGATGATATACGTTACAAATTTGCAAATTTCTTGAGGGCCTTAGACATTTGTTTCAAGATTATGTATTTGTTTGATTTAGAATTTCCAAAAGAATCCATTATGTTTTACTGTTTCTTGGAAACATATTTCTATAAGTGTACGCCTAGTAATAAATATGCTAAAGTGACGCAATTAAGCGAGTACTTACTTGAGCAAGGGTTAAACCTAGCTTGAGTACTATATAATAATAATAATGCTGCTTTTCTTTTACATTTTTATCAGTGTAGATCTAGATTATGTTTTCGGGCACTTCTTAATAAATTTTTTTCAAATTATTATGTTAGTTTTATTACATTTTAGGTTTTTAAAGCTTTAAATAAAATTACTATTGAAATTAATTAATGAACTAACTTCCTTGGGACAATTAATGCATTCGTCAAACCAATTAATTACTATACGTTACTTTAATGAACTCTGTTCATTGGTACAATTCATTTATTCGTTAAACCAATAAATCCATATTTGTTAATTTAATGAATTCAATTCACTGGGACAATTAATGCATTCGTTAAACCAGTGAATTCCTATACGTTAATTAAATGAACTCTGTTTATTGGAACAATTAATGTATTCGTTAAACCAATTAATACATAAACCTGAATGTAATGAACTCTGTTCATTGGAACACTTAATGCATTCGTTAAAACAATTAATACATACACGTTAATTTAATGTACTCAGTTCAGTGGAAAAATGAATACATTTTGTAAACCAATGAATTCATAGTTCATCTATTCAATGAACGACTATTCATTATATCAATATATTCGTTCTTCGGCTCAAAATTAATGACTTCGTTAATTGACTCAATGTACTTTTTTATTATATTTATGTTCAATTTTGGTTCAGTGTAGTCAGTGATGAAGAGCAGAGAAGCAGGAATAGAAAAATAAATTAAGCAGGATGGAAACGAACAATTTCCAAAAGTCAAAGAGTAAGTGGAAAATTGTATACAGATCGTAAAGGAAATGTTCATTCTTTACGACGGCTGTAAAATTCATGTTATAATAGCTGCAAATTAAAATGCCAGGATAAAATTCTTGCAAGTTTTTTCTCTATACCTGATGAACACAAAAATAGTTTCTACGATAAATTTACAAAAATATGTCTTCCCAAACACAGGAAAAAATTGAAAAATAATGATTCTGCCAAAGACTGTGCTGCAATAGAAGAAAACTGATGATGAAGAGAACAGTGGTAAAAGTAAGGATTCTGGCGAAAATTTTACTGTAGGTAGAGACAGCGATAACGAAGAGAAGATCGCAGAGTAAAAAATGTATATTCGTTCCATTATTTTTTGGAAGTCAATGGACAGACAATAAAAGTTTGCCGACAATTTTTTTGCACACTCTAAATATTAGCAAATGCCGAATATAATATGTGGAGGTAATTTTCAAACCGCATTTTCGACTCTGATGTCGAAAATAGGATATAGATTGCGTTACATACTTCAAATGTTTCTCTATCCGATAGGACAAATCAGGTTTAGCATACCGCATTTATTTCCATTTACATAGGCACTTCAATATTCGTTTGTGATTCAAAACGCAGCTTCTGTGATATGTTTTGCAGTACAAAACGCAGTATTCTTTATGACTTGCAGAGTGCAGCTTTCCTCGTGAAAGAAGTGCTGTTGTAACCAGGTGCGCTTGCTGTTTATTTGTGTAAATTAGTGCCAATTAACTAAAAAACTATGGAGGGAGATGTTCCGTTGGTAGCCCGAGGGTCTAAAGGCAGCAGAAAGAGGAGTCGCAGAGGTTCGAAGCGCGAACGACAGAAAAATATGAGGTAGTTAATTTTTAGGTTAGGTATAGGAATAATGTTACTTATTTTTGTTGTTGTTTGCTATTATTCAGATATTCAAACCACTTCCCCAATGCAGGGGATTTCACAGCACCTTGCCAACATAACTCGAAGTCGTACAGATGTGTTACAATCACTAAAGAAGACATAATCAAGGTTAGAAAACTTCTCCATTCAACTCCTACGAAAAGGCGCATTGACGTAAAGGTCTCGCATTTACTTGTGGTGTCGAACCCAAAAAAAAAATGCTAAAAACGGATCTGTTCAAACTGTGCGAATTCAATACTATTTAAAGAAAATAAATGGACATATCGTAACGGTTTGCCAGAAATTCTTCCTAGCAGCTGTAAGGCTTTCTCAGAGGAATGTTGTTACAATAGCGAAGAAAAAAAAATTCGATTGTGAAGTAAGGGAAAACCGCGGAGGTGACAGAAGAAAGAAAAAATACGAAGAAAAACGAGATAATGTAAAATTGTTTATTGAAAGTTTGCCTGCGAAAGATAGTCACTATAACAGAATAAAATCGAAGAGTTTGTATTTGGCTGCAGACTTAAACATAAGCAAATTATGTAGACTCTATAATGATAGTGTAGAGCCTGAATTAAAAGTAGTACGTCCAAGATTTTTCTATGAAATCTTTGTGAAAGACTACAACATTGGCTTTGGATGACCGGCCTCTGATATATGCACGTGCTGCTTTTCCGAATATTTTATGTCTGATGTTGGCTCTGTTCAGTGGCAGCATTCGAAAATTTGAGAAATTTGTGTTTTAACGCTTTTTGGAAACAACTGACAAGTTCTGTTACCTGATTCGTTTCAAATGTACATTTTATTATTTTCAAAAGTAATAAATAATTATATCAATAACAATAATAGAAGTATTTACCAATTTCAACCTTTTCCTTTTCTTCTTCTGATTCATAGTTTGGACATAAAAGAGTAAATATTTCTGCCCAAGCTGCGGACGTCAAATTATAGTATTCAAGGGACTTATCCCACAGCACAGGTCTTTCCTCAATTAAAGTTATCAGTAGTCCTACATCGACATCCAAGTTGCTCTATATCTGCACTTCTAACTGAGTTAAATTTTGTTCTGATTTGTTTGGTGTTAATTTAAATATTAAGTTTACTGTGCAGCTAGATACAATAAACGCCAAAATTGCGTTTCCACTTTACGGTTCAATTCCGCTTAAAATGCCAGAACCAATTATTCATTAAAAATTCATTATCTACAATTCTCCTTAATACAAATAATGTAGCCGTGTCGTCTGCAAGACTCCATATGCTCCTATTGTTCATTGGAACTTCCGTCTCCTTCTACACGGCACGGCGACCGTGTTCAACGATCGACAGCCGTCACCGCACACGGCAACCGGGTGCAAGCTTGTATTTAAATCAATGCAGCATTGGAGAGTACGGAAAAAACAAATAAAACCGTGCCGGATAAAATCCGTATGATGTGCAAGAGGCCTTTCACTTTTCGTGACGCTCGCATTTACCAACACAGGAACTTACTCTACCGAGGCGAAAGAAGTTTCACTTAAAAAAAAAAATAAGAAAAAAATAGTTTTTTGTACAATTACAGTTTATGTTCTATTACTCATAGAAATAAAATGCTAAAAAGTATTTGTTGATATTGTTTCTCTAAATGCAATTAATTGCACATGGCACACAACAATACGTGTTTTTTAACTTTTGTTTGAGATGTGTTCCATGTGACATTACATGGAGCACAACGAAAAAACAGTAGGTATACAATATTTTTTGCCAAATGTTCCAAGTGAGCGGCAATTTATCTGAAAAACATGATTTTTTGTGTTTTCTTGAAAATTCAAACTAATTTTAGTTAACATTAGTAAAAAAACCAGTTCCTAAGAGAAACCTGATGTTATGAGTTAAAAAAGATATATTTATTTAACATTGAACTTTCAATGATAAAATATTGCGAATTGCGTATGGAACACTTGAGCACTGAAGTGACGAGATGCTAAAATTCCAACAAGAGCAACGCATTATTGGCTTTCTTCAATCTGATTTAAGTGTTGAAAAATTGAATATTGGTGAGGGAGAAATAAAAAAGGGAAAAATATGGTGCCAAATTACACAAATAATGGATTCTGCGTCAACCCTTGAACATTTAAAAATCATTAAAAAGGCAGTCACCCCTCTTCTGGCAACTTACGCAGCTGTTGATATAGGCTTACCTTCATTGATTTCCACAAAGAAAGACACAATTTAGAAAACCCAGACTACAAAATCCTAATGCTTATAGAAGCCAACAACATCGCATTTGCTCTTCTACATAATACATAGTCTTACATAAAGTAGCATGCATGTATTTCCAATAATTATTGTTCAATATATTATTGTTTGTAAGTAATTGCTTGTCTTTACAACTTTTGAACTTCCGCGCTCCTTTTGAATGTCATGCGCAGTTATGCGCAAGTCCAGAGTCAGGGAGCCAGAGCTGCATTTGTGTATTTTTTATTACCCATAGTCAAAACAAGGACAAATACAATACCGAGACCGGCTCTCTAAACCATGTTACTCAACAAGCCGAGAAAATTTCTTTGGAAGTGATTTTTTGCATATTGGTCGTTTTATACATCCTCAAAGTTGTCGTTATAAGTGATGTCATAATAAATGATAAACTTTGTGTAACAATTATGGAAATTAAAAGGGACCCACGAAATTCCGTCGCTATAACCAATATGACAAAAGTATTTGGCAGAGAAAATCTTTGATATTTTGTTTTTTCTTTTGCAAAATTGCACTGAAACGTTCAAAATATGAGCTTTAAGCTATCTGAATATTATACATTCTATTATTGCGAAAATGATATAAATAATAAAAATAAAAGAAATATCCAGTGAAGTTATTCGATATACATACACTGTATTCTAACAAAGCATAATTAAATAAAATAAATAATCAAATAAAAGAAAATAATGAAACCCCGTATCAACCGGAGATCGAGAGCATTTTCATACCAGACATTTTACGATTTACTCTCAGAACTACTGAGAGTATCTGACTACCTGCCCTGCGTTGCGTGGTATGATTTGCTGTGGTATACAAAGTGCCAGTATTTAATTATTGTTGCTGTGAGGCTGTCAATAATTAAATATACGTTAATTGATCTGGTGGAGAGGTATAATAGGCTGGTTAAGGCTTGTTCTGAAATTCTACGGGGAGTCGTGGATGTTCGAACCATAAACTCGCACAAGTTGAATGAATTTTGTTGCGGTCAGAATAGCACATCTACATTCAACCGATGCAGTGAGCGATTGAACATCCCGTCCGGTTGAGTTTCAGAGCGATTAAACAACTGCTTAAGTAGAAATTAATGGCCATCCTATTAAAAGATCGCCGTGAGTGGCTGTAACGTATATTCTCGATCTACACACCGTCTGGGTTGCACATCTGTGCGGTGACGTAAATCCAGACTCCGAGTACACAGTGTAAATCATCCTACGGGACGACCAGCGGTTACCAGAGAAACGCTTGCGATACCTGGTCCCAAACCCAGGACTCGTTTGCTATTCGCTCACGTGAATAATTACCGACTAGACTTTACCACAAGAAGCTCATATTTCATTTCATGTAAATATTTTGTATAATACCGTTTTACCCGTTGACTGAATGTACATAGCTAAATTAATAGAATCGTATTTATTTGTTTTCCGTGTTTATTATTTTCTCCGTATAGCAATCTAGAACCCAGCCTTTCTTCCTATCCGACCGACCGAGATGCAATTCGATCGTTCATAAGCTAATGACCCAAAATAATTTGGTATACAGTGTGTCCCAGGACGCATGAGGGAAAGTTCGTTGCAGTATAAAGAAACACGTATTTTACTCTTGCCATACAAAAACTCAACAAAGTTTGTAATAATTGGCACAAATAAAACAGAAAATATTAAAAATAGGCACTACAACAGCAGGCAATATAGATTTGTTCAAAATGAAAATTGACACTCGATATCTTACTTTTCTAGTATATAAAGCCCTCAGTAACCGTATACTTCACTTTATTTTTAAGCGTTTGCATTTAGACCTTTTGAATTTGAACTTACCAAGGCTTGTAATTTTAATGCCGTTGCTATTGAATATATTGTATGTTCTGGTTTGCGAATTTCTGTAGGAAGTGGAATCTGTGACGGTATATTTGTTGGTAACTGCTGCGGAATTTGTGGTAATGGAATTTCATCTACAGTCACTTGTTGTGCACTTTTAACAGATTCAAAAAATGACACCAACTGGTTACGTTTATGTTCATACTCCGTCTGTCTTCTTTTTAGGTCTGCCCATTTATCAGGATCATCCTTGTGCTAAAAGTCAAATAAATAAAATCGTTACCAACATTATTTCTCAAATAGCGGCAATGTAGACTTACATACATACTAAGTACCCGTTCCAGAGTATCTCGCAATTTTTTCCTTTTGTCTTTGAGAACTTTTTCGTTAAGGGGTGACGGTTGATTCACATTAAATTCTGCAAAAAAAGACTAAAATAAGTACAAAGCTAAAAAATATGTTATCAGTAGTGCGTAATAATTTAAAATAATTCGACAGCTTTACGAAAACTCATTGCCAGGCAATAATCAGCACACCTCGAAGGACTGAGGGAGTATTGCCGAATGGCAATGGGTTTGAGAAGTAAACTGGATAAACTGGAAGTCATAAATAAAGTGCAAGATGAATTTGTACATCGCCTTGGCTACTTCCAGTGGCGGCTCCTGACTTTAGAACTTGGCAGTGCTCTAGAATGAAATCACCGCTCAGGGGTTGGGGGGGGGGGGGGGTCTGACGGTTTCTCCCATGTAGTTTTTTTAAATTAAGTGCTTTAGAAGCCATTTTCAAACATTTTCCAACAAGAAATTTCACTCACCGCAATATTTAACGAAAATCCCAAATCCAAAAGGTTAAACTTTCGCACACAACTTTTACCGCGACCTTTCGAAAAGCTTTTGATACTTCGCACAGGCTTAGGACGTCCATTTCATTTTATTTCAAGTTTTTCGTCAAAAGTCATTTTTAACTGAATGGAGTATTACAACACAATAATAATTTTGAAAATTGCAAAAATCAGGCGATCACTTTGTTAAAGTTCACTCCACAATGTTTAAGTGTTGACTTTAACTAAACCAAACCACTAGCCATGCTAAGTATTGGAAATTTCAATATTTAAAAATAAACACGATAATGCAGCTAATTACTCACGTTATAAGCAAAGCAACGAGCTATCTCAGACCTAAATATGGTAAACAAAAACAATAAACACTGCCGCAGAAGTACAAACTCCGCGCCTCGTGCTTCGCCCCACTGTGTGTGCTCAAACAGCGCTCCCAGACGAGCTATAATTCTTCCACCTAAATGCACATACGACGAAATTTTCCCGAGTCGCGCCGATCTCGCTCCCATATCGAATATGTATTGGCCACACCTCAGTACTCGGACGGCTGGATGCGTGTGTGGTAGGCATTTTCAAAGACGGCGCGGAATGCTTAGAGCGCGTACTATTTATTATCTCGTATAATAATTAATATATATTTGCGGCAGAGATTCAAAAAGTTTTAAACTTATTAGTTTATAATTGTAAGGTTTTGAACCTTTTATCAAAAAAGGTTAAAACCATATTTTTGTAGGCAGTGCGCGCGCACGAGCGCACTTATTATGGAGCCGCCGCTGGCTACTGCCAAGCTGTAAATGGAACACAATTTGAACATTTACTGTAAATTTTATCGTTAAATTTATTATTAAAGTTAGGTAGGCACATCGAGGAGTAATCACTTAGGATTTTGGCGTCCCACACGTGCAATATCGCACAAATATTGCAATACATTGCACACTTATTGCAACTTATTGCGTACTTATTGCAGCTTATTGCAGCCCATTGCGTACTTATTGCAAGTTTATTGCATCAACACTTTTCGGACATTACCTAGGCAATGAGTGTTGCTTTACCTCGTGCTTGGCTACAATATTACTTTATTCCAATGCTAAATTATAAACTGAGATGTCGCAAAATTTTGCTCGATTACCTAAAAGTCGAGCTTAAAGTTATGTGTGGTGTTGGAATAGTAGCGCTCTTATAAAGCAAGTTATAAACAAATTCAAACTACCTGAATTCTTGGAGTTAGTACAAGCATTTATATTCAGTCGTAACTTTCAGTAATGAGAAAAAGGCCGAATATAAAGAAGTTTGTTTAAACATAGGTCGAAAAATGCATCGCAGAAAAAACATTTTTTACAATCATTAATTTGTGTCTCGATCTGTGTATTATTAATAAGAGAGAATAAGTAGAGAGTTTGAAAAACATAAAACATAAAAGAGTTATCTAGGTATGAAGTTGACGAGTGAAATACATACCCATCTACATAAAAAACCTATCAAAATTGTATTGGAAATATAAATATTCAATGCATTTCAAATAATTCGCAAATAATTCCCAAAGCCCTGTAAATAATAATCAAATCATCAGCCTAGCCGTAATTCATCTTCGTCCTGCATTTCTTAACGCGCTTCTCCGAAAATGTCTCGGAAACACGCACCCAAATTGGCCTGCAAGAGGCTAAATTAATGTCGCAGTTTTTATTTTTTACAAATGCACAACAAACAGGTACTGCTAATTATCTGTTCTCTGACTCCGAATTTCATTAGTCGAATAAAATTTAGTAGTAGCAATATAATTTACCCAGACTCATACCAAGCGAGACTACGCACTACGCTCGGACTACCGAGCACTACTCGACACTTGATAATTATAGCACCCGATATAGCAATTCCCCTCTTGGGATGACTATGATAATGTAACCAGTATGCGTTATGGCTTATGGGGCTTCGCTTGGCCAATTCTTCCACCGCGATACGTGTTGTTAACTATTTCTACGTTAATTCGAAGGTGTCAGGCAACTCCCTCCGTGTTCGAATGGCTAATGCGCCGGCTCTGTAATAGAAATATCCGCAGATCAAACCTAGCTTGCAGCCGTTTTTTCGTTTCTTACTGTTTTTTTGCTCTAACTCCTAATTTAAGTTTAAAGTTTTACAGTTCAGAATGTGTGTATCTGGTGCCCCGTCAGATAAGGGAATCCCCATTCCAAGAAAACAGTCTATTTCTTGATTTAAGTATAACACCTCAGGTCGTCCGAATCTAGCCGAGGACGCATGGTGGTTATATAAAAATTACGCGTCTAAAGCAACGATGTGTTTACGGCGTATATTTATATCCCAACTAGGTTTTGCCAATCCAACGTTTTAGCGTGCTATTATTCCCTTATTATCATTAGTAATTTCTTTAAAAAAATACCTTTCGTGACGGGGCACCGGACACAACACATGCAATGAAAAATTCAGTAAATTACAACAAACTATGTACTTTAGACAGGGGCGGGTGGGCCAACGGGGATTTCGGGAGATTTCCCGAAGGGCCGGTTGCTTCGGGGCCGGTCTGGGCCGACCGATGTGAAAAAACATGACATTATAAAAAAATTGGCGGCCAGTGCAAAGCGGGCAGCCGAAAATGCCATTATTTTGGAACTTGAAAGCGGCCGGTCTAATCGGTAACCGCCCGCACCGCACAGCGTGCGTGCTTATTGTTTTTTCGACTTTCGTCGCCCGATATAGAGTCTCACCCGGTCGTTCGTCGTTAAATTCTCGAGATTTTAAGTTTAGTTGTACTTTTGTGAAATGTTTTGTATTAAAAACCTTAAAAAATCCGATTTGTATTTTATTAAAAAAATAAATTAAAAAATTACATGTACAAAGTATAAAAAATGGGTATTTTCTGTTTCTCAAAGAAATTGGGCCGGTCGATGCCAGTGGTTTCCCGGGCCGGTAAAACCTTCCCCACCCGCCCCTGACTTTAGAAAAAAAAGAAAAAAGAATCCTCGTGGATAGAGTCCATTAGTGTAACGGCGAAATCAGAGCGCGAAATTTAAAACGCTATCCTAAGAGAATAGTTGGATAAAATTTTTCAATGCTTTTTAAATGGAGCTTAGATGACCTTGCACTTCACATTCTATTTTTACCTTTCATCCTGATTTCTTAACATTAAATCAACATATAGCGATTACTATGAAGCTTTTTTTCGGTGTTTGTTTTATAAAAACATTTATTTATGCAGTCATTTTGTTTAAAACTAAAATTCATCAAAACACTGCAATTTACGGCGCGAGCTTGTCTGAGCTAGAACCGACACAGTACTTGGTTTACTATACTAAACCAAAGACACAGAAGATGGTTTAAATCGTTCATAAAGAAGTCGTTAACAACACTAATTTTTAACACTTTCTCTTCCATTAAACAATTCTTAAATATAAGTACTTAAATTCTTAAACCACCTATTAAATAATGTTGAAACAAATAATTACTCCGCGAGCTACCAATATATAACGTTTTATTTAAATATTTTACCGGTTTCAGGATTCACAACGATCCCATCATCAGAAATGTACGAAAAATTTTTCGTACATTCATATTTAAATAAAACGTTATATATTGGTAGTTCGCGGAGTAATTATTTGTTTCATCATGAACTTCTACCAAAAAGTAAAAGAAGAAAATATTAACTATATTAAATAAAGTTTAAACAATAAATAAGCCGGAGAAATAAGCAACTTAACCTCAAACCTTTTCCAGCAAACGTCAAAATAATCTGGTCTGGTCTACACAAGACATACTTTCTTTTCTAATAGGTACTGTGCTTCGTTTTAAAATATTTCTGAAATTAAGTTTTATTTTAAGTTGTTTTAGAAAATGTAACAGCTGGAAAGAGCAGTCTATATGCCACTTGCAGAATCCCTATTAAGAAGTGCGCTGAATTTAAATAATCAGTGTTTAAAATCTAAGTCCCCTAAGAGCTCCATGATAAGAATTTTGAAGTAGGATAGAGCGCGAAACGAGTAACATAACCTAACTAATGGACGAAAAACCCCCGCGCGTTTTGGTTCTTGCTTCTTTTGTACGAAGTTTAACAGATATTGCATTCAATCGATACTTAAAATGTCCGCTTATTATTAATATGTTTTCCAATCCTAATCGAAAAGATTTAATGGAAAATTTCAGTAAAATTTTCAAAATCTCTAATTAGGACATTAGTACGTTATTGGGTGCAGAGTACACGGCATTTCCCACATATTACATTCTTATTGCATACATATTGCAACCTATTGCATACTTATTACAACCTATTGTGCACTTATTGCAAGTTATTGCAACCTATTGCATACTTATTGCAGCCTATTGCATACTTATTGCAGCCTGTTGCATACTTATTGCAGCTTATTGCATACTTATTGCAGCCTATTGCAAACTTATTGCAGCTTATTGCAGCCTATTGCATACTTATTGCAACTTATTGCATTCACAAGTGTCCCGCATATTGCATAAGTGATTACCCCCCCGGCTTAACTTCATTGTTCAGCTTGAATTTATCCGTTTTTTGTTCGTGTATTTGTTATTCTATTGGTGCTAATAAATTCATTTTCTTAAAAAAGCAATGGGGAAAACCCGCAAATTTTGAAAATGATCTTATTGAATAATTTACTATCCAAAACAAATTCCGCAATTTTCGCTTTTTATATTTGAGACTTATTTTCGTCATAATTAAATACGAAACGTGTATCACACTTGAAACACAATATTTGAATGACGCTATGACGTACGGGGCCTACAGATTAGGCAGGGATTGTCACATGCGCAAACAGATCCGATAATAACTCCCTGAGCGCCGGCTATTCTTCGGCTCCTCCCCACTTTATTCAGGGAGACGCGTTATACCACGGCGCAACGGATAGGCCTCCTATGTCACAGAAAGCGCGCGTTTTAGCCCTCCCGGTTATGCTGCTTTTTTAGTTGCATGTTTTTCTTTTAGCACGGCGCATAATCAAAATTTTTACGTGGTACGCGATACATATTCTATTTGTGCTTGACATTACAGTACTAAAAGTTATAAATTCAATTAAGCGGGTCTTCCCCATTTTATTCACTTCACATAATTTATATATATAAAAGAAAGTCGTTTTAGTTACACTATTTATAACTCAAGAACGGCTGAACCGATTTGGCTGAAAATTGGTGGGGAGGTAGCTTAGAACCTGGAGACGGACATAGGATACTTTTTATCCCGTTTCCCGAAATCGACATTTTCGACAGTTTCACAACAAAATATTACAATTTTAAACTGACAACTTGAAATTAATTACTAACTTGATAATTTTGGTCATTGTACATAAATACACGTATCCATAGTTACGCAGAGGAACGTAACGTTTTTTTAGGTAACGCTCGATTTTATAAATTTTATTTGTCAAATCTGACAGTTGATAAGTGTCATATCAAGCCCCCGCCTCGCACAAAACAAAAAAATTATGTTGATCCGATCGCTACCAAACTTCACAGGAACACTCGCTGGGCTAATCTGAAGATTAACTTACAGTAGGTGCCGCGCATGTCGTACCGGGACCGGGCAGCAAATAATTTATAAAGTGAAAATGCAAACGTCAAACGGCATATGCCATACGCAGTTTATCAAGTTTCAAACGATTTTAACACAATTATTTCTTCAGAGGCAGCAACGCGCCGGGTACCAGCTATAGGTAATAAACATAATCGTAAGTAAATTTTTTGCAATTGTAATTTATTTTCAAGAATAAAACATCCGAAAATTGATTTTTATACGTGTAAGTATTAGTACAATATTAATTAAATTTGTTTGCATAGCTCTCTTACTTTCCAAGATTCGATAAAAATTTAGCATTAGATCGAAATCAGTTCCCGATCGTGCGTTACCTGTAAAATTCTAATAATACCTGAGACGAGTGAGACGCATGATGGATACCCCTTCGCGTAGCGGGTTGCATAAAATCGACAGGCGTCACTTTTATAACGTGCAGGCACCATTCCAGTTCCTCTGGATGTAGTTCAATGTGTGTGTTGGAGTGGGCCCCTGGATGGTTTACATTCACAATTGGACCCGGTAGGTGGCGCTGCAATCGGGTTCTAGGATTTTTTTGACGAAAATTTTTTTCATGTCATGCAGGACAACGTCTGCCGGGCCCGCTAGTTTTTAATAAAAGAGGATAAGATTTGTTTTACTTTATTTTCTCGAAAGAAGTAGAGTCCCTTTTTGTGCTATTTAATACCATTTACAAAAAACCATTTCACATATTTAAAAATGCAGTGTATAACTGTTACGGTACCGGAACCTATGCCTTTTTACGGTAAATTGATTTCATTGGTCGGTTGGAGGTCAAACGTTGGAGGCATTACTTTACCGCAACTTTATTTGTGGTACGGTAGTGCTGACAACCTAACCCAGTTATGTTGATTTTCCTTCCCACCAAAATAAAAACAGAGGGAATGGGAATGTGATTCAACCGCGTTTTCTTCTCTTTTTTGTGATTATGTGATGCGCTATATAACGATGGGAGAACGTAAGTATAGTATAATAGTTGCATACCTAAGTATATGAAGCTGAGAATTTATAAATACCATAACTCCTAATCTCTAACGGTTTTAGCTGAAGTAAAGGTTGGAGCAAAATTCGATACCTTCAGTAAACTAGAATAGCTTATGGAAACTTTATCAAAATGTCAAAAGACATAATTCTACAAAAGGGACAGCCGAACAATAGATAAATTGCAAATTCACGACTGCAAATGACGATAAAACCAGATCTGATATATTATTAAATCAAATATGCTTGCATTCATGGTGGCCATAAGGGAGGGAAGAGGGAAGGGTGTAGAATCAAGGTGAGTAATATTATTCCATTCGTAGTTCTTTGTATTAATTATAGTACCTTTATTAAAGAAGATACCTGCGAATTCAACATTTAGTCGTTGATTGACTATTGGGAAGATGTCTAACCTCCACTGGTTAAAGCGCGCCTCATTCAGCCGTGAAAATATTTTATACCAAAACTCTGTTCATCTCTCTCAAGAGCTCTGTTTAGCCATCATGTGTCTCAAAACGTCCGATTAGCCGATATGCAGCGCTCTCACAAGCAGCGGCAGACCGTGGAAACACAATCGCTAGGTCAGTAATGGCAAACAAATATTAATTTTAAGTTTGAGAAATGTTCCCTCCGTCGGTGTCATCAGTGTTGCCAGACCTACTGATTTGCCATTAGAACTACTGATTTTGGTTCTAACATATTGATTTCCAAGTCTACTGATATTTAAAAAAAATTTGGCAAAGACGCGTTCGGGGTTATGCATAGTCGGTGTTTTTGTAACACCGCCAAACGCGGTAATCCGACAGCTTCAAACATAAATTATTACTTCGGTAGGCGCCGACCGCCTGCATCAATGGCAAAGATCCAGGGCGGGCTGCAGAAATTTTATTCAGACGCATCCGCCCCAGTCCCGACGCCCGACAGAGTCCTTGTGGTTTGGAAGTGTAAAAAAACCTAAAGCTGAGAGAACGCTTTTTTAAAACAGACCCTTCACTTGCCCTTTCGCACCAGACACGCATTTTTTGGCAATAAGATGATGTAGAAATAAGCAAAAAACGCGGACCCTTGCGGGCGCAGAACTCGTGTAGCCGTAGGAGAACAATATGGCAGCTCTGTACTATACCCGAACACCCACCGAGATTGTTGCCGGTGTCTTTCAATAACGAATTACTTAAACGTCATTTTACTGATATTGTGTAATGCGGGACTCGGGCGGGCGTCGGGACTCGAGCGGATGCGTCTGAATAAAATTTCTGCGGGCGGGCTCCTGTTTATGAAATCTTAATGGTCAGGGAAGGGCAAGCAACAACTCACTTTATAATTTCAATCAAACAACCAGAAACCGAAAACTCATAATTTGGAAACATTCTTAAAATCTTTTTTCAGAAAAACAAATCTTATTCGTATACATACTTATAAGAAAGTGTAAGTGGATACGTCACTTTTATGTGTAAATGAAAATTTCATATTAAGCGCAATACATGTGCAGTATGTAGTGATGTGCCATGGGTATTTACCCAACGGGTAAATAAATAAATACCGGGTATTTATGGGGTAAATACCCAAAAAATATTTACCCATCATATAATAGGGTTTCTTCCTTAAAATCATTTAGGAGCCGGTACCGGTACTGTAGACACCGCCAACATGCTGTTTTTGAAGGGTCACTTCAGTTTGAAGTTTGGTAAATAACCTAACCTTGATTAATCTGTCAATCGCGTGACGTGTGGTGGTGTGGTACTGTTTTTATTAATTTACTGATATTTTATATCAAAAGCTGTATTTAAACAATAGTTGTATATTAGATATGCCGCGTAAGAAAAGTAATGTTTGGAAGATGTGGAACACAAAGCAGGACAATTCTGTTTCGTGTAAATACTGTTCAAAACAGTATAAGTTTGCAAATGTGAATAAAATGAGTGGCCATATAAAAAAGTGTTTTAAGTGTCCTAAAGAAGTACAGAAAAGTATCGACATAAATGTATCAGCATGCCCTTCAGCGATCAATTTTGAACAACGGGAACCGGCAGGTTTAGAATTATTAGAGACAGAAATAATAGAAGTAATAGAACCTAACCCACGTTCTCAATCAGCTTTAAGTATGATGACCGAAAGAACGAGAAACACTTTAAGCCCAAACCGTTCAAGTTCAGCTCTATCTTCTCTATCATACACTCAGACTCTAAATTCAGGCAGAACTCGTAGGTATTACTGCATCTACCTGTACACCTTGTTCTAATCGCTCTACTTTTGCCTTAGCAGGTCCCAGTCGAAAGAATACTTTAACATCTTTTCTAGACACAATGACTGCTGAAGAAAATGTAAGCATTCTAATTATTAAATATTTATTTCTACTAAACAATTACTTAATTTTATTTTGTTAATATCTAAATATTTTGTTTTGATTTACGATTTACTCCGAATTACTAAAAATTTCAAGTTTTTAAATTTGGTGAATTTTCTGGCAATATCTAATAATAAAGGCATATTTGTAAAAATTCGACGTTTCGCCTTCGTTTGGGGGCTTTGTCAAGACTCAAGAGTATTTTATTAAACTGTAAAAAAAAATTCTTTATATTTTTACAGTTTAATAAAATACTCTTGACAAAGCCCCCAAACGCGGGCGAAACGTCGAATTTTTACAAATATACCTTTATTATTAGTTATTGCCAGAAAATTCACCAAAATTTAAAAACTGCGAATTACTAAATCGTTGACATTTTTTCTTTTTACTTTTAGAGCAGTTTAAACCAGTCCCTGGCCAAAGCAGTTTTCGTAAGTGGATCACCATTGTCTCTAGTAGAACATCCATTGTGGATTGATTTTTTTAAAAAACTAAGACCATCTTACAAGCTTCCTACCAGAAAATGCATTTCTACCACATTGTTAGATCAGCAATATAACGAAATGAAAAGTGATCTCTGCACTGATTTGGCAGATGCCAAAAATTTGCATCTTCAGTGCGACGGATGGAGTAATATTCGTAATGAAAGTATAATCAATTTCATGATATCAAAGCCCGAGCCAATTTTCATAGAATTTATTGCTACTAATGACAACAGACACACAGGAGAATACTTATGTCAGAAAATGTCAGAAGTTATTGAGAAATATAATGCAGAGAAATTCCTTGTTGTAATAGGAGATAACGCTGCTAATATGAGAAGAGCATTTACTTTGTTAACTGAAAAGTACAATCACCTTGTTCCCCTAGGATGTCTTTGTCACACTTTGCAGTTGTTATGCAACGACATACTAAATTGCAAATCATCGCAAGTATTCTTAAACAGCTCCACAGAAATAGTCAAATATGTAAAAAATAGTCACATATTAAATGCCCTGTTCACTAAGATTAACACGGAGAAAAATATTAGTATCAGCTTGAAAATGCCTGTTAAAACCCGTTGGGGAAGCAATCTCGACACTCTACAAAGCCTTCTTGCTTGCAAAAATACATTGCAAACACTAGCAGTAAATGAGCAGGCAGCAGACTGTTTACCAAAAGAATTAAAATCTCGAATTTTAGATGACGGTATTTTTTGGGTTCGTGTTGAAAAACTAATATTAATTTTAAAGCCAATTGTTACGTTGATAAAAAAATTTGAAAGTAATGAATGCCTAATACATAAAGTGCATTATGCCTTTAATGATCTGCAAAAGAATCTTACTATCTTGTTACCACAATCCCCGCTTACAAAGACCGAAGAAAATATTATTTTACAGAAAACTGAGGACAGGAAGTGTATGGCCTTAGGGCCAATTCATTTAGCTGCGGTACTTTTAGATCCATCAAACCAAGGTTGCTACTTAACTGCAGAAGAGCATGTAGATGCGATGGAGTTTATTCACAAAGTTGCTGACAATATGAATATTGCTACTTCAGTTTCAACCGACTTAGCAAGTTACATTGCAAAAGAAGGTTTATGGGGTAAAAAATTTGTCTGGCTTTCTGCAGCGTCAGTTTCACCAATAGTATGGTGGAAAGGAATCTGCAAAAGTAGTTGCCTTTCAGAACTTGCAGTACGCATACTATCAGCTCCAGTCAGTTCCGCAGCAACTGAGAGGTCGTTTAGTACCTTTAGTTGGATACACAATAAGAAACGGAATCGTCTGACAAATATAAGAGCAGGCAAAATTACGTACCTCTCCCATAATTGGAAGCTTCTGAAAGAAAATAAACGTCAACGAGAAACTGAATCTGTTGCTGTTCAAGAAAGCGAAATCGCAGCAATATCAGAACCAGCTGAAAATGATGTAATATCGATACCAGGAACTTCGCAACCAAATAAGAAATCGGATCTTACTTTAAATCCAGGCAGAAACAAAAAAGCAAGACTAGACGAGATTGACACTGAAAATAAAAATTATAACACGGATGAAAATGAAACTGATGAAAGTGAAATGGATATTCCATATATGGACGACGACGACACTGACGAAAGTAATTAGTCCTAATTAGTAATTAGCTTATTAAAGTACATAGTTCATATTTAGGTTTATTTGTTTATTTAAACAGCAAAGACGAGTAAACATAGAGATTCTTGTCAAAAAGAATTTTATTAAAAAACCCTTTTATATACCCAATTTGGGTAAATACCTAGGTAAAAAACCTAGGTATTTCCCCGACATATATTTACCGGGTATTTACCCATCACTAGCAGTATGAGAACTTGTATTTTATAATAGCACAAATTTTAATATTAGATTTTATACACAATTCCAAAACTGTGTTGAGTCGAGTTCTGTTAGATATTATTTACTTATTTTACTTTTATTTGTTTTTATTAATAATAATTAATTAATAACAGAATACCTTTAATAGTTGTTTATATTTGTGATGTTTCCAAAGTAAAAATAAAATTTGATTCAATTCTGTGGTGCCCTCAAAATTTTTACATACGGTCCTTGCTGGTCTGCCCAGCTGCAAACTGGCTTCCATACATCAAAGCAGCCGATCGCAGGTGTCCCGGCATCTTGTTTGGGCTATGATTCTAGATAACTACCGTGTTACCGACGCTATTCAATACTCAGGGTTGCCAGATTGGGGGATTTGCCCCCAAATTTGGGGTATTTTTTACATGTTGGAGGAATTTTTGGGGGTTTGATGCATTGGGGGGATTTTTGGGGGCGTAAATGATGTTTGGGGGATATTTTGGGGGGTAGAAGTAACTAACAAGTAAAATATTTAACATAAGAGTAGGTACATACTACGGAGGTCGTGAACGTTAACCGTAGCGTAAACCTACCATTCATTACCAGTGGCGGCCTCTTACGAACCTAGTGAGCTAATGATAAAAGCGTTTAATTCCGAAAATGTTTACAATTGCAAAAAAGAAGATGAAGATATTATAGAAGCATTTTCGGAAATATAAATAAATACAATGTTAGCTTCCATGAATATAACAACATTATTATTGTAAATATCTATTGTTTATGTTAATAAACGTACCTATGCTGAAAATAGACGTTTTTGTAATTTCTGGGGGGTTGACTTCTCTTTTTGGGGGAATTTCTAATGTCAGTTGGGGGAAATGAAAATATCAATCTGGCAACTCTGTCAATACTATTCATATTATTAAATGCTTTTAACCACCGCTAGGTGGACGACGCGAGAAATTCTAGCGACCGATACGTCTTGCAGGCATCATTTACAGCCGTATACTTGTGTGTCTACCCAATAATAAGTCGACGATTTAGTTCAGAACTTCCGATGGAATAGCATTACAAATGACATCCTGCAATACTAAACATAATCACAAACTCGGTAAGTTTTTAAATATATCACAGATAAATTGATAAACCTTGCCTACCCCATTGTTTTGTACATTTTGCTTAGTACAGATAGTCTGTGCTTATTACTAACTTCATCTGTTTATACATATTATGAAAATTTTGATACCTACTACAAGTGCATGGAAGTTATCCCTCCATGCCCTTGTACACCAAACTTCCATTTCGGTTTGTTCCTCGCCTACCGCGTAGTATCTACATAGTACATGACCGAGTGTAGAAGTTATTACTTCAAAGAGATTTTTGATATAAAAATTCAGACCTCGCATCTTACACAAGTATCATAGGCGTATTGAAAATACCGACACAACTGCTCGGTTTCTAAGATGTCCAACAAAAGTGATCTGTACCGTTTAAATTTGGTATATTATTGATACAATAAAATAAAAGAATGATTTGTGACAAGCACAAGGCACATAGTCAAACTGACGCAATACGTAACAAAATATTAACGCATCCGTTTTGTACTGTATGGACTTTTAATGCAACGCGATATCCCTCTTAAAACGGTACTCGCGCTCGCCGTACCTTAGTTTACATCTGGCTAGCGCTCTCCATCCAATATTATTATTAGCGGCCTCGACTGCGCGCGCCGCCGACAGAATCTGTCGCGTGTAGATACATTTTTCGTAAGATGAGTCCCATATACACGCGCCCAGAAGTATTTTCAATACTAAAAATTATGTTGAATTCAAGCAAAATTTCACTCAATGTGTTTGCCGATTCATATTTAATTTTTTTATCTAATAGATTGCCCAGCAGAATGAACATTGCCCAACAGAATGAACACTTCCTAAAAGCCTTAGAAATGAAGCACTTAATGCTATAAAATTAAAGGCAAATAAGAAACTTCTCCAACAGCACCTGCAAAATAAAACTGGAAAAATTATCACGCTTCGTGATATACCTAATCTATCTGCTAGTCAAACATGATGCTAATTTAGAAGAGTGTATCAGAATGCTCAAAACTGACTATGGTAAGCACCTCACATTATTATTATTTTTGTTTAGAGAGAACCTGTGATACTTTCAGATGCAAATGTTGATATTGTGAAAGATATGGAAAATGTTCTTAGAGCCTTATTTATTCAAACAAAATTAATGCGAGACACATTTGACGCATTTCCAGAATTCATGGCTTTTGATGCCAAATACAAACTTTTATAATTTGGTGCACCAGTATACCAGTTACGTTAGTCGAAGATGGAAATGTTGTTAGTGAAATAGTGACTATGGGTATTTTGACCTCGAAAGATAAGGAAATATTTCTTGGCTATTAAAAACTTTTAAAGAAAATAACCCTGGTTGAATTAGCACAGAATTACTGACAAGGATCTCAGTGAAAGAGATGTCTTAAAAACCGAATTCCAACTTGCAAAAGTTATTTTATGCCATTTTCATACATTCATCAAATATTTGACATATTTTCGATAATATTATGTGTTTCGTAACCTTATCGAATCTAAACTTTGTTGGTTAAATTTACATTGTTGATTTTATTTTTATGTTAATAATTGAAAGTTATTAGACGCCTATTTTTTCTTATGAGCGCCATATCTGATTGACAGGTGAGCTAATTCGCGTTATTTTCTTGAATACAACCGCTTAGCCTATTTTTCATATTTTTACAGTTTTTATAATTTTTTAGGATTTTTATTTCTGCGTTCTAGTTATCCATGACAAAATAATCAGATATAATGTGAGTTAACCATGGAAACAAAGTCACCTAACGTCAAGTTACTAATTTTCGCTTGCAACTTTTTTCGATTTATGCGGTATTTCTTTACATTTTCCCACTTTGAATTTGTTTTTGTTTGTAAGTAAAATCAACTTCTTTAATACGCCCATTACTGGAATTCAACGCCATTTAGTTAAAATTTCATTTACTCGGAAATCTGCAATACTACTACGAGTATTTTGCATGTTCTTATTAATTTAGATGCACATAACCTAAAATTCGCTAAAAACCTCCGAAAAACTCGTAGTTACATATTTATAAGCATTACACAATTGTACTAAGCATTGTTAATAACAAAATGTGACACACTTTATTTTCCCAGGTGCCTAGACCAAAGAAAACATCCCCAAAACTGAAAAAATACTCCAAAGAAGTCCTGGAAAGAGCTATAGAAGCAATCAGAAGAGGGGAGAACACCCAGCGAAGGGCATCAACGATGCTTAACATCGCTCGTTCAACGCTGATTCTAAAACTTAGGGGATGGAAGAATAGAGAAAGCACACCTTTGGAATGTAATGCTGGCAGAAGATCAACTTTAATCTCTGAGGATGAAGAAAAGCTGTTTTCGTTAATGAATACCATGAATAAGCGGTATACAGGTATTTCTACGACATATTCAGATCCGAGTTTTACATTGGTTTTGCTACTCCAGTGAGTGACGCATGCACTTCCTGAATGTCGCTGAAAAACAGAATTAGTATCTAGTGAAATTGATAAGAGTAAGAAAGCAATGTTAAAGGCAGAATTGAATGTTCACAAAAAAGAGCAATTCTGCAATAGTAGAAATTATTTAGAAAATCATTTTCCGGGTACATGGTTGGGTACAAATGGACCTATATTGTGGCCTGCAAGATCACCGGATCTGAGTATATTAGACTTTTTTGTTTGGGCATTTTTAAAAGAAAAAATATACATACGAAGATTCAACAATCAAGCCGAGCTTGCAGAGGCAACACATGCAGCTTTCCGTTATTTGCAAGCCCATCCTATTTTTTTAATTAATGCCATCAATCTATTAACTAAAAGATGTAGATTATGTGTTAAAAAACATGGCAATCAATTTGAGCAGTTCCTATAATTTTGTTGTTTGTTGTTTTCCTTGCGTTTGCTTGTTTTGCTGTTTTTTTCTGTTTTTGTTGCTTTTATTTCAGTTGTTATTAAAAGTTGCTAACATAAAATCTCAGGTATCTTGGATGTACCTACCTACCTACCTACCTACCTATCTTATATTTTCTAAGGTTAAAACTTAAAAAGTACCAAAATCGTGCCGTTTTTTTGAAATAACAATATAAAAGTATACATATTTTGATAGCTTAAAAGACCTTTCGAACTAGAACAAAGCCTCCTATGATTTCCATTTAAAAAATTCAACTTTGTCATAATTCAAAAAACACGCTCCCTAGAAAAAAACTACGTACGCCACTGAATTCATTGGAAAAAGTTCTTTATGAATCAATCTTAACAGTTTTAGTTTGCTTAATACAAAAAGAATTGTAGAGAATTTTTGAAAATCGATATAAATCAATATTACTTTTTTTTCTCGAAAACTAAAAACGACATCCAAATTCTGGTTTCAGCTTTCTATTATACTCAAGAAAGTAGCTCAGGTTCGCGAAAACCCCAAGGCTCTATCTCTGCTGCTTCTACGAGAAACCCCCAAATCACAACGAAAATAGGACACCCTGTACATATGTACATACATACATAAAGTTTAAATCATATAACTTGGCGTATGGGTTGACACATGCATGTGAACTAATTTGTTTGGACATTGACAATACTGTGACACTAATACTAGTTTCCATGATAACATACCAGACAAGCAAAGACGTACAAATACATTGTTATCCAACATTATAAATGAGAATGAGTGAAATAAAGAGTTACAATGGAAAATTTGATTATTTCATCTTACGTTAATAATTAGCTGCCATATCAACTAGTTGCGTGCGAGAGAGACATCAAACTAACATGATGCGTAGATTATTTCAATCATACGCCAACTTATATTATTCAGACTTTACGCATGTATGTATAAGGAATAAAATGTTTATGTTTTAGCATACGCGGTTTCCATTTATGCGGTGTTTTCAAGGAACGTAACCCCTGCGTAAAACGAGGGACCCCTGTACTATGTTATTGGATAAAAGTTTTGAAATTTGAGTTTAGTGTCTCGCAACGATTTTTAAAGTCAAATTAGTATAAAAGCATGTCACAATTAGCCCAGCCTACAGTAGGTAAAAAAGTCTATATTTTCAAATGTTTGGCGAACTCTACAAATATTTTGAGGAATCTGAGTTCTCGGGTTAACCCAGCTTTCAGATCACAAATACTCTCTGCCCTAGCGACTCTGCCTTATTTCCTTGGAGTTCATGATCATTTCAGTTCAGTTATGTTAGGTCTTGTTTTCTCTAATAAAAATCTTGTCTCCTAGAATCCACGACAATTTTCGGCAAACTGAATATAATCGTCTAAAGCGGCTTAAAATGCATAAAGATTATTATTATTATTATTACTATTAAATCTGAACTACCAATACGAAGGTATCAATTTATTTCGACATAATCACACTAATAAATTATAAAAATGTTTAAATAAATATAATCACTACTTTGTTAACAGGGTATATAAATTTAAGTTTTCTAACAGGGTCCAATTTTAGTTTTATAATGTTTAATAAACTTATTATGTTCCTATTATAAAATGGTATCTTTTGTGCTGAAATCCTCGTAAGTCCAAATAAAAAAAAAAAACCGCTTCGAAAGTCACATAAGTCCGGTAAGAAATTAAAAAAACAATATTTAGCAATTTTTTGTCCGGTAAATACTAAAACCAAATTAATTAAACGATGCTTAAAAATAAAAAAACTTAAACGTTAATTCTTGCTTAGATTTACAGTTTTTTCATCTCCTGTAAATTATGGTTTTTGGGACTTATGTGATTTGCATATTAAGCCGACGATATATTTGACAACCCCCAACATACTACACAAATAACCGTGACGTCAGTAACCACTAACCGAGTTACACAGTAAGCCTCGCGGAAAAAAACTTTTTCCCACGACCTCCTAGGAAATCGACACGTTGCATACAACAAAGGAGGCCGAAACTTGACAATTGGGTTGACCCGTGTTATACTCGTAACTGTGCGTAATATTTGAAAATCGCACGGATAGGTACATTTAAATATAGGAAATTTTGAGATTTTGACGTTTACTGAATAACTATCCTGTCGTGTCTCTTTTCAAATCCCATATTTATGAAATTTTCACGTTTACTGAATAAATATCCTGTCGCGTCTCTTTTCAAACCTGAATATTTTAGGTAAGAACTGGGTATTTATGAATTGGCGGACAAGAGAATAAATCAAAGTGGCATTCATGAGCCGGTCAGAATTATTCGAATATGCTCATAGTTAGTAGGCTACTTAGAAATATTGACATCTACTAACATGGACAACAAATCATTAAAGCTGGTGACTACTGCACCATCCAACCGTTACGTTAAATTTTGTTCCAATTTTGTTTGTATGAAATTTGTCACTTTCCATCCTCGTTACGTAATATACTAATATCGACGCCCATCAGTTAAGAACTTCTCAAACACACTCATTTTGGGTGCGTTAAGGAGTTTATTACCGCACTCGTTTTTCTTATCGCACTGCTTTTCAACCAATCAAATGAAGTCAATGACAGTAGCATTTAAATATATTAATATGTCAATTTTTACAACCGCTATCTCGATGTGTCGCCAGTTTCAATGTTCTGATTTTCTCTATAAATCATGACAAATGTCAAATTATAATTACCGTTTATTTTCACTTTTTAGGGAAGTAGATAAAAATTTGTACGATATACGTGATAACATTTTATTAACGTACTTATGCGATTACCCAACTCGTGCTCCGCACTCGTTGAGCAAATTTCGCATGCGTATGTTAATAAAGCTCATATCCCACTTATATCGGAAATAACTATTATCTACGCCCGTCAGTTAAGAGCTTCTCAGCGCACTCATTTTGGGTGCGTTAACGGAGTTTATTACCGCACTCGTCTTTCTTATCGCACTGCTTTTCAACCAATCAAATTAAGTCAATGACAGTAAGATTAAATATATTCATATGTCAATTCTTACAACCACCATCTCGATGTATCGCCAGTTTCAATGTTCTGATATTCTCTATAAGTCCTGACAAATGTCAAATTATAATTACCGTTTATTTCCACTTTTTAGGGGTGTAGATAAAAATTTGTACGATATTCGTGTGTTAACGCTTTAACGTACTTATGCGATTACCCAACTCATGCAACGCACTCGTTGGGCAAATTTCGCATGCGTACGTTAATAAAGCTCATACCCCACTTATATCGTAAATAACTATTATTTAACTAAAAGAGAATGACAACCTTACCCATCTGATCAATTTTTTCCATCTCTTCAAGAATTTGCTGTGGATCTTTTCCTTTTAGAACTGCAGCGCGTACCATTTGCCTTTGCTTCTTGTTCTTTTTCAGTTCCTGTTTTCGGGCTTCTTTACCTAAATATCGAGATAATATATTTGCTATAAACATGCACGTAGACTAGTCTTGGAAATATATTCAGCCGTTAGCGGCAAAGAATAAAAAATTCTACTGTTTGTTACCGGTGTATAAAATTAGTTTTTCAAGATACTTGGCAGAAAACTTACGTGCTTGATCAGTAGGGTTCATATATTTACCACTCTTAGTGGTATTTATTGAACGGCGACCCATTTTGTTGTTTTAAGGTAATAAAAGATGTTCTCAAAACTTACAAACACTACTATAACCTCTTCGCCATAACTCCCATCTTAGATAGGGATGGCAAAAATATATCGATATATTCAAAGTATCGATAAATGCAGTCATATATATATCGATATATTTATATCGTTTTTGTTCTAATCCATCCATAAAAGTAGGTATGCCTATATCGATATATCAGTTCGATATATCGAAAAATTTAATTTCCCTTTTCTGTCAGAGATGATAATATTTTAAAATTTACACAAAATATACACGGATCAGACATTACTATGAGAAAAGCACAAACTATGACACTGCATGGTTATAAAGTGAAATTAGTGGAAATCCTGGCGTTTATTTATATCCCAACTAGGTTTCGCCAATTTACAAATTTAAAGCGCTCTGATTGGTCAGCTTAAGGCAGGAAGTACCTCCAGTTCCAGTTGCTCTAGGTCAGCTGCATACGTAGCGGCGGGGCGCCAGAACTGAAATACAATGTAAACGCTTACTCTCTAATCTAAGAACACAACATGTAAGGATTATGGCTGTTTTAAGTTAGTTACGTGTGAAAAGGTTGGCACGTTGGCAGTAATTCCAAGGTTCCCGCTTGATGGGGGACATAGGTAAGTGCCTTCGTCATACGTCAGATTTTCATTCCAAACAAAACAAAAGCACGTGCCATTTGACGTTTATCGATAATATTTACAACGTCTTAAACTAGTTTTTGCGATATAATTATAAACGTTTTGCAGTGAAAACAGTTTATTTTCAATTTGTGCGTTGGGCTTACGTGTAAAAACTTGAAAACAACTATAATTATATTTCAGAGGTTAGGCTGAAACGTCAGAAATCACGTGGCTTTGTTTTGTTTGGAATGAAAATCTGACGTTTGTGACGCGCCACTTAAATAAATAAATAAATTAATAAAGACGCTCAAAACGTTTCAAACAATCTTTTAATAATAATAAACCTAATCACATGGCATGAAACATGGTGTCAGGTGTAAATGTAAAACAATTTAAAAGGAAACGGTAATGAGAATAATAACAAGGGAAAACACCGAATAAAATAATAAAAAAAGTGAGGTTAAGAAGATTAAGCAACAAATGAGTTAAGGCTGCGATTTAGTCTATAAAGTGCTGCCACCTATCGCCTAAAAGTATAATTAGGGTTATGGAAAATGTTGTCACAATCTATTTCTATCACAGCTGCAACGTCTTTAATCGGGACACGTAGCTTGGAATTTTCAAGGTTTCTTGCTTTGGCGGCAACCGAATAAATATGGGAGGATTAAGCTTGTCGCCCACTGCTACGGCACGACACGGCGCGGTACGGAACGGAAAAATCCGTTTAGGATTAAATACATGCAAATGAATGAAGAAGCGCCCATATAGCCGACACGATGCGGTGCGACACGGGACGACGTTGCCAGGATTCTTCGCTCACGATCCCAACCGGCAAAAATCGTATCGTGCCGTACAGTGCCGTGTATATGGGCGCATCATTTCACGACGCTGTGCGGATTGCGCTTGCGTGTTTGGTGTTTTTACGAACGTAGCATGCGCTGGCACATGTTAGTACTGGCAGTTAACAGCTGAAACATGGAAGAGAAACTTATTAATTTGTTTCAAAATTACCCAGAACTCTACGACGTTTCAAGTAAGATTTACCATGACCAACAAAGGATGTCTAATATTTGGGAAGAGATAGCAGAAGAAATGGGCAAATCTGGTAGGCATCTAACGCAATAACTTAAAATAATCAATTCACTTAAATAGCATTTATAATAATTATATTCTGATTACACACAATAGCATATTGCTTTAGATTCATTCACAATTGCAGAGCCAAACAAACGGAACGTCACACAAAATTTTTAACTGCTAAAGAAAAAAGAACAAACTCCATCGCTGTTATACTCTCAACTGATGATTTGTCTTCTTTCGTCGCCGGTGCGCGTCGTGTATATGGGCGGAGGGAATAGATATACCGTGCCGCGCCGTGCCGCATCGTATCGTGCCGTGCCGTAGCAGTGGGCGACAAGCTTTAGTCGGCGGTCCTATCTTTCAATTATTATTAACTATTTAGAAATTAAAGAATAAACTGACGGTTCAGCGCCATCTGTATTGCAATGCCCACACTACTAATGTTCAGTTTAGTGTACATCTCGGCTAAATTTGTACAAAACGGAGAATATGTAGTATAATTTTTGTTCCAACATCCTGGCTGAACCAAGTAACGTATCAAGACGTTCTTGGTCGAAAATGAATAACGAATAATTAACTTAGACAACCCTACTTTCTAATTACGATAAGTATGTGTACAAATAGTAAAAAAGATGTCGAGTTTATGACGGATTTATGACGGATTTTTCAATAATTTGAGAGAGATTTATTTAAGAGGAACGAAAAATATTACTATAAAAATAGTGCGAGTCTCTAAGTTGATCCTTTATTGATAAAACTCTTTTTTATTTAACGCCCGCCCTATTTACTTTAATTTCAGAATGGTGTTGTAATAAAAATGTGTCTACATGCCCCGTTTTTAGTGCTCAAATTCCGCACCCTTAAAGAAAAAAATTCAAATGGATTCGACTTTTAAGCCACCTACAATCTACAAAGTTTGTATTTCGATCAAAATATCAGTAAAAGCTACGAACTATTTAAACAAAGCTTCAATATATATTTTAAGGGCAACAGGATTAGAGTCGCAGAGAGATGAACGAAAGATTGCAATTTTTCTTAATATTGCCGACGATGAAGCAATAGATATTTTTAATACATTTAAACTAACAGAGGAAAATAAGAAAGATTAGGCAGTAGTAATGGAAGCGTTCGATAATTATTGTAGAGTTGTAGACCAAGAAATAACGAGACCTTTCATAGATTCCAATTTTTTACGAGGGCGCAGCATGAGGGACAAAGCTTTGATTATTTTATTAAAGATTTAAAAATGATAGTGAAGACGGGCAATTTTGGAGAACAAGAGGAGTCCTTAATCAGAGATAGAGTTGTTTTAGGTGTTAGCGAGGGTGTTAGAGATCTGCAATTGCAAGAGAGACTAGGTACTAGGTGCAGAAGGCTTGAAACTGGATAAGACGGAACAAATGTGTAGAGCATCTGAAGCTAGCAAAATTCAAGCTAAAGGTCTGCAGGGAGAAGAGGTAAATGTAATCAAAAGAAGTACGCTTAGGAAAAGTGGAGACAACAGAGAGCAGGAAGCTACAGCAAAGTCTACTTATAAGGCCTTCGCGTGTGGGTATGAGCATGCTAGAGGTAACTGTTATGCTTATAATAAACAATGCAGTTTTTGTGAAGCAATGGGACATTTTAAAATAGGATGTAAAAAGTTCAAAAACAAAAATTTTTCTAGTTGTTATAATAAAAATCTCAAATAAGTACCTACATATATAAGTAATAAAGTCGATGAGGTTCACAATAATTCAGAAATTGAAGAAGGTTCAGATGACTTGTTTTTAGAGACTATCGAATTATATTATATAAATGAAAGTAATAGTAATTAGTCTTAAAATGATACTAACACGTCGAGTGTTCTGCACAGACTACTTTATTCCAGGGTATGTTCACTCTATCCTGAAAACTCGGCCGAAGTACTAGTTACGCTTGACGGCACAAAGGCGCTGAAGTAGGGCGAGAGTCCACAGACATGATAAAGTATATGCTCTATGTTTCAATGCGATCTGCGATCTCTGCCGGGCTGCAGGCAACCGGTATCTGGGAATTGTTTGGTTCGTGCTTCGTGCGCCATTTGCAATTTCTTGGTTGGTGTTGGCGTGTTGTGTTTGCCAGTCGTGTGTCGTGTAAAAGTTTGAATTTTCAGTCGTTTTTTTTTCCAAGCCGCTGATTAGAGAGTGTACCTAGCTTTGAGCAAATTTGCTGTTGTTTTTCTGCAACATTTTTGTGTAACATTTTTTAAAACGAACTTTAAGTGGGGTATCAAAAATGTGTTGTGAAGAAATGTGGAAACAACTCTAACAAAGTGAAAATGCACGTATTTCCCTATTGTTATGAGGTTTTTATAAACTTTCGTTTGTAGCATTGATAATTTCAGCGCCAAAACGAATGCCACTTAGCCTCTGCAGTACAGTTCTTCGACTTGACAAAGCAAACTTTTTTAAGGAGTTTGTAGCCTTTATTATTACTGTATAAAACAATTCTTAGTAATTTATTGTGTCAATGTTACATTTATAAAATACATAAATTTAATTTTGAAAATATTTTTATTTAAACATTCCATATAACATTTTACTTCTACTTAAAAAATTGTTGTATCCTTTATTACTATTTTTATGTTCTTCTAAAAGTAGCAAATACTGGATACAAAATTTTTTATAAGTATAAAATAAAAAGAAATTTCATTATAACTAGGATCTTATATTCAAATTTCCCGGCGTTTGCGATACTAGCGCTTCGTGTCGTAAAGCGTAACTAAACCATTTCGTCCGGCGAAAATACAGGGAGTCGCTTATCTACATAAGTCTCTAATCTATGCTTTATTCGTTGAATCAGCGGAGTACAAAGTAAATACAATATTACGTTACAGCGGATTAACAATAGGTGGCGCTGCAAGTATTAAATTGATAATTTTTAGATATCTTCAACACCCCCACTATCTAAAATCATTATCAAGCACTCTGTATACCTAAACATTTAAGGAATTTATAATGTTTATCTGAACTTAACCCTTTGGTAAGTATATCAGCGGGCATATCAGCTGTCTGCAAATATTCAATCTTTACAATACCATCTGCAACTAAATTTCGCACGAAATGATGCTTCACATCTATATGCTTTGATCTTTTATGAAACACCGGATTTGCTGACAACTTCTGTTCGCTCTGATTGTCATTAAACAATACAATACAGTTAAATTTTCCTGTCAACTCATTTACTAAATTCTGCAAATATACAGCTTCCTTTGAAGCCTCAGAAATAGCCATGTATTCTGCTTCTGTGCTAGAAAGAGCAACAGTTCTTTGCTTCCTGCTCTCCCATGAAACTACGGAACCACAAAGCTTAAAACAAAAACCTGTATATGACTTTCTGTCAAGCTTATTGCTTGCCCAATCGGCATCCACAAAACCTTGCAACTCTGTGCTTCCTTTCTGAAATTTCAAACAGTAATTTTTAGTCCCCTGTAGGTATCTCAAAATTCTCTTTGCACTTTTCCAGTGAACTTCACTGTAACAGTTAAACTGGCTTAAAAAACTAACACTCAAAGCTATATCAGGCCTAGTTAACACGGCCAAATACATAAGACTGCCCATTAATTGTTGGTACGGCAATTTAACATTACATTCTTTATTCACCTCAACCTCAAAATTATTTTCTATAGGCGTACTTACAGTTTTACATTTCCACATATTAAATTTTTCCAATAAATGATTTATGTAGGCTTCCTGATCTAAAGTGATAATACCTTTATTCCTGTCAATATTAATTCTCATGCCAAGACATTGTCTAGCCTCACCTAAATCCTTTATTTTAAATTTTGACTTCAATTCATTCTTTGGTTTTAATGTATAAACATGGTTCATACTCTGACCTCTTATACCCTATATTTACCAAAACATCGTCAACTCGCTTATTCCAGGCTCTGGATGACTGTTTCAATCCATAAACCGCCTTTTTTAATTTTAGAACCTTGTTTTCATCCCCCAAAACAGAATATCCTTCAGGTTTTGACATGAAAACATTTTCTGCTAAATGACCATTTAGGAAAGCTGTTTTAACATCTAAATGTGATATATCAAGATTTAATTGAACAGACAAAGCAAGTAAAAGTCTTAAAGTTGAATGTCTCACAACGGGAGAAAACGTTTCATCAAAATCTATACCACTTTTCTGCGTAAACCCTTTAGCCACTAACCGCGCTCTAAATTTCACCTTTCCGTCACTATCACTTTTCTTCTTGAATACCCACTTGCACTGCACAACGGTTCCAATTTCTGGCCTATCAACCACTTCCCACGCTTCGTTGTCCTCAAAGGATTGCACTTCTTCCTCCATGGCTTTTTGCCATTTTTCACGATCCTCCCCTGACAAAGCTTCTTCGACACTAGTTGGTTCTTCACCAGTAACAGTTGTACTGCACATGTAAGTCACAAAATCATCAAATTTCTTGGGTTTTGGTTCTCTTCCCGATTTTCTAACTATATCTGGAATTTCTTCTTCACCATGGAAACTATAGTCACTATCGCTGGATACTTCATCATGAAAATATTCACTAGCTGTGGAATTTCCATCTTTTCTATTGATATCCCCCACTGAATCCATATTTTCTGATGATCCATCCTCTTCCTCAGTTTCTATGCTTGCCATGATATCTATCTTCTCTTCTGCATCTTCCATTATAACAAAATCCCTGCTCATTAACACAGATTTGCTATTTGGATCATAAACCCTATATCCTTTAGTGTTTTCAGCAAAACCTACTAGAATCATCTTCTCAGACTTCTTGTCCCACTTCATTCTTTTTATTTTTGGAATGTGTACCATAACAGTGCTTCCGAAAATTCTCAGATTGCTAACATTTGGTTTCTTACCTGTCCAAATTTCCCATGGCGTTTTCTTACCCAAACCAGCTGCAATGGACCTATTTCGCAAATACACCGCAGTATTTGTTGCTTCTGCCCAAAACTGTTTGTCCAATTTACCATCAAATAACATACATCTCGCCTTCTCAACTGAGGTACGATTCATCCTTTCGGACATGCCATTCTGCTCAGGTGTGTAGGGATTTGTCTTCTGGTGTACGATTCCATTTCTTCTTAAGAAATCTTCAAATTCATAACTACATATTTCTCCTCCATTATCGGTTCTGAACTTTTTAATTTTCAACCATTGTTTTGAATTCTTTGAAATATTTAAACGCCTCATCCTTTGTTTTCAAGAAGTAAACGAATGTCATTCGGCTGAAATCATCTTCTAAGACTAAGAAGTATTTTGATCCGCCTATCGATGGAGTTTCCATCGATCCACAAATATCTCCATGAATTACTTCCAACAAATGAGTTGCCCTTGAACCTTTTTGAGGAAAACGCAATCTCGATTGCTTCCCTTCACAACACACTACACAATTCCGCTTTTCGTTTTTAACATCACTCTTATAATTTAGTCCGCCCACAATTCCATTTTTCATTTGGTTTAAATCATTGTAATTCAGATGGCCAAATCTTCGGTGCCAAGTTTCATCTGCAACTGCGATTGCTGCTAATGAGCACTTCTCCGCTTTTGTCACGTTTAGTTTGTAAACATTATCTACAATATCTGCTGTAGCAATTAATTTACCTTCTTTGTTGTAAATTTTACAGCCATCTACTTCGAAATTTACTGAGTTTCCATTCTTGATTAGTTGACTCACTGACAGCAAGTTTGTTGTCAATTCTGGAGCACAATAAACATTCCTAACTTCAACCGAGTAACTCCGATTTTTCACAACAGTTGTGATGTTTACATTCCCTATGCATGATACTGAAACCTTCTTATTGTTTGCGACCATAATCTCGCGTAAATCAGATTCCTTTAACACATTTTTAACCCAACTTTTGTTTACTGTTAAATGAACACTAGCTCCCGAGTCTATATACCAATCCTCTTTGTTAAACTGTCCACTTAGAAAAACCGCACTAAACACGTTTGACGTTTTCTGTTTATTTTCCAAAAGTTTCGGACATTTGTTCTTATAATGACCAACTTGCTTACAATTGTAGCATTTGACGTTTCTTCTGACATTTGACATATCAGGACTGCCAACATAACGCCTGTTTTGACATTGCCAATTTGCTTTACCGGAAGTTGCGTTTCCTACCTTACCGACGAATTCGCTTTCTGCATTACCAACACCGAGGAATGCATTTCCCGCTTTATCACTTCCATTTCCGACGTCCATATCTAACAATTTCGTTTTGATAGCGTCAGCTGTGATTGCTATTCCGGAATGTTCAATCGCCATTATCATGGGTGCAAATTTTTCTGGCAAACCTGCCAACAACAATGATCCAATCCACTCATCATCAATCTTGAAACCTGTACCATTGAATATGTAAATAACAGAATGGCCAAGGTTAAGTAAAAATTGTCGTTCGTTAGAGGACTTGCAGCCAAGAGATGGCGCCACATAGTTAGGTCGGTCAGCCACTAGAGGCGCTGGTTAACGGGAGAGAAAGTCCGATCTGTCAGGTTACTTATTTTGTATTTGTTTATATGTCTTTCTGTCAATTTCTCAATTTGTCATATCGCCTTGTTTTTGTTCTGTGCAAATTGTTATTGACAATACAGATCTTGCAAGTGATAAAAACGAAATGAATTGTGAATAGTGCAGCAAATATAAATCTGCATTTTCTGAAAATAATATGTATGTAAATACGTAAAAGACACTTTCGAAAAAGCTTTAAAAATTTTGCCCACTTTAAAGAAAATAAACAGAAGCACAGGGCAAACAAAGACACCCCCTTGTTTTGATGATTTGATACAAACCGTTACAGCAATATTACAGATGTTTGAACAAGAAAAAAAGTAATATACAATTTATACTTACCAATCGTCTAAATCAAGATGTTTTATGGCCAGTTGTTGGAACGCGGATCAAAATGTAACGCGAGGCTACATTTAATTCGACTTTCGTTGCTAAGGTACGGACTTTGTGATTGGTTATATCATAGCAAAGAAAGTCGAATTAAATGTAGCATCGCGTTACATTTTGATCCGCGTTCTAACAACCGGCCCTTAGAGAATCAATTTTCAATCTATAGGCAAAAAGGTGGTTACTGTCGAAACCCATCAGCGCGATTATTGAGAACAATTTTTAGAAGTAACGCCATCAATTGCCTTATAAAGCCTCCAGAATCGGCAAACTGCGAACCCGATAATGATATTTTGCCGGAAATTCCAGAATCTACAGAGAAACGGACACTTTCTGATTCAGGTGAAAGTTCAAGTTCCACATCTACACAGGCAGAAAGTGATACCAGAGAAGAAACATTAGAAGATTGCTCTGTATCCTACTTTGCAGGATACCTGGCATACAGGTGTGTACAAGAATTTAAGTGCGATGAATGTTCCAAAAGCCTCATGGGAGATACGACAAAATTTGAGAAGAATCAGTTATTAATAATAAATAAGATGTATGATAACACTATAAACGGTGGCTTGACGACACCATCTAAATTATATCAACATATTGTTGATGTTGCTTTGTGCTCATTTGAAAAATATTCTACTTTGTATAATTACAAAGCTAGCATTGCTCTAAATATTCAGAAAAAGTTTGCAAGAAAATTAATAAATCTAACAATAATTGGCTTGCTCATGAACAGTGCAGTGAACACAGAAAGTTTATCGTGAAGCATTTAATTATGTGTAAAATAAACACAAAGTGCCGGTGGTTTACATCAAAAAAGCAAGTTAGTGGTGCGCAAAAACAAAACCCAAAACTGAGAATTTTACAACATAAGTAATAAAGAATTTTTACTATTTTTGTTTATTCGTAGCTCCTAGGTAATAAGACATGTTTTATTTTTACGTTTTGGTGAACAAAATTCGTTTTGTCTGTAACTTTATTCAAAAATTTTGTAGGTATGTACTTACTTGAATAATAACTACATTTTTCTCATTAGTATGTTTTTTGAATTGTATTTGGTTTACCATCTTTTTTCTGAGGACAACTTATTTTTTTCTTGTAAGTAACTTGATACCACGCGATAGGGTACATTGTTTTCAATTTTTTGTGTGCCGAGTTTTAAAGAAGAAGCAGTATCTGGTACTTTTTTATTTTTGGTTTACTATCGTTCTCAGGAATAAACTTACTGAGCTTGTAAAAATATAAAAATTATATTTCTATAGCCTGTATTTTTTATATTGTAACTTGTTGTCGTGGTGCCTTGAAGTCAAATTTTTGATGTGCTAAGTGAAATAAAAGAGTATTAATATCTGATAATTACTCAAAGTAGTTGTCACTTGCTGATATCTGTCCAGAGCGGGGCAGCATATACATGGTGATTATTTTAAGGCGGCCATTAGAAAATTTCTTATTTGCAAATAAGATAGAAACTTGAAACCTGGGTTCCTGTCATAATCGATCATGGCGAATCCAAAAATACAATTTTCAAAATGGCGGCACTTTCGGAAATACCGGAAGTTGACGCCATCTTTGTTATTTTAAATGGATACCCCCATTTTTATTTTATTTTTGAATTCGGCATTAAATTCTGCGTATAATGCACCCAGGCTGTCAGCACTTATCTGTCATAGTTTTTGACATATGCTACTTTTTGTTTTAAATTTAGCATTTGCAGGGGTTCATTTAAAAATTCATATCTCTTAAACCATTTAAAGTGGGTAAATGAGCTTTTTTAGGTTGATTCCCTAAAGTTCAAGGAACCATTTCCCTGTAGGGTTAATGTTCAACGACGTTTCCAATGGTTGCTGCGATTTTTTGAAGATGACAATCAAAAAATGCCAAAAAGTCATTTTTTTTAAATGGCAATGGGCAAATTTTATTATGGCAACCGACGTAGGATTAAATTTGAAAGGGACTTATATCAAGGTTTCCTATACCTATCTCAAATAGTTTTTTAATTATTCGTAGTTTTTTGTAAAAAAATATAATTTATTAAGATTAACTTGTTACCGAGCTTGTTACCAAGCAACAAACATAGTAACAGTGTCAAAAAATATTAATTTAAATTACCTAAATCAATACAAAAATTAATGAACTAGGTCGGTATTACAAAATATGCTCGATATGTGCACCGTTTTGATTCAAACACTCAATAATCCGACGTTGGACGGCTCTGGTAGCGTTTCTGATTTCATTCCCATCAATGCCATTCATGGCTTGGGTTATTTTTAGTAATAAGTCTTCCCTCGACGTGGGTGCAGTTTCATAAACGATATCTTTAATCCGCCCCCATAAATAAAAATCTAATGGTGTCAGGTCCGGGGATCTTGGGGGCCACAACCATGGACCTCTATTTCCCCACCATCTGTCTTGAAACAATTGTCTTAGTCTTAAATCTACGGCATTTGTTGAATGCGCTGGTACCCCATCCATTTGATACCATAAGTTGACGGCATGCTGCAATGGTAGATTATCGACAAAATCTTGGACTACATTGTTAAGAATGTCTAAATATCTGTCTCCATTCAAATTTTCATCATACATGTACCAATGCAACCGATTATCCATTAATAAACAGAAAACGTTTACGGAAAATTGAATTTGATTTTCAACTTCATAGATCAGGTGTGGATTTTCTGCGGCCCAAAAATGTCGATTTCTCCTATTAAATACTCCAGCCTGTGCAAATTTTGCTTCATCAGTCCAAATAATCCGACTCAAAAAATTTGGGTCTTCCTGTTTTTTTATCAAAAGCTCTTCACAAAAAGTTATTCGTCTTGGAAAATCGGTTGGACGAAGTTTTTGTAGTCGTATAAAAGAATAGGGATGTAGTTAATATTTTCACTTTTCACTATTTGGTAGAAATCCATGATTAAATAAAAAATTACTTCGCGTACTACCAATAAGTATAACAAAATTATTTTATTTAACCGGTTTCAAGATCTACAAACGATCCCATCATCAGAAATGTTTAAGAAAAATTTTTCTTAAACATTTCTGATGATGGGATCGTTTGTAGATCTTGAAACCGGTTAAATAAAATAATTTTGTTATACTTATTGGTAGTACGCGAAGTAATTTTTTATTTAATCATGAATAGGGATGTCGTTTGTGGTCATGTAAAATTCTTTGTATCGATGAGAACGTCAATCCCAAATCAAATTTTGCTGCTCTTATCGATGATCGTGGAAATGCGCCAAAATACCCCAGAACATTTATTTGATTATCTTAAGATTCCCTAACAAATTTAGTCCTTCTTCTTGCAGGATGAATATTTCCTCCCTGAAGAAACTTGTTTTTAAGTCTAGAAAACTTCTGTTTATTCATCGGCGGCAAATTTTGATATTTTGCATTAAACTCGCGACATGTTCTTGCAACGATTTTTTGGCAGTTGCCATGTATGAGAAATAAATCAAAAACAACTTCATTCGAATAAAAAGCCATTTATGCTTACAAAACAAAATTAAGAACGTGCTTAACTTAACTTAACTTTTAATTAATGGAGAACTAAAAGATGACAGTTCTAAAACTAATTTTTTTCTTTGGTTCCATAGGCTTCTATGTTTTTTGGGAATAACGTTTAATCTTTTACAAAAAACTACGAATAATTAAAAAACTATTTGAGATAGGTATAGGAAACCTTGATATAAGTCCCTTTCAAATTTAATCCTACGTCGGTTGCCATAATAAAATTTGCCCATTGCCATTTAAAAAAAATGACTTTTTGGCATTTTTTGATTGTCATCTTCAAAAAATCGCAGCAACCATTGGAAACATCGTTGAACATTAACCCTACAGGGAAATGATTCCTTGAACTTTAGGGAATCAACCTAAAAAAGCTCATTTACCCACTTTAAATGGTTTAAGAGATATGAATTTTTAAATGAACCCCTGCAAATGCTAAATTTAAAACAAAAAGTGGCATATGTCAAAAACTATGACAGATAAGTGCTGACAGCCTGGGTGCATTATACGCATAATTTAATGCCGAATTCAAAAATAAAATAAAAATGGGGGTATCCATTTAAAATAACAAAGATGGCGTCAACTTCCGGTATTTCCGAAAGTGCCGCCATTTTGAAAATTGTATTTTTGGATTCACCATGATCGATTATGACAGGAACCCAGGTTTCAAGTTTCTATCTTATTTGCAAATAAGAAATTTTCTAATGGCCGCCTTAAAAGAATCACCATGTATAGCAAGATTAAATTGCATGGTTTGAGTGTGTAGGGGAAAGCACCGTACTGATGAGTCCCAGAAGGACGAAACCAGTTGGTCTGCGGTTTTCCATACACATTCAAAACATGCAATATTTGAACAAAGACCTGCTTAAAAGCACGTACGTACATGGAGACAAATTAGGATTGTTTCAAAGCCATCTTAGATGGGGTAGCAGTCTGAAACGTCTCGTAGTACAAAAAATCTGGATTTAGTTCTATAATTCAATGCCTGGCGGGGTATTTGCCCGAGGAGTAGTTGTTCGAACGGTCCAGTACCACTAATTAATATCTGATAATTACTCAAAGTAGTTGTCACTTGCTGATATCTGTCCAGAGCGCGGCAGCATATATAGCAAGATTAAATTGCATGGTTTGAGTGTGTAGGGGAAAGCACCGTACTGATGAGTCCCAGAAGGACGAAACCAGTTGGTCTGCGGTTTTCCATACACATTCAAAACATGCAATATTTGAACAAAGACCTGCTTAAAAGCACGTACGTACATGGAGACAAATTAGGATTGTTTCAAAGCCATCTTAGATGGGGTAGCAGTCTGAAACGTCTCGTAGTACAAAAAATCTGGATTTAGTTCTATAATTCAATGCCTGGCGGGGTATTTGCCCGAGGAGTAGTTGTTCGAACGGTCCAGTACCACTAATTAATATCTGATAATTACTCAAAGTAGTTGTCACTTGCTGTCCAGAGCGCGGCAGCATATATAGCAAGATTAAATTGCATGGTTTGAGTGTGTAGGGGAAAGCACCGTACTGATGAGTCCCAGAAGGACGAAACCAGTTGGTCTGCGGTTTTCCATACGCATTCAAAACATGCAATATTTGAACAAAGACCTGCTTAAAAGCACGTACGTACATGGAGACAAATTAGGATTGTTTCAAAGCCATCTTAGATGGGGTAGCAGTCTGAAACGTCTCGTAGTTCAAAAAATCTGGATTTAGTTCTATAATTCAATGCCTGGCGGGGTATTTGCCCGAGGAGTAGTTGTTCGAACGGTCCAGTACCACTAATTGTTAATGTTTAGTTAAAAGTGTACTTGTTCAGTAATAAAAGTATAAAACGTACAAAACGTTTATTAATAAAGAACAAATATAAAACATGGTGTCAGGTGTTGTCTTTGAAATAAAATTAAAGTGAAAGAAGATCATATAAAATGGACTTTAAACAATTTAAGCCACCACAGCAGATGAACTTCCATTCCAAGAGAACGTTGGAAACACATGGGAAAAATGGAAACAGAAATTCCAAATTTTTATGATAGCCACAGAAAAAAACAATCAAGAAAATAAAGTAAAAGTAGCTATATTTTTAAACCTAATAGGTGACGAAGGTATAGATATATATAACACATTTAACCTGCCGCAAGACCACACAATCGACGATGTAATTAAAGCTTTCAATGAATACATCATTCCAAAAATAAATCATGCTATGGAATCATTTAAATTCAATAAATTAGAACAGCAGGATGATCAGTCGATAGACTCTTATTTAACAGAATTGAAGAAGCAGTCAACAAAATGCCAGTTTTTATGTCAACACTGTTCTACAAGTTACGAAGAAAGAATGATTCGAGATAAGTTAATTACAAGCATTAAAGATAAAGAAATTCAACAGAGAATTTTACGTGAAATAAACGTATCGTTAAATAAGATCATTGGTTACTGCAAAGCCGTAGAGTTGAGCAAACAACATTCACAATTATTAAATAAGTAAGCCAGTAGAAGTAATGCAACTTTGTAAATCTTCATGCAAGAAATGTGGTTATGTGCATAAATTTAGAAACTGTCCAGCGTTTGGAAAAATTTGTAAAAACTGCAATATGAAAAACCATTTTGCAAATATGTGCAGAAATAGATCTGAAAATATGGTTACAGACTCCGAAGGAAGAAGAGATAAATCCCAAGATAAAGAAGTAAGAAGAGAATTAAAGCATACATTACAAGATATGGAAGGAGCAAGGACATATAAATCACAAAATAGAGAAGAAAGAAGAGAATATAAATCACAAGATACAGAAGAAAGGAGACACTCAAGATATAAAGAAACGGAAGAAAAACAAGAGAAATGTGTAGAAGTATTAAAAAAGGATATGGACGACTATATGGATAATGACGAAGAAGAACTATACGTATATGAAAACAAAATTTTTAAAGGTGCAGATGAAAGTTGGTATGAATGTATAAATATTAATAAAAAACAAATAGAATTTAAACTGGACACAGGTTCAGAGGTAAGCATATTGCCATTAAAAGTTTTGAACAAAATTTATGAAAATTATTATATTGATAAAACTAAAGTAACATTCCAGACATTTGGAAATTTTAAAACTCAGCCAATACGTACTGTTGAACTGCAATGTTTTCACAAGAATTTATATGTGTATGTAACATTTTTTGTTGTAGATTTTGAGACTGTTCCAATCTTAGGTTTGCAAGATTGCACAAAATTAAATCTAATCAAAAGAGTTTTAACTCTTGCCAAATATGATATGAATGGCATAATAGAAAAATACAAAGCAGTATTCCAAGGTCTAGGAAAGGTTCCAGGGTTATATAAAATTCGTTTAGATAATAATGCAATACCAGTTATACAAGCTCCTCGAAGAATCCCATTAGCGTTGAATACAAGACTTAAGGAAACGTTAGATAGATTAGAAAGTCAAAATATAGTTTCGAAGGTAACTTATCCTACGGAATGGGTAAATAGCTTACTTATAGTAGAAAAGCCAGATCGTTCTTTACGACTCTGTTTAGATCCAAAACCCTTAAATACATATATAAAAAGATAACATTACATAATTCCTAAATGTGACTACATAGTTAGTAAATTAGTAGGGAAAGAAATTTTTACAGTTATAGATATGAAAGATGGCTTTTGGCAAATTGAAATTGATAAAGAAAGTTCTGATCTCTGTAATTTTAACACTCCGTTTGGGAGATACAAATTTAATCGTTTACCTTTCGGTATAAGCAGTGCCCCGGAGATATTTCAAAAGAAAAATATGGAATTATTCGGAGATATTCCAGGAGTTGAAATATATTTTGATGATATTATAATTGCAGGAACTAATGAGTTAGAACATGATCAGATACTTAATCAGGTATTTAATAGAGCGATTGAATACAATGTTAAATTTAATCCATCAAAATTTCAATATAAAATGAAACAAGTTCGATTTATGGGTCACATAATTTCAAAAAATGGTATATGTCCAGATACTAAAAATGTTGAAGCATTACTTGCTATAAAATCGCCCAATAGTAGAAGTGAATTATTAAGAATACTTGGTTTAGCGAAGTTCTTTTCTAAATTTATACCAAATCTCTCACAATTAACTGCAAACATGCGTGAGTTAACTAAGAAAAATGTAGAAAATGGAAATGGCTTAATGACCATGAGCAAGAATTAAAAAGTTTAAAATTAATAATTTCATAGTCGCCCGTTTTAAAGATTTTTGATTGTAATAAAGATGTAGTCATACAAACAGATGCTTCGAAAGATGGTCTAGGTTCTTGTTTACCACAGGATTATCTAGTAGCTTTTGCCTCAAGGTGCTTAACGCAATCAGAAAAGAAATATGCACAGATAGAAAAGGAACTTTTGGCTATTGTGGTTGCCTGTGAAAAGTTTCATGATTTTGTGTGTGACCTGTAACTATTCAAAGCGATCATAAACCACTAATCTCAATTTTTAAGAAAGACATTAATAAAGTAACAGCTAGATTACAAAGGATGTTGCTAAGATTATTAAAATATGACATAATAATTACGTTTGTTCCTGGCAAAGATTTAAATGTTGCAGATACACTTTCAAGGTCGTATATAGATACTCCTGTTGAAGATGATCCTGAAATGGTGTATATTATTCATAGTTTGTCACTAAATTTCCCTATTTCACCAGAAAAAAGGATGTCATTTATAAATGCAACAAACAATGATAGTGTTCTAAGTAGATTAAAAGAGCATCTTGAAAATGATTGGCCAAAGTATGAAAATATACCGATAGAACTTAAGCATTTTTACAAATTAAAAGATAATCTGTATATTTCAGGAAATTTAATTTTCTTAAACGATAGACTGATAGTTCCTAAAGTTTTGCAAAAATAAATGCTTAACTTGATACATGAAACTCATCATGGAATACAAAAGTGTAAGCTACGTGCTAGACAATTATTTTATTGGTTAAATATGAATACAGAGATTGAAAATGTAGTTATGAAATGTGAAAAATGTCAAACATTTAGAAGTGCTAATCACAGAGAGCCTTTAATAAATCTTAAGAGTCCTATCAGACCATGGGAAAGAATTCATGCAGATATATTAGAATTTAGAAATAAAGCATATTTGATTGTAATAGATGCATTTTCAAATTGGATATAAATTGCAAGCTTAAAACATAAAACTGCAGAGGAAATAATAAAAGTATTGAAAACAATTTTTGCAAGATTTGGTTCCCCAGACATACTATTCGCTGATAATAACCCCTTTAGATGCAAAAATTTCATAGGCTTTGCAAAAGAGTATAATTTTGAAATAGAAACTTGTAGTCCATATTTAATAGTATATAAAAGTAATATAATACGTAGAAATAGACAATTACTTAATAAATCTATTGCACCTCATGCTTCTAATAGTAAATATTATTTTGGTGATATTTGATATGAATTAAGTAACAATCAAAATGTAGTAATAGAGAATAATGTATTAGATAATAATGAAAATGTAACTGAACCAGAAACAGAAGAGATGAAGATGAAGAGATAAATGAAGAACATGTTTTAGAGAGAAGTGATGTTATTGTGTGTAATAGACGTAGAAATGTTAAATTACCTAAGTATTTGGAAGATTATATTTTAGAATTTGATGAAAATTTATAAAAGAAAAAAAAAAGAAAATGAAAGCATGTAATATATGAGTTCAAGTGTGAACCACCTTTATATTAGTTCTAATGTGAAACAACATTTATCTTGTTAAGTAGTTTTTAAGGTTATGTTAGTAGCGCCGGTATACAGACGTTCCCGCCAGAACGATGGTAACAAGCGGCATGAAACCATCTTGTTAATGTTTAGTTAAGTGTACTTGTTCAGTAATAAAAGTATAAAACGTACAAAACGTTTATTAATAAAGAACAAATATAAAACAGGTGGGTGTTCGGGTATCGTACACGGCTGCTTGTTGTTCCCGTACAGGTTGATTTATTTCGCTCGTTTCTACATCATATGTTTTCCAAAAAATGCCTGTCTGGTGCGAGGACAGCTAAATGGTCTGTTTCAAAAATGCGTTCTCTCAGCTTTAGCTTTTTTACACTTCCAAAATGCAAAATGTGTTGACATTCCGTAATGCGCATGCCCGACCGTGTTTGAACAAAATTTAAAGTAATCGTCGGTTGGAGGAGTAGTAACTCCCCTTAAGGCGGGCACTCACACACATGTGTTTATGTATATCCCAACTAGGTTTTGCCAAGTAGGCCACTTTCACGCCGACGGTTGTTCCACTTCTGTAATATGTCGAACGCTTTCATTGTAATAGTACGTAATCCCCAGTAATCTGTGTAATGTTGTGTAATCCTTGTAGTTTTTATAATCCGTGTAATCTCCTGTAATCTTTTGTAATCTGCTGTAATCTCTAGTAATCCGCTGTTATCTCGTGTAATCTTCTGTATTCTCATGTATTACGTATACAATCACCTGTAATCTTGTGCAATCTCTGTATTCTTTTGTAATCTGTGTAATCACTCGTAATCTCCTGTAATCAGCTGCACTATCTTGTAATCTACTGTAATCTTCTCATGTCTAGTCATGTCATGTCTAGTCTCATGTACTCCGTATGCAGTCGCTTGTAATCTTTTGCAATTCGAAACGTTATTGAAAAGCTTGTTTTGATGTATAAATCACCAGCCTCAACTTTAAAGATATATTAGGTGTAGGTGATGTGTTTCCATCTCGGCTGCAATCTGTTGAACTAGAAACTTCGCTAGAAGCAACCCAGCAAACAACGAATAACCGCGGGAAACCTTGCGGAAATCAGCTAGCATGCTAACCTCGCTACCACTGACAGATTTGTTTGACGCCATTTTTTAGTTTCAAGGTTAGTTGTGATTTCTTGTGGGTGGGTGGACGTGGATTTGTGTCATATTGTGAATTGACATGTAAAGAATGTACATATTAAGATGATCGAGAAGAAGATAGAAAAGTCAACTTTATCAAGGAGTCAAAAAAGGATTACTGAGTCTTTCAAAATTATTGATAGAAATTCCTCATGCGATTCGCAACAAACATGTTCTTCGGAAGCAAATGAAGAGGCAAATTCTCTGCCAAAAGTTGGCACGCAGCATTCACTGCCTCTTTCTCCTGCGGATGAGCTTGCTGCAGTTTTGGTATCATGCGAGGAAAAGGAATTCTGCAATTTGGACCGCAAAAAGAGAAAAATAACCCACGTTCTAGGCGATGAGACGTGCGGTAAGACAAATTTTTTAAGCGTAGAGAATCACCTTCCACCCTGTAAACATAATCTCCCATCACATCAAAACAATAAATGGTCGCGTTACTTCAGAGAGATACGTAAATTAAGTACCACTGCAAAGGATAATATGAAAATTACAGACTTTTCCCCATTTTCAACGAAATTGACGTTCTGTTGAAGGAAAACTCGGCATTACGAGAAAGACTTTAGAAATCCTTCGAGTTTAGAATTCAGAAAACGCCGAAGAATTTATACGACGCACAAACACCACAGCCCAGTATCATGCATTTATTGAAAGCACTTTACGAGACAGCCAAAGCCAATCCGCACCTAAAGAACTCATCTAACGTCGGTCGCACGGTGAGAATGCGCAAAACGTTCGTCTCCCACTCCATAATGAATGAATGAATTAATAAGCGGACGGAGGAAAATCACATTCGCAGAAAAAAAATGTGATTCATAAGAATTTTTCTTTTTGTAAGGTGGGGGAATACTATATCGCCAAGCTGGCAATACCGCCAGGGCTCAATATCTGGCGATATTGCCAGACATGTGTATTGTTATTGTTATTTTGAATTTCTACTAAAAAATCATGGATTATTTTACAGAATCGTCATGTATAAAGCAAGGAACCGAGGTATCAGAGCAAAATGGTCTGAAGAAAATATGCAGCGTGCTCTAGCAGCTGTTGGAAATGGTGTGTCTGTTAATTCAGCAAGTAAGGAATTTTTGGTTCCGCGTAGGACCCTGAGAGATTACTTACGTAAGTAACTAACAAACAACAAAATGTCGCATGGGTCGCAAATCAGTTATTAATTTAGAACAAGAGGAAGATTTGTGTGGGAGAATAATTCGTTTGGCGGAAGTAGGCTATCCGCTAACTTCGAAAGTTTTACGGCGATGCGTGTTCAATTTTTGTGAGACCAACGAAATTCAAAATCCATTCAATAAAGTTACAAAATTGGCGGGCCGATACTGGCTAAGAGGTTTTCTCAATAGGCATCCGAATGTTAGGAATCGGAAAGCTCAAAGCATGAACCCCGCGAGGGCTCAGAAACTGAATAAGTTTATGGTAAGTGACCATTTTGGAAATTTGCGCGAAATTCTTGCTAACATGGACAAGCCTCAACATATCTATAATATGGACGAGAAAGGCTGTCGGTTGACATTATACCACCAACAAACAGTCCTTGCAAAAAAAGGAGCAAAACGAGTGCACCTTGTGGCAAATGAGCATGGACAAAACGTCACGGTATCTTGTGGCAATGCCTTGGGCTCTGCGATTCCTCCTTTAATTTTATTTAAGTGAAAACGGATGAAGCCAGAATGGGCAGATACACTGCCAGCGGGTAGTATGGTGTTAATGACTGCTAAAGGTAGTATGACAATTGATGCTTTTAAACAATGGCTGCATCATTTTACCAAATACAAAGTTGCTGGTCAATCCCTTTTGATTTTCGATGGTGCTAAGTGTCATTTGGATTATTCTATTGTCACGGTCGCAGAAGAGTTGGGCATTAAATTGTACTGCTTGCCAAGCAATACAACGCACGAACTCCAACCGATGGATAGGTCCGTGTTTCGCTCATATGAACACTATTGGGATGACGAAGTTCTTAAATACTGGTCAACACATCGGGATCGTTCTATAACAAAACAACGTTTTGGAAACATTTTTTCTGCAGTTTGGGACAAATGTATGACACCGTCAAACATTAATTCTGGTTTCGCAGCAACTGGTATTTATCCGTTCAATCCTGTCATTTTACCACCCGAAGCATATGCTCCAAGCAATGTAACTGAACAGGAAAATACTACCCAACAATTTGCGCAAGAGTCATTACACCACCACCACCAGGTCCCTCAAATACTGCCAGAAAACGTCGACCCATTCTGGTACGTACACCACATCCAGATCTCTCGACAGCTGCTGGAAAGCGTCAACTAATTCAGTCACGTGACATAAGTGATTCTGAAGAGAGCGAATCCCAGCCGTCCAAAGGCTCAGACGGTAATACAGATAGTGACGCCAAAGAAGTTGAACAGGGCGAAGAGAGTAGAGAAGTTAAAAACACGTCATTTTTTGATATGTTTACCACACCTGAAATGGCACACAAAAGTAACAAAAGGTCAAGAAAACCAGCAATTAATTCCAGAGCACAAGTTGTTACCAAAAACCTTTTCGCCAAATCTGATCTGACAGGCAACACTTCTACTCCCAAGTTAAAGAAACCTGCACAAGGAAAAAAGTCCTCCGGCCCGAAAAAAGGAACCAAAGAAGCAAAGCATGCAAAGAAGATAGAATCGCAGGCATGCGTCTTTGCGTGCTTTGCAATAGCTATTTGCACGACGACTGCTTGGGGCTGATCAAGGACGATGAATTCGACGCCTACATTTGTCCGTATTGCTCTTAAAAATGTTTTGTTTGCCGTTACTTTTGTATATGTTTAGTTTTTATTTTGTTTATGGTTATTTTGTTTATTGCGAATTTTGTTTATGTTTCCTTTCTATTTCAATAAACGTTAATTTTGAAAATAAAATTTTGTACAAATGATATTATGTGGCGATAATTCTAACCCCCCTGAGACAATATCGCCAATGTGCAATGTTTTAAAAAAATGTTCACAAAATGCACAAACATGCCAGAAATATCTTTTAACTTTTTGAAATTATTAGTACATTATATCAGTAACATTATACCCCAAAAAACATTTTTTAAATATTCCTAATTTTTAAATGAAAAAAATATAAGCTTAGCGTGGCGATATTGTATTCACTTACCTTAGTTTGTGTAACAAGTTTCATGTTCGTGCGGTGGACAGTGCACGTGCATTTTATTTTTGTGTTTTGTACTCTAAAGACAATTTTGAGGTACTTGGTGAGTTTGAACGTATTATTTGGACTAATGTGCGTGGAATCTATCGATTTAGAGTAGGTAATTTGAAAACGAAAAAAGGTTAATCTAGCTATTGCTACACGTGCAAATAATTAACATATTTTTGTGTTGTATTTCGACGGACTGTTAGCCCATTATTCTAACTTCTATGCGTGAATCTATCAATTTGGAGTAAGAATACGAGAGAAAGGTTAGTATGGAGATTACCTTTTTAAATAGGTACCTACAAATAATGAATATATTTTTTGTGTTTTGTCTTTTAGGTAGACTATACGTACTGTATTTTGTTGGGAAAAAATTTGGAAGTTAGAAGTTACTGCAGACAATCAATCATCGCATTTAGTTACATATCGACTTTTGCATTTTAAATTGTGGATATTAAACAAGAAAAGAAGGTGAGTAATTATTGTCATCTTTCGAATTAGTTACACAAGAAAGCACACGAAATAAGAACCATTAGTTATCAATTCAGTTTCATACTCGTAGAGACACTCAGAAAACAGAAACAAAATAGTTCACAGAAACCCAGATTTAATAAAAAAACAACGGCCAAGAAATTACTTTATGCAAACGAAACAACTGAGAACACCTAGATACTATATGAAAATACCAAGAGAAATATTGAAATACTGAATGAACATTTAAGAAAAAAAACCACATCCAGCCATTCACTGCGTAATTAATTATCATAGTTTAAAGATTATTTTAAGTACTTAGTAATAATGCCTCGCAGGAAAATCTATAGAACCCCTGAAGAAGAATTAGAGTTTTTTAGACGTAAACGAGACAAAGACGCTGAATATCAACGCAAACGTCGTGAAGGAGAAGGGTGTTTGAGTCGTAAACGAGAAAGGGACGCCCAATATAATCGTCAGCGATTGGAAGATGAAGAGATTTTGAGGCGTAAACGACAAAGAGATGTTTGAATATCAACGTCGCGTCGTCGCCGTCAAGAAAGCGATCACGTTGATGAAACAGTGAACCAACGTCAGAAAAATTATTAGGTATTCTAGACAAAAAAATCATATTGGTTCTACTTTACTTGTAACATATGGGGTAAGTGAACATTATATAGGGGCTATGAATATTAACTGTACTCACTGTGATGCAAAACATTTTGTCTCTGAAAAAGTTGCACATAAAGGTAATTCATTTAATGGTTGTTGTTGTGGTCATGGTGAAGTGCGTTTGGAAGCATTACCTGCTTCGCCTCCTAATCGAGAGGTATGTTGATTTCTAAGATATATTTACATACTTTGTTTTTTTTTGCTTATTAACCCAACCTAGATCTGATTCCTAAGTAGAAATTAAACTTTTTACATAAACAAAGTTCTTACATGTCCTAAGGTAGTCTCTTAAATCTAAACCATTTAATTTTGTATCGACAAATTGCATACGGGAGTTGCATTTTATTTAATATATTGACTAATTTCGATTAAAAATTTTAAATTGTAACTAGAAAATCAAAGAATTAGTTAACATAAAATTAATTTACAAAACTGTTCTAGATTGTGCACATCGAAAGAGGAATCTACCTCCCTGTGAACCCCATTTACTAATTACTACAGAAAGCAGGACAATGTTATACCATATGAATTGACGTTGACAAAAAATTCTTCACTTAATCTGCTTGAAAAACTCGCAATGAAAATATAACCACGGAGATTACCCCTACAACGATTGAAAAATGCTTGAAATCTGAAGGAATAATAAGTAAGCACAAAAACACAGTTGATGCTTTTTACTTAAAAATGTTTATTGAATGTAGATCTTGAACGATTCATAAAGGTCACATTTTCCAAAATTGTAACCAGTTATAGTTCCTAGGGAAGTGGATCGATAATGAAAGATGAGTACAAACTTAGAGTTCATATAAATAATTTTGATGAAAAAACTGCAGCTGCATTTACGAAGGGTTCACATGTCTAATTAATTGGAGAAATTAAAACAGATAAATGTAATGTAATTGATTTTATTCATTATTCATCTTTTATTGTTTAGTTTTGTGTTGCAGGGAATTCGATTTATTTACAAGTGGATACGACAAATGACATTCGCCTTATTGATGAACAAATATTAATTTCTAAGAAACTAAATCGTGGTATACGCACGCCCAGTAACAGGCATCATGCAGATGACATGTCTCATGAGAATTTTGACAAGGGTGAGGAACCAAGTCCGGCCAAACAAAGTCACGAAGACGGGGAATGTAGTACAGATTTTTCACAAGTATGGAGCGAGGATAAATTTAACTGAAATTATATAACATTAAATTTTTAGTTTCATTTTGATTCAGAATCTGATCAAAAATGTTAATTTTCTAATTACTTTTGTTTAAAACCAGCAGGTAAGTGGAAATTACCCCAAGGGGATCATATTATAACCCCTCTGTTTTAAACGTGGAATCCTTTTTTAAATAAATTGATTTTCTTCTGTTTTTTTATATTTTGTATTTTGCTAATAAATTTTTCAAAACACTTGAAGTCTAGATTTATTCACGAAGATCCGGTTTTTAAGAACGTATTCATTCAATTTCTCTCACTTTCCAACTTAATACATATAATTAAAAAATAATAATAGCAATAAATAAAAAAATTATAAGGGATACCTATCTAAAACTAATTATATCTCACAATATTTGCTGATATGCATTTAAGAAAACGTGTTTAGATCGTGCAATTAAATGTCTAAAACGAAAATCAGCCCCTTACAACTCCATAAATAGAAACATTTATGGGGAACGACGGTCAAATTTTTATAGGCCTCTTCTATCAGAATTTTCAGTTTCATCAATAACTTTTCACCTAAGTACACAGCGATTTTGGCAATGCATTCATATTGAATTCTTTAAAAAATGTAATACCAAATTCTTATTAATTACAGATAGTTACAGCAAATGGCCGGAAATATTTATTAATTATTATGAATGGTACAAATGTGTACAAAACAATCGAAAAATTACGAAACTCGTTTGCTAGGTTCGGTCTTCCAGATAAGATCCTTTCCGACAATGGCCCTCCGTTTAACAATCAAATATTTATTAAACTTTGTTCACAACATGGGATAAGACATCAACTTTCACCACCTTACCATACAGCATCTAACGGTGTCGCAGAAAATGTGCACACTGTAAAGGCAAATTTAATTAAATGTTTATATGAAAACAAAAGTAAAAATATCACACTTACTTTACAAAATCAGATAGAGAACTTTTAACATTGGAAATGTTAATGTTCGTATATGGGGCCAGAGTTACGATTTTTGTCAAGGCCACCGACACGAAAGTGTCGAGGTCATATGACGTATACTGAGATAACGCAGCGCTCGAGTGGTGAGAGCCGGGACCCTACTATAGTGTGAAGTGTGCACAGTATGAGTATGCCCGGAGAACATGACATAAAATAGTATATTCCGTAACGAGCATAAAAAGTGACAAATTTCATACGAGCGTGAAATTTTAGAAAAGAAATCACGCGAGTTTAAAGGAACTACACTTTCCATCGAGTTATGTACACTATTTTTCCCACGATAAAAAGTTAATTCTGTTTTATGTATGGTGTTATCATTTCCAATGTCCCGATGGTTGCAAGGATTGCGAAATCTGTGAATTTTTGTTTAAGTTTAGAAATACACCAAAAGCCATCTAAGTTAATTTTCAAAAGCAGTCTCAAAACTTATTTTATTAAAAATAAATCTTTAAATTACCAAGAGAAAGTTAAAGCATCTGAGCGTGCTCCTTAAATAAAAGGGCTGCAATATTTTTTACTGGTTTATTCGCTACAGTAATACATGGTCTAAACAGTATGACGATTGAATTTAGACTCCTTTATACAACTACAAAAATCTCTCGCCTGGCGCGGCCCATGATATCATCGTCGGCGGTCACCAGGATGTTTTGTCTAACTCGAACGGTCGAACAAAGTGAATCATGGCATAAAAGTTTCTTAAAGCTAAATTAAAAATAGTAACAATTTGTACAGCATCTAAAGATAGATTCAGGAAATTGAGAAGCTTTTATGAAGATAAAGAAGTTATAGGCCTCAAAAATAAGCCAGGTGATAAGCAGTGGGAAGAAGGTAAAGTAATAGAAGTCGTAAGTCCTTATACACATAATCAGCCTTATGCTGTATCACTTACGTTAAATATAACGTACTGTTATCTTCTCAAAACCGGTATGCTGTATCAGAGTTAACGTGTGACGTCAATACCTTACGTTATTTGTGAACTTAATGTACCAGATTTAACATGCAGTTACGAGATAACTTATGTCATTTAAGTTATTAGGCGCTGATAAAATTTGTTCCTTGCGTTCTAAACCGTGGAATTCTAAAATATTTTGCGTTTTACTGTTATTGGGGCAACTGGGAAACTCAAAAAAAAATATTTTTCGCTGATTCTGATGTGTGATAATAAAAAATGAGGTTAGGTATGAAACGTTTTATAGGAACTAGGAAAAGAATATTACATGACGACTACAGCAATCTTTTCCAGAAGAATTTTTCTGCCCCTTTTTATATTTACTTTCTATTTCATTAGAAATCTAAAAGTAATTCGAAAAAGGGGAAGAAAAATTACCTATTTGCCTTCAGCTGTTTTAAAGTGATGTGGGCGCATGCGGGAGCTTCCATCGGTTCATTTAATTTAAGAGTTTTCTGCGGATTTTTGTTCGATTTAATTTGTGAAACAAATATCATTTTAAAGTTGGGGATCCGCAGTTTATGAAACTGTGATTCTCGTGCGAGTCCATTACGGGATAGTTTAGGAATTGTGTGATTTGTGAAATAAAATTAGTAGGTATTGCTGACAAGAAAATAAGAAGGTCTGCAGTTGAAAAGAGCGAGGATATGAAAGAAACGGTACAAGAAATACAAACTTTGTAGTGAGGTTTTTCTGGAGCGTTTTTTAGTGTTGGTATCAGAAAGAATAAATAATAATCTCAAAGAAATGATAGACACTATTAATGTGAAAGTCTTTAAATCTGTGGAGAACAACAAGATAAAACACAATTTTAATTATAAGCAAGAACTAGCTGGACGTGGTTGGTTCAGATTGTTTATGAAAAGAAATCCATCATTGTCAAAACGGAAGGCCCAGAATATGAATCCCGCGCGAGCACAGAAGTTAAATCGACTTATTGTTGGTGATTACTTTAGAAAGTTCGAAGACATTTTGGGCACCCTTGATTTAAAGAACAAACCTGAACGAATTTTTAATATGGACGAGAAGGGGTGCAGGTTAACACTACATCACCAGCAATCCGTATTGGCAAAAAAGGGCGTGAAACGCTTACATCTCGTTGCTCCTGAACACGCCGAAAATGGCACCATTGTGGGAAGCGTTGCAGCGAGTGGAACTATAATACCACCAATGATTCTATTTAAAGGAAAGCGACTTATGAAGACAATTTACCACCTGGAACATTGGTGAAAATGGCTCCAAAGGGAAGTATGACGACTGGCCTGTTTGTGGAATTTATTCGCCATTTATCAAGATTTAAAATAGCGGATCCAATTATTTTAATTTTTGATGGGGCCGCATGTCATCTAGACTATACAATTGTAGAAGAAGCCGATAGGCATAACATAACATTGTTATGTTTACCCAGTAATACGACGCACGAGTTGCAACCATTAGATAAATCGGTTTATAGATCGTTCGAAGCTCTCAGTAAAGTATGGTCTCAATGCATGACACACGAAAATGTTGTGAATGGGTTTCGCGCCACTGGCACGAATCAGCAATTCTTTTCGAAGCGTTTGCACCAAGTGCGCTTACTGAACGTCCAGAAATTCAACCAAGGCCCAACTCGAGAGAAGCCATGAACTCTACCGAAGAATTTTCAAGCGAAGATGAACTTCTATTTGCTCAAATTCAACAGCACATAAGTCCTGTTAGAGCAGAAACAGCAGTTGGTACAGGAACAGAAGCTGAATCTACAGCTGGTAAACTAGGAGAGAGGAAAGAAGTCCAAGCAACGGGAGCGGTAGAAGCAGGAACAGAACAATTGGGTAATTCTTTCCAAGACTTAATGGATACACCTGATTTAGTCCAAACGAAAGCAGTAGCACCACGGAGAAAGGCTTTGAATTATAAACCTCAAATAGTAAAGAAAAGTCTTTTTAACACTCAAACATCTACAAAATCCACTGAGAAATCTGTAAAGTCTAAAGATAAAGATAAGATATAAGATATAAAACTTTCTATTTACACTTATTATAAGTTTTATATTTATATGTTACTTAAATAAAAGTTCTTGACAAAGCCTCTAATAGGAGGTGAAACGTCGAACGACAAAAACTACACACGTGTTTATTTTGCCAGAAATTCACAAAATTAGAAAACTTAAAGTTTTGAAACTGGCACGAACCTGAGAAGAATTTATAAAAACTAACAAAACAGGTACTCACAAAATGTCACCCTTATACACACCTGTAAACGATCCAAGCCTAGAAAAAGTAAAAATTAAAGGGACAAAACAGGAGACAAACAGACCTATTGCTAGACACCTTAAAAACGTGAAAAGGAAAGTTTCTTGTTTTCAGGATGAAGGCAGTCCTAAACCTGGGTCATCGCGTGGAAATAACACCCCTTAACACCAACTTCTACCAAGAACCCCTACATACTAGACCATTATCACAAATTTTATTTTACTATTAATCTCAACTATCTAGGAACAACCTACGCAAATCTTCTTTTCAATTATGTTACCCTCGAATATAAAACTTTAAACGACGCATACCTGTCTCCCCAGTACAATATTTGGTATAAAATACTAAAACAAACAGCAGAATCACGTCACAAAATCACTCACTTTAGAATTAAAAGATGACTACTTAACTTTCTAGGCAGCGGCATAAAATTCATTACGGGCAATTTAGATGATGATCTTCAAGAAATTAAGAAAAACATTCTAATAAAAAATCAAAACCAAGAAAATGTTCGTTTATCACAAATTTCCACATTAGCATATCAACTAACCAATAATATAGCCCAAAACTTATAAACTGTTAATGAAATCATAAACTTGACTATCAAAGTTATTCAAAAGGGAAATGATACATTAACAAACAATCAAATAATAAATAATTAAATTTTCGATCTGTTCATGTTCCAAAATCTAATCAATAGTGTAGAACGATCGATCAATCTGGCTCAGACAGAAATGCCAAACTTAGAGTTAATCACCATCTCGGAATTACAAGAAATATATTCATATCTAAATCAGAACTATAAACTAGAACAGATCATACAAATTAATCAAGGACATCTAATGGAACTCTTAGAATTCTCCAAGTCAGCACTGGTAATTCAGGAACAGTCGATCGTATTTGTTTTAAAATTCCTTATCTACCAAAAGAATCGCCCAAGGGCATTCCAGATATATAATAATAATAATAATAATAATGATTTATTTTCCATTTTTGCGATTAAGTACATTATAAATACATAAAAATACATAAACATTGTCCAAAATGGAAAACCACAAGGTGAAAGTTCAGGTAGACAAAAAAATCGTCCCCCAATCTGCCACTTGCACCCTGACATATCAGAAAAAAAAAACAAAAACAAATGCCTAAATCTAGCAACTAATCTAAATCACCTCCACAACATGACACCAAAGTAATAATAATGATAATAAATCACACATACACACTATCACCAATCATTTATGTTGTCGCATACCGCCCATCTCAATTATCAAGGTAAATCCTAAGCTGTTTTCTGAAAGTTCCACTGTAAGTTTTCAGTTTGAGTGGAAGCCCATTGTAAGCTCTAGGCATACAACCAAAGAAGGATCGGCCATAAATAGCTGTTTTATGAAATGGTGGAGTTACTAGTCCTTTGAACCTTACATTTAAATTATGAACATGAGTACGAAATTGTATATTATGAAAAAGATATGTAGGAGCTCTATTTACAATTAAACTATGGAACAGACAAAGTGATTGCAAAGAAAAACGGTTACTCATGTTCAACCAACCAACATCAAGCAGCTTATGAGATATGTGCTCGTATTTGCGAATGCCATATATGTATCTTAGGCAAGAATTTTGAATTTTTTGGACACGTCGCGCAGTTAGAGAATCCAAACTCGAGGCAAAGACAGGAGCACAAAAAGTGAAATGACATAAGATGAGAGAATCACACAACATAGCTTTTGTTTCTTGAGGAAGGTAACGCCTGTGGGGAAACAAGAGCTTCAAACCAAAGACTGCTTTTTGAATGCAATTCGATATATGCTTGCGATATCTGAAGGTATTATCCATATGCAGACCCAAATTCCTCACACTATATACCCTAGGTATGGAAACATTGCGGACTGATAATGCAATAGAGTTTTCAGGAATTGCGTTAACTGTATGCTCACGACCAAAAACTATGAATTGACACTTTGAAGGATTTAAAAACAAGTTATGCTCCTCGGAGGCAGAACGTATATTTAGCAAATCCTTGTTAATATGTTCAACAGCCAATCGAAGCTCGTTGGGGTAAAAAGAAAGATAAACTTGAGTATCATCCGCATATGCATGTGAATTACAAAATTTCAGGGCAGAATTAAGTTGGCAAGTATAAATTGAAAACAAAACAGGTCCTAAGACAGATACCAGATTGAATATCCAGCACAGAAGAACAAACACCGTCAATCATGACAACTTGCGTTCTATCCGTCAGGTAATTTTTTATAAAATCAATGAATCCGCAACTCAGTCCCACATAATCTAGAATAGCACATAGAATTGTGTGTTGTAACGTGTCAAACGCCTTCGAAAAATCTAATAGGACAAGGATGGTTATTTTATTAATATCAGTGGCTTTCAAGATGTCATCAGTTACCTTCAACAATGCTGTAGTGCAACTATGATGTTTGCGAAATCCTGATTGATGTAAAGCTAACATATTGTACTTCAATAGATATTCACTCAGTTGGCAACAAACAATCTTTTCCAGAACCTTCGAATACAGGGTAATAGACTAATCGGCCTCAGATCCTTGAAATCCACTGGACTGTCGATCTTAGGTATTGGTCTGACCTGAGCTTGCTTCCACACAGCCGGAACTCTACCCTCAAGCAGACAACTGTTAATTATATTTGTAAAAAGGGTATCACGTAGGGAGAGCATAACTTCAGTTTTTGTATGTTAATACCATCCGATCCAACGGAGTTGGATACAATACTGTGCAGGACCTTACAAACAGTTTCACACGACACCAAGCTAAACTCTAGAGAATTACGAAAATTAGGATGTTTATTATTTTTGTAATAATTCAATAACTCATAAGATATACTTTGTTGTTGAGGTACAGAGTTCATAAAGTAAGTATTAATTTCATCCACTTTGTTAAGATGGTCAGGAAGAGTCCTCTTGTTCCTTGCATTAACGTGAAGACACCTTAATTCAGACCAAAGCAATTTACTATCATTTGAACGCAGTTTAAATTGGAAATAAGCTCTCTTCTCGTTTCGAATTGCAACAGAAGTTGTTGTATCTTCACTTAGTGGACTGTAATTATTTTAGACTTGAAACTTAATTTCCATTTATTCTTATACTTTTACAAACAAAACTTGCTTAAGTCTATACATATCGGCAGTCAGATGCCCAAAAATCTACCGCTCACCTTTTCTTCTACCTGAGCTAGCGCATGGCTTCTGACTATGGTGCAAAAAATTAAAAATAATATACCAGGAGGTATCGCAATACCAAACATGCCGGCCGCCTTGAAATTACACAGCATTTCAAACATACAGAAAAAAATATTTATGACACATAAGAAAAATAAGAATGAAATGTTCAATAACAAACAAATATCAACTTGATCAAAATGTTCAAAATTAATCTTCAGATTGCATTAATAACGACCACAGAAAAACAAAACTGTTATTCTTAAATCGGTAGCGCACACAGTTTTCGAACGGAACGCTTAGCTACACTACCGTCACTAAACCGAACTGTCACCACTCGGATAACCTTGTCTTCGCCGGGATGAATTTCTTGGACACGAGCTGTTTTCCATTGAAGAGGAGGAAGATTATCTTCTTTGACGAGAACCAAACTTCCTAATTTTAGCAGCTCCGATGAATTTTGCTGCCATTTAACACGTGATTGTAGTTCTGTTATGTACTCTTGACTCCATCTACGCCAGAAATGTTGTAGAACTTGTTGGAGTTTTCTGTAATGACTTAAACGATTTTCTGGAATTTCAATATAACTTTGTTCGGGCAGAGAACTTAGTGATCTGCCGATTAGGAAATGTCCAGGAGTTAAAGGAGAAAAATCTTCGGGACTAGAGGACAATGAACTAAGTGGTCTTGAATTTAAAACCGACTCTATTTGTGTCAAGACTGTATAAAAGTCTTCAAAATGTAAATGATTGATACCAATAACACGTTTGAGATGGTGTTTAATGCTCTTGACACCGGCTTCCCAAAGGCCGCCGAAACTTGGGGCACGCGGAGGATTAAATTTCCAAGTGACACCCTCGCTTGCCAAAACTGACTCGATATTGCTGGCTTCAGACTTTAAAAATTTTAAAAGTTCAGAATTAGCACCAACAAAGGTAGTACCATTGTCGGAAAAAACACATGTAGGCTTACCTCTTCGTGCAATAAATCTTTTAAAACATGCCAGAAAAGCCTGACTAGTTAAATCCGTCACCAACTCCAGATGTATAGCCTTGGTGGCCATGCAAATGAAAATACATATCCAAGCCTTGGTCAAAATTGGTTTTCTAGATTTTCTATCTTTCAAAAGAAAGGGTCCAGCGTAATCGCAACCTGTATTAAAAAAAGGTGCAAACTGATTTACTCGCTGTAAAGGTAAATGTCCCATTATATATTCACAAGTTTTTGGTTTTACCTTAAAACATGTGATGCACTTGTGGACAATTTGTCTCGCTAAATTACGACCAGATATTGGCCAATAGCGTTCTCTCACAGAGTACAAAAGTTGCTGAGGTCCACAATGAAGCAATCGTTTATGTTCATTAATCATAATTAATTTTGTAATAAGATGTTTATTATGTAAAACGATCGGATGTTGTTTACTATAAGCCATATTTGCCTTACTTAACCTTCCGCCTACTCTTATTAGATCGTCAGAATCCAAAAATGGATTCAAACATGAGATGCTACTAGATTTATGAACATAACCCTTTGTTTTCAAAAATTTATATTCTTGATTAAAAGATTGTAACTGAGAAATTCGCAATAACACTGTGAGTGAATCTTGCAACTCAGTTTTACTTAATGTACCCTTAATTTTATCATTTTTATTTCTAGCATTAAAAATAAAACGTTTGCTAAATGCTACCACTCGTTTTAATTTTTCCAGGGACGAATATTTTAAAATATTATATAAATCATCAAGAGAAACTGTTAAATGTGAAAAAACTCGAGCTTCGGGAATTAATTGCAAATTAGTAATGGGTTCTTTAATATCCTTCTCTGGAATATCAAATTTCAACCATGGCGGCCCCTCCCACCATAATTTGTTATCCAAAAGTTGCGCAGCAGTTGTACCACGAGAAATGTAATCAGCTGGGTTATCCTGCGATTTAATGTGATACCAGTCCCTTGAATTAGACAAACTCTGTATTACGCCAACCCTGTTGCCTACAAAAGTTTTCCACTTGTCTGGAGTTCCCTTTATCCAATGTAAAGTAATTAACGAGTCTGTCCAATAAAAGCATAATTTAAATTTTAAATTTAAACAATCTTGCACCGTTTTTGCTAACTTAGTTCCTAGAACTGCCGCACATAACTCCAATCTAGGTAAGGTGAGTTGCTTAATTGGCGCAACCTTACTTTTCGCACACAGAAGTTTACTCATATATCCTCCGCTTTTAATTGTACTTCTAATGTACACACAGGCGCCGTACCCCTTTTCTGACGCATCTGTAAAGGTGTGCATTTCATAATATTCCGAATTTGGCTTCAAAACATGCCTTCCTATTTTAATGTGATTCAAACGCTGCAGGTCCTCACAGAAATTTAACCATTTTTTACCTAAATTCTCTGAAATTGGTTGATCCCACGTTAACTGTTCGCGCCAAAGTAATTGTAGCATTATTTTTGAATTAATAACTACAGGACCCAGTAACCCAAGTGGGTCAAAAATTTGACTAATAACTGAAAGAATAGAACGTTTCGTAATAATTGTCTGTGGGTCAAAATTTCTAATACGGTACTGTATTTCGTCTAAATTTGCGTTCCAGTAAACACCCAACGTTTTATTTTCTTCGTTCTCGCCTAAATTTATAATGTGGAGTCTAAATTGGAATTGATTTCAAATTTATCACAGAGATCTTGTTTATTAGTGAGCCACTTGCGTAATTCAAAACCTGCACTTGCTAAAATATTTGTTATATCCGATTGTAATTTCAAGAGTTCCGTTTCAGAATCGTTTCCTGCCAAAAGATCATCAACATAAAAATTGTTCTTAATAGTGTCACTAGCTAATGGATATTTAAGTTTATTTTCAATGGCTAACTGAAGTAAGCACCGAGTTGCCAAGTATGGTGATACTGCCACGCCATATGTCACAGTTGACAGCTCAAAGCACTTAAGTTTATTGGAAGGATCGGATCGCCAAAATATTCTTTGGAAACGAGTTTGATCGGAATCAATTAAAATCTGTCTATACATTTTTGAAATGTCAGCAGTCATGACATAAGTGTATTGCCTAAATCTCAACAAGATGTCAAACAATTCACTCTGTACAGTTGGACCTGCGAAATGAACATCGTTTAGGGATAAATTATTATCTGTCTTAGCCGATGCGTCAAAAACAACGCGACATTTTGTAGTTAAACTATTTTGTTTCAAAACCGCGTGATGAGGCATATAGTACGCCGTACCATCTTCTAGATTATTTATTTCATCAAATACCTCTTTCATATGACCTAACATTTCATATTCAGATATGAATTCCGAATATTGTTTCTTTAAATCGTCACTTTTTAGTAACCGTCTCTCCAACATTGCAAATCTTCGTAATGTCATGTCCTTTGAGTTGCCTAAATTATACACATTATCCTTGAATGGTATTTTAACAGTAAATCTCTTTTGAAATTTTCCTTAAAATGTGTTTCACAGTAATTGTCCTTAATTTTATGCTGCTCACATTCTTCTATCTGCCAAAACATTTTAAATTGTTCTTCTAATGAATTGTCACGAACATTTACACAATTATAGGAAACAATATTTTTGTCATTAATATGCGGATAACACAATTCGCCACCTAGTATCCAACCTATTTTAGTGTTCTGTATTGTAAGTCCATTATTCAGCCTTAGTTGATTCATTAATAATACTTCGTAGAAAAAACCTACTCCACACAAAATATCAATCTCGCCCCTTTCGTTGTATTGTGGATCTGCCATATTTAAACCAATAGGAACACTAAAATGTGTTGAATCGAAAGAATAAGTGGGAATTGGTTGGGTAATTTTAGATAGAATTAAACACGATATTTCTTTAACAAAATTATCAAAACGCGACATTATCTTAAATGCAATTTTAAATTTTGCTGATAATGGGGAATTATCTCCTACACCCCACACAACAAAATTTACTGGCGTTTTACGTATACTTAGCTTATTCGCAAACTTCTCTGTAACAAAATTACTTTGGGAACCTGGGTCTAATAATACTCTAGCCGATATATTATTTCCGTCTTTGTCCTTTATAATTACAACTCCAGTGGAAAGAATTGCACAAGTCTTTATGCAATTGTCTCCCTTGGTACCGCCGTCTGTCGCTGAATTTGCTAAACAATCTATTGCACAGCTTTGGGAAATGCTAACATTTTCACCTTCGACTGCACCGGTTGCAGTAGGTGCTTGATTTTCCCACGTACTGCTGTGAGCCGCCGATGTGGCAGGATTTCCATTTTCCAGATGCAAAAGGGTATTGTGCATTTTATTGCATTTCCTGCACAATGATTTATTGCAATTAGGTACTGAATGATTCGGATTGAAACAATTTAGACATAATTTAAATTTTCTTACTTGATTATTTTTTTCATTAACGTTCAACGCTAAAAAAGCTTCACATTTAAAAATAGAATGATCTTGTTTGCAAAAGTAACATGAGAAATTGGAACTCTGATTACTAACAAAGGAACGCACATTGTTGTCTCGGAATCTTAAATTTTTAGTATGAAATTTGGAAACCTCTGCTTTACTTTCTGGCCTTGACATTTTCAATTTTTCAAGTAACGCACATTTTTCGTTTAAAAATGAATTCATGTCCTTCATTGTGGGCAAGTCTCCCTCAACCTTAAAAGTCTCCCAATCGCGTCGGGTGCGATTATCTAATTTTGACACTAATAAATGAATTAAAAGTATATCCCACATGTCAGCAGGTAAACCCAGTGTTTTCAAGGACCATAAATTTTTATTAAAAGTATCATATAATTTTCGTAAATCAGTATGACCCTCCCTTGTCAATACAGGAGCATCAAATAATGCGTTCACATAATTAAAAATAATTAACCTTTTGTTCTCGTATCTCTCCTTCAACGTTGACCAAGCCACGTCATAATTATCTGAAGTTACAGAAATAGATTCAACTAATTCTGCTGCCTCGCCTTCAAGAGACGATTTTAAATAGTAGAATTTTTGAATTTTGTCTAAAGCAACGTTACTTTCAACTAGAGATGTAAAAACATCTCTGAATTCTAACCATTTATCGAATGAACCAGAAAAAGTAGGTAGTTTTAAAACAGGTAACCTTGCGGAAATTGAAAATTGCGGCATAGATTCGTGATTTGATGTTAAATTAGCAATGCTGTTTTGACTTTCCTGGCCCTCTTTTAGTTCAAATTTAGAAAGAAGTATGTTTATTTTTGATACTAAATTAAAATAACCCGATTCAAAATTATCACGTTCATTGAGTTCTCTTTGGACATCGTCTTCACTTGCTTTCGATACTTCTAACAAATATTCGATATCTGATTGATATTTAAAAAAGTCGATAAAATTTGGTTCGAGTTTATTTAATCTAAGTTTTAATTGTGAAATTATATCATCATTCAAGTTGTCGGTGTCAATAGCATTAAAATATGTCTGCAATCGTGTCAGATTGCCTTTTGCCTGTCCTCTTTTAAATTTCAATTGAATCAATTCTGCCATTATTATTGTTTTATTACTTAATAAAAAAATAAAATATTTATTGTAGTGTAAATGAATTTGCCAAACTAAATTCAAAAAGAATGTAAACACTGCCGTGTGCAGCAAAAACTACGTCCCATATTCCACTACGTACATGGAGTGACAACTGGATTTGTGTTGCTTATCATAACTATATTTTCAATCTTATTGTATATTTTTAGACATAGGGTATATTCATTTATTTGCAGAAAACGTAAGGTTATTAAGGTACCAGCCTCCCAATTAGAAACTATATATTCACAATTAAATAAAACTGAGGACAGTTTAAACTAAGGGCGGAGGAATTATATACTCATTATGGTATTTTCCTATTTTTAAGCCATTAAGACAGTTTAAGATAACAACTAGTATAAAAGCGTCTTTAGCCCATGTAGGAATAACATTTTGTATCGCGACTTCGGCTTAGTCGACTTGCTCTTGTTAATTTTGTTTTTGTTAATATTTTTATCCAAAAGGTTGAGTAATTAACATTGTTTATTCTACATTTAATTGTAACCATTGTGTATAAGTGAATAAATTCTTTTTAAAAAGTCTTCCGGACATCGAAATTATATAACTATTATAACATTATAAGTTTCTATATGCAATAAAAACAAAAACACAGTGCAACGAAAAGTTACCAAAATTACATGATAAAGAACAACTGTTTCCAAGAACATAAAGCACTCTAAAGTTTTATACCTTGTTAAGTTTTAAGTTTCATTATCTCTTATAAAGATTACCTAATTAGTATTCATAGATTAGGTGACTAGTTAAGTTTAAAGTTAGTATATAATACTTATTAGGTATTTTTCTCTCAAATTCAATTTTTACAATTTTATATTCTACTTGTTTTTAACTCTTTTAGCATAACTAGTAGGAAGTCCTACACACAAGCATCAATGCTTTCGTAGGAAAAATCCAAAACTTGTACCTATTTGTAAGTTCTTAAATAAACCTTATTGGAGATTATTTTGACGTTTACTGCACAGGGTTTGTTGTTTATTTCTCCGGGTTATTTATTGCTTAATCTTTAATTAATAGGTGGTTTAAGAATTTATTTATATTTAAAAAGTGTAAAATGGAAGAGAAAGTGTTAAAAATTAGTATTGTTAACGACTTCTTTATGGATGATTTAAACCATCTACTGTCTGCCGGTTCTAGCGCCAACACGCTCGCGCCGTAAATTGCAGTACTTCGTTGAATTTTAATTTTAAACAAAATGGCTGCATAAATAAATGTTTTTACAAGACAAACACCAAAAAAAGCTTCATAGTGATGGCCATATATTGAGTTAATGTTAAGAAATCAGGATGAAAGGTAAGAACAGAATGTGAAGTGCAAGGTCGTCTAAGCTCCATTTAAAATGCATTGAAAAATTTTATCCAACTATTCTCTTAGGATAGCGTTTTAAATTTCGCGCTCTGATTTCGCCGTTTCACTAATGGACTCTATTGGATGGTGTGGGATGACGTGACGTCAATCGCAAGAGGGTGTTATATTTTTGAACGACAAAAGGTAGGGTGAGAAAACGCGTGGTTCTGTCACTTACCACATTTGCTGTTAATAAATATACGTTGTAGAATTGCTGTTCTATGCTTTGTGGTATTCTAGGTCGAGTACAATACGAATTTGAATAGAAGAGTCATTATAATTACTGGTTGCATATTTGTGGAGGTTCGAAAGCTATTAGCCCCAATCGATTTATTACCACCTTCAACAAGAATTATTGATGAAAATGAAGGAGATGAAGGAGATGCAGAAAATTATGTGGAAAGTTAAGCCAAATTTACAGGACCAATAATTTCAAAGCTTATTTCATATAACACGCCGCACTTGCTTCCTCTCATTTCAAATGAAATTAAGAAAACTTCCAATATAGGAAGGCACCAAATAGATATCGACAAACAGCTATTGGCTGTTTTATAGCTGCTTGCTACTCCGGATTCTTGCAGGTAAATTTTAAATGTATGTATCCGAAAATTTCAAAAAATGAAATTTAAAATTGCTAATATAGATATCTACTTAGAAATTTTCATTTCCCATTTTAATTTTTTTAGATCAGTAGGGGAAAGATTTGATCTTGGCAAGTCTTCCTTACCTGTATCATTCTTTCGGATTGTAAGAGCCTTGAATGCAATGGCATCTAGAAAAATAACCTGGCCATCAGGCGATAAACTGCAAAGGATTATGCAAAAATTTTATAGAATGGTGGGTATTGATGATGTTATTAGACCAATTGATGGAACTTTTATACCCATTAAAGCCCCACAAGAGGATAAGGAAGTTTACGTAACAAGAAAATGCAATCATGCTCTCACTATGCAAGCAATTTGGGACTGAAATTTACAGTTTGCTTACTGCTTTGTTGGATATCTGGATCTGTTCTAGTGACACAAGAGTTTTTCGAAATTCTGATATCTACAAAGCCATCACTGCTAATAAAAATGCTTTCTCTCCCAACAATGAATTTATAATAGGAGACAAAGCTTATCCAATATTTTCGTGGTGTTTGGCTCCTTCTATATATATAGGGGAAATATGAATGCTGCGAAGCATAACTTTAATTTAAGAATCTCCCAAACTAGACAGAATATTGAAAGAGCTTTTGCTTTATTATTCTGCAAGTTTCGTCGATTAAAATTCTTAGATATGAATAGATTTGATTTAATTCCTGCAACAGTCCTAGCCTCGTGTGTTCTGCACAACATGCGTTTGGGCAATGATGATTTACACACAAAAATGAATACATCGAAGAAGGATTACCATTTGTATTAGGAAATGAATTATCAGGCACCAGAACTACCACAAATAGGCCAACAGAAAAGGGACCAGCTTTGCATGCGGCTATTTAACCTTTTAAGCAATTAATTATTATTCTTGTTCATTGCAGTTTATAATTGAAAGCAAAATATTTTATTAAATGTTTATTTAAAAAAAATAGTATTTATTAAATATCAAAATAAAAAACTTATATTTAAGCAAAAAGAACAAAAAGCAAACAAAAATCTGTAACTTGATAAGTAATCCCAGATAGCACACTTCTATGACTCTTCTGAGCGACTATAAATATATAGAATATTCCACGAATATTCCACGAATATTCTAAATATTAAATTTTAAAATTAAATAATCTTAGAATATTCTTTTAAAATATTACATGGATATTTGACAGGAATATTAACTAAAAATTCAGTGAATAGTCCTAGAAATGATTGGTAAGAGAATAATAAAAAGATAGTTATGGGCCGAATTCCTTATTTTACTTGAAATTATGTTTAGAGTAGCGATATGTTACCCATATTTTAATGTCTTATTTGCACTGTCAACAGTGTCCACGACAAATCAGAGAAAATACATTCTCTAGGCGACATACATATATTAAAATGAGTATTAAAACATATAGTATTAAGTTGAGTTTATAATGACAATAGAATTGGCATGTAGTGAAATTCACCTTAAGTCTCTAATCTGTGGAAATTCACACTTATTGAAGTGTCGTGGCATCCGGCGATGGTCGGATTATTTCGAGAATCCACTTACATAATCTTACGTCGACAGCCGATTTGTTGCAACTGTGGCTGCGTACCGCCGTTAAGGATGGGACATCGATGTTAACATCAAAAAAGTATTGGTGCTATCGAATCATCGAACCTGTTACTACTTGTAATAACTAATGTAGTTTTTAAGGGTAAATACCCATTGACAGCGTTGTGCATTAGCGCATGGTGATATTTATATAATATAATAAACAGCATGCATAATAGCTATTCATGTTAAAAGGATCGTAAACTAACGTTGCAAAAATAAACACTTGAAGTAATCAAGAATTGATTAGTGTTTACTTTGGATGTTCCGACGTCACGCCGTTATCTGTGTTCGTAGACACAGGTGGGAGAAGCAAGCGCGCGCCATACGAGACAGCAGTCAAGCGAGATGGAAGGAATCGCAAATGGTAGTTGCGCCCGGTACCAATGCGACATCACGTATTTGCATCCGGCACTACTATTCCCTGCTAGAAATCTCTAAAGCAACCGCCGAAGCCCCCCCAACAGATTATAAAAGTGGATAATCCAGAAGGAGAAAGGCAGTATCTGGTCGTTCGGCCATCAGTTGGGACCAGTACTCCCAGCATCCGAGATGATGCTGACCGCCGACATCCGAACTAGAAGTAACTGATAACTGATTGACCGTTCCGACTTCGCCGTGTGATCAACTGATAGTAACCGTCCTGTAAATTTTGAGTAAGTGCCCGGTGCTTAATTATTGTTATCGCTGAGATATCAACAATTAAACATTATTCAGTCACAACCTGGCTGGCCTATCTTGTTCGTAACCAGTAAGTAGCAATGTGTTCAAGTTCGGGAATTATGGGCGTCTGCTGGTGAAGGTGAGATCGATTTTGGCAAGCCCGTGTGACTTTTGTCTGTAACGAGGCGACATATCGGCGGAAATCGATCGCACCTGGGTAACCGGCGGCCTCTGGTGAAATCCCGAGGGAGAACTGATTTGCGACGTATAAGCTAGCGGCGTTCCCCCAAAGAGATTGCACCCTGGTGCTGCGACGAGAATCTCTCACCGAAGCCCGTCTAGGAGTCAGCGCACCTCGGTGCTACCACGTAGACTCCGAAACGCCAGTAATAATTAAGTTTTGATCGCATGACGAGCCACTAGCGTACTATCAGGATACACCGCGAGAACCGCTTTTTATTTCAATGTAATTAGGTATTTTGTAGATATATTTTACCTTTTTGAATTTAATGTTGTAACGGTGAAATTTTACACTAAAACATTTTTCGGATTTTAATTTATTTAAATTCATATAAGATTATGGTACTTACAACGTGCTAGGAATGTTTGTTATGCTATCTCTAACTTATTTATTCTATTAATGATTAGTTTCTCTCCTTAGCTGCCTTCGCAGTTGTCTTTCGCAGATGCCTCCGCCCCAGCCCTCGGTCATATCTTCTTAGGTCACTGTAGATTTTGTTTCACTTCTAGAATTAGTTACCTTTATTAGTTTATCAGGTTGAATGAGATTTGTTGAGATTTACCTTTTGTATTACCCTGTTTTCTTGTATCTTTGTCACCTAGCTGGATTCTGGATATTGCCTGTATCTGCTGGTTGTTTATTTTGTTCTCGTCATTATTTGATATTTACCCTCTTTCTGATCAATTCTGTGCGCCTTATTGTTCATTTTTCGGACTTTTGTGTTTCATTTAGTTTACGAAATCATTGAGGTAATCTGTCAGACTTTAGGACAACTTTTGGGGTTATGTTTTGATTTTGCGATTTCCCCAGATGTCATGTTTGAAGGTCACCTTCGTTGTATGCTTTTCAGTAGGTCAGTGGCGTACTCATCTATTTCAACTTTCGAAATTGATGCTTTCATTTCTTTATGTCCTTTATTCTCTTTTCTTTCAACTCCAGAGGTTTCCTTAAGGTTTCTATCATCCTTATTATATTTCTGCTCGGAGTTGCAAGTCTTCAGAGCGTTTCTTTCCATCTGTTTATTATTCTGCACCCGGCGACGCCTATGCTTTTTGATGTTGGTTTAGGGAGTTTGGATTTGGATTTTCATAGGTTGATCGCCGCGTATTCTTCACGTGCGCGTTTTTTTCAAAATTTGCAATTTCCGCTAGCCATTCTCACTTCTAGTCCGATTTCGAAGGTGATTGGTTTTGTGTGCTCCGGAGAATTTGAAGTTATTTTTCATAGCCAAGAATTTTGGGATTTTCTCCGGACATATTCCAGACGTCGTTTCAGCCCTAGTTTTGGTTTGTAGGAAGCGTCGTCTACTCCCGATTTGGGGATTTTGGACCGTTTTACCGTCGATTTTAGTTGGAAGTTTGTTGTAAAAAAACCCTCTCGAGGTGAGCACGTGTTTCTTTCTTTTTCTTTCCTTCATTTGTTCAATTCTTATTATTAGTATTGTGTTGCCTTCTTCATTTCTCCTTTCCTTTTTCTTATTTTTTCTTCTAATTTGCCTTTTCGACATTTTAGGGTTTTTTTTTGGGGAACGCTTTTTTTGGTACCTACGTCGTTTTTTTGGTACAGCGTTTTGGACCATGTGCTTTTGGACATTTTCTGAGTAGCCCGTCCATCTGTAAAATCGACCATTGTTACCAGGGCGTTGAGAGTCGCAAGTTACCCGGCGGCCCAGCTGACCATCGATCATCTCTGTAAGGTCAGATAGTTTTTGTCCCCAGTCCGTTTGGAACACCGTGTCCAGCGCAGGCTATGTTCACTCTATCCTGAAAACTCGGACGAAGTACTAGTTACGCTTGACGGCACAAAAGCGCTGATGTAAGGCCAGAGTCCACAGATATGATAAAGTATATGCTCTATGTTTCAATGTGATCTCTGCCGGACTGCCGGTAACCGGTATCTGGAAATTGTTTGGTTCGTGATGCTTCGTGCGCCATTTGCAATTTCTTGGTTGGTGTTGGCGTGTTGTGTTTGCCAGTCGTGTAAAAGTTTGAATTTTCACTCGTTTTTTTTTTCCAAACCACTGATTAGAGAGTGTACCAAGCTTTGAGCAAATTTACTGTTGTTTTTGTGCAAGATTTTTGTGAAACATTTTTTAAAACGGACTTTAAAAGTGGGGTATCAAAAATGTGTTGTGAAGAAATGTGGAAACAACTCTTAACAAAGTGAAAATGCACATATTTCCCTATTGTTATGAGGTTCTTATAAACTTTCGTATATAGCATTGATAATTTCAGCGCCAAAACGAATGCCACTTAACCTCTGCAGTACAGTTCTTCGACTTGGCAAAGCAAACTTTTTTAAGGAATTTGTAGCCTTTATTATTACTGTATAAAACAATTCTTAGTAGGTAATTTATTGTGTCAATGTTACATTATTTATAAAATACATAAATTTAATTTTGAAAATATTTTTATTTAAACATTCCATATATAACATTTTACTTCTACTTAAAAAATTGTTGTATCCTTTATTACTATTTTTATGTTCTTCTAAAAGTAGCAAATACTGGATACAAAAATTTTTATAAGTATAAAATAAAAAGAAATTTCATTATAACTAGGAGCTTATATTCAAATTTCCCGGCGTTTGCGATACTAGCGCTTGGTGCCATAAAGCGTAACTAAACCATTTGGTCCGGCGAAAATACAGGGAGTCGCTTATCTACATAAGTCTCTAATCTATGGTCCAGCGGCTGGCTTGTAAGTTGCGCCCGGCACAGCTTTTTGTGCCAATTTTGTGTTCGTTTTTTTGTGATTTCGCGTCGCCCGTCCGATCGAACTTTCGTCTCCGTTCGGCTAGTTTCATATGTAGATGCCTGGTCACGGCTTGTTGTGGTCACCCTGTTTGTTCTTTTGGACTTTTGTAAAATTTATTCATTTGTTAACTTTGTTTCTTTTGCTCACGTAGTTAAGTAGTTATTTTGTTTAACAGTCATTTAGTCAGTACGTCAATAATTTTGCTTAGTTTTAAATTTCATTTTGATTAATAGTAATATCTTTTTTGTCAAGATTTAGTAACAGTCGATACTCCCGTTTGCGTCTAATTGCATTGTTGTTAGCGTGCGTGTGATTGACCCGTCGGTGCGCAGCGCGTGCGGAGCTCCATTCGCGTCATCGGCGCCTTTTTTTAATTTCCCTTTTTTAGCGCAACGTTAGTACCGGGTGTCTAAATTTCACCCAGGTTTATGTTCATTGTTTTTTTTATATTTATATATAAATTTATTCATTGATAATTAATTTGTTGATATACATTTGTTTTTTGATATTTGGGTATTATATGATTATATACTATTTGACTACGTTTTTTTTTTCTTTTGTTATTTTATTGTACCCTATTGTGTACCAGCGGCTTTTAGGAGTTGTAGTCGCTGTGTGTTGGCTACAGAGGATCAGCCAACAACTCCTTGGCGCCCTTTTCCTGTTTTTAGCCCACCCCATCTTCGGCTTCGAGCATAGCTGCGGCAGGATCCTCCATTGTGGCGTTAGTCTTTTAGGTTACGTCACAATGTATATAGCTAAAGTAATAGAATACATGATATTTTGTTTGCTTTTCAGGGCTTGCGAATATTTAGGTTTTTGATTATTGAGATGGATATTATACCTGTCGTAGAATTACGTTATAGATGATAACAAAGAAATTCTGGTGTGTAATAAAGCAGGTTAGTTTTAGATTTCAAGACTGCTCAGGACTCCGGGAATATTTGCTAAAGTTTATGTTGGGTTTTAGATGATTCGCAGGCTTTTCTAACAGTGCCAGGCGAATTCAGAAAAAAATATAACATTAGATAATAGCTATACGATCGAAGAGGACAATCAAGAGGGAAACACAAACCAAGCGGGTGCTCTAGAGTCTAGAGGATAAAAAATTGTGGTCAAACAGTGAAGTTATACTATTTTTAATAAACGAAATACAATATTTGCAGAAGGAATTTGAATCAGGTTTGAAGAAAAATGTGTGGCAAAAAACTTCTAAACGCCTCACAGCCAACTTTAAGAAGCCGTTCACAGAAATCCAGTGTGACTCAAAGTGGAAGAGTTTGAAGAGAACGTACAAAAGTGTCTTAACACATAACAAAACTTCTGGTAATAAGATAAGGTATCGGGAGTTTTTTATGTAATACATAATTTATTTTATGCATAACAAACCGGAAATTGAGCCGGTCGCTACATGTAGTAGCACTAATGGTTTACGTATTGCGAAACCCCAGAAACAAGAACAAGACCATCAAGACAATAATGAAGAAAAGTCAGCAGATCATCAGCCAAAAAGTAGTTTTTACAAAAAAAGGAAAGCAAATCAGTGCTTCGAAAATGCATGCAGAAAAAATGCAAAGAATGGATCGATTCAATGACTGAAAAGATTGAAAAGATGTAAAAAAGCCCAATAGAAGTCTAATCGAACATGTTACGTATATTTTTTGTTTTGTTTGATTTATGAAGTTGAAGCACATAACGTGGTTTAAGATTTTCTACATTTTTCTAGTACTCTGTGTAAAATGTTTTGGTTGTTATTGATAATTGTGTTGTGTTTATTAATTAAGTTTAATAAAAAATATTTTGTGTTCTTACATTTAAATGAAATGGCTGCTGTTCTACCTCAACCCTCCTATATCCTACCAAAATAAAAATATTTTTGTATATATGCAATATTTACATATTATATATTATTATTGGCCACAAGAAAATTTGGTAGGTATTTATAAAGTGTTCAGAATTTTATTATAAGCCGCATTAGTTTTCGTTATAGACAGTCACAGATTATAGGTAAAAAATAAGACAAAAGAATTGTGTGTACCTAACTATTTAATTTCTTAATTGGCAATGCATTTGGAATATTGTTCCTTTTAACGATAATTGCAGCATTAACAGCTGAATATGTTGGCTACGAATCCCAAAATAAAGGTCAGATATTTTAAATAATGTGCATATAGTCATGTATACATTCAAGAACCTCATTTTATTGTCACACACTCCTTGTAATAATACCCTATGAAAACTTTTTCTACTAATATATGAATGATGATTTTCTTTAGGTTTATTAATGCGAATGTGACTTCCATCTATCACACCAACGACACCTAAAATACAGTAATACAGTAATTTGTTTTATAGGTAACACTCTAGATTAGGGCATCTACCTGGAAAGCCCTTACGTCGAAATCTGAGTTCAATTTCCATCTGTCTCTCTCTTGATGGTCATGAAATGATCTTACATTGTCTATTAAGTTGTAATAATACTTTACAGGTCTGATAAAGAATGTCCCAAACAAGTAGATTTACTTATACCAAACCTATCAGCGACTGACCTATTAAAGAGTTTTGTTACAACATTTTGTAATGTTTAGGAACCATATTATACATGGTCATCGGCTGTTATAATGCTGTGTTCTGAGTGTATTTCTACCCAACATTTTACTGCCCTTCGTCTTCACTAGCATCATTTTTGGATGACGATGATGATGAAGAGCAGCAGAACAGTTTTTGCTACCATACTTACCGAAAACTTTCTAAATTTCCCAAACACCAAATGGTTATCATTAGTTCTTTCTCCATTACCGTTCTTGGATACCCTTGATATTGCAAATTATAAACTTTATATATCTTAATTAAAACAGTTTCAAAAGTCTCTGGATTCAATCGAAAATGTTAGAATTGGCAGTCACTGAAATTTGGTACAGTCCCTTCTGCATAATTGTTGCATTTTTCTATAACAATTACCTCTTGTATTCACTGGGATGGAATTTTGCTTATAAAAATGTTGACACAGGAGGAAATAGAAGTGAAATTTTTCGATGTAACAAAGTTAAAAAACGAGGAGAGCAATGCGCTGCAGGTGTGTACCTACATTATCCCTCTATTACAAGTGAAGTACCTACATACATTTATACCTATCTAACCTGGCTCATACGTGCAATCACTACATAGTATAAAACAAAGTCGCTTTCTCTGTCCCTATATCCCTATGTATGCTTAAATCTTTACAACTACGCAACGGATTTTGATGCGGTTTTTTTTAATAGATAGAGTGATTGAAGAGGAAGGTTTATATGTATAATAACATCCATTAAATAGTGGAGAAATACTTTTATTTTTGAGGTTTCTAATGTGATGTCGTAAATAATTACATTTTTTCCGCTTACATTGCAAACGCAGGCTGAACCCTACGAGATTTATCAAAATAATGTACTAAGTATTGTACACATTGAAAAGGTCTACAGAAAACTCCGCGATGGTATATGTCTATCTCTTATGGATATCCCACAATAACATTTTTTTGTCATTTACTTTTTACGACAAATAATGGCTAATTTTCGAAGCGATTTTAACCAATACAGCATTAATCCTTATCCAATTAAATACCTTAAATACATTGTTGATTTAATATAGAGAAATGAGAGAAATTCAGTTTTCGAGAAAAATCGTTTCTAACTGCAAAGATACGCGCATAGGAAAATTATTGAAGTTGGCCGTGAAACAAACAAATTTTTGTTAGCATCCACGATAAAATACAAACGATTCTTGACTTAAACGTCAAAAATACTGCTGAGGTATTTCATTTAAAAAAAATAACTGAATAGAATAGGTATCTTTTGTTTTTTATGATTATTGATTATCATTTGTGTAAGAGCAAAATTAATCTATATAAATAAAAATCCATTGCCGCATGTATGTAAGATCATCACTTGAGAACGGCTCGACCGATTTGGCCGATTTCTTTTTTGTTGTGTTCGTAATTGTCAGGACAAGGTTTGTATGAAAGAAAATTTTGGAAAATCCACCGGGAAAGACGAAAATTTGGATGGTAAAAGTTTGTATGAAAATCTGTTTGACAAACAAAAATGTGACGTTCAGTTTGACAGTTCTAAAAATTCAATTGTCAGTGTGTTATCGGTGGTGATCATGTATTTGGTGTTTCTTTGGAAAAAATGCCACCAGTGAGGCGTCGAAATATCGGTCGGCGTACGCGCAATGCAAGCCAACTACATACATGATCGTCGAGTCAATGAGACTGACGAAGAGCGTAGACAGCGTTTGCAGCCAAGTCGAATAAGAATTTCTCAAGCCTCAAGCGCGATCCATTATGACTCCGGAACAACGGATACAGTCGAGTTCGACGCGCTCAGTTGGAGCTTACGCACAAAATAATTTGGAACGTCAACAAAACAGAGGCCGAGGCATTAGGGAACGAAAAATTGGAAAAGTTGCCCGGAGAATTGGAAAATTCGGGAAAAACTGAAAGTGCTTTTTTCTATGGGATTTTTGTATGATATGGATATGCGTAAGTCGGGAAATTTGGGCAAACTGTAAAAATCATAATTTTGGAAAATCCACCGGAAAATTTGAAAAGTGCTTAACGGCTGGACCGATTTGGCTGATTTTTTTTGTTGTGATCGTAATTGTCAGGATAAGGTTTGTATCTTTGTATGAAAGAAAATTTTTGGAGAATCCACCGGAAAATGTGAAAATTCAGTAAAAACTGAAAGTGCTTAATGGTTTAACCGATTTGGCTCATTCTTTTCAAAAATAAGGTTTTTAAGGAACGAGAAATTGGAAAAGTTGCCCGGAAAATTGGAAAATTGAAAAGTGCTTTTTTCTATTGAATTTTTGTATGAGATGGATAGGCGTAAATCGGGAAATTCGGACAAACTGTCGAAATCATAATTTTTTGTATGCACTCGCGATCATAACTGACGATAGGAACGACATATTTGATTGAACATAAACGTAATCAGAAAAATGTTTCACATTGAATAAACGATTTGGTTAATGAATCAAAAGTTCAATACGAAAAGTAATTTTAGGCAGGACAACGTCTGCCGGGCCCGCTAGTTATTAATATTTGATACTAAAAATATATACTTAAAGTATGTAAAATTCTGGAGCTGATAGACCGCTTTGTTTTGGTTTTAATAGCGAAATATTCAACGCTCGGTTGTTATGAAATGATTTATCCTGTTTTCTTATTTGATATCGTGTATTCAGTGAGCTGGGGTCGGCTGGGTCGAATTGTTTAAATATTCTGACAGTTCTCCAAAACGAATGTTTAATTTTTACTAATTTGCTAAATTGTGCTTTCACATTAATTTGCAAGGAATCTAGGTGAGTTTATTCACTAAGCGTCTTAACTCTATTGTAGTATTCTTGCATGTTTTATGCGATTTATGTTAATTAAATTCCGATTAGCGACTGCTGATTAATTTATGGAAAATAGATATTCGTATGGGTGTGGTTTATTTTGTAAACGGTATTTAACAGAGAGAATGCATCGCCCTTTGTGACCATTGCATTCTTCGTAAGTACCAGTAGTAATACGAATGTCCAAACTCTAGTAGCTGAAGAGACCTCAATGCGTGTACAGCCCTTTGAGCTCATTGCACACCTTAGTACTAGCTGTTGAGTGAAGTAAAGCATTGCGTGTTCAGCCCTTTGCATAGAAGGTTGGTCCTGGAGAGGGCAGAATGCGTGTCTAGCCCTTACTGCCCATTGCACCCCTCAGTACCATCGCTTGATAACCAAAACCTTTGAGCTCATTGTACACCTTAGTGCTAGCTGTTGAGAGAAGCTAAGCAGAGATAGCGCATTGCGTGTTCAGCCCTTTGCGTAGAAGGTTGGTTCTGGAGAGGGCAGAATGCGTGTCTAGCCCTTACTGCCCATTGCACCCCTCAGTACCATCGCTTGTTAATCATAAAAGACGATCTACTTAAATTACTAGCTGTAGAGAGAAGCTAAGCCGAGATAGCGCATTGCGTGTTCAGCCCTTTGCGTAGAAGGTTGGTTCTGGAGAGGGCAGAATGCGTGTCTAGCCCTTACTGCCCATTGCACCCCTCAGTACCATCGCTTGTTAACCATAAAATACGATCTACTTAAACGTTGCGAGTTCTACCCTTCGTTTCCAAATTCGACCATGAATATTATACAATCATACGATTACATTGTAACACTCTCTGGCAAATATGAAGTTAAATGATAATTAAGAATTTATAATGGGGCACGGACGCTTACTGCGGTTTTCTTTATTTCTAGAATGGATCCAGTTATGCTGACACCTATGCAGACGCCCTTAGTTTTCGACACCTCTGTATTTTGGGAAGTTTATAAATTTAGTTTTAAACTATTGTTTCATTTAGTTTTGTATTTAATATTTTGTTTACTTTGGTTCGTTAATTAAATTTATCTCATTACTATTATTACTTTGATTTTTGATTTTTATTGTCCTCTCACATTTGCTTCTAAATGGTAAGTATTTAGATATTTTTTACTGCGACACATACTTATAATATGTCAATTTGTGCATAGGTAATCATACATATAGAACTGAGTAAATTTTGTACAGAAATTATAAAGTCATGTCTGGAAGACGTCGTCGTTCGAACATAGGTCGTAGTACAGTGAATGCCAGAAGAGTACGTTCAGCAAGAGATGAAGAATCGTCAACGGAACGTGAGGCTCACCTCAGTCAGGCTCGGGATAGATATAGAGCTGAGAGAGAGAGAGAATCTTCAGTAGAGCGTGAGGTTCGCCGCAGCCGGGATAGAGATAGGCATACGGTTCAGAGGGACAGAGAATCATCAGTAGAGCGTGAGCGCGTGAGGCTCGACTCAGTCAGCTTCGGGATAGATATAGAGCTGAGAGAGAGAGAGAATCTTCAGTAGAGCGTGAGGTTCGCCGCAGCCGAGATACAGAGAGCCAGAGAATCATCAGCTCGAGTTACTAATTCATGGGTAAATAAAGAAAATTCTGCCATGAATTACGATCCTTCGATTTCTTACAAGGACGATCGTATAGTATCAATAGGTACTATGTCAGTAGTGTGTGAACATTGCTTGGCATTGAAATTCAAGGACGAATCGAAAGGCATGTGTTGCTTACAAGGAAAAGTCAAATTAGAAGAAATTCTCCCTCCACCTGAACCACTTCACTCTCTTCTTACGGGTGATCATCAGAAATCCAAACAATTCATGCGCAATATACGCCGTTATAATAACGCATTTCAAATGACCTCTTTTAAGAGTAAGCAAGTCGTTGAGCGTGGGTTCATGCCTACATTTAAAATTCAAGGGCAAGTGTACCACTTAGCTGGGAGCTTGCTACCACTTCGACCCGATGATCACAAATTTCTGCAAATATATTTTATTGCAGATCCAGATACACAAGCATCTACGCGGTGTTCAAGTGTTGCACAGCCAATTGATAGAGATTTGATTAGATCTCTCCAAGATATGTTACATTCTCATAATTGCTACATACAGTCTTTCAAAACTGCGATTGAGAGTGTTCCAGCAGATACTCCTGACTTTAATGTCGTAATCCATGCAAATAAAGTTCCTGTTGGAGAACACAGAGGACGATACAATGCATAGTCGTGATGATAATTTGCAAAAAATTTCAGAGTTACACAGATCTTATGACAGCTTACAATATCCGTTGATGCTATGTCGTGGAGAAAATGGTTATGCCATTAATATTTCTCAAGTTGACCCAATCGGTGGTACACCTCTACGTAAAACAGTGTCATGTATGAACTACTATTGCTACCGTATAATGACAAGACGTAACAATTTCAACACTTTGCTTAGATATGGAATGTTAACAAACCAATACTTGGTAGATCAATATGCGAAAATTGAATCTGAGAGATTGGCCTACATCCGTAATAATCAAACTAAATTGAGAGCCGAAAATTACGTTCATCTTCAGGATGCTTTACAGGCGAATGAACACCGCAACTGCATTGGGCAGTTGGTTATACTACCTTCATCATTCACAGGTCGACCTCGATATTTACACGAAAAATCGCAAGACGCCATGACTTACGTCAGAAATTACGGCAAACCTGATTTATTTATAACTGCAACATGTAACCCAAATTGGCCGGAAATCAAAGAAAATATTAACACCAATTTAACTCCACAAGACAGATACGATATAGTTAACAGAGTCTTCCATTTAAAAGTACAGAAACTCCTGCACCTCATTAACAAGTCTCATATATTCGGTCCGCCGCGCTGTCATATGTACACAATAGAATGGCAGAAACGTGGCTTGCCACATGTACACCTGCTGGTGTGGTTAGTGAACAAAATTAGACCAAACCAAATTGACAGGGTTATTTCAGCTGAATTACCGGATAAAGATGAAGATCCTATCCTGTACGAAATCGTAAAGAAACATATGGTACACGGCCCTTGCGGGACTTTAAACCCGAATTCTTCATGTATGCGAGATTCTAAATGCAGCAAAAAATTTCCGAAGTCGTTCCAAACTCAAACAAGTACTAGCGATGACGGATATCCCAAATATCGTCGACGATCGCCAGAACAGGGTGGGCAAAATGCTACCGTCCGAAACCATGATATTGATAACCGATGGATCGTTCCCTATAATCCGCTCCTTTTGAAAATTTTTGATGCCCATATCAACGTAGAGTTGTGCAATTCAATAAAGTCAATCCAATATGTTACTAAGTACATTAATAAAGGCAGTGATCAAGCCACTTTCAGCATACAATCACCAAAAGAAGTGGAAAAATATCAGTCTGGACGTTACATCTGCAGCTCTGAAGCTGTATGGAGGATTTTATCATTCGAAGTGCACGACCGGGCTCCCACAATTGTCCACCTTGCAGTTCATTTAGAAAATGGACAAAGAGTATATTTCACTGAGAACAATATACAAGAAGTTGTTAATAACCCGCGGGATACAACATTGACAGCATTCTTCAAGTTATGTGCTCAAGATCATTTCGCGAAAACACTGACATATGACAGAGTTCCAAGTTACTATACATGGAACCAGAGTTCTAAAACTTTTCAACGGCGAAAACAAGGTACTGCGGTTGATGGTTTCCCCGGAGTAAAAAAAACGGATGCTCTTGGTAGAGTCTACGTGATTCATCCCAACAACAGCGAATGCTTTTATCTGAGAATGTTACTGTATATTGTAAAAGGCCCGACATCCTTTGCACACCTAAGAACTGTACAAGGTGTTGTTTACAATACTTATCAAGCAGCATGCAAAGCTATGGGGCTCTTGGAAGACGATTCTCACTGGGAAAACACATTATCAGAAGCAGCTGTTTGTAGTTCAGCTACATCATTAAGATATTTATTTTCCGTCATAGTAGCGTTTTGTCAAGTAACTGATTCTGTTAATCTATGGAATAAATTTCAAGAAAATATGGCCAGTGATATTCTGATTCGGCGACGGCGAGAGTTAAACTCAGATGATGTACAATATGATCAAAACATATTTGACGAAGCATTATTTGAATTGAACAAAGTAGTGCAATTACTTTCGGGTAAATCGATCAAGGATTTTGGGCTGCCGATGCCAGCTAATACTACTAACTCAGATTTAACTAACAGTGCCGAATACACAAGAGAAACATCATACGATCAAACGAGACTTTTACAAAATATAGCTCAAGATGAGCCACGATTAAACATCGATCAGAAAAAAGTATTCACTGCATTACTATCAACAATTGATAACAATGAAGGGAAATTGTTTTTCCTTGATGCCCCAGGAGGTACAGGAAAAACATTTTTAATCAATCTGCTTTTAAAAAAAGTGAGATCTACGGGAAAAATTGCGTTAGCTGTTGCGTCATCCGGCATTGCCGCTACGCTTTTGGAAGGAGGCCGAACCGCACACTCTACATTCAAGCTCCCGCTGAAAATCGCCACATATGATAATAACAGCGTCTGTAGTGTTTCTAAACCAGTGGCGTAACGAAGGGTATGCCCTGTTATGCGGTGCATACGGGCCCAACACCTAGGGGGGCCCTTGACCACACCGACCCGACCGTACCTCTAAAAGAGCCTCGAATCGAATTTCTCCTGGGCTCGATCCTGGGTTTGATTAGTTGTAATATAATAATTATACATTTAACTATGTTCTTTTTTTGCTTCTAATTGTATCCCCTTTTGTCGTGTCCTGTTATGATTTTAATTGTTTTGCGTCCTTCTTATCAAAGACCCCGACTATGGTATTCAAAGCGTGGGACCTCGCTTTTTGGCTCACCACTCCGTACACTTTTTCTAACTCCAGAAATGCTGTTTAAGGATTAAGGTTAATGTGTTCTATTTAACAACTGACGTAGTCATACAGCAACTTGAAAACCGTTTCAAAAGTTTCCATGGACTTAAAAATATATTTGGATTTCTACAACCCAAACATTTTCTTAGAATAAAAGACAGCGAAATTGTAGATTGCTATGACAGGATACAGTTAAAATATTCGGAAGCAGTTAGTAAAAAATGTTAATTTCAGTTTGTTAATGCGGTTTCAATGGTGAAAGACCTTATCAATTAAAAAACATGTGAGAGACTTAAAAAATACGGCTTTCTAGAAAGTGACTTTCCAGAAGTGCTAATCTGTTTACTTTTATTTTTGACTCTTCCCGTTACAACTGCAACCGCAGAAAGGTCATTTAGTAAACCAAAAATTACTTGAGAAATTCGACTAGTCAAATTCGCCTACAAGACCTTTCTGTTCTAGCAATTGAGCATACAGCTGCATCGGCAAAGAATACCAAAGACTTAGTTGAGGGCTTTGCTAATAGTAAGGCCAGAAGAAAATAATATTTTAGTTATTAAGATGGTTATAGTTTGAAAATAATTTTAATACATACGTTGGTTTTTATCTGGGTTTTATTTTATTTGTATTTAGCAGTGAAATCAAGAAAAAATTTTTTATCTATTATGTTGCTCCTAATTTTGAAACCTCGCATTCAAAATATTTCTATAACACGGGGGAGGGGCATACTAAGCAGTTTTGCATACGGGCCCTGTCATCCTTTGTTACGCCACTGTTCTAAACAGAGCAATACAGGAAAATTGATGCGTGACTGCTCATTAATAGTCTGGGACGAAGCTACCATGTCAAACAAGACGTCTGTGGAAGCACTGGATAGGACAATGCGCGATTTGCGCAACAAAAATTCACCTATGGGTGGATGTACAATTCTGTTCTCAGGAGATTTCCGTCAAATCCTACCAGTTGTGACTCGAGGAACACGTGCTGACGAAATAAATGCTTCCCTAAAAAGATCCAACCTTTGGCCACATGTCAATAAATTAGAGCTTAAAACTAATATGAGGGTTTCGTCATCTTCACGTGAGAACAGGCTATTTCCAGAGATGCTGCTAAAAGTTGGCAATGGAGAGTTAACACAAAGTGAGGGAAGGATTAACCTAGAAAACCTTTGTGTTTTGATAGACAACATCCAAGAGTTAGTCAACAATGTCTATCCTGACATTGATAACATAAGTTATAAGACAATATCTTGGTTTAAAGAAAGAGCGATTATGTCACCAACTAACGAACAAGTAGATAAGGTAAATAACTTGATTCTTTCAAAGATTGATGCGCAGACGAAAATATACTACTCGGTCGATACTGTTCTCGATTTGGAAGAAGCTGTTCATTTTCCTACAGAATTTCTAAACTCTTTGAACCCGTCTGGACTCCCTCCTCACAAAATGGTGTTGAAAGTAGGTTGTCCTGTTATTTTATTAAGAAACCTGAATCCACCTAAACTTTGCAATGTCACGCGTTTGCTGGTAAAATCAATGAAAACTTTCATAATAGAGTGCACAATACTCACAGGATGTGGTACCGGAGAAGATGTATTGATTCCCCGAATCCCTCTGATACCATCGGATTTACCCTTCCAATTTAAACGTTTACAGTTTCCGGTAAAGACATCTTTTGCAATGACCATTAATAAATCGCAGGGTCAAACCTTCAACGTTGCAGGCTTAGATTTGAGCGTTGACTGTTTTTCACATGGCCAACTGTATGTCGCTCTTTCAAGAGTAACCTCTAGAGAAAACATGTTTGTATTGTCTAATGACAAGAAAGCTGTGAACGTTGTATATAAAGACATTCTGTAATATATTAATTGTTGTAAAAATAAAATAAATAGGTAAAAATGTAAAAAGTAAATAAGTAAAAATGTAGTGTATGAATTTAGATATTCAAAAGATAGTAGGAAATCTTCATGGTATAGGGATTGTTTTACTCCAAATTTAACGAGTGCGGGCCTCGGGCAGTAATGAATAAATCAAAACTACTGGATCGATTTTAATCATTTTTTCAGTGAGTGACATAGGCTATATATTTTATACCCGTGCGAAGCCGGAGCGGGCCGCTAGTGTAATAATAATTGTTACAAGAGTCAAAAGTAAAATGTCCAAACCAAAAAAGTTTCTTGATATATTAAATAAAAAGCAAATGTCATTACCAAGTAATACTGAGCTTAATAATTACTTGGCTTCATTAAGAAAAGCAAAATATTGATCCAATGTTATGAGCCTTGGTGAGTTGGAAAATTTTTGTTTAGAAAATTCAAAAGTTCCTGATGATGTAGATGCGGAGTTTGTTGTTTCCTACCAAGTGGTATATATGAAGAACAGCCTTTCTTTCGATTTTATTTGTTTCCACTAAAAACTTGTTGAAGTTGTCCTGTGACGCTAAGCACATACATTCTCATGCGACATACAAATTGGTGTGGCAAGGTTTTCCTGTATTATTATTGGGAACTACAGATCGAGATCGAATGTTTCATGTTTTTGAGCTAGCGGTTTGCAGCAAAAAAGAAACCGAAGATTTTATATTTTTGTTTAAAGCAATAAAATCTGCGGATCAGGATATATTTCAAAAGTCAATTGGTCCAAAATACCTCATTTGTGATGCCGCTAAAAGCATCCAGAATGCCTTTATAAATGTATTTGATTAGGATGTTACTATCATAATGTGTTGCGCACATATGAAAAAATGTGTCCAAAAGAAAGCAGAGAAATTGGTGTATCCAAAGGGGAAACGAAATAAAATATTAAAAGAATTATTACTACTGAGAAAAAGTAAAGAGGTTTTTGTTTGTTGTAAAATGGGAGGGCGAACAAAAAATGTATGGAATATTTTCAACACGAATGGTTAGAAAGTAACCCAAACTAGTTCGAAGGTGTTGCAAAGCTGGTTCCATCTACAAATAATCCCTTGGAATCCTTTAACCGAGTGATTAAAGATGAGAACACTTTACGGGAGAGATTGCCTTTATCTCGGTTCGCAGTTGTTCTCGAGGAATACATAAATACCTTGTCTCTTCAGTACACTGCAAATGTAAAAACATGTATGCAGTTCATACGCTAAACTTAGATGTATGGACCAAAGCTTATCAATGGGTTAATGAAAAAAAGAAGATTGCCTCACATGTTACAGTCGAAGGCTGTGTTTATTTCATTCCTGCTGGCCAAAGTAATGAAGTCGAAGATCTAGAGGAAACTCAAAATGCGAGGTTTTCCACTTTTGGAGAATTTAAAACTTGCGTTCAACATTTGGACTACTAATTTTCCAAATGATTCAAACAACTGGATTGAAGGCACTTTCAATTGCACATGATTTTTCAAAAAAATAATTTGTAAGCACGTAGTGAGTATTGCAATAAGGCTGAAATACGCAACCCCGCCCTCTGAAGTCAAATCAGTTCGAATTGGAGCTAAAAGGCGACGTGGCCGACCATCCAAAGTAAGACAGGCACTTCTTGTCCAATAGGTTATTTCGTATATAGGTACAATTGTGCGCAGCAGATTATCACCACTACTTCATCATTACCTACCGGTAGGGCGTTTTTCTTCATTAAGTTGTGTTTTGTTATTGTTTAATTTATATTGTTCTTTACATGTTTTTGTTTTTATATGAAACTAGCGGCCCGCTCCGGCTTCGCACGGGTATAAAATATATAGCCTATGTCACTCACTGAAAAAATGATTAAAATCGATCCAGTAGTTTTGATTTGGATAAGGATTAATGCTGTATTGGTTAAAATCGCTTCGAAAATTAGCCATTATTTGTCGTAAAAAGTAAATGACAAAAAAATGTTATTGTGGGATATCCATAAGAGATAGACATATACCATCGCGGAGTTTTCTGTAGACCTTTTCAATGTGTACAATACTTAGTACATTATTTTGATAAATCTCGTAGGGTTCAGCCTGCGTTTGCAATGTAAGCGGAAAAAATGTAATTATTTACGACATCACATTAGAAACCTCAAAAATAAAAGTATTTCTCCACTATTTAATGGATGTTATTATACATATAAACCTTCCTCTTCAATCACTCTATCTATTAAAAAAAACCGCATCAAAATCCGTTGCGTAGTTTTAAAGATTTAAGCATACATAGGGATATAGGGACAGAGAAAGCGACTTTGTTTTATACGATGTAGTGATGAATATAAATTTATTTGTATTATTATTACCGCCCGTTTATTAATTTCACTGATTGTTTATTAATTTTATTTACCGTTTATTTTACTGGCCGTTTATTAATTTACTGACCGTTTATTAATTTTACTGACCGTTGTTTATTTTACTGGCCGTTTATTAATTTTACTGACCGTTTATTAATTTTATTGACCGTTGTTTATTTTACTGACCGTTTATTAATTGTACTGACCGATTATTACTTTTATAGACCGTTTCATATTTTACTGATCATTTATTAATTTAACTGACTGTTTTTTAATTTGTCGATCGTTTATTATTTTCACTGACCATATATTATCATTCCGACCCTTTGACATAAAATAGTGGAAAAGTGTACTGTCCATAAAATTGAAATACCTACTGATAATTTAATTTGTACCCATAATTATTACAGTAATGTTTTTGTTATTAGTAGTATTCACTGTTTGGAAGTTAGTTACAGAGTGCGAGAATTTTTTTTTTACATTAAGGTCATAGTTAGTTGTACCATGTTGTTGTTTACTTTACATTAAAATTACATAAAAAGTTCTGTTATATTTTGCTGGCCAAATTAAAATAATAATAATAATAATATCTCTAGGATTAAGATGTAAGAGACTGTGGTTAAATAATCAATTCAAGAATCAATTGTACCCCTAACCACATAAAATACTATATACGCATTTCGGCAGCTAAGCTGCCATCTTCAGTAGCAGGGAAAAACCTATAGTAATAAAAATAGCAATAACAACATTAATGAAAAAAAAAAAAAGATACAGAAATGATACAGAAATTGCCTTCCTTAATAAAGGTTTAAAATTTAATTTGCCTTTTCGAAAATCGCCGGTTATGGATATGGTAGCGGGTATTGAGAGTTCTGTTCAGAAATTGGATAACTTGGATAGGAACTTTATTAGGAGCGCATGCAAAATACAAATTACTAAGAACATAAAGGATAATAAATATAAAAGTAAGAGCACAGTGAAAAACAATCACTATTATAGTATCGTTGAAGGACTCAGACAAAAAGATTGTTTTTATTTGAAAGCGGACAAGGGAAATAAGATTGTGGTATTAGATAAAGCAGATTACTTCAATAGAGTGGATTGAAGGATGGTCCATACAAAGAGGTTAAGAAAAATCCATTGCCAAAATTGGTCAGTTCGGCTAAGAATGCCATGAAAGATTGCCCAAATCTTATTACCCCCCAAAACAAATTTAGGTTGAGTGTGTCTAATCCTGTAGTTCCCAAGATGTATGTCCTTCCTAAGATTCATAAACCAGGTAGATTGGTGAGACCCATCATTTCCGGTATTAACTCGCCAACCTGTCTGCTTTCTAAATGGCTAACGAAGGAATTCACCGCATTGCCCACAGCTCCGGAAAGTTTTTCAGTTGTGAATTCGTTGGAGTTTATTAATAAAATTAAAAATATAGTACTTGATGAGGGTGAGGTGTTGGTTTCTTTCGATGTTGTATCGTTGTTTCCAAGTGTACCTATACCTACCACGCTTGCATATTTGGAGGAGCTACTGACTGAAAATGAAGTGGACAGAATTGTAGTGGATGAATATTTAAAATTGGCCTCATTATGTATGTCCCAGAATTGTTTTCAAATTAATGGTAAGTTTTTTGAACAGCAGGAAGGGACTGCTATGGGCAATAGTTTATCTCCGTTTTTGGCTAATCTGTTCATGAGTAGGTTTGAAGTGTTGTTTAAAAGAGATAGTAAGTACTTCCCTCGAGTATGGTTGCGTTATGTGGATGACGTGTTCGCTGTTTTTGATACCAAGAGGAGTAGAATTGAGGATTTTTTAGATAATTTAAATTCACGTTATAATAGTGTGAAATTCACTTTTGAAATGGAACAAAATGGTTCAATCCCTTTTTTGGATGTCTTGGTTGTTAGGAACAGCATTGGCGGATTGGAATTTGATGTGTATAGGAAGGATACTAATATAAGTAGGTTAATTGTGAATGATTCACAACATTCAATACAACATAAACTTTCGGCTTTGCACTTTCTGGTCAACAGATTGTTGTCATTTCCTCTGTCAAAGGTAAGATATCAAAAAGAGTTAAAATATATAAAAGATGTTGCGATTCATAATGGGTACACGACTGTCTTAGTTGATAGATTGATAAGCAGAATTAGACACAAAAAGTTTGTTAAGGATTCCACGACTTTCTCCATGTCACCTATTGAGAATAAGAAATATGTTAAAATTCCGTATAGTTTGGCACATACCAGAGGCTTGGAACCTATTTTTAAGTCGCAAAATTTATGTGTAGCATATACCGCTAAGAATACCATCAAGCAGCTGTTGGGAAATCCCAAGGATAAAGTAGAGGACAAGCAGAAGTCAGGAATTTATGAAATAAAGTGTAGTAGTTGTGACAAGAGTTATATTGGGCAAACAAGGCGTACAATCGTCACTAGGTTTAAGGAACATATGGCACATTTTAGATATAATAGGATTGAGAAGTCAAGTGTTGCCCAACATATCTTTGATACCGGCCACCCTGTACATGAGAAGGATCTTCGGCTTATGAGGTCGGTATCGGACAATAGGGAATTAGACGCTTATGAGAGTATGATTATTCGCAAGTATGAAGGTAAACTTATTAATTCAGATTTAGGTCCAATTTCTGATTCCGTATTGTTAGATGTCGTTAATGTGTAGGCGTGTAGGGTTTAACCAGAAAAATGAAAGGGTGCAGGGGTCAAGGTCTTCTTTATTGCAGTTTACTGTAGTTATTTGCTAGCCCATATAAGCCATGGACCTTCGAGGTTATTTGGTAATATGGGATTCATTTTCTCTTTTTGTTTCATTCAAGTCAATTATCCTGAAGATAGGATATTTTAATTGAAACTGCAGTAAAGATGGCAATGGCAACCTTTTTGTACATTTGTGATAGTGAAAATAAGAATAGAGTGGTATAAAAATGAGCGTATGCCCGGATATTGAATTTTCTATCCTAGTGTGATTAATGTTGATGTCACAAGTAACGTCAGTGCTACGTCACTTTAAGTATATATTGGGGATTTTCTCCGTGCGGAGTTCATTCTAACTTGAGAGCTGATCGAGTGCACTTCGATTCTTTCGGAGTGGTGAGCAGAGAATACCTGACCTATATTATTGTTATTGTCACTATCATTGTTTCACATCATCATTATTGTTGTTATTGCTATTGTCATATATATAATTGTTTTTTTTTTTTCATTAATGTTGTTATTGCTATTTTTATTACTATAGGTTTTTCTCTGCTACTGAAGATGGCAGCTTAGCTGCCGAAATGCGTATATAGTATTTCAAATTTTATGTGGTTAGGGGTACAATTGATTCTTGAATTGATAATATCTCTACTCACTTCTACTAACCCTAAGGTTAGCCCCAGAAGCTAAGCTTGTGCGGGACGGAGGAGGCGGCATATTACTATTGGCCGCAGGTGCGTCACAGGAACGACCTACAGTTGTTAGTACTCTACCCACCATTTAGTGCTAGAATGAGGAAAACCAGGAAAACCTCATTAGGTAAAGCTGGATAGGTGATCCAAGGCGCGCCCTAGCCACAGCGCAGAAATGGGTCACCCATCCATAGCCAAACCGCGGGCACTGTTGGTGAGCATTAACGACTACTCACTCGCGCATGCCAGCAAGATCCCACGGCCTAGATATAGGTAGATAGGTAAAAAGTAATAATCGGAACAGGTTATGGGCCCAGGGCAGTAAGGACAGACTGGTCAGTAAAATAAGTGAATATCTGTGAAAAAATTAAAATTTGTTGGGTTTAAAAACGAGTAAAATTGCGAACACAGTAGAAATATCTGCTATAGAAAAGCTAATAGACCAGGAAACATTTCAATTTTGAAAGTTCCAAATCACAGTAATGTTCAAAGCACATGGCTTGTTTGAGGTGGTAAATGATGAGAAAAGATATGAAAATTTGGTTAAAGATGAAGTAATTATAAAAACTTACAAACTTACAAAAACTTACAATGGTACAATTGGCTGAGAAATGTTAATCAAAGCAGAACACACACCTACCATTTTATCTAAAATAAATCTGCCAGCTGATGACACATTACATGTCATAGTTATTGGTAACGTTCCTTTAAAAATTCGGAAGTTATTTTTTAACATACCTATTACAACCTATTACGACGTTCTCGGTTCGGGCCCCTAAATATACACCCGTATCCCTCGATCTCACTTATTGGGACACGCTGTATATTTAAGAGGATCTGGACGTTCGCTTATGAACGTGTTCTGCGTTGTATCACAGACGAAATTAACTTACAGACGGCTCATCTATGCAGTAAATTCGTTGCGCGAATTTGGAAACAGACCGAACCGCCATATTGCTTTTCTCCAACTGTAATCTATTAGTTTCGCTAGCTACCGATTGATGTCGCTCGTCTCTCATCTAAATATTAACACCGCTAGTGCAAGTTTTTACAAATAGGTAATCCGACTTTCCTACTTCAACCAATTTTCTATTCTTGCCGTATTTTCAACACATAAAAATGCCAGAAAATAAATAAAAGTAGCAAGACTACAGGCAGCTGACTTTAATGGTTCATGAATATTCTAAACAATAGCACATCATAGAATACTATTTAGCATATTCATGAACCATTAAAGTCAGCTGCCTGCAGTCTTGCTACTTTTATTTATTTTCGGGCATTTTTATGTGTTGAAAATACGGCAAGAATAGAAAATTGGTTGAAGTAGGAGCGTCGGATTACCTATTTGTAAAAATTTGCACTGGCGGTGTTAATATTTAGATGAAAGACGAGCGACATCAATCGGTAGCTAGCGAAACTAATAGATTACAGTTGGAGAGAAAGCAATATTCTGTTCTGTTTCCAAATCCGCGCAAAGAATTTACCGTATAGACGGACCGTCTGTAAGCTAATTTCGTCTGTGGTTGTATGTACGGTCTGGTCGGTGGAAGATTTACTCGTTGTTTACCCTTGAGCTTTAGTCGCAGAAGGGTGGGGTTCATTTACTATTAGTAAATGTTGACCAACTTGATCAAATAATACGGCATAAACAAAAATTTTGTTTATATTTAATATAAATAAATTCTATTACTTTAGCTATATGTACATTAATTCAAACGGTTAAAATAAAACTGACTATGTATATTTACAAAATATTTACAGGGAAATGAAAAGCGGTTCTCGCGGAGTATCCTAATCGTGCGGTAGGCTCGTCGTATGATCAAAGCTGAACTTTTACGGTGTTTCGGAGTATACGTAGTAGCAATAAAATATGCCGGCTCCTAGACGGGCTTCGGAGAGAGACTTTCGTCGCAGCAACCAGGTTGCAATCGCTTTGGGGGACGCCGCTAGCTTATCAGTCACCAATAAATAATTAGCTCTCCCTCAGTATGTCACCAGGGGCCCTCAGTTACCCAGGTGCAATCGATTTCTGCCGGTATGTTGTCTCGTATTATATCGCTATTTTAAGAATTCTGCTTTTCGAGTATCTTGACTTTAAATTAACTTTGTTTCCGAACATTCCACTCATACAGAAACACCATTTCATGTTGCACTACCCGAACTTAATACTGAAGCTTGGGCCTCTTAGACACCTGTGGACTCTGAGATTCGAGAGTAAGCATCGATATTTTAAAAACGTAGTGAGACACTGTCAAAATTTTAAAAATATTCTTTATTCGTTATCAAACAAGCATCAACTTTTGCAAAGTGTGCACTGTTCTATAAATCATTTCAGTAATGCAGTCACAACAAGCGATTGTAAGTTATATGCAGATACAGATTTTTCGAAACGTGTGGCCGATGTAGTTAAAGCAAACTGTCACTTCCAAGACCCAAAGTTTGTAGCACAAAGCGTAGATTTTAAAAGTATACAATATTCCAAAAATATGTTGCTATGTGTAGAGAAAGTAAGAAATGTGTATGTTATTTGTAAGATAGATAACATTTTAATAAACAAAACATTTGACGATGTTTGTTTCATAGGGGAAAAAATACATAATGTATAGTGCAGATTTGGTTTTGTATGAAGAAGAGCAAATGGAAGGGAAAGTCGCGGAGGATACTATTTGCGTTTTGTCGGGAGATACGATGAGCCAATTTTTTATGCAACCATAAACGCGAAAAAATATTACTATTTTAAATCAGCTCCTTTGGAAATGCAATAATCTGACATAAATCTGCTGACAAAATTAAAATAGTACATACCTATCTAGTCAACAAGTAGTGTTCAAAAAGTTTTCTCATCAAAGTGGGATCGGAATAGTAAGTATAGTGTCACTATTGCGAAAACGTGCTAATTTCCCACGAGTGAGAAATTAGTTTTTCGCACGTGTTACACACTATACTTTTTTACGACCACACTTTCCCAGTAAATTTTATAATTTTGTGTCCCATTAATACAAACGCAACCTCACAACAAAATGACAATTCACTCGCATTCCAAAAAGTATGCAATGTGCATACACCAATTACACACTTTTTCGGCAAATTTCATAACACTGCATAATGTAGAGTACGCGAAATAATTTCGCAAGGCCATTTCCACTGGGCTATGAGAAAATGTCAACTTTCTGGCGCAACAACTTATATGAAATATGCGACTGTGTATACTCAGTGGTCGTAGAAAAAATATTTTTCATGAGTGTAATTGATTGTGTAACTTTGACACAATGCCAAAGTTGTAAACTGACAAGAAACTGGGTAAAATTATATTATACCTGCTGAAAAGAGCAAATCATTTGGTGAGAAAATTTTCTGAACAGTTATTATGTTATTATTTTATTGCTCCGCGGTGATGCCATGTTAAGGATTTTATCCCTAGTTCTAGGGATAAATCCGAATAACAGGGATATGGGGATTTTTGGTATATCTATAGGGATTTTTCACCTATTGTTCGCCAGATTATTGCTTCTTTTAAAATTATTTTATTATTATAATCCGTCACAGATGTAAAAACAAAGAAGAGAAACAAATTAAGTAGCGAGGCGCTAAACGCGATTTGCATTGATTTTACAGTCAATGGTTCTAAGCCCTGGGGATATTCTAGGGATTTTAGACTGTTTACGATTTAGGGATATTCTAGGGATTTTTTTTGGATATTTACTGCCTTCACGCCGGAGCAGTCTGGCATCACTGAAAGGCCGTCTGGGCCGCTATATGTTCTGTATTATAATATTCAACTCCTGTTGTTTGTGCACCCTGCAGGCTAAATCATGATGTATTTCAAGTAGCATACACTTTTTTGAGTTGTTAAATTAAAATGAGAACATTTTTAGGCCAAACTTAAGCAGACGGACACAATGGTTCTTTTCAAAGTATGGACACGAAATCGGAACAAAAGGGCTTTTATTAAAATAGACGATAGCACTAATAATACTTATGAACAATTAGTCCTAAAAGACAATTTATTACTTAGTATAAATATCTGTAACTCTTTCAACTTACCTAATTATGTTTTTAGCTTCAGCCAAGTTCGAAATCAATGGGCAAAAAACCGTTTTAGAGAAAGACGGAACGGAAATCGATGATGAAGTTTTGTTATTTCTGAAAGACGAAGTAATGCTAGTGTTAGGAAGAGGTGAAGTATGGATACCAGCATCGTTAGGATTTTATTCGGTCACAGAAACGGCTTCATCAACATCCAGTCTTTCTTCTACTGCTAATAATCCTGTGACAGTTCAGGAAACCGATGATGTTATGTTTCTAGACATCATGAAAATGCCAATGGTGATACAGAGCAATGAGAATGTCTGGAATGACTTTCAGTTACCATTAGACAACTTTCCAACTTATTTACTGGAAGCGTGTGCCAATGGTAAAAGGGAGAGAAATGTTCTCTCAGACATAGTGCAAATAATTGTAAATTCGATGAGAGAAATTAAAACGCAAATTCCTAGTAAAGCATTTAAAATAGTTGTTCGGGAACTAACAGAAAAATACCCATAAATGTTCAAAGACTTTGATGAAGATGGGATGGTCTTAGGCGATGGTGCTCACTCCATAACATCGAAATTACAAGACCGTAACAATTATTTAAACAGACCACACAAACGGTCAGGAGATTTTATCAAACCACCAATTCCGATAAAAATGGCAAACGCGTTGGTAAATTCTCGTGCCGGCTGCAGCAATTGGGAGCCATCACATGACTCAGAAGTTAGTGACGAAACAGCTGTTTAGGAATTCCTCAAAACAGAAAACGAACAGCACGAGCACTTCTGGGATTACGTTAAAAAAGCGTACAAACAAAGCCATTTTTTAAAGAATATAAACGAACCTCCCAGCATAAACGACATAAAACAAGAGTGGCCTGTTCTGCTAAATCCTAAAGTTATAACATGGCATTTTAAAAACTTGACAAATAGTTCGATTGAAGATTACCCAAATTGTTTTCTAGAAAAATAAAAAAGAATAATAAAATTTGGACAAAAAAGAAAATTAACAATAATATACACGAAGAGTGTACAAGCATTTCGTGTCTGAAGATCCTAGCAGTTTATTTCAAAGAAGATTTGCAAGTAATATATAAATCATTTGACGTAAGTTTGGAACTATCGGACGTATGGCTATTACTGTGTAATTAATATTTATTATTTGTATTTTTTAATTCTGTATTTTTTACAGATACTGAGTACTACCAGGGGTGGGCAGTATTTAAAATACTTGTATTTCAAATGCATTTATTGTATTTTGTACCAAAATACATTTTGAAAGTATTTTGTATTTTTTATTGAAAATACTTTATTTACAGTACTTTGTATTTGAAATACTTCCAACTACAAATTCAAATTTAATTGCGATAGAAATCTATTACCTATTTGTTTCCGATTCTGTTTGTCTTTTTGGGTTTAGTTATACCCAACAGCTAGATGTGGATCTCATCTCGCTAACTGATTAATGAATAAATGGGCGTGGTTTGCTCAGTTGTGCAGTCCGTTAAAAAAACAATCAATGCTTTTTTTCAGTATAAAAGCATGCCTTTTTTCATGTTTTTTTCTGCTTAGAATTTTTCAACAGTCATCACTAGCAATACTGCACTCTAAACTGTAAACTGTACTGCATACAGCATGTAGCATCTAGCCAAATGTACCAGGGAGGGTCGAGGGAAGGAGATGAATGGTACGTTCAGATATCTTGTATTTTGTATTTGAATTACATATAATAGGTATTTTGTATTTTGTATTTCAAATACAAAATAAAAATGTATTTTGTAATTTGAAATACACTAAAAAAGTATTTTGTATTTGATATTTTAAAATACATTGGGTAGTGTATTTTGTATCGAAAATACATTTTTCATGTATTTTGCCCACCCCTGGGTACTACATAGCAATGGAGCGAAGTATCATATTTGATAATCCCATTTCAACTTTCGAGGAAGTATTTTGTTTGAATTTCCAATTGTATTTCAATTTTAATTTGCGTTACCCAAAGGAATTTAGTGTGGCAATGGAGTTTCTACAACGATACGTCTTCAAGATTCATTCAGATTCTGGCACGAGGATTTCGAAAGGAAAAAATGTTAAAAATAAAGTGCTAAATTTAATGAAGCTGTGAACCAAGTATGTTTATAACTCAAACGACAATTTTTTCAGTGCACTCAGGTACAAACCAAAGATCACAAACTTACTTTAAAAAGATTTAACAAATAAATACTTCGCGAACTACCAATATATAACGTTTTATTTAAATATTTTACCGGTTTCAGGATTCACAAAGATCCCATCATCAGAAATGTACGAAAAATTTTTCGTACATTTCTGATGATGGGATCTTTGTGAATCCTGAAACCGGTAAAATATTTAAATAAAACGTTATATATTGGTAGTTCGCGAAGTATTTATTTGTTAAATCATGAACTTCTACCAAAAAGTAAAACAAGAAGATATTAACTACTTTAAAAAGACCTAATAATGTTGTTGCAGTTAGAAATAAGATATACGACGCATATCCACAAAGTAAGTTCCGATCGTGGATATGTTTTAAGCAAATGGTGCGATTGCGACAAATCCGGCCAGGAAAGCTTCAGTACTAAATACGAAGGCCTCGGAAGACAAATTATTCATATATCGTTGACAGCAAACGTATGACATTGTGTCAAAATGAGCGCAGTTATAGAAAATCCGTCTGTTGTGAAATACGATCTGTGATTGAATTTTTAAATGCACAAAAAGTTCGGAGCGCAGAAATTTTTTGGAAAGAATAAAGAACAAAAGGTCAGGTCTTCTCTGTACGGGAATTTCTTTTGCTGCATGACAATGCCCGACCTCACGCAGCCGCTTCGACACGAGCACTCTTGACAAAATTTCAATGGGAAATTTTTGATTATCCGCCTCATAGCCCCGATTTTGCACCAAGTGGTTTTCATCTCTTTCTCCAACTTAAGAAACTTTTAGCAGGACAGCGATGCAATAACGATGAAGAAGTAAAGACTTTGGTTCAGGATTGGATGAAAATGTTGAACCGAGTGTTGGACGCAAATTTCACAGACACTGGCATACAAAAACTTGTGTCACCCTATGATAAATGCTTAAATTTAAGCGGTGATTATGAAGGGAAGTAGTTTAAGGTACATTTAAGGAAATACAAATAAAACAATTGAAAGAAAAAAAGTCTTATAACTTTTATGCCCAATTGGAACTTAATTTGTGGATAAGCCTCGTATAAAGTGTTATCCTTTTACCTCTTAAATGGACATTATAGATGCACCGCAGTGCCTTAACGATACATGCACAATTTGTATGAATATCCAATTCAATCTTCTGAACTTAATATATACATATTACGTGAGGGGAGAAGGCAAATTCAAATGCATAACATTTGAAATTTGATTACAAAGATGGTTTTGCAGTGTTCCCAATTATGCACATGGTAAATTAATTTTTTTGCAACAATGCATCAATAATGTAAACTAGAGTCCCTTTATTGAGACAGTCCCTCAATTTGACCCAAAATGGCTGTTGGAGAATGACAACAATCGCGAATGACAGTATGTACAGGGTGAATCAGTTTTAATATAAAAACTTCAAGAATTTATAGAACACATCAAAAATAACGCACGTTTGCTATATCAACTATTAACCAAAGATCCATCGTTTTTTATATACAGGGTACCAAGGTTCTCATTTCCAAAATGTTTTTATTTATGACTCGAAATAATTTAAAAGAGTGTAAGAATTAATTAAAAGTACTTCTTTATTAATATTGAAGTAATAAACAAAGCCTGGAAATTCGTTGTAATAAAATTTTGAAAGAAAGTACATAGATACAAACTTATTAAAAAATCAGGGCAAATAATTCGGAAATGGTGAGTCTCACGAAAATTTCGTAAGAGTAAGTTTTTATTAAAAATCCACTTTTGGTATTTTTTTAGAAAATCTGCAGTGGCGAACAACCTCAGTAGCGTAATGACTTGATGGATTAACGTTGCAAATGTTGACTATACTTATCTGTCAACTTCAGTTTAAGAAAACCACTTAATAAATTTGAAATCAATAAAATTAGTACACTTTGATATACATACTATTAAATGAAAATGTTTTGAAAAATTAAATTTGAATGCTCTGAATATCCAAAGCGATGTATTTTTAATTTATAGTGTATGTGACAAACATGCATTATTTTAATGTGCTCTATTTATTCCCGAAGTTTTTTGCGTTAAAAGTGACTCACCCAGTATATGCCGAAATTTATAACATGTCAAATTGTCTTTTAAGCAAACACATAAATATATTTGGATGCATCAAAAACTTCTTCCACAGAAATAAGTGAATGGTGCAGAATAAAATTAATCTATTCATTTATATAGTTCTTCCTAATTTTACATAATATTAAATAATCAGCTTCATGCAAGTATGTTATTTGTTTAACTTTCCTTACAATTTCGTCAACATTCTCTTAGAATTCAAAGCGGCATCGGCAGTGACATTTTTAAATTTTAAAAAAATGCGTAGGCTAAGTCGAATTTTTAAATGCATATTGACCCTATTTGAAAACGGTGTTGATCGATTATCCTCGCTATAAACATAATATACAAATAAAGAAGCACTTTACTTTTAACTGTGCTCTTATCACTCCTATGCATATATGTATAATTATCCTCACAAACCTATAAACGTATTTACTTGCAAAAATAATGCAGTAAAATCATTCTGAGATTCCTTGATCACGTTCAAATTTGGGGCCATTTTGAACTTAAAATGGTGGGATTGCGGTACTCTAAACTTCGTTCGTTAGTTGTTATGCCGTTATGCCAGCCAAAATTACCAGTAGGCTGGTGTGAATAGGACTTAGTAAACCTGGACTACCACTGCATTCTCAATGCTCGCAACGTTTAATCTGAATGACGGGTAAAATCTGTAACATTGGTAAAGGAGACACACATAGGGGCCGCAGACCTAAAAAGCTGGCAATAAATCCAAAATCAAGTTGTGCCTTGAAATAAAACAATTCACATAATTTTACAGTTATGTCATCGGTGCATAATTCTCTGCCATATACTAACGTCCATCGAAGTAGTAAGTTATTAATAAATCATATTAAAGTTAGGTGTTAGTGGACATTGTTTGTGTTCTAGTTGTTACCATTATAGTTTAATTTTTTAAAGAATACTATTTTACCTATTATCTGAAGTGCTAAGAAATAAATCACTATGGTTGAAGCTGCCACGGGTAAGTACCATCGGAGAGATAAATACAATTTCTTTAGGAATCACTCTTTCTTAGAGTAAATTATCGTATTTAAGTAACCTCTATTTCAATCGAACTATTTTGAATTTTCAACAAACATCTCGTCACATAGTTTTGTTCTGGGAATTTCTGTGGGTAACATATACTCGTAGTATTGCTTCATACCTAGTAATCTTAGATGAAGATCTAAGTAGGAAAAACTTGCCATTTTTTGCCTTTTCGCATCGAATTGATTTTTAAAAATAAGGACTTTTGGTAACATGCGTAAAACCATTTTTTAAAAATATATTTTATTGTGTTTCAGGTAAAAGTTCTAATGTAATATATACTAGAAATGAATTATACTTGTTAATGAAGAACTCCGGTAACCGAAAAGCTACTGAGAAATCCCATTTTTTAAAATGCCATCTCTTGGAAGTAACGCAATGTCCCGATTCAAAGAAAAACGAACTTTTCCATAAAATATCTATCTTCCTTGCAGAATTTAACATAAGGTGGTTTAAGTGTCACAGAGATCATCGAAATTTTATCTTGAAAAATCAGGAATGGTTAAAGAAGGCAATTAGTTTTACCAAACATTCACCTATCCGGGAAATAGCACAACAGAAAAGAGGAAGACCAATACTTCCTTTCGACTTGTCTGCTGAGCGTACCAAACGTCTTAAGACAGAAAAGTTGCGAACTGAAATGTCTACTTCTGAATTAATTTTTGCTACATAAATGAGTCTTCGATCAGTCGGCAAGGTCGCAGCTTCAAATATGCTGAAAGATATTGCATCACGCTCAGCCACGAGTGCAGACATATTATGTAAAAGCGCTTTAATAAAGATCGGACCTACTAAAAAAGTTTTAAGCGGCGAAGAAGCCTTAGCTTTAATTGTGGATGGTAAGTTAAGTCGATACCAGTATAATTTAGTGAGAGAAAAAGACGAGGAAGTATTTCCGTCTTATAAAATCATACAAACAGCTAAGAAAAAATGTTATCCTGCAAATAGTTCCATGTCGATCACTGCTTCTTCTTCAGAAGTAGCCTTACAAGATTTGCTAGATCACACTTCTAGACGCTTAATACAACTTCAGAAACCTGTAATAGATTCTCAAAGTATACTGCAGAAATTATGTTTGTTGTATAAATGGGGCTTTGATGGAACTTCTGGTTTTTCCGTGTATAAACAAAAAATAGAAAATGAGATGAGCAGTGACGAGAGTATATTTTTTACATCAGTTGTACCAATACGTCTTGTGGTCGATGATAATTCTAATTTGAAAACTTGTCAAATCATTTGGCAAAATCTACGCCCGTCTTCTACAAGATTTTGTCGACCTATTCGTATGAAGTTTATTAAAGAGACAACGGAAGTCTCTGTCCAAGAAAAAAAAAATAGATCACCAAATACAAAACTTGCGAGATACGAACATTACTTTAGAAAATGGAAACGTAATAACTGTTCGTCATGAGCTCATTTTTACTATGATAGATGGCAAAATCTGCAATGCTCTCAGTCAAACAGCTTCAACCCAAACATGTTATTTATGTGGAGCCACTTCGAAGCAGTTTAATGATATTGAAAAAATCATATTACGACCTATAAATGATGATTATTTGGAATTCGGTCTCTCCCTTCTTCATGCTTGGATTCGCTTTTTTGAGGCTCTGTTGCACGTATCGTACAAACTTACTATTAAAAAATGGCAGGCAAGAAAGAAAGAAAGAAATTCAAGATAAATTTAGGTCAGAAATGGGTTTAGTTATTGACAAACCCAAGCCAGGTTTCGGATCATCTAATGATGGGAATACTGCGCGCCGATTTTTTGAAAAGTACAAGGAGTCTGCTCAAATCACTGGTATTGAAAGTGAACTTATTAGAAAATTTCATTTGGTATTAATCACATTGTCTTCTGGATTTGAAATAGATACTATAAAATTTAAAACCTTTTGCTTAGAGGTGGCAAACGAATACGTGAAATTATATTCCTGGTACCCTATGCCTCCTACAATTCACAAGATTCTAATTCACAGTGTTAATGCTATAAATAATTCCATTATACCAATTGGGCAGTTATCAGAGGAGGCCCAAGAAGCCAGAAACAAGGACCTGAAGAGTTATCGTAGAGATTTCTCACGAAAATTTAGCCGGCTGAAAACAAACGAGGGCATTTTTAAGAGATTGTTAGTGTCCTCTGATCCTGTAATTTCTAGTCAGGGGAAAATTCCGAAGAGGAAATTGAAAGCAATACCAAGAGAGGTAATAGCGATGCTAAAAAACCCAGATGCTCCACGCAATGTTATGGATCCAACATGTGCAGATGATACTGCAGAGAAAGAAATAAGTGACGATGAGAGTAACAATTACGACAGCAGTGAGAACGAAGAAAGTAGTGGTGATGACAATGGTGAAGAAAAAATTGTAATTTAAGCTAAATTTATATTAATATTAAAATAACACTTAGAAATTGTTCACATTACATTAGATTATTTTTCGACAATTATTTTTTTAATAAACATACGGAATATTTTTGAAGTCTTCGGGTATTTTATTTCAAATATAATATAAAATCAGTTAGCACTAAAATCTGCGTTAATATGAAGTCGCCGATTTATTGCCAGCTTTTTACGTCTGCGGCCCCTATGTGGGACACCATCATCAAATCGTAGAGTTGCAGGGCAACAGATATAGCAACACATACAGCAATCGTCAGATGTGATGGCGAGCGACAGAGTTATCCCCACTATTCACCCACTACGCTCTCGACCGGGATTGGTTTTCGGTGGACACACGCAACTGTCAGTGGCGATTAACTTCATAATAAATTCATCTATAGTCAAAGGAACCTCGCGCCTCTGCCTGAATCTGCTTTAAACTAGGGCGTGACCTTACCTGCGCGGGCTCTCGCCATCACGTTTGACGATTGCTGTAACTAGGCGTACACCACTTCCATTGAATTATTTTAAGTGGGTGACCTTTTTCTAGTGCATTAATAAAATTTTCCTCCTAGTTGCCTCACTTTTGCAATAAAATATTTGTGGTTGTTGAATTAAAAAAATAAGGAAATTTCTGTGGTACCGCTCATACGGATTGTTGGAATTGAGAAGTGCTTTTGGCCGAAAGTAAAATCGAATGATGCCTTTATCAAAATGGTTTTGGAACATACACCTCCAAGTCCGAAGTGGCAATCTTATCCCATTAAAAAGGTCCCATTTACGTCACGCGAGCATAACGTAAACACCTACATATAATAAACTGTATGTAATCTTTGTAGAAGACTATGAAGATGCTGATACATCTACATCAATATTTAGATGAGACATCCACAGATGTTTACTCGAAGACTTCCACAAGGCAAAAACCAATTGATATTCCTTCAAATTGCCAACAAACTAATTCCCAGTTAAATGAAACAACACAAAACAGGTATGGGTATTATGTACAAAGAATATTTTACTTTAAATTTTTTAATATAGGGCTACTCAAAAAATCTTAACACTTATGGAACTTGTATTGTATTGTAATGTATGGGATTCTTTCGCATAATTTTGAAACCAGTGTTTCAGCTTAGTTTCCTCCTACCTATATATGTCTACACACGTCTCAGAACCACGAAACGTTGACTCCAAGGTTCACAGTAAATAGATAAGAGAGATGTGCACTTCCATATACTTAAGTGTTAACATATTGAGTTTATAACACTACTATGCGCACTATATAACATTTATAGTTAGTGGTACTGGACCGTTCAAACAATTACTCCTCGGGCAAATACCCCGCCAGGCATTGAATTATAGAACTAAATCTAGATTTTTGTACTACGAGACGTCACTTGCTAAATGCATTTTCGGCAATTTTTTACCTTCATCAGAATGTTTTCATTGTTCTCAATAATGATTAAAAGAAAATTTCCGAAAATACATTTAGAAAGCGACTCTATGTTATATAATAATTATTGGTAGTGCGCATAGTAGTGTTATAAACTCATTGTGTACATAAACTACCAAAGAGTAAACAGTGATTGTGTTAACAACTTAAATGTTAACATTCTTTTGAATAACCTTTATATTTTTAGTACTTAAACAACCATTCACATAAAAAGATAAAACCCCCAAAAATTATATAATTTCATTAGTTTTATTTTTGTTATGGATCTGATCTGAACCCCCATTTCTTTACGTTTAGGTTTATCTTAGATTTACTTTTGTTTTAGTGATGATTCAAGAGATGAAACGGTGGAAAACATAGCAAGGCATGTTAAAAAAAGAACTAAAAAGAACGATCGCATAAGGTCTTTTCACATTGAGGATGATTCAAACATGTAAGCATATTTTTGAGTGCTTCTAAATTGGTTTTATATATAAATATTTTATTATTTGTAGGTACGAAAGCGTCAACTAAATGCTCCTTATAATAACACACCATTTACTTCCCATTTCTAACCTTCGCAACCAGTTGTGATGCACACCGATGATCATAGCAGTTTTATCAGTACCACCAGTACTAGTACTTACTGTTTTAATCGTCTTACATCGGGAGTATTAACACCTACGGCAATTCACAAATGGCGAGAGAGCATGATGGAAACATTTGGTATACAGATGGGTCTAAAACTGTACATAGTACTGGGGTGGGTATTGCTGGCAAAAGCCCAGGGAATGAAATTAGCATAAACCTGGGCAACCTTGCAACCGTTTTCCAGGCAGAAATTACTGCAATTTCCGTATGTGCGCAGGAGATGATCAGGAGGTCCTTTCAAAACAGGAGGATCCAGATTCTCACTGACAGCCAGGCAGCACTGAAAGCTCTGGAAGCTACAAAGATACAATCCAGAACAGTTAAAGACTGTGTGGACTCGCTAGCTCGTCTAGCAGTACATAACAAGGTTATTCTACGATGGGTGAAAGGCCATCAAGGAAGTGAAGGGAACGAAAAAGCAGACCTTTTAGCGAAGAAGGGAGCCAAAGTCCCGCTGATAGGGCCGGAACCTACGTGTCGTTTGGCATACCAGATAGCCAAAGAGGTGATAAAGGACCTATTAAGACAAAAACATACCTCTTACTGGATGGGAACTCCTGGATTGAGGCAATCGCGGATGTTCATTAGCGGACCATCCAGCAAGAGAGCTGAAGAGTTAATCCGACTGGGTAAGAACCAGCTGAGATGGGCAGTAGGACTATTTACGGGACACTGTTCACTTATGAGACATCTTACCACTATTGGAGTGAAGGACAATCCTGATTGCAGGATAGGTGGTTTCCCGGAATTGCTGGATCTAGATCCCAACACTTTAAATAATTTTTTCATTGACAGTGTACCGGACATGCCTGTTGATCATGATATAATTGATTTTTATAAAAATAATACCTTGTTAATTGAGTCTGAGTTTGGTTTTCAATTGGTTGATGTTAATGTAGTATCTGATATCTTGTTGTCATTGAGGAGCAATGCAACTGGGTCTGATGGTTTAAACGCTCAAATGATTAAATTGTGTTGTCCTTAGGTTTTACCTTTTATTACCAATATTGTCAATAGTTGCATCATGGAGAGCAAATTCCCTAAGACATGGAGGTTCGGTTGTGTTGTCCCTATTCCCAAGGTAAATAATCCAAAGCAGTGTAAAGATTTTCGGCCGATTAGTATTTTACCCACACTTTCAAAAATACTAGAAAGTGTTACACCGGCAGTTGTATGATTTTCTCAGCGACAATAAACTTTTACCAACGACCCAGTCCGGCTTTCGCTCATCTCACAGCTGCGCCACTGCCCTTATGAGTATTACCGATGACATTCTCGCAGCCTGTGATACTGGAAATCTTAGTGTAATTACATTGCTCGACTATAGTAAGGCTTTTGACACCCTAAATCATAAATTACTAATAGAAATCTTGCGACATATCGGTTTGTCTGCGGATTCTGTATCACTTATGGCGAGTTATTTATGTTGCAGGAAACAGGCTGTGAGGATGTCTGGCGTTGTTTCTGAATGTAGAACTGTTGAAAGGGGTGTTCCGCAGGGCTCTATACTGGGGCCTCTTCTTTTCTTAATTTATACACATTCTTTTCATAAATCTTTAAAAACAGCTAAAATTCACATGTATGCAGATGACACACAGGTATACTACGAAGGCAGATTAAAATGAAAACTACCTAACCAGAAAAGAAAAGAGCTAGACAAAAACAAAATTTTATTTTTCGACATATGAACCTTTAACAGTTACACACTTCGTCCAACGCTTCTCCAATAACGCGATACCCTCCAAAAAAAATTCTTTCGGTAACTCCTCGAAAAACTCGGAAACAACCTCTTTGAGTTATTCATTTGAAGAAAATCGACGTCCTCGCAAGTGTTTCTTCAGCTTAGGAAAGAGGTAATAGCCCGACGGAGCTAAGTCAGGGCTGTAAGGGGGGTGTCGTAACTCAAAAAAACCGCGGAGTTGTTGATTTCTTCCCGAACTCTGTGCGTCGTATGCACTCAGCAATTGTCGTGCAGCAATAAAGCTTTTTGGGTAAAATTACAGGGCCTCTTTTGGCGTATCGCAACTTCTAAATTTTTAATTGTTTCTTTGTAGACATCTGCGTTAATTGTAGACCCCTTCTGCATATATTCTATCCACATAATGCACTCATTATCCCAAAAAATTGTCGCCATCAGCTTCCCTGCATATGCTTGCGTCTTTGCCTTTTTGGGTGGTGGAGATTCTTTGTGCAACCATTGCATTGACTCTTGTTTTATTGGAGGATCCCAGTGGAACACCCACGTTTCATCGCCCGTTACAACTTTGGAGAAAAGGTCTTGGTCACGAGCTAACGCCGCCAAGTTTTCTTCGCAAATTTCTTGTCTGCACAACCTTTGTTTAGGAGTCAAGATTCTCGGAATCCAGCGCGCTGACAATTTATCCATCCCTAAATCTTCATGCAAAAGTCAACACAGATGCCTCGCAGATTCCTATTGCATGAGCGATAATCGAGATTTTGATTCGTCGATCCTGTAGCACCATTTCTTCCACTTTCTTGATGTTGTCTTCGCTCCTTGCCTCCACAGGTCGTCCACTTTTAGGGTCATCTCGAATGGATTCTCTGCCCCATTTGAACTGCTTTGACCAGAATTTTATTTGAAAATATGATGGACAATTTTCACCATATACAGCAGTCATACGTTCGTGTATGATTTTTGATGGATTGCCTTCTTTTGTCATAAACTTTATCACGCTTCTATGCTCTAGTTTTAAATCACGTATTTCCCCGCGTTTGCAGCTTCACACACACCACAAAAATGAATTGATGGATACACAACTTGACAGATACTCGTTAAACAGTTACAGCAACTTGACACTAAACACTTGCCATGATAGCGCGTTTGTTTCATGGCTAGGTAGATTTCATTTTAATGTTCCCTCGTACTATTTTCCACCTAATGAAGCTCTTCCAGCAATGGAAGCTTTTAATGGTGATTTGGCTATAATGACAAAACTTTCAAAGCAACATGCTCTAATTCTAAACCCCGAAAAATCTTGTTGCCTGGTGCTAGGAAGAAATTGCCAAAATGCTTACGTTCCTAACGTCGCGTCGTGATTGGACCTGACATAGTTCCTTTTGTCAATGTTGCAAAAAATTTGGGGGTCATTATAGACAGTTCCTTTAGATATCGGCAGCAGGTCACTTCATACATTCAAAAAGCCTTTTATAATTTAAAATTAATATTTCCACGCAGAATCTATTTCAACCGAAAAATTAAAACTCTGCTGTGTGAAACACTAGTGCTGTCCCATTTCTCCTACTGTGCCCCAGTGTATAGCCCTTGCTTGGATTACGACACGTTTCGGAGAATTCAAAGAGTACAGAACTCTTGTCTTCGTCTAATACATGGAATTCGCGGACGTGATCATGTTTCTCAGGCTCTCTGGTCGCAGCAATGGCTCAATATGAAAAATAGGTTGTATCTGCTTACTGCATGTTTCTATCACAAAATAATAACATTAAAACAGCCCTCTTACCTATATGACAGGATCAGTTTCAGAACTGATGTGCACCACCTTAATTTAAGGCATAGAGGCTTAATCACACCACCCCTGCATCGTACCTCATTGTATGAAAGGTCATTTACTTACAATATTAGTAAACTATACAGTGCCCGTCTAAAGTCCGTTCCCCCCCTACTAATTTTTGAACCATTTGAGGTACATCCATGAAATTCGGTTCAAGGTAGTCACAGGTCACAAGATATTTTTTGACGTATTAATGACAGCTGTCAGTCTCAAGATGGCGGTCGGGCGCCATTTTGAAAAAATATTTTAAATGGGAAGGGGCGTCATGTGACACCTCGTTTTAAAGGTCTTATCCAGTGCAATATCATACTAAAATATGGCGTCGATACCTGAAAACGTTACAAAATGGTGGCTAATCAAATTTCTAAATAACCATGAATGTTGCTCTCAATCACGTTTGTATGAGAAAAAAAAATCGTTGTCGCGGTAACATCTTGTTTTCTACTTGTCAAATGTGGCATGTTTAGTTCCTTCATTTAGGAAAAGTGTGACCATGGCTCGTAGCTTAGACGATAAATTTGAAGCGGTTTTGATTTTTGGAGAAGGTGGAAGAAATTACCATCTAACGGTAGTTTTTCCTTAATAAACTCTCTTTTCTCCTCTTATTGGTCGACTTCATTAAGAAATTTCACTACAAATTAGAATAAAATTTCGTTAGAAAAATGTTAAAATTTAAAAATTTAACAAAAGGCATCGACGACATATTTTAGTATGATATTGCACTCGATAAGACCTTTAAAACGAGGTGTCACATGACCCTCCCTCCCATTTAAAATTTTGTTTCAAAATGGCGCTCGACCGCCATCTTGAGACTGACAGCTGCCATTGTTACGTCAAAAAATATATTGTGACCTGTGATTACCTTGTGCCGAATTTCATTGATGTACCTCAAATGGTTCAAAAATTAGTAGGGGGGGAACGGACTTTAGACGGGCACTGTATAACGATTTGCCTGACCATTTAAAATGTCAATCTGTTGCTGCGTTCAAAAAATCATTGAAGACGATTTTACTCCAATCCCAATTTTCTGTAATATCTACCATTTAGTTCTACTTGCTAGCTTGTACAGTTTCCTAAATTCCATTATCTCAGCTGAAAAGTTTTGAGTTTGTAAAGATGTCACGCTGTTTGTATTGCCTCTGGATCTCTCTGTATCATATCACGTTATGTTTTGTTACTTTTTCTCATTATTTTCGATCTTTGATTTCTATTATGTATTTTTGTTAAGATTATGTTTCATAATATTTATTTATCTCAAGGGTTGGGGGTGGAAGAGCAGCAATCTTGCTGAACTCCCCCTTGCGATTTCACATACATTTTTGTATTTTGGATATATTGTATATATTGTGTATTTTTTTTCCATTTAAATGTGAAATAAAGACATTTATTATTATTATTATTATTATTAAGAGGAGGAAACTCCTCATCACATACTATGCGACATACAAGCTAGACATACAAGCTTTGGAGCTATGTTTGTAGAACCAAAAGTAATAGCAGATGCACCCATAAGTCTTGTCCTAAAATTTTTTGAGGGGACCGAACTTATGAGATAATCATGTATGGGGGCACAATAAGCTTGAGCTTCAGTGCTAGGGGCCAGAAACCTACCCCGTAAGAAATAATAATAATAATAATCAACACCTACGCTACAAAGTGGTGGTACCGAAGTAAATTTGTATAAAATAGTTGAGGTAATCACAAGCATCAAAACCGCCCAAGATCAACATTCCATCCAGATAAATACAATTTTAAGGATGCTTTCCAATAATCAGTTGGAGGCCTTCCCATCAGCTAGAGCTGCGCCTGACAACCTACCTAACATTCCATTGCATCATAAGGCCCATTTTAAAGCAATGGAAGAGGCTTTAAAAAATGAAACTTCTTTTAGTTATCTGGTATGATGCATTCAATTTCTTTTCATACTAAGAATTAATTTAATTTTAGAGACGGAGACTGGCTGCTGTTGGCAGTGACAATGTTAGAGTTGATACATTCAATGTTTTGAAGCACACATTATTTCAGTTGGCCTGGCCGGGGTAAAAAGTGCTTCAAAACTACAAAAATTTGTGAAATAATAATTGGTTGGTTGGCTTCCTTTTTCTGTTATGCCCAATTTTAAATTAATTTTTTTTCAGAAGCCGTTAAAGCGTGCTTTACAACAGCCACTGAAGACATCATATCGAGAGCAATCAAGGATTGGCTGAAACTGGCAAAACACAGATATTTATATTCTTTAAAAAAGCAAGAATAATATTGTGCATTTCCTGTAATGCTTCTTAAGTAATAAACTAGCGATGAGCCGAACTACTCGTTTATTTGCGAACATGTATGAGCCATCGACCATGTTGCATGTATTTTAAAAATACATTGCAAGCAGGGTGCGTGAAGGTATGGATTCCAATTTGCTGTGAGAACTAACTTACATAATACAATGATAAAAAGAAACTTGACGTTACGTTTGACACATGACATCAGTGTTTGAATGGTAGAATTATTAATAACAAATTTTAGTACGTAGTTTGGGTACTCGAAATTTCAGTTTTTAAAAAAGATTTATTTCATTTCATGAGTACATTACGTTATGGTGAAACAGTAAAGACTAAATCTATAACAAGCGTTCTCCTCTTAAGAAGACTATTTAGCGTCAGCAGGTTTATAATCTAACGCTCGACAGTTGATAATATGAACAATAGTTCCCTTTATGAGGAGGTGATGTAACTCCTCCACCCTTAGAGAAGATTTTAGGGTTTCCTAAAATCCGACAACTTTATATCGAAATCCGAAGATGTCGATGTTCCTTCTTTAGAACTTCCCTGTTTCCTACATTTCTTACAATATTTAAAATAATAAAACAAAGCATAAAGGATTACAAAAATTAAGCATAAATATAACAATATCGTATAAACACTTATGGTTTCAAAGTGCACAATTGGAGTTTGTAAATTTGATAATTTTGATTTCTGATTTTCTAAAATGGTATACATGTTTTTGACATCGTCTAAATTAACAAAGTCCAGTTGTAAAGGCACGTTTTCAGGATTCGTCGCTTGGACATCCGAGTTTACTTGAAAGTCTAAAATAGGCACATTTGAAAGAGGCTTATTAATTTGCCACTGAAATTGTTTTTTAATTATAAATTTTCCAATTTTTAGCCCACAGTCACTAATCACTTCAATTAAGTAACTGCCACTTAATGGAACACTATTAATATTTTCGTCGCACATTTGCTGCACTAAAGTTCTTTTCGGTGTTACGATGACCCATTTGTCGTTTTCCAGTTTCTGAATTTTTGGTTGATGGAGTTGAATTCTTGTTACTTTACAGTTGGTTGCATTACCAACGAAGTTTAAAAGTTGTACATCGCAAGGGACGTCATCTTGAATTTCTAAAGTATTTTCTTGACAAAGGTACTTCTCGTCCACAATTTCTTTGCATTCGACGTTGCATAGGATTTCGCGTTTAGCACTAGGTAAGGGAAGAAAGGTATAATTACTTTGAAATTATCTCCTTCGGGTGTTGGAAACGGGTAAAGGTGATCATAATTATAAATAGGAGTCTCTACTATTGGAATTTCAAGCACAAATATGATTTTATTTAATTTACTGTAAGCCTTGATATCGATCGTATTTTCAAATAACAATAGATTTTCTATTGATGGCTGGAATGGAAATGAATTTGATGACAAAATTTGGCTAACATTTTTGATTTCAGCGAGCAGATCTTGGGATTCTACTATTGAATTATGTAATATATTTAATTTTGCAAACTTATGGCTGTATGAACTTCTTCAATTGTACTCGAGATTAACTAAATGGTCGTTATAAATAGAAACAGCATATTCTTAATTTGGAAATAGTGATTTGCCTGAAGATTTTCTAGCTGAGTTGTTTTTACAAGATTTTCTATCTGCATGATTCTAGATTGCAATAAAATTTGATTATGACTTAAAGTAGAAATACTCTCATTGAATTTAGCGATGGATTTTTCTAGCAAAGTTATTTGATCCTTAATTATGATTTTCATTTGATTTTGGTTACCTATTAATGAAGTGATAGCTTCATCATATTTCAAAGCATCATCATGATCGAGATTACCTGTAATAGCCTTTATTAAGGCCTCGCCACATAGGCCATGCTATGCTATGCCAATGTAAAACATAGAAGTAGAGACAATGGAATTCAAATGGAAGTGCCCACATTGTTCATGTTTAAAGTAATTTACATAGCAACGAAGTCGACTTCCATGCTGTTTCTATGGATACGTTTCCATGGAAATAAAATAGTAATTTGAGTAAAATGAACCCCAAAGCAACGTTATGAACATCCATTATTTAAATTTATGAATATTGACAGCTGCCAATTGACAAAAATAAGTTTTCAAACAAATAACTATGGTTACCCAAATTTACATAGAATGTCCTATGTGGACAGCTCTGTGCTAAATTTAATTTAGCATGGCATGGCATGACCTATGTGGCGAGCCCTTTACAGTACCTAATACATTTATCAATCCTCTTTTTTGACGTCTTACGTAGAGTGGATTTAACTCAGTTAAATGTTTCTGTATTTTCAAGATACAGGTGTCCGCTAACCGATAAGAATTAAAGTATTCTCGTGAATATTCTCCATTTTTGTCTGAACTCGTTTTGATTGTAGATTTTAACTGAAGATAGGAATTTTGCAAAGTTTCGTATTCGGTAATTATGTTGGTTAGATCATAAATTTGAATGAATGCCCAATGGTCAATTTTATTTTGAGCTGTACCAATTTTGAGAGGAAGCATCCCAGGGTTATTGTTCAAATTGTGTATTTTCGGTGCCTCATGACTTAAGGCTTCTACCAGTATAAAGTACCTGCAAAAGTTAATTTCGTTATTGAATTAATCAGGATTATTTATTTTATTCGGCGGTCTCAATTCTTTCACATGTATTACTTCGGTTTTTCCCGATATCTGGTTTTTGATCTCTACCTTATTATGATCTAAAAGTTTAACAATTTGATACGGACCTTTGAATTTGTTTTTCTTCTTACTTTGTCGTTCTCCCGTTGTTTTATATACTATTTGATTTAATTTAAATTGGTGTCGGTTCAATCAACGAATTTCTAATTTGTCTAGTATTTTTTGTTTATTTAATTTTGATTTTTCCGCAATTGTGTCAAAAAGTTTTTCTTTGTGATTGTAAGCGTAATCAGTAAAATAATGTTGGGTTAACATTTTCGAAGGATCTCTAGAGAGAGTGTGTCCTAGAATTAATTCAAAAGGGGCAAAATTTGTGTCGGAGTGTATTGAGCTGTTGTAAGCTATTATCGCATAATTCATTAGGTTGTTTTCATCCTTATTTAAATTTCCTAAGATTCTTAAATGTTCAATCAAAGTTGAATGGAATCTTTCTATGGGCGAATTAGATTCGTGATGTCTTGAGGTGGTAAAATGAATATTCAAATTATGAGTTTTTAATAATTCTTGTCATTCTATGGAAGAATAAATCACTTATTAAATAAATACAATCTCAACTTTCCAAATCACTTTGATACCCCACTTCCCCAATACTTCCCATGGACTCCGATAACCCTGCAAACAGACACGACGCTATCCCTCTATCACAAAACCCAGATCCCCCCAGATCTAATCAGAAACGCCTTCCATAATCGTATTCAACACTTCACGGATACTATTGCGCTCTATACCGACGCATCCAAGACTGAAGAAGGGGTGGGAGCTGCTCTCGTCACCCCAACAGATTCGTACATCTACAACCTCCCCAAGATCACCAGCATCTATACTCGGGAACTCTACGCCCTACTCCAAGCTATAATATATATAAATAATAATCCAGGACCTAATTATATTATATGTACAGACTCGTTAAGTTCCATATCATCAATAACCCACTTATATCCATCAAACCCGCTAGTCCAACACATTCAGCAACAAGCCTCTAAATATAATGGAAAAATAACGCTGATGTATGTTCCTTCACACGTGGGCATCCAAGGCAATGAAGCAGCCGATCGACAAGCTCAAATCGCAATCACTTCTGAAACTGCACAGAAAGAGGAACTATGCACAAGAGCGGATCTGAAGAACCACATCCAACACATTATTCATCACGAGTGGCAGCTAGCGTGGGAAGCAAATCCATCACTTTTAAAAGACATTAAACCGGTAGTGCAAAGCAGACTGACCTACCCAACGACAAGAAAATCAGAAGTGAAAATAACAAGACTCAGAATTGGACACACGAGAGTAACCCATAAACACTTACTGGCTCCAATGTGTGATCAGTGCCAGACGCAAACTACAGTGGATCACATAATAACTGACTGCAAGAAATATGACCAACCAAGAGCGAAATATGGCATACTTAACAGAAGAGAATCCTTAACAACAAATAAAGACGACATCTCAATTCTTATTAGCTTCCTATGCGAAATTCAGATCTGGAATGAAATATAGACAAATATTTAATAACACTATAACTTCACTAATATGTATAATGTAAATTACAGTTATGATTATCTGATATGTATATACCTATAATACTGTATTATACTGTCTCGTACTGTCTTATACGCCAAAGACCCCTGTGGTCGACGCGTTAAATAAACAAAATAATAATAATAATAATAATTCTTGTATGGTGATATTTTTAAATTCTTTCCCATTGTCCATGACAATTTTTTGAGGTACGCCATGGTAACTAAAATATTTTATGAAACTTCTGTAAGTTTCGATGGCGTTTGCACCCTTTATTTTAATGGCTTGGCCTAATTTAGAAAATTTATCGATTATGGTTAAATACGTTTGATTGTTATAAATAAAAGTACCTGCATGTAAGATTTCAAAAGGTTTGGTGGGTGTTTCAGTTAGTACGAGTCGGGAATCTGGAGTTTTTCGACAGTATTTTGCTTTTTGGCATATGTCACAATTATTAATATAGTTGTTTACATCTTCTTTCATATTGGGCCAATAATATTTTCTTTTTAATTTTTCTAGAGTTTCGAGCATTCCTCTGTGATTACATTTTCCTTCATGCTGGAATTTGATTAGCATGATTTGCTCATCTTTTTCACGAATTGACTTGACTAGTTGAGTGCATGAGATTAATTTTAATCCTCTGGAATAAAAATTCTCCATATAAACTGTATTGAAAATTTTGTAGAGGTCTTTGTCGAAAAAGTAAATGTAGAACGTTTTCCATGCAGTAGTATAATCGCGGAGAAAATTGAAGACTAGATTTTCACTGAATTTTGGAATTAGAATTTCGAGTATTTTTAAATTTTGAAAGTTGTTTTGTTTTACTATGAGTTTATCATGAACGTTCGGTTTTATTAGAAATTGATTATTTTTGTTATTTATAATTTCGTCTAAAATTGGTATGGCTTTATTTGTTGCTTCGTGACTTGTGGAGTGTGGAGTATTAATGGAACTAGCTGTTTGAGTACTGGACGAAGGTTTATTTGGTGACTTTATCTGGATATCGGAAAGGATTTTAATTTTTGGAGTTTGAGGAATATCAGGCTCATTTGGAGTGAGTGAAGTTGGATCATATTGCATTTTCTTATTTTGAGGAATTTGGAGTTTATCTGGGATCTGTAAAATTGGAAGATCATCTTGAATTTCGGTTTCATCTGGGAAAGGAATTTCGCATAGTGCTTTTAGGAATTCCACAATGTCTTGGTCTATTTCACCTGGGTTATTCACAACTTATTGCGTATCTATGGGGTTTATGAGAACTCTAGATAATGCATCTGCATTGGTATTAAGTTTGCCTTTTTTATACACTATCTTATAATCATATTCCTCGAGCTTAAGCCTCCATCGAACAAGTTTCGAATTTGGCTCTTTTAAACTAAACAACCAAACAAGAGGTCTGTGGTCTGTATATATTGTGAATTTGTGTCCGAAAATATATGGCCTAAAATGTTTACAAGCCCATACAATGGCTAAGAGCTCTTTTTCTATGGTACTATATTTTTCTTCGCTGTCATTTAAAGTTCTACTTCCGTACGCTATTGGTTTATCATTCGGAGGTTCACCCTGTGATAGGACGGCGCCTAATGCTACATTGCTAGAATCGGTGGTTAAAACAAATGGTTTTGAAAAATCTGGGTATTGAAGAATTGGATGATTACTTAAAATATCTTGACATGTTTTGAAACAATTTAGAAACTCTTGAGAATGAATTATTTTGGCGTTCTTTTTCAAACATTTAGTTAATGGTTTCGTGAGTTCTGCAAAATCTTTTATAAATCTACGATAGTATCCTAGAAGACCTAGAAAACTTTTGATTTCTTTTCGTGTGCGTGGTATTGGAAATCTTTTTATCGCTTTTATTTTTTCAGGATTAGGTAGCACACCGTTTGGCGTTATAATATGTCCAAGATATTGTACGGTTTTCTGTAAAAATTCGGATTTATCCAATTGGATTTTGAAATTGCTTTCGCGCAATCTGTTAAAAACTGATTTAAGATTTTTAATATGTTCTTTGAGTGATGTACTGTAAATAATTATGTCGTCAAGATATACTAAGCATGATTTGTTATGTAGACCTCTTAATACATTGTTCATAACGCGCTGGAAAGTCGAAGGTGCATTCTTTAATCCAAACGGCATTCGATTGAATTCAAAATGACCACTTTCGGTGGAAAATGCCGTTTTCGGAACATCATTCGGATCGACCTAAATTTGGTGAAACCCACTTGCCAAATCCAAAGTTGTAAAATAATTCGCTCTACCTACTTGTCGTCGATCGTTTGTTCATTGAGTTTTCGATAGTCAATAACGACTCGCCACTTACGTTTACCAGAAGCATCAGCTTTCTTTGGAACCACCCAGATGGGGCTGCTCCAAGGGGAGGAACTATGTTGTATTATTCCTTGTTCTAACATTTTTGAAATCTGAGATTTCACTTCTTTTCTATGTACTTCCGGAAATCTATATGACTTAGTAAAAATTGGGGATTCGTCTTTGAGTTTAATTTTATGGGTTATATTGTTAGTAAAGCTCAGTGGTATTGATTCGCAATAAAATATGTCTCTGTAGTCGAAACATAATTTTTGAATAAATTTCTTTTCTTCAGCATTGCAATGATCAATTCTAATATTTTTTAAATTTTGTTTTAAAAGATTATCATGATTCTGATCGATTTCATTATCCATTTCCATTTTTTCCATACAATTTACATCAACAAGATCTAACTGTTCAATTTCAAAAGGACCTGAAAATGAAAGTTTAGCAGGATCTTTGTTACAATTGGTGACCGTTGTGATTGCAACATTATTTGAAACGTTTACTAGTGCTTTAGGCATCTCAACGCCTTCTCCAAATTTTAAATAATTTAAAATACCAGTACCACAATTTTGATTTACAGGGACTTTTACAACTTGCTTAGAACGCGGTTGTATTATTATTGAGTAATTTTGAAACGAGGTTTGAGCTTCGATTTTTTTTGTGTTTTCTACTTCAAAAACTATCGGAATTTTAACTAGTGGTGTTTGAAGGGTTTTGTCTTGTAAATTAATATTCGCATTTAATTTTTCTAACAAATCTATGCCTATTAAGCCATCAAATTTATCACTGAATTTAAAAACGTAAAATTTATGGGTTTGTCGAACTTTAAACATTTTGAAAATAGGTGAAGTCATCACTTCTGAATGGTAGCTTATACCGTGTGGTGTTTGAATATTAAAATTTTCTACAGTAATAATTAATAAATTCTTTATAAAATTTGTGAGCAATTTCTGGATCAATTAAACTTTTGGTACTACCAGTATCTACTAAAAATTTGCCGTTAACTTCAGGAATAAATATGTAATTTTCATCATTGTATGTGTCGTAATTTTCATATTGTTCTTCTCCATACATTTGGAAGGATTCTTCAGGATAGTATTCAGGATTAGGATCATTTTGATTTTCGAACGGGTTTTCGAACTCTGGGTTCACATCTTGTGCATGTAATTCTGTGAACGTAAATTTAGGTGGTTGACTTCGGGGTTGTATTCTAGAAAGAGTACGAGAATTACCAGACGAAGTGTCCATAGGTTCTGGTTTAAATGTACCTGAATTTTGACGGGTAAAATTTGGGTTTTGATTTTGATTCTGGAATTGGTAACGTTGATTTGGGAACTGAAAATTTGTTGTCTTTGGAATGGGAAGTTTGTTGGACGGAAATTTGATTGGGTATTTTGACCAAAGGTATTTTGTCTAAATTGGTTTGAGGGAAATGATGGTCTCTGGAAGAAATTTTGGGAATTTGGGAAGTTTGGTCTTTGTTGGGGGAATGTTGAAGGAAGTATTGGTCTAAATTGCATCTGTGGTGAAGGAATGTATGGTTGTTGTGCATACGATTGTTGATTATAGTTTGGAAAATTTGGTTTGAAAAAATTTGGTCTTGTTGGAACTATACGCTGGGTAGGTCTAAATTTTGTTTGCGTGTTTAGCATGTTTGACATATTTTGTGAGTATAAAAAGTTTTCTTCTTCAATGAGCAAGCTCATTGCTTTCTCTAGACTGTCTGGATTTCTCAGCCTAATGTTATTTTGTATTTGACCTCTCAATCCACGAATAAACGTTTTTAAAGAAAGATCATTGTAATTTTCCAAACGAACGCGTTTTTCTTAGTTTGAGATTGTGAGAGTATTTAACTTGAGATAATCAAACTGCGTGCGTCTTGGCAACGCATGCCAAAGGTATACGGTGCTTCGCTTTTATTCGGTTTTAAAGAAATTAAATCTTGAATTAGGCAATCTACATTTCGTTGATCGCCAAAACTCAAAACTAGAGCATCTTTAATTTCGTTCCACGAACTTAATTCGGTTCGTGATCCTATTAAAGAAAGGGCTCGACCTGTCAATTTACCTAAAATAGCCAACAAAATATAATTATTTATTGGATCAGCAGTAACTCTACGATTTGAAAATGTTGAGATTAAGTTCTCATATGTTCTTATAAAAATAGCTAACGTGTAAGGATTGCCGTCGTACTGTGGAATTGTATCAACATGTAACCTGAGTAACTGATAACTCACACCAACAGCACCTGCTTCGTTCAAAGCCATATTTGTATTTGTATTTATATTTAAATTATCTGGAACTAAATTATTATCTGACGTGCTTAAATTAAATATTCTATCAATTACTTCTTCGATATCAGAAGCTGACATCAATTAAACTTATCATTTGTTTCTTTGAATTACTATTTATAATTATTCTTTGTTTTAAAAACTTCTTGTTCAAATTTCACTTAATTTTTAGGAAAAATAATTGGAATTCACTTAAATCTAGGAAAAAAAATGGAAAGAAGGAATACTTTATCAAACGAGACTTACAGCAAGAAGATCTCTGGAGTATGCATGTCCTGTAGATAGGTTAGGCGATGTGGTCCTTGGCCTTTTCTACGATTTCTTCAGCTGCAAGCGGAATTTCGATTCTTCAAAACAGGTTGATTCGTTCAGAGAGCTTGGAGACGATTCTGTTCACCCAGTGACGATTTTGTTCACTTTTCACTCTCGCGACCGAATTTTTCAATTTTCGAATTTGCCAATAAAACGTTGAAACGTACCGTGCTAATTCGATTTTGTAATTTACACGTTTGACAAATCCTACCGACTGCGCCAAATATGTTTGGGTACTCGAAATTCCAGTTTTTAAAAAAGATTTATTTCACTCCATTACTACATTACGTTATGGTGAAACAGTAAAGACTAAATCTATAACAAGCGTTCTCCTCTTAAGAAGACTACTTAGCGTCAGCAGGTTTATAATCTAACGCTCGACAGTTGATAATATGAACAATAGTTCCCTTTAGGAGGAGGTGATGTAACTACGTGGAGCATTTTTCCCAAGTGGACAGGGATCAAAGAAAACTGTTCCTTAACTAGGCACTGCCTTTTTTGTTTAGTTCACCAAGTTGTATGTAGTGCATCAATTTTGTAACTATTTATAAGCACTTTCAAAGAACATGAAAACATGTTTAAAAGACGTTTTAAGTTGTTTAAAAACAACTTTATGCTTTAACATGTTTTTTGTAAGTACATAATTCAAACATGTTATTTCAAAGTTTCTATTGGAAACATAACCCTGCAAATTAGCCGAGTGAAATGAATTATGTACCTACCTTTTATCCCAAGTATAAGCAATATTAAATGTATACAGGGTGCCTATTTTTCGAGAGCCACCATTAAGATTTTGCTCATTTGAAAAATACAGGGTAGGTTTAAATTCGGCACTTTTTCAGAATTTAGTGCTCATTAATATGCAGTTGAGAAATCTGATCTATCTCAAACGATATATGAGTTATGGTCGAAAAACCAAAAAAAGTCTCTGCTCTTTCCGTGTATCTCGACTATTTGATCTGGTATCTGTAGTGTCTGATCTAAAATAGATTTTAAGTTGTTCTGTGGAACAAGTTGACAGATAACAATTGTAAGCCGCCAGTTTTCGGCATGTTTGTAAGAAGCAATAAAGTTATGTAAAATATAATATATTCCAAACAATCCTTCATCATTATTGCAATCTATCACATTATTTGGCGACGAGGATAAACAAAGTAGGCAAGGCGCCGAAAAGAGAGTTAAAAATTGGGTTTAACCATGCAACAAACTGAAGCATCGAAGGAATTTTATAATAATACAATTGGAAAAGTACCTGAATATAATTCACAAGAAGATTTTGAATTATATTTAGAAAGGTTGGAACAATATTTTACAGCAAATTATGTACAAGAAGAAAGGAAAGTTGCTGTGTTGTTAACTGTTCTCACTGCAGAAGTTTATAAAATTTTAAGAGAAATCTGTCATCCTGAACTACCTAAACAGAAGTCATATGCAGATTTGTGCAGACTATTGAGGAAGCAATTTACACCACATATTTCGGTATATCGAAAACGTGTAGAGTTTTACGAGGCAAAACAGAATACAAGCGAAAGTATCAATGATTGGTATGTACGTATCAAAAGCCTTGCAATGCCGTGTAGTTTTAATGATTTGTTAGAAGAGAAATTAAAGGATAAGTTTGTGACGGGATTAAAGAAAGGTATAGTTTTGGACAGATTATGTGAGGAAGAGGGCAATAGAAGTTTGCATGAAATGGTTGAAATAGCAGTGAAAAAAGAAGCTTCAGTTCGTCAGCAGTCGAATGCAGAAAATTTGTATAAGTTCAAGATTGGTAGGAGAGTTCAACAGAAGAGAGAAGTTAACCTTAAAGAGGAGAGGCCAGCAAGAGAAGTCGAAGTACGTAGGGAAGAGAGAAGCAATGAAAAGAATGAAGCTGGACGGAACTGTTTCCATTGTGGTAGGCCCAACCATGTTTTTAAATATTGTAAATATAAGTCTTATACTTGTAAAAATTGTAAAAAGATAGGACATTTAGCATCGGTTTGTAGATTCAAGGTTCATAATTACTTAGAGAATGTGGAAGTAGTAGAAGAAGAAGACGATACAATAGATATGTTTTCTTTATCTTCCGGAAGGGCCAAATCCAAACCATTTGAAATTAATGTTGAAATAAATGATACTCCATTGAAAATGGAATTAGGGGCTTCAGTTATTTCAGATTTATTATATAAAAAAATGTTTAGTAAAATGAAACTAGAAACGACAAAGGTTAAACTAAAAACTTATGATGAAAATATAATTGTACCTATAGGGCAAATATGGGTTCAAATGAAATATAGAGACAAGACAGAGAAGGTTAAGTTGTTAGTAGTGAAAAGTGAAAGTTTAAAACCATTATTAGGTAGAGATTTAATGAATGTTTTTAATATTGGATTAGAGTTGAAGGATTTAAATTTTGTAAGTGTAAATAAGGGGGATTGTGTGAAGAAAATAATGAACGAATATACGGATGTATTTAGCAATAAATTAGGTAAATACAAATATGAAACGATTGAGCTGAAATTAAAGGAGGATGTGCCTGGTATATTTAAGAAACTGGCTTCAATACCATTTGTTTTTAAGGAAAAAGTAGAGAAGGAGCTAGAAAAATTAGAAAGGGCAGGTATTTTAACCAGGGTGGATAATTGTAAATGGGGAACACCTTTAGTGCCAGTAATAAAAGCGAATGGTTCTTTAAGATTGTGTGCAAATTATAAATTGACCGTGAATAAATATTTAGTTGATTTCAATCACCCATTGCCAAGAGTGGAAGATTTATTTAATGCGTTGCGAGGGGGAATGGAGTTCACGAAGTTAGATTTGCGAAATGCATATAATCAGTTGGAGTTGTCGGAAAGTACTAAGGAATTATTAGCTTGGAGTACTCACAAAGGTATTTACAAATTAAACCGTTTACCATTTGGAACGAAACCGGCGTGTCAAATATTTCAAAATATTCTTGAGAAAGTGTTGCTAGGATGCAAAGGGGTAATCAATTTTATAGATGATATTTTAGTCACGGGAAGGAATAGTAAAGAGCATTTAGAAAATTTGAAAGCAGTGTTAGATAAATTGAGAAAGGCAGGTTTAACTTTGAATGTCCAGAAATGTTTTTTTTTAAAGAAAGTATTAAATATTTAGGCCATATAATAGATAAAGAAGGTGTTAGAAAGGATGATGAAAGAATAGAAGCAATGGCAAATATTAAACGTCCAAAAAATGTGGCAGAAGTGAGGGCATTTATTGGATTAGTGAACTATTATGGCAAGTTTATCAAAAATTTAAGTATGATATTAAATCCGTTGTATAGGCTTTTAAAGAAGAACGTTAAATTTGTTTGGGATAGAAGTTGTGAGGGATCGTTCGAAGCAGCAAAAAGAGCTGTGGTATCGGATGTGGTACTAGTTCATTTTAATCCTGAATTAAGACTTAAATTAGTGTGTGACGCAAGCAAAATAGGAATTGGATGCGTGTTATTTCAAAAATTTGCGAACGGGGAGGAAAGACCCATCGGTTTTGCTAGTAGAGTCCTAAGTAAGGCCGAATTAAATTACTCCATGATACAGAAGGAGGCATTGGCTTTATATTGGGGGGTCAAAAAGTTTTCACAGTATTTACGGGGAATTGAATTTGACCTAGTGACTGATCATAAAAATTTGTTAGCACTTTTTGGGGAGACAAAGTTTGCCTGAAATGGCAGCAGGTAGAGTACAAAGATGGGCGGTGTATCTATCAGGTTTTAATTATAAGTTACATTTTATAAAAGGAACTAAAAATGAGGCAGATGGATTATCAAGGTTACCATTAAAAATGGAAAAGATTGAGGAAGAAGAAATAGAAACTTTGAATTTTTTGGATGAAAACCCAGTAGATCGTTACAAAGTTAGAGCAGAAACTAGAAGAGATAGAATACTAGGCAAAGTAATTGACTACATTGAAAATGGGTGGATCAATAAAATGGAAGACGATCCTGAAATAAGGTCATATTATTTTAAAAGAAAGGAGCTGTATTTTCATAACGGTTTGGCGATGTGGGGATACAGGATAGTAATACCAGAAAAATTAAGAAGAAAGTTGTTGGAGCAATTACATGTAGTTCATATGGGAGTGGTAAAAACAAAGACAAGAGCCAGATCTTACTTTTGGTGGCCAGGAATGGATGATGAAATTGAAAATTTAAGTAGATCATGCCACATATGTTTAGCTTTAAGACCAAATCCGACTAAAGCTGCGCTAAAATTGTGGGACGAGGCAAAATATCCATTTGAGAGAGTACATATAGATTTCTTAGGACCAGTGAAAGGAAAAATGTATTTGTTAATAACAGATTCTTATTCAAAGTGGGTTGAAGTCTACGAAATGGAGAGGACAGATGTGGACAGTACTTTGGAAAGATTAAGAGACTGTTTTTCACGTTTTGGGTTGCCTAGGGTAATGGTGTCAGACAATGGATCACAGTTCACCAGATCTGAAGAATATAGAACCTTTGGTACAAGGAATGGTATTTACATCAAAGCCGCACCTCCTTATCACAAGCAAGGAAATGGAGCAGCAGAAAATGCTGTTAGATCTTTCAAAAATGGACTATATAAATTACTGCTGGATAATAAACATTCGCTTTCAAGGACTACTCTTGTAAGTCGTTATTTATTTGCATACAGGAATACTGTACATGGTGCAACAGGGGAAATGCCATCATCACGAATGTTTAATAGACGGTTAAGGACCAATCTGGATTTACTTAGAGGAGACAACAAGGATATTGAGTACAGAGAAAGGCTTAAGAAGAATTTCGGAGGCAATAGAGATGTAAACTTTCAGGAGGGTGAGTATGTATTTGCTCGTGATTATAGTAATCCCAACAAGAGAGGTTGGAAAAGAGGGATAGTGGATGAGATATTAGGACAAAATACTTACCTGATTAGAATTTTGGAGACTGATGTAGTATGGAGAAGGCACGTGGATCAGTTAGTTAAGGAAGGCGATTATTTTAGAAAAGAGGAACCAGACAAGCAGTGGGGTTCAGTGTTAAACGAAATTAGGGAACCTCAACGTAATATTGAAAAGAATGAGTTGGTTAATTTAGAAGTTAACACTCAGTCAGATGTAAATAGGAATGAGGTAGGGAAATCAGATCCAAGTGTTGATCCCATAAGAGAGATTGTAGAAAGTGATAGGAATGAAGAGTTAGAAAAGGGTGTAGAGGAAAGTGTCACAAGTAAAAATCAGATTGTTTACAATGTCACCGAAAGGCCCAAAAGGAACATAAGGAAACCAGATCGTTTAAATTTGTAATGAAACAGGTAGTTTCATATTTAGGCTGGGAGGTATATGTAGTGTCTGATCTAAAATAGATTTTAAGTTGTTCTGTGGAAGAAGTTGACAGATAACAATTGTAAGCCGCCAGTTTTCGGCATGTTTGTAAGAAGCAATAAAGTTATGTAAAATATAATATATTCCAAACAATCCTTCATCATTATTGCAATCTATCACAGTATCGGAAAGATATGCTTATATTATTAAAGCACTTTTCCGTGCTCAGAAACACGTTTCTTTTAAGACAGGCCATCATCAACTTTGTTATTTCTTATGGGCATCATTTTTGTTTCATATATCGTTGAAAGAAGAATTTTTTCTGATTTCATTGATATACAACTTCTCCATATTATATCGAATTTTGTCGAACATTGCAGTAACTACAATAAGAAAAAATTTTTAAATCTGGAAAAGTAATTTAATCAAGTTTGCTTGGAAAGTACGTGAACTAAAAACAATAAGCAAGCTGTCAAAATCTAATGTTTCATTTGAAAAAGTCTGTGGCATACGTGGGAAATTATTCTTCGAAAAAATGCATCAGCAATAGCACCAAGAATATTTAACATATTTAAGTTACGACAAACTGCTGCCTGCTTCCTTTTTGTTTCCTTGCAAGACCCACTTGATTTTCGGTAAAATTTCCTGTTCTCCGACTGCAATGGCCACAATATTCGATATAATATGAACAAGTTGTATATCGATGAACCAGAAAAATATATGCTTCTTTCAACAAAACGTAAAACAAAAATTGCGTCCATAAGAAATAATAAAGTTGATGGTGGCCCGGCCTAAATGAAACATTCTTCTGTAATTCCATGAGAATGTGTTGATAGAGCACGAAAAAGTGCTTCAATAATGTGTGCGTATATCTTTCTGATACACGAGATCAAATAGTCGAGTTACAAGGCAAAAACGAAAGAGGCGATAACTCGTATACCGTTTGAGATAGATCAGATTTCTCAACGGCACATTAATGAACACGAAGTTCTGCAAAAGTGCCGAATTGAAACCTACCCTAGATCTTTTCAAATAAAAGAGATTTTAATAGTGGTTCTCGAAAAATGGTTGCCCGGTATATCATATATTTAACGCAAACCTATACACATTAGATAACTGTATATGATATATGTACTAATATTTCACGTTATTATAATGTCCATTATATACGTAAATCGTATAGCTCAATTATATGCATATCTACATACGTTGCATTCTAGTGTACCATATACCGTTATTTTAGGTTTAATTTATATGGATTATATGCATATACCATTTTTACCAATATAGAAGGTTTCATACTTAGAGTAGATACACTGGTTTACGATAATGAAACTAGGCCAGCAGTGTTCCAGTGGCGTAGAGCTGCCACAAGGGCTTTAGTACGCTGTGCGCCAAAGTCAAATCAAAAAGTCAAACTGAAATTTGAATTTTGACAAGACGCTTGGATTTGAAATATTTTGCGATTGTGTTGTGTTTCGTGCGTTGCGTCTGTTTGTTGTTTAAGATTGTGATAAATTTGAAAAACACGTTTTTTTCTGTTTCCACAGTTTAATTATTCTAATTTATTACTGAAGGCGATAATAATATTTTCGAATGTATATTAATTACGTGTTCTGTTATAAAAAAAGTAAGTCCAGTACATACGAAGGCAGATTAAAATGAAATCTACCTAACTAGGAAAGAAAAGAGCTAGACAAAAAACAAAATTTTATTTTTCGACATATGAACCTTTAACAGTTACACACTTCGCCCAACGCTTCTCCAATAACGCGATACCCTCCAAAAAGAATTCTTTCGGTAACTCCTCAAAGAACTCGGAAACGGCGTCTTTGAGTTCTTCATCTGAAGAAAATCGTCGTCCTCGCAAGTGTTTCTTCAGCTTAGGAAAGAGGTAATAGTCCGACGGAGCTAAGTCAGGGCTGTAAGGGGGGTGTCGTAACTCAACAAAACCAGAGTTGTTGATTTCTTCCCGAACTTTGTGAGCCTTATGCACTCGGCAATTGTCATGCAGCAATAAAGATTTTTGGGCAAAATTACAGGGCCTCTTTTGGCGTATCGCAACTTTTAAATTTTTAATTGTTTCTTTGTAGACATCTGCGTTAATTGTAGACCCCTTCTGCATATATTAAATCCACAGAATGCCCTCATTATCCCAAAAAATTGTTGCCATCAGCTTCCCTGCAGATGCTTGCGTTTTTGCCTTTTTGGGTGGTGGAGATCCTTTGTGCAACCATTGCATTGACTCTTGTTTTGTTGGGGGATCCCAGTGGAACACCCACGTTTCATCGCCCGTTACAATTTTGGAGAAAAGGTCTTGGTCACGAGCTAACGCCGACAAGTTCTCTTCGCAAATTTCTTGTCTGCACAACCTTTGTTCGGGAGTCAAGATTTTCGGAATCCAGCGCGCTGACAATTTATTCATCCCCAAATCTTCATGCAAAATTGTCAACACAGATGCCTCGCAGATTCCTATTGCATGGGCGATAATCGAGACTTTGATTCGTCGATCCTGTAGCACCATTTCTTCCACTTTCTTGATGTTGCCTTCGCTCCTTGCCTCCACAGGTCGTCCACTTTTAGGGTCATCTCGAATAGATTCCCTGCCCCATTTAAACTGCTTTGACCAGAATTTTATTTGAAAATATGATGGACAATTTTCACCATATACAGCAGTCATACGTTCGTGTATGATTTTTGGCGGATTGCCTTCTTTTGTCAAAAACTTTATCACGCTTCTATGCTCTAGTTTTAAATCACTCATTTCCCCGCGTTTACAGCTTCACACACACCACAAAAATGAATTGATGTATACACAACTTGACAGATACTCGTTAAAGAGTTAAAGCAACTTGACAGTAAACATTTGTCATTTTAGCGTGTTTGTTTCATGGCTAGGTAGATTTAATTTTAATGTTCCCTCGTACCTAATAAATGTGTATAAAACAAATTAATGTTAATTACTTTTTAGAGGAGTAAAAAAGTTTGCAGTGTATTTGGGTGTATGAAAGTGATGAAACCAATTCACAATTGAGTCGTCTATTTCCAAAAGCGGCTATATCCACTTTCCATCGAAAATTAGTTAGCGGTGCCATCTCGTAAATTTTAGTACAAGCTTTAAAATTCCAAAACTGACTAAAAGTAAAGTCTGTAAAGTTAAAGACTGGGCTGTCACGTGATCAGCGCAATAGACCTGTTTTCGTCCGAAGGCGGAACTCGTAAATCCAGTGGCGCCGTCAAGAACTTACTTACTGTGCGTCCATTGTTGTTTTATTGACTCATGTTTGAGTGTGCTTTTTTTAGTGGATATTCTGTTTTATTTTGCGTTTTTATTGTGAGTGTTGCTTAAAAGACTAAAAAACTATCATCTTTATTCGAAAAACGGAGTTCGAGGTAATTAATACTACAAATTCTTGTAACTGAATTGAAGGTTAAAATTTTTTGTGTTTGCAGATTATTCTGCTTATTTTGTGATCTCGGTGTTATTTAAAAGACTTTTGAAAAATCGTCGATAGTATTTGTTATCCAGGTAATACTACAATCAAAGTAATTTTACACATTAAATCCAAGTTGAAATTTTTGACGTTTGTAGGTTAGAAATGTCTCCCAAAAAAATTGGCAAACCCGGCATGGTAATTCATAGCCAAGGCCGTGAAATTATCAGTAACGTGATAAAGTTTATGCGGGAAGAAGCGCAAAATGGAATTAGGATTCCTTTAAAGAATTACAGGTATGTACGTACCCACTTCATAATGAGCTTGATTATTGTTAAGATCCAATTGTGTGTTTAACGCAAAGAGTTATAGAAGCAACAGGTGTTTCGAGAAACACAGTAGCGAAGATTTTGAAGGAATCGAAAAGCGTAGAAGCTGAGCCTAGCACCTCCTTTGCTACACCACATAAGGAACGACCGCGAAAGAAGCGTAAGCTCGGCCTGATTTCTGTGGGAGAAACGGAAACAATACGGGAAATTATACATATTTTTTTTATTTTGGAGAAAAGGAATCCCTCTCTCAATTGTAAGTACATAATTACCATTATAAAAAAGTAAACTTCGTTAAGGTGTGTTTTCATTGCAACTGCTGGCAGTTGTTACTTGTCAAATACGGGGTGATTCATTGTAAAGTCTGCTGAACTTCTTTTTTCATAAATAGAGGGAACGTGGTAATAAGAAAGTTCAAGATATTTTCGTGTATTTTTTGGATATAATATCAAAAAACCAATTGGGTGCTGCTGTTGCGTAGCCAAGTTATGAAAGTATGAATCGCACTTGCATTTTAGTAAATGGAATGCTTTGGATATTTAACTTCCTGGATTCCGTCTTCGATTGTAGATAAATTTCAAGAAACTTACTTTCTGTTGAAACCCAATGATTTTTCAGACAATTATATTTCACGATGTGTTTTCAATGTGTATAATGTATTTTTCATCGAAACATGAATGAAATATGCAATGACGGAAAGTGATCCCAATAATCAGGGGCTATTTGAACAAATTATTCTAGGAACAAATGGCAATTACTGCTTTTTCGTTAAATAACAAATGCTACATTTAAATACCTACCTATCGCATCATCTAGCCTAATATCACCTTGTATTCCAGGTATTCTACAGAAGATTAAAGATTCTGAACTTTCTTTTTCTGGCTCGAGGCAGTCGCTATGGGTTTTTCTGAAATCTATTGGATTCAGGTATGGCTGCTTTTGTATATCCAAAGTCAAAATATTTCGGATGCCGTTACTACATGCATATTTAAATTTCTGTTTCATTAAATGCTTATGTTTTGAAAATACTTTTATAACAACAGATAGCAAAAGTGAGCCTGCTTGAGTGGGACACCTCGTTTACTTCTATTTCCATTTAAGGTGGCGAAAGACAGAAGACAACCGTAAGATTTTAATGGAAAGCCATGACATTCGCCTGAAAAGGGTGAAATACTTGAAACAAATTCTGCAATACCGGGAAGAAGGCCGAACCATTATATATACGGATGAAACGTATATACACAGCAGCCATGTCCAGCCGAAAGGGTGGTATGATGAGTCTACTAAAAACTTAAAGAAGCCGATTTCTAAAGGCCAAAGGCTGATTATTGTACATGCCGGAGGTGAAAATGGTTTCATTCCCAATGCGTTGCTCATTTTTTGGTCAGGTAACACATACGTAAGTAATTTTAATATCAAAATGTAACCAAACATTGTCTCTAGGTTCTAAATCAGGAGATTACCACGATGACATGAATAATGCCAATTTCATGACATGGGTGCAGAAACAATTACTGCCCAACATGCCGCCTAATTGTGTACTTGTGATTGATAATGCATCATATCACAATGTCCTGGTGGAAAAAAACCTGACATCTGCGAGCCGAAAAGGCGAGATGGTGAAGTGGCTTGAAGAACGTCAAATACATTTTGATGGCTCAAATACAAAACCTGAGCTTTATGGTCTTATCAAACAAAATTTGTATCGATTCCCAAAGAAATACAAATTGGATGAGCTTCTTGAAGCCCATGGTCACCGAGTGTTACGGCTTCCTCCTTATCACCCGGAATTGAACCCCATAGAGAAGATATGGGCCACTGTAAAGAACTGGGTAGCTAGCAGAAACGTTACTTTTAAATTAGGTGATGTGGAGGAATTAGCACGTGGAAAATTTTCCATTATTAGCTCAGAAGAGTGGAAAGATGTATGTGGCCATGTGCAAAAAGTGGAAAAAACTTTCTTTGAGAAAGAGCATCTGATGGACGATGCATTGGATTCGTTGAAGTTCACTGTGAACACAGGATCATCTGATGATGAGAGTGAAGATGAATATCAAGTCACAACTGAAGATGATGGTGGTGATGATGATGATGATGATGATGATGGTGATGATGAAGACGACGAAGACGAGGATTTAGGAGTACAACCACTACCAAGTGATTAACCCTTAGTTGATAGAGTGTCCAAGCGTCCTTCCAGCAGCACGTATTTTCGACCCTATTGTTTTCAGTACATTTGCGTCCCCATATGAGAACGTAACCACCACCATCGGATTTGTCGTAAAATTTTGCCTATCTAAAGTGTAAGTTTCATCTCGTTCAGACCAGTAGGAGGCAAGCTACGGAGAAGGAGACAACTCTTGAAAAAAATCTCGCACGTACAGTGGCTTGCACGCTAATTATGCCGCGGGTTTTTCAAAAGCAAAGAATTTTGATAAAAAACCAGATTTTAAATTGTGTATGTCCGCGTTTGGAGACAATTATTTGAGCGCCGTATGCAACGGAAGAGTAACTAAAATCTCTGGGTCTCTGGGTCTTGTGACAGTTCTGCGAGACTTGAACAATACAAAAACGAAAATTAGTGCTGAGTTATTACAAAAGAATGGCAAGTGTTTAATTATACTATAGGTAATAAATTAGATTAAAATTTCCTATTTTACGCAGATTTAGGAAACAATCAGCATCGCAGGCGCAGTGTTATTTTTTAATGTTTTCCAAGTTATTTTGTACGAGAATAAATAAAAATGTTTCTCAGCAGATGTTTTATTTAATAAATAGCAAAATTGTTACGGCGCCTATGAAATTTGGGTCCGTACTGCCGAAAGCTGCGCACGTACTGCCGGCAGGACAATCCCATTTAAAAATAATGTCCTGCTGGTAGGACTAGCGGCTCTGTCCAGCTGTCCCGCCCGAAGCTCCTTCCCGCAGGACAAATGCCTGGACGTTCTATCATTAGACCTTGTGCGACATGACATACCTCAAGCACCAAGGATTCTTATTTTTTGAAAGGTCAACAAGGCGTTTAGTTCTTAATATATGTGAATTCCACTTATTTATTTTTGGTAGTTAATAGAACTCTCTAAATTTTTAATTACAGAATAATAAGTTTATTTTGCAATTCTTTAACTCTTCAGTGCTGAAAAATAGTAAATTGGATTATTCGGCTTCCTTTATGATTTATTCTAATTTTCTTTTGTCACATAAGTAAACAACTTGTTCAAAAACCTGTTTTCAACTATAACAATTATGGAATTGAGATTATTTGCACATAAACATGCCGATTTCGTAATTGACATAACCTCACACCAAACGTCACATTTATAATTTATCTGTACTTATGACGAAATCCCCTTTTCTTAAGTTCTTCTTAATGTGTTTCGCGATTTTTTCATGCCTTAAAATGCTAATTTTCCTGTTTTGAATGTAACTTTTATGAATTCATTGTTAAAATAATAATAAATTTCACATATACGCCGGTACGGCACTGTTTCTGTCAAAATCATATTTCCCGCTACATTTTCGCGCAGCCACCATCTTGTCCGGGCCCAGTCTCTAACTTTACAGACTCTACTTATACAAAATTGTATGCTGAAAAATGAGTTTACTCATAAACCCGGACAATTCCACCTTGAATTGTATTTCAAATCCGGTTAAATCCACGCGCTTGTTTGTGACCAAAAGCGGTAAATTCATACCGCGTTTCTTCATCATCAAAATCGGATAATTCCAGCTGGGGCAGGCACAAAACCACATGAATGCAGCCGTTGTTTTGCAGTTGATAGTTTCGTGTCGGTGACTATTTATTCATAAAACGGGTGGTAGGGTGGGGCAGATTCGGACATGGGGCACCTCCGGACATTTCTAATTCACCGCCTAAACATTGCACAAATTTAAGCGGATCGATAAAACAGAAGCCTGTTGTTAGTTGTACTTGTAACTAATGTGTGTGACGATTATCTCAATATAAAGCGGTGATGCAAAAATATTTTTAGTATTGAAAATGCTATTGGGATCACGTTTATGCAAACTTAGTGAGGATGGCGTGACCTCGACCAGCGCATACGGATAATATTGGATTGCGTGACATATGAAATGCCGACACCGAATCGGCGCGGAAGCAGTTATTATATTGTTTTAAAACAAACCGCAAAGTATGGCTGTTTATTGTTACGATCTCGACCCCGCAAAATCGGTAAACATAAATTAATAATAATTCATTTGTTATATTGTGGCAGATATAACTCATAAGTGTTTTAAATGTAAAAATTGTGTCAGGCATTTTCAATACATACGATGCTTGCGTAAGGTGCGAGATCTGTGAATTTTTTTTATGTAAATGACTAGTGTTCGCAGTAAGTTTCCTGACAACAGCCGTAAGCGATACAGGATATTCAATAAAACCGAAGTAAGTGTTCTTGGTTTTTCCTAAAAGTAGCGGTATTTTTGCAACCCATAAAATCACAAAACCTCCTCGTAAACGGTTAGAATGCAACGTTTTCATTTAAGTATTAATTTAGTTTTTATTTAATATTAATGTGTAAGGTGGGGTATATTCGGACAAAATTGGTGGGGTAGTTCCGGACTGTCCGAATGTGCCCCACCTCTGATATATACTTTATGGGTCGCTTTCTGGCGAAACTTACCTTGATTGTTATTACATTTTAAGACTATTCTTGAAGAATATCAATTGTTCTTAATTACAGGATGGTGCGAAATTATATTAAAAAGAAACAGCAGCCTGAAATACCTAAAGCTGCGCTAAAGAATGCTATAAAGAATGTTCCTAATCGGTCTAAGTCAATTCGAACAGCTGCAAGTGCCTTTAATATATCAAAAGCTACATTACAAGATCATTGTAAGAAAGCAAAAAGGATCAATAACAATACATTAGATTCGGGTAATGAAAGTGATTCAAGCACAGATCAAAAACGTGTTCTAAATACGCTTCACGCAAGTCTTTTCCGTTTTGGAGGAAGTTGAATTGGAAAATTATTTGAAAAATTCGTCGAAAATTTTGTACGGTTTAACATATAAAACTGCTCGTTCATTAGCTTTTGAATATGCCTTTAAATTAAAGAAAAAATTCCGAAATCTTGGGAAGAAAATAAAATGGCAGGTTTGGAATGGATGAGATCATTTATGAGGAGGCACTCTTCTCTTTCATACCGTAAAGCTGAAAACACCAGTATTGCTCGAGCGTAAACTTTCAATAGGGCCAATGTGGACAATTTTTTTTACAAATTATGCGGAAGTTTAAACACGTTATCGTTTTTCCTCACATCAGATTTGGAATATTGATGAAACTGGTATCACCACTGTTTTGCAGGCATCATGGGTTATTGCACAACCAGGGTCGAGAAGTGTGGGGTAATGCGTTTCTGGAGAGAGAGGAACATTAGTAACAATGCGTGGAATAATTTCAGTATCCGGAAATACTATTCCTCCTTTGTTTATATTCCCACGCATTTGAATGAAGGAACACTTTCTGAATGGAGCAGTTCCAGGTGCAATTGCTTATGCAGAAAAATCTGGATGGATGACTTCTAAAATTTTCGTAAACTTGTTAGAGCACATCCAAAAACATACCAATTGCAGTCCAACAAATCGTATTTTAATCATAATGGACAATCACGAAACGCATGTTTCTCTTGAAGCAATAACTTTTGCTCGAGCCAACGGAATTGTTTTACTATCATTTCCTCCACACTGTACCCACAGAATGCAGCCGTTGGACAAGGGAGTTTTTGGCGCCTTTAAGTGCAGGTGTAAAATATCTTACAATAATTTTATTTTGTCAAATCCTGGGACGCCTGTACAAAAAGCTACCATATATTGTTTAGACTAAAATAAGTCTTTTTAACCAAATTTACCTATATCCAAAATTCCTTCGTTTAGGCGCTAGAGGGTGTCAAAGTTCTTAAGAATTTTTCAACTTTTCACAATAACAAAAAAAGTATTTTAGTTATATGAATAAATTTTGGCATGCGAGTTTGTACTTCAAAAGACTATTTTTGGTACTGATTCTTTGTTCTCTGTTGTTACGTTAATTGTCAATGGTGGGTCATCCACATCTTAAGACGTTCATATTTTTTTTTAAGTTTTGTTAATGTTCACCGAAATTTTGTGGCCTATAGCCACTTTTATTCTGATCATTTTTTGTCTCTTATTTGATTTCGCTATCGATCATAGTTTAGGCAGCAGAAATTGTTTTATTTTCCAATGCGTCGTCCAGTGTAGCTATGATGCTAAACGTAGTAGGCTCATCCAATGTTATCACAGTGGCATTGGATTGTCAACACAAAAATCGCAATTAAGTAAGAGGGCTTTGCCACCTTTCAAAATCTAATCAAACTGTCAGTTCCAACAGCAGACGCTGTGTAAATCGTTGTTGAATTTTGTAATTTTCTTTATTATGGCCGGAAAATACATTAATGGAGAACTTACGGATATGTTAATGGTATATGAATTTTGTCAAGGGAATGGGCGCGAATCTGTCAGAGTGTACCGAGAAAAATTTCCAAATCGTCGGGTGCCGAACCATCAAACTTTTGCCGCTATTGAGAGACGTCTTCGGGAAACAGGTAGTTTTGCACCTTCAACTGTGGACCACGGACGTGAGCGAACAGTAAGAACTGCTGATACTGAAGACGAGATTTTGGAAAGGGTTGCAGAAGATCCAACATTAAGTACCAGACGCTTGGGTCTTGAAGTAGGAGTATCCAAGGATGTCGTCCACAGAGTTCTGAAAGAGCAACTGCTCCATCCGTATCATCTTCAACCAGTGCAAGATCTCTTAGAGCTTGATCCTGATTTACGGCTCGGATTCTGTCAGTTCATTAACGATCGAAGAGCACACAATATTAATTTTACCAGAACCATTTTATTCACAGACGAGGCTTGTTTTACAAGAAGGGGTGTAACTAATTTACACAACGAACATGTCTACGCAGATGAAAATCCACATGCCATTAAAGTAACGCATTACCAGCACGAATTTAAAATTAATGTTTGGACAGGAATAATCGACAATCATATTATTGGACCCGTCATGTTGCCGGAGCGATTAAATGGTGAAACTTATTTGGAGCATCTTCAGAATACATTGCCAGATTTATTAGAAGATCTGCCATTGGAACTTCGTCGAGAAATGTGGTTTATGCACGATGGGGCACCACCACATTTCACCTTAAATGTTCGCAATTTCTTAAATGCACATTATCCAAATAGGTGGATAGGCAGAGGGAATGATGCTCCGATAAACTGGCCACCACGTTCTCCCGACATAACGCCATTAGATTATTTTTTATGGGGAGCCCTAAAAACAACGGTGTACTCCAGGCCTATAAATACAGTACAAGAATTGTGGAGGTGCATACAAAATGCCATAGATACACTGAAAAATGACATTGACGTTATGCAAAGAGTACAATTTAATTTGTTACGTCGCATTGATCTCTGTATGCGTGAAAATGGTAGACATTTTGAACATTTATTGTAGTGTTTTGTCTCATTGTAATGTTTTGTTTCTTCAAATTTTAGATTTAGTTGCAATAATTATTACAATACTTGTCTAGTTTTTATTAGTCAAATTGTGATAACGTTAGATGAGCCTACTACGTTTAGCATCATAGCTACACTGTACGACGCATTGGAAAATAAAACAATTTCTGCTGCCTAAACTATGATAGATAGCGAAATCGAATAAGAGACAAAAAATGATCAGAATAAAAGTGGCTATAAGCCACAAAATTTCGGTGAACATTAACGAAACTTTAAAAAAAAATATGAACGTCTTAAGATGTGGATGACCCACTATTGACAATTAACGTAACAACAGAGAACAAAGAATCAGTACCAAAAATAGTCTTTTGAAGTACAAACTCGCAGGCCAAAATTAATTCATATAACTAAAAGACTTTTTTTGTTATTATGAAAAGTTAAAAATTTTTTAAGAACTTTGACACCCTCTAGCGCCTAAACGAAGGAATTTTGGATATAGGTAAATTTGGTTAAATAGACTTATTTTGGTCTAAACAATATGTGGTACAGGCATTTTAGAGACACCCTGTATATCGCACGGCTAACTGCGGAACCTTATATAGAAAGTTTTACTCCCAAAAATATTTTAAATTAAACAGTTTCAAAAGCACAGGGTTATGGCCGATTAAAAGCATGGTTTATACTGATGGCGATTTTCTAGGAGCATTTGCTACAGATCGTCCGTCTCTGGATGAAAATGTTTCAAATAGCAACATTATAGAAATAAATGATATTTCATTAAAACATTCCAAACCATCAGTAGCTTCAACTTCTACTGCAATTACTAACAGCAGTTTACTAGCTGGAAGTAACAAGACAATGTCGGATCTTTCATTTCCAGTAGCTTCTACATCAACTCACGGCATAATTAAGGGTGGTTCCTTGGACTCATCATTAATTTTAGCATTCAATAATGCCTGTGAAACAGAAGCAATAATGGTGGTAAAAGAGGTGCTAACCGAAATTATAAGCATGGCTACAAAATCAAAAATTGTAATTCTGTCAGACGTAAGACTAACCGACATAAGACCTTACCCGAAAGCACCCCCCAAAAAAATTAGGTCGCAAATCTAAAAAAGGAAAATCGCGGATTTACACAAGCACACCGGAAAAAACGAGAATAGAGGAAGTGGAGAAGGAGCGACAGTCCAGGATAGAAAAAACATTAACCAAACGGAAAATCAGTCAGCTAGATTTGAATGCAGAAAGGAATCGGGATATTATCATGAAAGGGAAGAGCAAGGGAAAAACAAACAAACAAACAAACAAACAAACAAACAAACAAACAAACAAACAAACAAACAAACAAACAAACAAACAAACAAACAAACAAACAAACAAACAAACAAACAAACAAAAAGTAGGAAAAAGGAACCGTAGAGACGATGATGCAACATCATCAGATTCTGATATTCAACTGCCAAAAATATCAGAAAAGGAAAAGAGACTAAATTATGTGTCTTCTGATTCCAATCTAGGGATGGAAAGTGAAAAGGATGAACTTGACAAGCTGCTAGACGACGAAATGTTGAAATAAACGACTATGTTCTAGTGAAGTTTGCCACGAAAAAGATAATTTTGCATTACACCGGAAAAATAGAATAATGTGACACTGAAGATGTTGTCAGTTTCAAGGCAAGACATTGTGTCGAAGTTACCAGCTCCAAATAACGTGACAGAAACGTCAAGAATATCTTCATTTTTTAATTTTAATGTAAACTTCTTTGGATACAATGTTCAATAAAATAATTTCTTTGCCCTCTGTTGAATTATTTTGCTATCAGTCTTTTAGTTTCAAGGCTTGCCAGATACCTACACTACTCTCAATTCTATTATATTTACAAATAATTGATAATTCATTAACTCGCTACAGCAAGTTTGGAGAGTGTTTTATTCTTTTGCCGGTTGCATTCAACCCTCACTACTACAAGTTGTGCTCAAGTTAATGTTTATTCTTACGGCTATATCTAATTTTCATTTAATAATATCCTATTGTACATTGTTACATGGAAAATACCTTCAATTACAGGTACACAGCAACTAAAAATCCTGTATATCCCAAATGCGCCACAAAACTAAACGGTAGAAAATTTCCATACAGCATTCTAAATACCGAACAAAATCGTTCAAGACAATTTTATTTTAAAATGTGTCTGCTTGTCCAGTTCAAAAAGTAAGAAACGAGAATTCTCTTAAGAAACGTGGCCTGGCTGCTGCCTACTACGTAAATAGAAAAAGCAAGGAAGCCGTACCCGTCTGCAAACCTGTATTCTTGGGCATCCTTAATTTAATCAAGTATAATATAGTAGAGGTGTCCTAAAACGATTCTACGAAAATAGTCAGATGCCTCAAGAAAGAGAGGCGGGGACCACAGATCTCACCTTACAAAAGAAATCGAAGAAAATATAAAAAAATCATTAAGAAAGTTCCGGTACTTGAAAAACACTACCTATTTTGTAGGGGAAGATCTGAACGACAGTATCTAAGTACCAATCTAAATATACAAAAATTGTATAAAAAGTATAATAGTGATGCACCTGAGACTGAGACTCTGAAGTGCAAATCAAGTCTTCAGATTTGTGTTTAACAACTGTTTCAATATAGGATTCAATGCTCCGCAGGTCGATGTATGTTCACAGTGTCTGGGGTATAAAGAAAAGATTAGGAGAGAAAGGGATGAAAAATTAAAGAAGGATCTAATAACTAAACAGCGCATTTACAAACCACGAGCTAAAGCTTTTTTTGACTTTTTGAGACGAAAGGGACGTACGATTGTAAAAAAAATCTGACTTAACCGAAAATACCCGATCAAATAACTTACTACAAAAGGCAAATGTACTTATAACTTATACAATTGTAATGGGCTCATCGAAAAGTAAACTTTCAAAAGATAACGTTTACATTCATTCATCGCTTGAAAGTGAATCGCACAAAAGCTCCAACGAAATTGCATCAGCCATTTATGACATCTTACAAAATATTAACATTTCTGATTGCATCAAGGCGATACGATTAGTGTCTGGTGAGTGTAGTGAACAAAATAAGAATAGTTCTATATTGGCAATGTGTGCTAAATGGCTCTCACAATCTCGACCTATGAGTAGGTAATGTTGAAAAATTGCAAATAATATTTCCGGTCACTGGTCACTCATTTTTGCCAGCAGACCGAGTATTTGCTGTAATAGAAAAGAAAATCCACAAACTCGACACTATTATTAATCCTGAAACCTACTACGATATATTCAAAGGTGTGGGATCATTGAAATTGCTAGGGTCTGACTGGACAGTACAAGATTGGCGAAACGAGGCGCATTTGGTTCTCAAAGCAACGTCTCAACTACACTTTAAAATTCATTCGTGTAAGAGAATAATTTTTGAAGTGAAACTTCTTTTGTCTCGGTAGAGTAAGTTCCTGTGTTGGCAAATGCGAGCGTCACGAAAAGTGAAACGAATGGAGGGAAGCAGTCTGTGAAGACGGGCAGAGGAGAAAGGGAATATCGAACGCCCCACTCTTTAGCCACGCTGTGTCTCATGCTTCGCGCTGTTTCTCTCAGGCAAGCGCCACGCGTCAGTAAAGCGAGGGCACAGCGGTTCAGTTCTCGTTACCCCACAAAGCGCTCCACTTGATAGCTGTTGCAGCAGAAGAGCGGGCTACGCAACTGTAATACTGGCATTGGTGCCGTGTGCAGCAAACTGGGCCATTCGTTCGGGCGTACCGCTTGGCCATATATGCAATAATACATTGTTTTAGCGTTCAGGAAGTACTCTGGTTAAAGTGAATAAAGGGGCGTAAATGCTGTATCCCAAAATATAATTTCGTACGGAAAAACAGCATTTTTCTCCATTTCAAAACAAGCAAAATTAGCAGCTAAATGGCCTCTGGCAATTGCTCGATAGGGCTCCGTTTTTGAAAAACATTTTGATTCGAAGGAAATAAATAGAAACAAAATTTAATTAAAGCGGGTACTGCAAAACAAAATTGGTGCTATAATTACTCAAGAGGAAGTAATAATTGATTCTGTTACTTTATTTTACCTGGCTGGATTATTTGTAAAATCTGTCATCCATTACCAATTGTATTACATGCTTACCTTAGCTTGAAAACAACCAGTTGGACCCCGAAAATATTTCAGACGAAGTCACTCTAACAAGGGGAACACTAACTTGTGCATCCCAGTTCTTACGTATTGTTTATTAAGAAAACTATAACGTTTTTTTCCAAGCATATTGATACCAGAGATGCTTACGACCTAACTATATGATTTCTTAAGTAACTGTAGTAGGTACTTTAAAATATGAATGTAAATCTCACGAATCAGTACGTGTTGGCGTCATTGCGTCATAATTACATATTGTTAAGAATGCAATTTTATTCTAAGCAGCAAAATGCAGGCCTCAAAAAACAGAACCGAGAAAATAAGAAATTGTCAAGATTATATTCAAAATAAATATGACTTTTTAACAGCTGCTGAATTTACTTTACGGCCTGACTTTAAATAATTGAAATACAGTGAATCCTATGTGAATATTGACGTATAATTTGACCGCTTTTTGTTGAAACCGAGGAATTCCTATAATTTTACATAAGTGGTTAACCTGTCTAAGTTGACCACCGTCAAACGAGTATCTTTTTCACTTTAAATCCATTTTCTGGTAATGTAATGAAATCAATGCATCATACACAATACATTCGACATCGGTATAATCGCGCGGACGCTAGTCCCAGTTCCCCACTCCAGTCGCCTAGAAACATTACATTTGCGTAGCTCAGTATCCACACGGAGTAGAGGCACTTCTCTTATTCACTTTGGTTAGAAGCATTAAAATTCTATTTATTCTTTCATTATTATTATTTTGATACCGACAATGTTTATTATCGATTTTTTGTGTATTTGAAGTGCGATTGGTAGTCTATAAATTAATGAGTATATTCCAGTGTTAGGAAAATTAGAATAAACGTTTAAAATAGTGTTAGTGTATTTTGTTCTTGTATATTATATTGCCTACACTCCAATCATCTGTTTACCCTAGAAATTTTTCATTCCTCTAATAACGTTGAAGTTTCACTTCTATCGCGTGTGGCGACCACGCACCCAGTTTTTTACAACCAACATCGCAGAACCTAATATTAGTCCAGATTCAGTTTTGGCGACAGAAGTTCGCCGTCAAGCCCAGCCGAGCCCTACAGCAAAATACTTTTACCGTCAGCTTGTAAATTGCAAGAAAGCAGCTGCTCAGTGCCAAAGAAGACATAATTCGCTAAAAATACGTTTACAGGTTGCTTCGAAGGTAACTGGGATGCTTTTAAAAAATGGATTCTGCTGCAGCAAATTTCATTAAATCCCAGTTACGTAATATAAGTGCGAAAAAACACAAACGATTATATTTGTCAGAAGACAAAATTTTTGCTTCGACTTTGTTTAAACAAAGTGCAAAAACTTATAGGTACATATTAAAATTATTTAGTCTTCCAAGCTCAAAATATAAGTAGGAAAAGACAAGTTCCTGTGAACAAGTGCCAAAAAGTGACTACTAACACAGGGTGGTAAATTTCCATTAAAAATTTGCTTGGGTTTCAGTATTTCGAAAACTATGAAAGCTACTGAATTGAAATTTTCGGGAAGATTTTCATTAGCAGACGTCTACTATTCTAAAAAGTTTTACTTTTGTACTGCTTTCAGTGGGGTTGCCATGGTATGGACCGCCTAGTTATTTTCCCGGGACTATGTTACGCCACTGATCTGTGTAGGTAGGTGACTGTCAAATATACTTAATGCATATGTTCAATTTGCAACAAAATCGGCATCTTTGAATTTTTTCTCCTACAGTTTATTGTAACTTACAGAATTTTGCATTCGATGTGTTGTGTCCGGTGTCCCGTCATGAAAGGTATTTTTTAAAAGAAAATCTGCGATTACTAATGAAAACAAGGGAATAATAAAACGTTGGATATCTCTGAATTGGGATATAGATAAACGCCCGTGCTCCTAGCGTCCTTTGTTTCAAAATATGCTTACCGACATGGGTACATATATACAGGGTAATTCAACTTTCTGGAAAAGTCAACTGGTGTCTTTATTTTTGGAATGAGGTACAAAAAATTTACACAAAAGTTGTTGCCTCATATTTCTTGTACGGAAATCAACTTCTTTATTTCAAATTGGGCTTTATTTTATGATTGCTTGATCAATTTTAGTGCGAGGTTATACTAAGTGATTTTGTCTAAACTTCGTATTCTTTGAGTTATTGGCATTTTTCTTCAAATTTTGACAGATGCAGAGCAATTTCAAATAATCAATATCTCGGGATTAAATAAAGCTGCAGCAATGATATTTTGGAGAAGTGAAAGCAAGATGTAGGAGTGACTGACTTCATCGCTAAAACCAAAAAATAGTATACATGGTTTGAGCAATTATATGACCAAATCAGAAAATTTCAAAACCCTGTTACTTGCTAATTTCAAATAGAAGTGTACATTTTTTAAACCATTATTGAACTCCCCATAAAATTTACTTTCAAGTTATTATACACTTCCCTATACCTAAAGTTAAGTTTTTGAAATATTTGCAGTTCGTTGTAAAAAGTGTCAAATCAGACCACTCAATTAAAACAATATTATGCATTTTTAATTAAAAAGTAACAATTGCATACTAGATCAATTAATTAATAGGCAATTCAAATTATAAGCAAAACAAAGGACAAACCGATTTAAACTTCACCAAATGGGAAAAAGGAAAGGCTGAGTACTGATTTTATTATTTTTATAAGATGTGCATAATTAGTGGTAAGAAATATGGGACATGCTGTATGGCAAAAAAATAATTTTAATAAAGAGAAATCTTTCAGTGCAACAACTTTTGTGTAAAACTTTTTTATCTCATTTCAAAAATAAAGGCACCAGTTGACTTTTCCAGAACGTTGAATTACCCTGTAAGGGTTTAACCAGGGGTTTAACTTAATCCATATTTAATCTTTTACTGAGAACTGACCGCAATAGACTTGGTTATACCTATCTCAGAATAGATTTATGGCCCCGAATTTTTAAGTTTATGCTTGACAAATATACCTGCAATAAAAGACTAATTACCCTAACAGTATTGAAAGTAAATGCCAGATAATTTACGTTTATGATTTATCTCCATACCCTTTCAGATAATACTTATTGAAAGCTCCTACTTTTAACAAGATCGATGTCTTCGAACTTTGAAACCTGTAAACTTGTAAACCTGTTGAACGTCAAGGAAGAATTGTTCAACTTGGAAAATGTCCATGAAGAGAAATCGTTCATTTGTTTTCGCTGACTACCTTCCCTAAAAAGTTCAATGGCTCGGAAATTTTTCATTAAAATCGGGCATTTTCATATTCAAATGAAATTTTTAGGAAAGTTGTAGTTTTTTCAATTCCTCTATTGTCGTAATATTCTCAGACAAATTAGGAACTGAAAAGCCTTGGTTTTTAACAACTTTCCGTCGACGGAATTGCGTGGGAAAAAAAGAGAAAAGCGAGAACATATCTCAGCATTAAATAATGTAAAATTTCCTTCATTTTACTTTTAAGTCACATTTTTGTTTCTATACAACGCTGTATTTTATTATAATGACATTTTGTGTATTCGTCCATTTGGTTGTTTGCTCAAAAACATGACACGGAACTGTTTTTTTTTCAAAATTTCAATTTTTCAACATCTGGCATTGTTATAAAAAATTCAAATTGCTCGATTGAAGGCGAATATTTCTCTACCGAAACCAGCATATCTGTAACTGAGACATTGAGAATGGAATGTGATCGATGCAGATCTTTTGCTGATTAGGAATAAATAATTTTAATTTGACATCATTATGGAGACATTTTATTAAACCTAAGAAATCAAAATTACCTGCCTAAATAATTTAAATTAACAATAATTTAAAAAGATTAGATTGCATTAAATCAATTTGTTCGTTAAGTAAGTTATATTTTTCATCATATTTATGCTTATAAATTTCTATAGATTCCAAAATATCTAATTGATATTTGATAACTTTTTCAATTTGTGTAATAATTTAGTTTCTTCAAGAATATGAAATTTTTGATTGTTTTCGAAAAAATTGTTTGCAAAATTTGAATCGTTAGTCCTCAACCGACATGACGTTTATTATATCTTATGTGAGTAGGCCTACCAGTTTGACCAATATAAATAGGTACTGAAATTTTATGAGTAGTAAAATCAAGCGTTACATTTCGCGTTATCTAAAAGTAAGGCGTTACGTACATTGAAATTATGTACATATTGTGAAAGACAAGAATAAATATGAAGAAATGAATTTCTTGTATCTTTGACGATTCTCTAATTATTAAGATATTTTCTCCATATGTGTCTGTAATAAAGGCTAACCAGCTTTTAATAAGTTCTTCCATATTTTTTGTTTTTATACTTTCCTGGCGACGAAATAATGATAAGTATTCTCTCAGTATAAATTCTATGTATCTATAGATACGGCTGTTTATGTCTAACTGCATAGAGCATGGAAATAGTGAAAATAGAGTGGCATAGAGTAGATATGACAGTTGGCCTTGTAAAGTCAGCATTTGCAGTGTTTGTTCGTTCCTAAATTTGTTGAATCTTTTGATTCAAAATGGAAAAACCTAATATTAAATACTCCAAATATTGCCTAGTGCCGAAATGTGAATCAACGCCTATTCGAACACCAGGAAAAGTATTTATTTCATTGCCAGTGGCATCGACGTTTAGCAGATTGTCACTTAATTACTGAATTTATAAAAATTTATATTTTGATGTAGTTGGACATTTTCGAACATAAACCATCTGATAAACTAAAAATGAACTACTGATATAGTTTTATCTTTTATTTTATCTATAAGATCTAATGAATTTTTTAGACCAAATTTGGGAGTAAAATTTGTAATATTTTTCAATATGTTATTAGTATTTTTAGCTAAATTTATAGTAGGGGCATTAATGTATGATACACTAATTACAAATTTGCATCAGATAAACAGCAACAATACATGTTACCGTTTGCTTTGGTAGTTTATTGGTAGCAAGTAACTGGAATCGGCAGAGTGCATAAACGTTACCTCCCCTTTTCGGAAAGTACTACCTGCCCATTGGCCCTTTTGCAAAAATTAATCCCTTACGACTACCTGTGCCCATATACCAACATTCCACCTTTAAGGGTTGGGGGAGTTTATATAAGATAAATTTTAATTTTCCCTTTTAGTTCACTTTGCATTAGCAAGCTGACAAGTTGTGTTTACTAAATTTGAGCTTATACAAGTGATTCGACTATTTGAAGATGACGATTTGTGCAGTTTTAAATTGTACCAGTGGTTCCAAGGGCGCCACATCGAGTATTGAAGTTATTTTCCATAAACTTCCATCCAATCCAGTATTAGCAGATGCATGGATGAAGGCCTGCGGTAACGATACCAAAGGGGCATCTCGTTCAAGTATAAAAGTGTGCAGTAACCATTTTTCAAGCGACTGTTATCACAGCAATATTCGGCTAAACCTGCGGAAACAGAGTTTAAAGAAAATATTGAAACCCGGTGCTGTGCCGAACGTTGAATTGCCCAACCAAGTGCTTGAAAAACAGGAAGAAAAACCGAAAATAGAATTATTGAACCCAGTGTGTGTAAATCAGAAGAATACGAACGAAGGACCAGTATCGAAATTGCTGAACCAAGTGCCAAAATTAGAAGAAAAACTGAAGTTGGTGATGCTCGAAAATAAAGAGAATCAGGAGGAAACGGTGAACGCCAGGAAGAAGAGGGTTGCGAAGGCACAGAGAAGCATGGTTCCTGTTAGAATCAACATGCGCAATGCCGTAAAGAAGAGTGGCGAAGAAATAAAATGTGATTTGATTAATAAGATGCAGCACGACGTGGACAATAGAAGAGATCAGGCTGCATTTATGATGCAACTTCAAGTATCGTTTAAACAGAATGATGGGAACACGAAGCCCAATGGACCTCATCCATCAAGTGCAAAGAGTTCGGGAATTAAACAAAACGTGGTTCTCTCCGAAAGTTCTTCTAATATAATTGTTTAACTTTCTGAGTACTCTCTTGAACTGTGTAAAATTAAACAGTGTGATATTCCAGTTTATTAATTAATTGAGTATTGATTTCAATAACTTTTGTTTGTGCTATGTTATTGTACCTACATACTGGTGATTTTGTACCCCACTCATTATGTTTATAAATGTTTTGAGTTTAATGGAGTTGTTCATTTTCCAATATTTTTGTTACTGTTTATTGCAAGATTTGTTTGAGTATTATGTAATAAATACTTTAAATGTTTGAAGTTACTTATGTAAAATTTTTATTCTTTGTATTCCATATAAATGTTGAAAATAAAAATTGAAAAGTTCAAAATGTTTTATTTAAATTTTTTTTTACCTTACAGGTTATAGTGCACCTAGCTTATAAGTGAAATTTCAACTTAGTGCTTATAATAATGCACGATTTTGTGTTTCAGTCAGTCAGGATTAGAATCAAGAAACACTTGCAAAATTAACAACCAGTATAGTAAAAAGAACATAATTATTATGTTACAATATTACTTATGTATGTTAACACATTTAACTATTCAGATTATAATCATTTTTACTTTAGTGTGCTATGTGACAGTACTGTAATCTGCAGTGAAAATTGTAATATGGTAAGTATCGTATTGCAATACAATAAAATATCATAATAGTAAGTATAATATTCTTGTTCAAGATCTAAAAAGACAGCAAAGATCTGCGACTCAATTAACACTGAATATTCTAACAAATATAAAAAAATACAATTAGGTAGATCCCGACTTTACCGTAAACCAATAATAAACAAATTCCAAGTAACAATAAATTATACATCCTTTATACTCAATTAGAAATCAAATTGTTCAAAATATCAAAAAACAATAATTCATCTACCTACAAAAATAAAGAAAAATTAAAGAGAAATTTTAAATAACGTTAAAATTAATTAGTGGTACTGGACCGTTCGAACAACTACTCCTCGGGCAAATACCCCGCCAGGCATTGAATTATAGAACTAAATCCAGATTTTTTGTACTACGAGACGTTTCAGACTGCTACCCCATCTAAGATGGCTTTGAAACAATCCTAATTTGTCTCCATGTACGTGTACGTGCTTTTAAGCAGGTCTTTGTTCAAAACATGCAATATTTGAACAACGTTAAAATAACAAAAAACTTCTTAAATATAACCCACAGATAATTATTTTAAAACCTAATAAAAATAATAAAACATAGATTACGAAAATAAAATAGGTATATAAACTATTAAATGACCAATCAACATATACCTACAATTCTTTTAATAACTACCATCCTAAATTACAATTTAATATTGAAATGTCAAAAAACAATCAAATAATATACAGGGTGTCCCACGCTAGAGTATGTCCTCCATAACTCGACCGGTAGATATAGAAAAATGATTCAAATGCAAGATGCATCCAATCAAATTCATCACATTATAAAATTATTTTCTACTATGCAGGGTGTCCCATTTCTTCTGCACAGCACCTTACTTTGTTTTTTTTTTTAATGGAACGCCCTGTATCTGATTGCATTTTAGAATTATTTGTTGAATTTAAGGTCCACTTCGTTAACCATACATTGGGTCTGTCTTACGGTTCCGGTGTTATTTAACATTAAGTATCGTAATTTTTCAAATTTCATCAATTCATAATTTGGAGACGGTACGAGATAAAGAAAAATTACTTGCATGTCCCTATATCCTAGTTTTTAATTCTCTATCTAATGGGTCTGGAAAATACTGCTTCCTGATTCAAACTTTTTGCCATTTTTTGACCAATCAGCAATATTTTCCATACCCATTAGATTCGATATCTACAACTCCTGTTGAGTTATGGAAGAAATACGATAGCGTGGGAAACAAACCCTGTATACAAATTATATTTCCATACCATATACAGGGTGTCCCCGGTGAAGGTGGGAAATCTCTCGGGTGCGTATAGATTACACGAAAATAACACCCCAAGTTCATATAAAGTTTTCTCCTACGGCCTTCCACTGCCGAGATATTTTCCCTTAAATTGGAGAAATAAAAATCATTTTTTTGCCATAAAATTTGTATTTTTAATTTAATTTCGATAATTTTCTTGGTGACGTACGTAGTGATTGAATGTGGATAAATTAATGCGGCCCGTTTTTTGATAGTGCATCAGGCGAGCAAGGGGTGAACTACCCCTTACCTTCTTAACTTCATATTTTTTAAGTGGCTGAATATTTTTGATGTTTAACCGCATTTTTTGTTTCCCCGGACATTTTGCTAATAAAAAGTTACTCTTATTAGGTTTCAATAAAATGAAGCGTTTTCGAGAAAATAAAACTCAACGAGCAAGGGGTACAGTGTTTCTACGATTTTCGTTTTTATTTTTTCTGGCATTATTTTCAAAAATATCAAAAAATCGAAAGCTCTTTCGATAAATTATTTCTTATGAATTTTTTAAGTATGATTTGACTCTACATTAGCTATTTCTTTAGAAATTCATAAAAAATTGTCCAGGTCCGTATTAAGAAAAGATAAAAATTGACGATGTATAGCCAACAGACGAAACGTCGTACAAAAATAACCTTAACAGTTTGCGAAAGGTAGTGAACATTTACATTAAAAAATTGCTTTCGGTTTTTCGAATGCAAAAAAAAATTAAAACGAAAATCGTAGAAACACGGCACCTCTTGCTCGTTGAGTTTTATTTTCTCGAAAACGCTTAATTTTATCGAAACCTAACAAGAGTAGGTAACTTTTTATTAGTAAAATGTCTGGGGAAACAAAAAATGCGGTTAAAAATTAAAAATATCCAGCCCCTTAAAAAATATGAAGTTAAGAAGGTAAGGGGTAGTTCACCCCTTGATCTCTTGACGCACTATCAAAAAACGGGTCGCATAATTTTATCGACATTCAATCACTACGTATGCACGTCACCAAGAAAATTATCGAAATACAATTAAAAATAAAAATTAAATGTAGCAAATTATATGTAGCAAATGTGACAAAACATATAGATAGGTACATAAGTATGTAATGGGCAAACAGAAAACCATTTAATTCAGCCATAAGTAAACACAAATCACTATTTCGCTTTTAACAAGAAAAAAATTAAAATCTCGACTATTAGAAATGTTACATTTAAAAAAAGGCAAAAATTCTGTGAATGATAGAACCAGATATTCAAAATTTATGTCAAATTTATACATAGTAATATAATAACATAAATCCTGCTCTCTGCTACTTACTTATAATTATTATTGTTAAATTAATGTAGAAATGTACATTTTTTCTGTGTAACAAAATCAAAGATGAAAATGCTATCACATAACTTTTTTCTTTAAATTATACTTTTAATGGAGGCGGTAGGTACCGAAGAAATTAACATGCACGTTAATGGGACAGCCTGTATGTCATCACCGTGAAAGTACAGATTGAGTTGATGAGGCTTCACTTATTTATTTGATCCTGGACAAAAATTTTAACTAGAATTGTGCAAAGAAGGATGGAGAAAAAGGCGGAAGAAATATTAGGAGAAGATCAGTTCGGATTTAGACGAAATAGAGGAACGCGCGAGGCCATTCTAGCTTTACGAGTAATTATAGAAAAAACGATAGAAAAGAGAAAGAGCGTCTATATAGGATTTGTAGATTTAGAAAAAGCCTTCGACAACGTAAAATGGGGGAAGATGTTCGAAGTGCTGAGAAAGGTAGGGATGAAATACAGGGACAGAAGAATAATACATAATCTCTACAAAGAGCAAAAGGCAGTTATAGAATGTGAGCAGGAACAAAGGGAAGTAGATATCCGGAAGGGAGTGAGACAGGGATGTGCATTGTCACCTCTAGTTTTCAACTTATATATCGAAGATGCGATTAATATTGTTAAGGAAAGAACAGCCTCAGGGATCAATGTACAGGGCCAAACTATTAACATGCTCAGATTTGCGGATGATATAGCAGTGTTAGCATCTAGCAAAGAAGAATTAGGAGCGGCTTTGAATGAAATGGAAGCAGTTTTGACACAGGGCTTCGGCATGAAAATCAATAAAAAGAAAACTAAAATTTTGGTATGTAGGGGATGTGAAAATAGAACTAAAATTGAAATACAAATTGGAAATGAGAAGATAGAGGAGGTCGCGGATTTCTGCTACTTAGGAAGTAAAATAACTCAAGACGGTAGGAGCACTAAAGATATAAAACAAAGAATGGCGCAGGGCCGAGTTGCGTTTAACAAAAAGAAACAACTGTTATGCTCGAGAACGGTTAATATAGAGACTAGGAAGAGACTCTTAACGTCGTATGTATGGAGTACGGCATTATACGGGTGCGAAACTTGGACAATAGGAGAAGCGGATAGAAAAAGAGTAGAAGCGTTTGAAATGTGGTGCTACAGACGCATGATGAAGATACCGTGGATAGATAAGGTTAGCAATAGGGAAGTATTAGAAAGAGTTGGGGAAAAGCGAAAGGTATGGAAAACAATAAAGAGTAGGAGAGATAGGATGGTAGGACACCTTCTAAGACACGAAGGAATAGTTCGTGACATACTAGAGTCAGAGATAGGAATAAAAAGAGGTAGGGGTAGGCCTAGATTAGACTACTGCTCTCAAATAGTTAGGGATGTAGGATGTTCTACTTTTAGGGAAATGCGTAGGTTAGCTCAGGATAGAAAAGAATGGAGGTACGCGTCCAACCAGTCTTCGGACTGAGAACCTTATGATGATGAAAACATCTTTGGTTTTACCTGACTCAAAATAGTTATTTATCAAGTTGAAGATCGGTAAATCCCTGCAATAAAAGGTACCTATTAGTATTGTAAAGGAATGCTAGAAAGTTTGTATATTTACATATCTACCTTTCAAACCCTTTCACGTAATCCTCATCTTTCCCAAAAGCTGTCACTTTTAGCGAAATTTATTGTTCGAACTTTGAACGTAGACTGGCAATCATGCAAACCTGTTGATCTACAGTAATATGGATTGTTCAGTTTGAGACAATGCATAAATTTTCTCTCTTTGCAATACAAAGTTTAACGTGGTCATAAATTCCTCCCCTTTTTGAAAATACTACCTGCCTCTGAAACATTGCGGAATGTAGTTAGGCATATACCCATAAAGCATGGAATTTGCGAAGCTGTTTCAAACTACTCAAAGAACGCTTTAAAATGTACCTACAAAATCCACAACTAAGATGTATCTAGACTTTTGACGAAATGGCACTGTCGCCTAATTTAAACTTTACAAAGTACGAAGATGTAGTAGAAGTTTTGCAGATAATGGAATATGTAGGGAAAAAAAGATAGCAGATCACGTATGCGTCTGGATGCTCACGAGTGTTTCAGTTGAACATTCGTGGAAACAGCCTTGGAGAGTCTTGGCATCATATAAAGCAAATGTTTAAGAACATAGTTCAGATGTGTCATTCGATAGGTCTAAAAGTTGTAGCTTCTGTATGTGACCAGGAAGCTGCAAATAGTAAAGCTATAAAAGAATTAGTTAATAAGTAGGGTTGTGCCTGGTCAATTGACCGCGGTCAATTGACCGAGATTTTGACCGATTTTGACCGGAGAGATTTTGACCAGGTCAAAATTGGTCAAAATCTTTTAATTCGCTCTAACGTAAACCGCGGCGCAAACTGTTGAGCATGCCACCTTCTGCAGCCTTTTGCGAGAGAAATTGGTCTGCATGGGGCATTGTCCATAGTAAGCTTCGCAACAGATTGAAAACCACTCGCGCAGGAAAGCTTGCAAAGATTACTTTTGTCTTCACAACTCGGACGTCACCTTTACAACGACGTTCTCGGTTCGGGCCCCTAAACAGACACCTGTGTCCCCTGGTCTTACTTATTGGGACACACTGTATATCTAGTAGGATCTGTACGTTCGCTTATGAACGTTTTCGGCGTTGCCTGTACGGTCTGGTCGGTGGAAGATTTATTCGTTTCACCCTTAAGCTCTTAGTCGCAGAAGGGCGGATTCAATTGTATACTATTGCTAAACGTAGATGAAATAATAAACAGAATAAACAAAATATAAACGGACTCTATTACTTTAACTATATATACATTTGAAGACGGTAAAAGAAAAACTGACTATAGATACAAAATATTTACATGAAAATAAAATGCGTTTTTCGCGGAGTATCCTGATAGTACATTAGGTGCGTCGTATGATCAAAACTGAACTTTTACGGTGTTTCGGAGTATACGTAGTAGCAATAATTTATGCAGACTCCTAGACGGTGAGAGATTTTTCGTTGCAGCAACCAGGTTGCGATCTCGGTGGGGAATGCCACTATCTTATCTGAGATAAGCAAATAATAATTAGTCTTCCCTCAGTATTTCACCAGGGGCCCTCAGTTAACAGGTGCAATCGATTCCTGCCGGTATGTCGTCTCGTTTATATACACTGTAGCACGAGAGTGAGAAATCGATTTAACCATCACTGGTGCAGGTCCCTAATTACTGAGTTCGAACAGATTACTACTCACTAAGCACGGACAAGATAGGCCAGTCAGCTTGTGACTGGAGAAATGTTTAATTGGTGATATCTTTTACGATAACAGCAAGTGAACACCAGGCCTTTATTCAAAATTAACTTACTCAAATATTTACAGGACGGTTACTATCGGTTTGATCACACGGCCAAGTCAGAACGGCCTATCAGGTACAATTTCGGATGCGGCGGCCAGCATCATCCGGATGCTGGGAGCACTGGTCCCAGGCTGATGGCCGGACGACCCAGTACTGGCTTCTGCCTTCTGCTGCATCTACTTTTATAAGCTTGGAGGGGAGCTTCGCCGGCGGTTTATTTCGAGATTTCCTACGTCAGCGCTGGGGTCGTGTGCAGAGATTCCGTACCAATTCTTGCTATCTCGGAGAGTGGGTGTCTACGTCATAGTGGTGCTGCGTGCAAATATTAATTCGGGAATTCCGATTCTTTCGCGTGACGTCCTTCATATCTGGAGCGTGCTCATCTCGGAAATCGGTACATGCGTATTCGGATGAATTAGTTCAGTATTTCTTTCGTATTTGATTTACAGGTAGCGGTCTCGTAGAACAATTACGGAATGCCACTCTAAGTTCATTAGAGCTTTTAGGCATTATTACGGTGCATTGTTACAAGCTTGTCTATATAAAGTACAACTTGAAGCTGTTGAGTGGAGATAAAAAACGTGGAAATTCGGAGGAACTCGCGCTCAATTTCAGTAGTGAGGATGAAATTGACGATTCTGAAGAACATAAAGACGATGGTGATGGTGGGTTCAGTGATGAGGATGATGTGCCGTTATCTATCTACATTGGCCAGTCATCATCATCAGTATTGTTCGTTTAATATTACGTATTTTTGACTTTTTTTGTACCTCAGAATGGTTTATTTATTTTTTATTAGCTGTTTTCCAATAAGTACACGTTTCTATGTAATTACTGATGCCTTCATATCTTTAGACAAAACTGAGGAATTTGACCGGTGCTTGGTCAATTGACCGGTCAATTGACTGGTCAATTGACCACAAAAAATTTTGACCGGTCAAAATCACAACCCTATTAATAAGAGAAGTGTCTCCACTTGATAGCTGTTGCAGCAGAAGAGCGGGCTACGCAACTGTAATACTGGCATTGGTGCCGTGTGCAGCAAACTGGGCCATTCGTTTGGGCGTACCGCTTGGCCATATATGCAATAATACATTGTTTTAGCGTTCAGGAAGTACTCTGGTTAAAGTGAATAAAGGGGCGTAAATGCTGTATCCCAAAATATAATTTCGCACGGAAAAACAGCATTTTTCTCCATTTCAAAACAAGCAAAATTAGCAGCTAAATGGCCTCTGGCAATTGCTCGATAGGGCTCCGTTTTTGAAAAACATTTTGATTCGAAGGAAATAAATAGAAACAAAATTTAATTAAAGCGGGTACTGCAAAACAAAATTGGTGCTATAATTACTCAAGAGGAAGTAATAATTGATTCTGTTACTTTATTTTACCTGGCTGGATTATTTGTAAAATCTGTCATCCATTACCAATTGTATTACATGCTTACCTTAGCTTGAAAACAACCAGTTGGACCCCGAAAATATTTCAGACGAAGTCACTCTAACAAGGGGAACACTAACTTGTGCATCCCAGTTCTTACGTATTGTTTATTAAGAAAACTATAACGTTTTTTTCCAAGCATATTGATACCAGAGATCCTTACGACCTAACTATATGATTTCTTAAGTAACTGTAGTAGGTACTTTAAAATATGAATGTAAATCTCACGAATCAGTACGTGTTGGCGTCATTGCGTCATAATTACATATTGTTAAGAATGCAATTTTATTCTAAGTAGCAAAATGCAGGCCTCAAAAAACAGAACCGAGAAAATAAGAAATTGTCAAGATTATATTCAAAATAAATATGACTTTTTAACAGCTGCTGAATTTACTTTACGGCCTGACTTTAAATAATTGAAATACAGTGAATCCTATGTGAATATTGACGTATAATTTGACCGCTTTTTGTTGAAACCGAGGAATTCCTATAATTTTACATAAGTGGTTAACCTGTCTAAGTTGACCACCGTCAAACGAGTATCTTTTTCACTTTAAATCCATTTTCTGGTAATGTAATGAAATCAATGCATCATACACAATACATTCGACATCGGTATAATCGCGCGGACGCTCGTCCCAGTTCCCCACTCCAGTCGCCTAGAAACATTACATTTGCGTAGCTCAGTATCCACACGGAGTAGAGGCACTTCTCTTATTCACTTTGGTTAGAAGCATTAAAATTCTATTTATTCTTTCATTATTATTATTTTGATACCGACAATGTTTATTATCGATTTTTTGTGTATTTGAAGTGCGATTGGTAGTCTATAAATTAATGAGTATATTCCAGTGTTAGGAAAATTAGAATAAACGTTTAAAATAGTGTTAGTGTATTTTGTTCTTGTATATTATATTGCCTACACTCCAATCATCTGTTTACCCTAGAAATTTTTCATTCCTCTAATAACGTTGAAGTTTCACTTCTATCGCGTGTGGCGACCACGCACCCAGTTTTTTACAACCAACATCGCAGAACCTAATATTAGTCCAGATTCAGTTTTGGCGACAGAAGTTCGCCGTCAAGCCCAGCCGAGCCCTACAGCAAAATACTTTTACCGTCAGCTTGTAAATTGCAAGAAAGCAGCTGCTCAGTGCCAAAGAAGACATAATTCGCTAAAAATACGTTTACAGGTTGCTTCGAAGGTAACTGGGATGCTTTTAAAAAATGGATTCTGCTGCAGCAAATTTCATTAAATCCCAGTTACGTAATATAAGTGCGAAAAAACACAAACGATTATATTTGTCAGAAGACAAAATTTTTGCTTCGACTTTGTTTAAACAAAGTGCAAAAACTTATAGGTACATATTAAAATTATTTAGTCTTCCAAGCTCAAAATATAAGTAGGAAAAGACAAGTTCCTGTGAACAAGTGCCAAAAAGTGACTACTAACACAGGGTGGTAAATTTCCATTAAAAATTTGCTTGGGTTTCAGTATTTCGAAAACTATGAAAGCTACTGAATTGAAATTTTCGGGAAGATTTTCATTAGCAGACGTCTACTATTCTAAAAAGTTTTACTTTTGTACTGCTTTCAGTGGGGTTGCCACGGTATGGATCGCCTAGTTATTTTCCCGGGACTATGTTACGCCACTGATCTATGTAGGTAGGTGACTGTCAAATATACTTAATGCATATGTTCAATTTGCAACAAAATCGGCATCTTTGAATTTTTTCTCCTACAGTTTATTGTAACTTACAGAATTTTGCATTCGATGTGTTGTGTCCGGTGTCCCGTCATGAAAGGTATTTTTTAAAAGAAAATCTGCGATTACTAATGAAAACAAGGGAATAATAAAACGTTGGATATCTCTGAATTGGGATATAGATAAACGCCCGTGCTCCTAGCGTCCTTTGTTTCAAAATATGCTTACCGACATGGGTACATATATACAGGGTAATTCAACTTTCTGGAAAAGTCAACTGGTGTCTTTATTTTTGGAATGAGGTACAAAAAATTTACACAAAAGTTGTTGCCTCATATTTCTTGTACGGAAATCAACTTCTTTATTTCAAATTGGGCTTTATTTTATGATTGCTTGATCAATTTTAGTGCGAGGTTATACTAAGTGATTTTGTCTAAACTTCGTATTCTTTGAGTTATTGGCATTTTTCTTCAAATTTTGACAGATGCAGAGCAATTTCAAATAATCAATATCTCGGGATTAAATAAAGCTGCAGCAATGATATTTTGGAGAAGTGAAAGCAAGATGTAGGAGTGACTGACTTCATCGCTAAAACCAAAAAATAGTATACATGGTTTGAGCAATTATATGACCAAATCAGAAAATTTCAAAACCCTGTTACTTGCTAATTTCAAATAGAAGTGTACATTTTTTAAACCATTATTGAACTCCCCATAAAATTTACTTTCAAGTTATTATACACTTCCCTATACCTAAAGTTAAGTTTTTGAAATATTTGCAGTTCGTTGTAAAAAGTGTCAAATCAGACCACTCAATTAAAACAATATTATGCATTTTTAATTAAAAAGTAACAATTGCATACTAGATCAATTAATTAATAGGCAATTCAAATTATAAGCAAAACAAAGGACAAACCGATTTAAACTTCACCAAATGGGAAAAAGGAAAGGCTGAGTACTGATTTTATTATTTTTATAAGATGTGCATAATTAGTGGTAAGAAATATGGGACATGCTGTATGGCAAAAAAATAATTTTAATAAAGAGAAATCTTTCAGTGCAACAACTTTTGTTTAAAACTTTTTTATCTCATTTCAAAAATAAAGGCACCAGTTGACTTTTCCAGAACGTTGAATTACCCTGTAAGGGTTTAACCAGGGGTTTAACTTAATCCATATTTAATCTTTTACTGAGAACTGACCGCAATAGACTTGGTTATACCTATCTCAGAATAGATTTATGGCCCCGAATTTTTAAGTTTATGCTTGACAAATATACCTGCAATAAAAGACTAATTACCCTAACAGTATTGAAAGTAAATGCCAGATAATTTACGTTTATGATTTATCTCCATACCCTTTCAGATAATACTTATTGAAAGCTCCTACTTTTAACAAGATCGATGTCTTCGAACTTTGAAACCTGTAAACTTGTAAACCTGTTGAACGTCAAGGAAGAATTGTTCAACTTGGAAAATGTCCATGAAGAGAAATCGTTCATTTGTTTTCGCTGACTACCTTCCCTAAAAAGTTCAATGGCTCGGAAATTTTTCATTAAAATCGGGCATTTTCATATTCAAATGAAATTTTTAGGAAAGTTGTAGTTTTTTCAATTCCTCTATTGTCGTAATATTCTCAGACAAATTAGGAACTGAAAAGCCTTGGTTTTTAACAACTTTCCGTCGACGGAATTGCGTGGGAAAAAAAGAGAAAAGCGAGAACATATCTCAGCATTAAATAATGTAAAATTTCCTTCATTTTACTTTTAAGTCACATTTTTGTTTCTATACAACGCTGTATTTTATTATAATGACATTTTGTGTATTCGTCCATTTGGTTGTTTGCTCAAAAACATGACACGGAACTGTTTTTTTTTCAAAATTTCAATTTTTCAACATCTGGCATTGTTATAAAAAATTCAAATTGCTCGATTGAAGGCGAATATTTCTCTACCGAAACCAGCATATCTGTAACTGAGACATTGAGAATGGAATGTGATCGATGCAGATCTTTTGCTGATTAGGAATAAATAATTTTAATTTGACATCATTATGGAGACATTTTATTAAACCTAAGAAATCAAAATTACCTGCCTAAATAATTTAAATTAACAATAATTTAAAAAGATTAGATTGCATTAAATCAATTTGTTCGTTAAGTAAGTTATATTTTTCATCATATTTATGCTTATAAATTTCTATAGATTCCAAAATATCTAATTGATATTTGATAACTTTTTCAATTTGTGTAATAATTTAGTTTCTTCAAGAATATGAAATTTTTGATTGTTTTCGAAAAAATTGTTTGCAAAATTTGAATCGTTAGTCCTCAACCGACATGACGTTCATTATATCTTATGTGAGTAGGCCTACCAGTTTGACCAATATAAATAGGTACTGAAATTTTATGAGTAGTAAAATCAAACGTTACATTTCGCGTTATCTAAAAGTAAGGCGTTACGTACATTGAAATTATGTACATATTGTGAAAGACAAGAATAAATATGAAGAAATGAATTTCTTGTATCTTTGACGATTCTCTAATTATTAAGATATTTTCTCCATATGTGTCTGTAATAAAGGCTAACCAGCTTTTAATAAGTTCTTCCATATTTTTTGTTTTTATACTTTCCTGGCGACGAAATAATGATAAGTATTCTCTCAGTATAAATTCTATGTATCTATAGATACGGCTGTTTATGTCTAACTGCATAGAGCATGGAAATAGTGAAAATAGAGTGGCATAGAGTAGATATGACAGTTGGCCTTGTAAAGTCAGCATTTGCAGTGTTTGTTCGTTCCTAAATTTGTTGAATCTTTTGATTCAAAATGGAAAAACCTAATATTAAATACTCCAAATATTGCCTAGTGCCGAAATGTGAATCAACGCCTATTCGAACACCAGGAAAAGTATTTATTTCATTGCCAGTGGCATCGACGTTTAGCAGATTGTCACTTAATTACTGAATTTATAAAAATTTATATTTTGATGTAGTTGGACATTTTCGAACATAAACCATCTGATAAACTAAAAATGAACTACTGATATAGTTTTATCTTTTATTTTATCTATAAGATCTAATGAATTTTTTAGACCAAATTTGGGAGTAAAATTTGTAATATTTTTCAATATGTTATTAGTATTTTTAGCTAAATTTATAGTAGGGGCATTCATGTATGATACACTAATTACAAATTTGCATCAGATAAACAGCAACAATACATGTTACCGTTTGCTTTGGTAGTTTATTGGTAGAAAGTAACTGGAATCGGCAGAGTGCATAAACGTTACCTCCCCTTTTCGGAAAGTACTACCTGCCCATTGGCCCTTTTGCAAAAATTAATCCCTTGCGACTACCTGTGCCCATATACCAACATTCCACCTTTAAGGGTTGGGGGAGTTTATATAAGATAAATTTTAATTTTCCCTTTTAGTTCTCTTTGCATTAGCAAGCTGACAAGTTGTGTTTACTAAATTTGAGCTTATACAAGTGATTCGACTATTTGAAGATGACGATTTGTGCAGTTTTAAATTGTACCAGTGGTTCCAAGGGCGCCACATCGAGTATTGAAGTTATTTTCCATAAACTTCCATCCAATCCAGTATTAGCAGATGCATGGATGAAGGCCTGCGGTAACGATACCAAAGGGGCATCTCGTTCAAGTATAAAAGTGTGCAGTAACCATTTTTCAAGCGACTGTTATCACAGCAATATTCGGCTAAACCTGCGGAAACAGAGTTTAAAGAAAATATTGAAACCCGGTGCTGTGCCGAACGTTGAATTGCCCAACCAAGTGCTTGAAAAACAGGAAGAAAAACCGAAAATAGAATTATTGAACCCAGTGTGTGTAAATCAGAAGAATACGAACGAAGGACCAGTATCGAAATTGCTGAACCAAGTGCCAAAATTAGAAGAAAAACTGAAGTTGGTGATGCTCGAAAATAAAGAGAATCAGGAGGAAACGGTGAACGCCAGGAAGAAGAGGGTTGCGAAGGCACAGAGAAGCATGGTTCCTGTTAGAATCAACATGCGCAATGCCGTAAAGAAGAGTGGCGAAGAAATAAAATGTGATTTGATTAATAAGATGCAGCACGACGTGGACAATAGAAGAGATCAGGCTGCATTTATGATGCAACTTCAAGTATCGTTTAAACAGAATGATGGTAACACGAAGCCCAATGGACCTCATCCATCAAGTGCAAAGAGTTCGGGAATTAAACAAAACGTGGTTCTCTCCGAAAGTTCTTCTAATATAATTGTTTAACTTTCTGAGTACTCTCTTGAACTGTGTAAAATTAAACAGTGTGATATTCCAGTTTATTAATTAATTGAGTATTGATTTCAATAACTTTTGTTTGTGCTATGTTATTGTACCTACATACTGGTGATTTTGTACCCCACTCATTATGTTTATAAATGTTTTGAGTTTAATGGAGTTGTTCATTTTCCAATATTTTTGTTACTGTTTATTGCAAAATTTGTTTGAGTATTATGTAATAAATACTTTAAATGTTTGAAGTTACTTATGTAAAATTTTTATTCTTTGTATTCCATATAAATGTTGAAAATAAAAATTGAAAAGTTCAAAATGTTTTATTTAAATTTTTTTTACCTTACAGGTTATAGTGCACCTAGCTTATAAGTGAAATTTCAACTTAGTGCTTATAATAATGCACGATTTTGTGTTTCAGTCAGTCAGGATTAGAATCAAGAAACACTTGCAAAATTAACAACCAGTATAGTAAAAAGAACATAATTATTATGTTACAATATTACTTATGTATGTTAACACATTTAACTATTCAGATTATAATCATTTTTACTTTAGTGTGCTATGTGACAGTACTGTAATCTGCAGTGAAAATTGTAATATGGTAAGTATCGTATTGCAATACAATAAAATATCATAATAGTAAGTATAATATTCTTGTTCAAGATCTAAAAAGACAGCAAAGATCTGCGACTCAATTAACACTGAATATTCTAACAAATATAAAAAAATACAATTAGGTAGATCCCGACTTTACCGTAAACCAATAATAAACAAATTCCAAGTAACAATAAATTATACTTCCTTTATACTCAATTAGAAATCAAATTGTTCAAAATATAAAAAAACAATAATTCATCTACCTACAAAAATAAAGAAAAATTAAAGAGAAATTTTAAATAACGTTAAAATAACAAAAACTTCTTAAATATAACCCACAGATAATTATTTTAAAACCTAATAAAAATAATAAAACATAGATTACGAAAATAAAATAGGTATATAAACTATTAAATGACCAATCAACATATACCTACAATTCTTTTAATAACTACCATCCTAAATTACAATTTAATATTGAAATGTCAAAAAACAATCAAATAATATACAGGGTGTCCCACGCTAGCGTATTTCCTCCATAACTCGACCGGTAGATATAGAAAAATGATTCAAATGCAAGATGCATCCAATCAAATTCATCACATTATAAAATTATTTTCTACTATGCAGGGTGTCCCATTTCTTCTGCACAGCACCTTACTTTGTTTTTTTTTTTTTAATGGAACGCCCTGTATCTGATTGCATTTTAGAATTATTTGTTGAATTTAAGGTCCACTTCGTTAACCATACATTGGGTCTGTCTTACGGTTCCGGTGTTATTTAACATTAAGTATCGTAATTTTTCAAATTTCATCAATTCATAATTTGGAGACGGTACGAGATAAATAAAAATGACTTGCATGTCCCTATATCCTAGTTTTTAATTCTCTATCTAATGGGTCTGGAAAATACTGCTTCCTGATTCAAACTTTTTGCCATTTTTTGACCAATCAGCAATATTTTCCATACCCATTAGATTCGATATCTACAACTCCTGTTGGGTTATGGAAGAAATACGATAGCGTGGGAAATAAACCCTGTATACAAATTATATTTCCATACCATATACAGGGTGTCCCCGGTGAAGGTGGGAAATCTCTCGGGTGCGTATAGATTACACGAAAATAACACCCCAAGTTCATATAAAGTTTTCTCCTACGGCCTTCCCCTGCCGAGATATTCTCCCTTAAATTGGAGAAATAAAAATCATTTTTTGCCATAAAATTTGTATTTTTAATTTAATTTCGATAATTTTCTTGGTGACGTACGTAGTGATTGAATGTGGATAAATTAATGCGGCCCGTTTTTTGATAGTGCATCAGGCGAGCAAGGGGTGAACTACCCCTTACCTTCTTAACTTCATATTTTTTAAGTGGCTGAATATTTTTGATGTTTAACCGCATTTTTTGTTTCCCCGGACATTTTGCTAATAAAAAGTTACTCTTATTAGGTTTCAATAAAATGAAGCGTTTTCGAGAAAATAAAACTCAACGAGCAAGGGGTACAGTGTTTCTACGATTTTCGTTTTTATTTTTTCTGGCATTATTTTCAAAAATATCAAAAAATCGAAAGCTCTTTCGATAAATTATTTCTTATGAATTTTTTAAGTATGATTTGACTCTACATTAGCTATTTCTTTAGAAATTCATAAAAAATTGTCCAGGTCCGTATTAAGAAAAGATAAAAATTGACGATGTATAGCCAACAGACGAAACGTCGTACAAAAATAACCTTAACAGTTTGCGAAAGGTAGTGAACATTTACATTAAAAAATTGCTTTCGGTTTTTCGAATGCAAAAAAAAATTAAAACGAAAATCGTAGAAACACGGCACCTCTTGCTCGTTGAGTTTTATTTTCTCGAAAACGCTTAATTTTATCGAAACCTAACAAGAATAGGTAACTTTTTATTAGTAAAATGTCTGGGGAAACAAAAAATGCGGTTAAAAATTAAAAATATCCAGCCCCTTAAAAAATATGAAGTTAACCCAGATTCTGCCAATGTCCTTTTAAAAGAACACCTTATAAAAACCTGTAATATCACATTATGCTGCTAGGGTATAGATGGCAGGTATGTGCATTAGTAAAATAGATTACTGTAGCACTCACAAAACATATTTCCAAGTGACAATTCGTTAATAGAGGTTAAGAATTTGCGTTTTTATCTAAACGGATTTCAAGATATACAGCATGGACAAAGAACGGTAAGTGTCATTTTGTTACGAGGCATGCTTTATAGTATTTTCCATTAAAAATGGTGAAAAAATATATCAATCTTTACACATGTTATTACAAATTTTACTGTTGTATTGCATCTTGTCTACACTGCATGCCACAACATCACTGTCCTTTATAACGGAAATGGTATTATGGAGCATAATATCAATTACATTTTTTGTTTACCTTTAGTAAATTGAAATGGAAGGACAATCCACGCCGCCCACTTACTTTACATGAGCTAATGATAGAAGCAGAAAAGGGACTTGACGACATTGAAGAAATTGTAATTTTTCCTCCTGAAAATGCAAATGACTATAACACCGACGAGGACAGCGGTGATGAAGAATACGTCTCTATAAACAATTTACCCGGTAGCCAGCTTAGATCTGACGTCGAAGTAGAAGCTGTTTTTGAAGATGGTGCCCAAAGCAGTGAGTATGATAGTGAAGATAACGTCCCGCTAGCCGTCTTGTCTCAGAAAAGAAATAAAAATTTCCGCCTTTCTGTATCTCAGAAGACAAAAAGTTACAAAAAGTTCATATGGAAGAAACGTGATATCGCAGCTGAATTTTTAGTCTGGAACCCAATGGAAGGACCTAAAAACCAATTATTAACACCAGTAGAAATATTTTTTCAGTTCTTTGACGATGAAGTTATTGAACTATTTGTAAATTTTTCAAATCTTTATGCGAGTTCCCATAATCGCCAAGGGGACGTAACGCCGAACGAAATACGTTGCTTTCTGGGGATACTCTTGCTTAGTGGATATGTTTGTTTGCCGAGGCGCAATATGTATTGGGAAAATTCTACGGATTCAAAAAATGCCCTAGTATGCGATGCCATGTCAAGAAATCGTTTCACTTTTCTCATGCAAAATTTACATTGTAACGACAACAATCATTTGGACGCGACTGATAAGTTTTCAAAAATCCGGCCGCTAATAGAAATTATGAACAAAAGGTTTATCGATTTTTCATTATTAGAAGAACATCACAGCGTAGATGAATCTATGGTTCCATATTATGGGCGTCATGGAACAAAACAATTTATTCGTGGAAAACCCATAAGATGGGGGTATAAGTTATGGACAGGTAGCAGCAGGTTGGGGTATATAGAATGGTTTGAGCCTTACCAAGGATCTTCAACGCCCTTACCGGAAAAATATAAAGGTTTTGGTTTAGGATCATCAGTTGTACTTCAGTTTGTGGATGTTCTGCAAAGTAAATTATCGAATGTACCGTACGATATATATTTTGACAATTTTTTTACTTCGGTCTTACTACTTGAGGAATTGAGAATCAGAGGAATAAAAGGAACTGGAACAATTCGAGAAAATAGGCTCGGAAAAGACAGCACATTAATTTCCTCTAAGGTTATGAAGAAAAAGAAGGAAAGAGGTTATTTGGAGTATATTACCTCAAAAGACAATGAAATTACTGTTTGTAAATGGCACGACAGTAGTATTGTCACCATTGCATCAAACAATTCAACAGTTCTCCCGGTGGCACCAGTACAAAGATATTCTCAAAAAGAGAAAAAAATTATCTCCGTCCCTCAGCCTAATATAATCAAAAAGTACAATGAAAATATGGGGGGTGTAGACAGAGCTGACGAAAATATAAGTCTATACAGAATTTCTATAAGAGGAAAAAAGTGGTATTTCCCTTTGATAAGTCAGTGTGTAGATATGGCTGAACAAAATGCTTGGCAACTTCACAGATATTTCGGGGGAAAGTTGGATCATTTGGCTTTTAGGAGAGCAGTTGCAACTGGCATTTTAGAATCGTTCAATAAATCTAGTACTCGAGGACCAAGCAGACCACCGGCTAACCTTCATGAATTCTCGAGATTCGACGGAAAGGACCATCTAATAGTGTACCAGGATAAGCAAACACGTTGTGGGCAATGTCATAAGAAGTGTAATTTTGTTTGCCAAAAATGCGCAGTTGCTCTGCATCCAAAGGATTGTTTTGTATGTTATCATAAGAATTAAAACACTATCCCTGTACTTTCTCTTATAATAAAAAATGTCCTCAAACCGACGCTTTAATTACCACCGTCCTTTAAAAAGAACAGTGATTTTTCAAAAATCTATAAACTGTGTAGGCAAAAAAACTGATTATGGTGTTTGATTAACAAGTTTTTAACAGGTTTAGTTTCACAGAACGCAAATATTAAGCAAAAAATACTTTTGGTAATATCTGGGTTAAGAAGGTAAGGGGTAGTTCACCCCTTGCTCTCTTGACGCGCTATCAAAAAACGGGTCGCATAATTTTATCGACATTCAATCACTACGTACGTCACCAAGAAAATTATCGAAATACAATTAAAAATAAAAATTAAATGTAGCAAATTATATGTAGCAAATGTGACAAAACATATAGATAGGTACATAAGTATGTAATGGGCAAACAGAAAACCATTTAATTCAGCCATAAGTAAACACAAATCACTATTTCGCTTTTAACAAGAAAAAAATTAAAATCTCGACTATTAGAAATGTTACATTTAAAAAAAGGCAAAAATTCTGTGAATGATAGAACCAGATATTCAAAATTTATGTCAAATTTATACATAGTAATATAATAACATAAATCCTGCTCTCTGCTACTTACTTATAATTATTATTGTTAAATTAATGTAGAAATGTACATTTTTTCTGTGTAACAAAATCAAAGATGAAAATGCTATCACATAACTTTTTTCTTTAAATTATACTTTTAATGGAGGCGGTAGGTACCGAAGAAATTAACATGCACGTTAATGGGACAGCCTGTATGTCATCACCGTGAAAGTACAGATTGAGTTGATGAGGTTTCACTTATTTATTTGATCCTGGACAAAACATCTTTGGTTTTACCTGACCCAAAATAGTTATTTATCAAGTTGAAGATCGGTAAATCCCTGCAATAAAAGGTACCTATTAGTATTGTACAGGAATGCTAGAAAGTTTGTATATTTACATATCTACCTTTAAAACCCTTTCACGTAATCCTCATCTTTCCCAAAAGCTGTCACTTTTAGCGAAATTTATTGTTCGAACTTTGAACGTAGACTGGCAATCATGCAAACCTGTTGATCTACAGTAATATGGATTGTTCAGTTTGAGAAAATGCATAATTTTTCTCTCTTTGCAATACAAAGTTTAACGTGGTCATAAATTCCTCTCCTTTTTGAAAATACTACCTGCCTCTGAAACATTGCGGAATGTAGTTAGGCATATACCCATAAAGCATGGAATTTGCGGAGCTGTTTCAAACTACTCAAAGAACGCTTTAAAATGTACCTACAAAATCCACAACTAAGATGTATCTAGACTTTTGACGAAATGGCACTGTCGCCTAATTTAAACTTTACAAAGTACGAAGATGTAGTAGAAGTTTTGCAGATAATGGAATATGTAGGGAAAAAAAGATAGCAGATCACGTATGCGTCTGGATGCTCACGAGTGTTTCAGTTGAACATTCGTGGAAACAGCCTGGAGAGTCTTGGCATCATATAAAGCAAATGTTTAAGAACATAGTTCAGATGTGTCATTCGATAGGTCTAAAAGTTGTAGCTTCTGTATGTGACCAGGAAGCTGCAAATAGTAAAGCTATAAAAGAATTAGTTAATAAGAGAAGTGTCTCCACTTGATAGCTGTTGCAGCAGAAGAGCGGGCTACGCAACTGTAATACTGGCATTGGTGCCGTGTGCAGCAAACTGGGCCATTCGTTCGGGCGTACCGCTTGGCCATATATGCAATAATACATTGTTTTAGCGTTCAGGAAGTACTCTGGTTAAAGTGAATAAAGGGGCGAAAATGCTGTATCCCAAAATATAATTTCGTACGGAAAAACAGCATTTTTCTCCATTTCAAAACAAACAAAATTAGCAGCTAAATGACCTCTGGCAATTGCTCGATAGGGCTCCGTTTTTGAAAAACATTTTGATTCGAAGGAAATAAATAGAAACAAAATTTAATTAAAGCGGGTACTGCAAAACAAAATTGGTGCTATAATTACTCAAGAGGAAGTAATAATTGATTCTGTTATTTATTTTACCTGGCTGGATTATTTGTAAAATCTGTCATCCATTACCAATTGTATTACATGCTTATCTTAGCTTGAAAACAACCAGTTGGACCCCGAAAATATTTCAGACGAAGTCACTCTAACAAGGGGAACACTAACTTGTGCATCCTAGTTCTTACATATTGTTTATTAAGAAAACTATAACGTTTTTTTCCAAGCATATTGATACCAGAGATGCTTACGACCTAACTATATGATTTCTTAACTAACTGTAGTAGATACTTTAAAATATGAATGTAAATCTCACGAATCAGTACGTGTTGGCGTCATTGCGTCATAATTACATATTGTTAAGAATGCAATTTTATTCTAAGCAGCAAAATGCACGCCTCAAAAAACAGAACCGAGAAAATAAGAAATTGTCAAGATTATATTCAAAATAAATATGACTTTTTAACAGCTGCTGAATTTACTTTACGGCCTGACTTTAAATAATTGAAATACAGTGAATCCTATGTGAATATTGACGTATAATTTGACCGCTTTTTGTTGAAACCGAGGAATTCCTATAATTTTACATAAGTGGTTAACCTGTCTAAGTTGACCACCGTCAAACGAGTATCTTTTTCACTATAAATCAATGCGTCATACACAATACATTCGACATCGGTATAATCGCGCGGACTCTCGGCCCAGTTCCCCGCTCCAGTCGCCTAGAAACATTACATTTGCGTAGCTCAGTATCCACACGGAGTAGAGGCACTTCTCTTATTCACTTTGGTTAGAAGCATTAAAATTCTATTTATTCTTTCATTATTATTATTTTGATACCGACAATGTTTATTATCGATTTTTTTGTGTATTTGAAGTGCGATTGGTAGGTAGTCTATAAATTAATGAGTATATTCCAGTGTTAGGAAAATTAGAATAAACGTTTAAAATAGTGTTAGTGTATTTCGTTCTTGTATATTATATTGCCTACACTCCAATCGTCTGTTTACCCTAGAAATTTTTCATTCCTCTAATAACGTTGAAGTTTCACTTCTATCGCGTGTGGCGACCACGCACCCAGTTTTTTACAACCAACATCGCAGAACCTAATATTAGTCCAGATTCAGTTTTGGCGACAGAAGTTCGCCGTCAAGCCCAGCCGAGCCCTACAGCAAAATACTTTTACCGTCAGCTTGTAAATTGCAAGAAAGCAGCTGCTCAGTGTCAAAGAAGACATAATTCGCTAAAAATACGTTTACAGGTTGCTTCGAAGGTAACTGGGATGCTTTTAAAAAATGGATTCTGCTGCAGCAAATTTCATTAAATCCCAGTTACGTAATATAAGTTCGAAAAAACACAAACGATTATATTTGTCAGAAGACAAAATTTTTGCTTCGACTTTGTTTAAACAAAGTGCAAAAACTTATAGGTACATATTAAAATTATTTAGTCTTCCAAGCTCAAAATACAAGTAGGAAAAGATAAGTTCCTGTGAACAAGTGCCAAAAAGTGACTACTAACACAGGGTGGTAAATTTCCATTAAAAATTTGCTTGGGTTTCAGTATTTCGAAAACTATGAAAGCTACTGAACTGAAATTTTCGGGACGATTTTCATTAGCAGACGTCTACTATTCTAAAAAGTTTTACTTTTGTACTGCTTTCAGTGGGGTTGCCATGGTATGGACCGCCTAGTTATTTTCCAGGGACTATGTTACGCCACTGATCTGTGTAGGTAGGTAACTGTCAAATATACTTAATGCATATGTTCAATTTGCAACAAAATCGGCATCTTTGAATTTTTTCTCCTACAGTTTATTGTAACTTACAGAATTTTGCATTCGATGTGTTGTGTCCGGTGTCCCGTCATGAAAGGTATTTTTTAAAAGATAATCTGCGATTACTAATGAAAACAAGGGAATAATAAAACGTTGGATATCTCTGAATTGGGATATAGATAAACGCCCGTGCTCCTAGCGTCATTTGTTTCAAAATATGCTTACCGACATGGGTACATATACAGTGTGTCCACGGATGGACTTAACTATACTTTTATTTTATTTTCAGTTTTTCGAGAAAAAGTCATTGTTTATCATTTCTTTTGCTTGTTATATAAATACGATTCTCGTTGAGAAACTTTGATTTTGTTGTACAGGGTGAGCAGAAAATACAAAAATGTATATTTGTAAAATTAAAAATTTTTGAATCAAGCTTTTTGAAGTCTCAAAATGAAACAGCTTAGAAGGAGAAATCAAAAAACCAAATAAAGTTTTTCCATAGAAGTTATACTTATAGTTGCTAAGAAATACCGGGTGTCCGGTTAAGGTTGGCGACCGGCTCTACAGCTTACAGAAAAAATCTTCCTATAAAAGTGACCATCAAAAATATTGTTAGCTTTCAGTTTTCCCCGCTAGGGGGCACAATTTTAAAAGAAAATAGACAATCCGTATTTTCTTCGAAAATTCAAATGGAAATTTAGGAATCCTTTAGATTTCTCAAAATCTCTTCGTAATACCCTGAAAATTAGTTTAATAACTTTTTGATCTAGCTTATGAAGTAAAGAGTGGGGGAAGGAAAAAATTCCCTTACACCAAAAATGCCATATCTCCAGATTGCTTAAACCAATTTTAATGAACATGGTATTGTTGGAAAGGGAATCTATAGCGTAATAGAAATCTGCATTTACATTTGAATTTAATTTTACGAGGGAGCCGCCAGATGGTATTATTTCGAAACTTACGAAATTGTCAAATTTTCTAAAAATTATAAATAGAATGGTATATTTTTTATAATATGTTGGCATTACGCATAGAATTAAGAACAAGATGCCGCAAACCGGAAGTTTTTATCTTTATCAAATGGAAGTTATCTCCAATCAATCAAATCCCAGTGCACAGGTATCAAATTTTCTTAATTTTATGAATGGAATGGTACATTTTCACAACATGCTGTTAGTACACATAACATAAAGAACAGAATGCCGCAAACCGAAAGTTCCTATCTTTTTCAAACGAGAGCATCTCATTGCGTGGGTAAATTCGAGAAAAATTAAATACCTAAATGAATATCAATTTAATTTAGTAAATATTCAATTTTCCTCAAACACCTTGCCAAGGCTCGGGAGGCAATAACGGCATTTTCTTCATTTTGAAAAACACCGCGAGCTTGTCATACGCTTCAGCAACAGATCTAGACATTATTTAAAAAGTTAAAATAAATTATAGCGAAAAGACACTGAAATCGAATTTAAATTAATTAATAATAAATTAATACTTAGTTAAGTGAAACTTAACAATTAGTGACAATACTATGACCAGGTATTTGTTTTTATTTTCCAAGGAGTGTTTTTTGTTTGTAATATTTCTTATAATTCTGTCTGATGAGAGATACAAGAATGCCCTAATATTCTTTAAAAAAAATTATTTTCCTAAAATTACCCATGCAATGAAATGTAATTAAACGGCATTTTTCATCATAACTTTCGTTTGAAAAAGATAGGAACTTTCGGTTTGCGGCATTCTATTCTTCATGCTATTTGTACTAACAGCATGTTATGAAAATGTACCAATCCATTCAAAAATTTTTGAAAAAATTTGGTACGTATGCGCTGAGATTTGATTAAACCATATTCTTGATGATAACTTATATTTGAAAAAAGATAACAACTTCCGGTTTGAGCCATTTTGTTCTCAATTCTATTTGTAATGACGTCATGTTATAAAAAATATACCATTCCATTTAAAGTTTTTGAGAAAATTTGACATTTTCGCAAGTTTCGAAATAACGCCATCTGGCGGTTCCCTCGTAAAATTAAATTCAAGCGTAAATGCAGATTTCTATTACTCTATAAATTCCCTTTCCAACGAGACCAAATTCATTAATATTGGTTCAAGCAATCCGGAGACATGGCATTTTTGGTGTAAGGGAATTCTTTCCTCCTCCCAGCCCTTATTTCGTAAGTTATATCAAAAAGTTATTAAACTAATTTGCTGGATATTACGATGAAATTTTGAGAAAGATAAAGGATACCTACATTTCCATTAGAATTTTTGAAGAAAATGTGGATTGTCTGTTTTCTTTTAAAATTGTGCCCTCTAGCGGAGAAAATTGAAAGCTAAAAACATTTTTGATGAATTTCTATGGTCACTTTCGTAAGATTTTTTTCAGAAATCTGTAGGAAGAATAGTTCCTAAGATAGCCGGTCGCCAACCTTAACCGGACACCCGGTATATCTTAGCAACTAAGTATAACTTCTATGGAAAAACCTTATTTGGCTTTTCGGTTTCTCCTTCTAAGCTGTTTCATTTTGAGACTTCAAAAATCTTGATTTAAAAATTATTAATTTTACAAATATACATTTTTGTATTTTCTGCACACCCTGTACAACAAAATCAAAGTTTCTCAACGTGAATCGTATTAATATAACAAGCAAAAGAAATTATAAAGAATGACTTTTTCTCGAAAAATTGAAAATAAAAGTTTTTACGGGTATAGTTAAGTCCATCCGTGGACACACTGTATACAGGGTAATTCAACTTTCTGGAAAAGTCAACTGGTGCCTTTATTTTTGGAATGAGGTATAAAAAATTTACACAAAAGTTGTTGCCTCATATTTCTTGTACGGAAATCAACTTCTTTATTTCAAATTGGACTTTATTTTATGATTGCTTGATCAATTTTAGTGCGAGGTTATACTAAGTGATTTTGTCTAAACTTCGTATTCTTTGAGTTATTGGCATTTTTCTTCAAATTTTGACAGATGCAGAGCAATTTCAAATAATCAATATCTCGGGATTAAATAAAGCTGTAGCAATGATATTTTGGAGAAGTGAAAGCAAGATGTATGTAGGAGTGACTGACTTCATCGCTAAAACCAAAAAATAGTATACATGGTTTGAGCAATTATATGGCCAAATCAGAAAATTTCAAAACCCTGTTACTTGCTAATTTCAAATAGAAGTGTACATTTTTTAAACCATTATTGAACTCCCCATAAAATTTACTTTCAAGTTATTATACACTTCCCTATACCTAAAGTTAAGTTTTTGAAATATTTGCAGTTCGTTGTAAAAAGTGTCAAATCAGACCACTCAATTAAAACAATATTATGCATTTTTAATTAAAAAGTAACAATTGCATACTAGATCAATTAATTAATAGGCAATTCAAATTATAAGCAAAACAAAGGACAAACCGATTTAAACTTCACCAAATGGGAAAAAGGAAAGGCTGAGTACTGATTTTATTATTTTTATAAGATGTGCATAATTAGTGGTAAGAAATATGGGACATGCTGTATGGCAAAAAATAATTTTAATAAAGAGAAATCTTTCAGTGCAACAACTTTTGTGTAAAACTTTTTTATCTCATTTCAAAAATAAAGGCACCAGTTGACTTTTCCAGAACGTTGAATTACCCTGTAAGGGTTTAACCAGGGGTTTAACTTAATCCATATTTAATCTTTTACTGAGAACTGACCGCAATAGACTTGGTTATACCTATCTCAGAATAGATTTATGGCCCCGAATTTTTAAGTTTATGCTTGACAAATATACCTGCAATAAAAGACTAATTACCCTAACAGTATTGAAAGTAAATGCCAGATAATTTACGTTTATGATTATCTCCATACCCTTTCAGATAATACTTATTGAAAGCTCCTACTTTTAACAAGATCGATGTCTTCGAACTTTGAAACCTGTAAACTTGTAAACCTGTTGAACGTCAAGGAAGAATTGTTCAACTTGGAAAATGTCCATGAAGAGAAATCGTTCATTTGTTTTCGCTGACTACCTTCCCTAAAAAGTTCAATGGCTCGGAAATTTTTCATTAAAATCGGGCATTTTCATATTCAAATGAAATTTTTAGGAAAGTTGTAGTTTTTTCAATTCCTCTATTGTCGTAATATTCTCAGACAAATTAGGAACTGAAAAGCCTTGGTTTTTAACAACTTTCCGTCGACGGAATTGCGTGGGAAAAAAAGAGAAAAGCGAGAACATATCTCAGCATTAAATAATGTAAACTTTCCTTCATTTTACTTTTAAGTCACATTTTTGTTTCTATACAACGCTGTATTTTATTATAATGACATTTTGTGTATTCGTCCATTTGGTTGTTTGCTCAAAAACATGACACGGAACTGTTTTTTTTTCAAAATTTCAATTTTTCAACATCTGGCATTGTTAATAAAAAATTCAAATTGCTCGATTGAAGGCGAATATTTCTCTACCGAAACCAGCATATCTGTAACTGAGACATTGAGAATGGAATGTGATCGATGCAGATCTTTTGCTGATTAGGAATAAATAATTTTAATTTGACATCATTATTGAGACATTTTAGGAAACCTAAGAAATCAAAATTACCTGCCTAAATAATTTAAATTAACAATAATTTAAAAAGATTAGATTGCATTAAATCAATTTGTTCGTTAAGTAAGTTATATTTTTCATCATATTTATGCTTATAAATTTCTATAGATTCCAAAATATCTAATTGATATTTGATAACTTTTTTCAATTTGTATAATAATTTAGTTTCTTCAAGAATATGAAATTTTTGATTGTTTTCGAAAAAATTGTTTGCAAAATTTGAATCGTTAGTCCTCAACCGAAATGACGTTTATTATATCTTATGTGAGTAGGCCTACCAGTTTGACCAATATAAATAGGTACTGAAATTTTATGAGTAGTAAAATCAAGCGTTACATTTCGCGTTATCTAAAAGTAAGGCGTTACGTACATTGAAATTATGTACATATTGTGAAAGACAAGAATAAATATGAAGAAATGAATTTCTTGTATCTTTGACGATTCTCTAATTATTAAGATATTTTCTCCATATGTGTCTGTAATAAAGGCTAACCAGCTTTTAATAAGTTCTTCCATATTTTTTGTTTTTATACTTTCCTGGCGACGAAATAATGATAAGTATTCTCTCAGTATAAATTCTATGTATCTATAGATACGGCTGTTTATGTCTAACTGCATAGAGCATGGAAATAGTGAAAATAGTGGCATAGAGTAGATATGACAGTTGGCCTTGTAAAGTCAGCATTTGCAGTGTTTGTTCGTTCCTAAATTTGTTGAATCTTTTGATTCAAAATGGAAAAACCTAATATTAAATACTCCAAATATTGCCTAGTGCCGAAATGTGAATCAACGCCTATTCGAACACCAGGAAAAGTATTTATTTCATTGCCAGTGGCATCGACGTTTAGCAGATTGTCACTTAATTACTGAATTTATAAACAATTTATATTTTGATGTAGTTGGACATTTTCGAACATAAACCATCTGATAAACTAAAAATGAACTACTGATATAGTTTTATCTTTTATTTTATCTATAAGATCTAATGAATTTTTTAGACCAAATTTGGGAGTAAAATTTGTAATATTTTTCAATATGTTATTAATATTTTTAGCTAAATTTATAGTAGGGGCATTAATTAAATTACAAATTTGCATCAGATAAATAGCAACAATACATGTTACCGTTTGCTTTGGTAGTTTATTGGTAGCAAGTAACTGGAATCGGCAGAGTGCATAAACGTTACCTCCCCTTTTCGGAAAGTACTACCTGCCCATTGGCCCTTTTGCAAAAATTAATCCCTTACGACTACCTGTGCCCATATACCAACATTCCACCTTTAAGGGTTGGGGGAGTTTATATAAGATAAATTTTAATTTTCCCTTTTAGTTCACTTTGCATTAGCAAGCTGACAAGTTGTGTTTACTAAATTTGAGCTTATACAAGTGATTCGACTATTTGAAGATGACGATTTGTGCAGTTTTAAATTGTACCAGTGGTTCCAAGGGCGCCACATCGAGTACTGAAGTTATTTTCCATAAACTTCCATCCAATCTAGTATTAGCAGATGCATGGATGAAGGCCTGCGGTAACGATACCAAAGGGGCATCTCGTTCAAGTATAAAAGTGTGCAGTAACCATTTTTCAAGCGACTGTTATCACAGCAATATTCGGCTAAACCTGCGGAAACAGAGTTTAAAGAAAATATTGAAACCTGGTGCTGTGCCGAACGTTGAATTGCCCAACCAAGTGCTTGAAAAACAGGAAGAAAAACCGAAAATAGAATTAGTGAACCCAGTGTGTGTAAATCAGAAGAATACGAACGAAGGACCAGTATCGAAATTGCTGAACCAAGTGCCAAAATTAGAAGAAAAACTGAAGTTGGTGATGCTCAAAAATAAAGAGAATCAGGAGGAAACGGTGAAAGAAAGGAAGAAGAGGGTTGCGAAGGCAAAGAGAAGCATGGTTCCTGTTAGAATCAACATGCGCAATGCCGTAAAGAAGAGTGGCGAAGAAATAAAATGTGATTTGATTAATAAGATGCAGCACGACGTGGACAATAGAAGAGATCAGGCTGCATTTATGATGCAACTTCAAGTATCGTTTAAACAGAATGATGGGAACACGAAGCCCAATGGACCTCATCCATCAAGTGCAAAGAGTTCGGGAATTAAACAAAACGTGGTTCTCTCCGAAAGTTCTTCTAATATAATTGTTTAACTTTCTGAGTAGGTACTCTCTTGAACTGTGTAAAATTAAACAGTGTGATATTCCAGTTTATTAATTAATTGAGTATTGATTTCAATAACTTTTGTTTGTGCTATGTTATTGTACCTACATACTGGTGATTTTGTACCCCACTCATTATGTTTATAAATGTTTTGAGTTTAATGGAGTTGTTCATTTTCCAATATTTTTGTTACTGTTTATTGCAAGATTTGTTTGAGTATTATGTAATAAATACTTTAAATGTTTGAAGTTACTTATGTAAAATTTTTATTCTTTGTATTCCATATAAATGTTGAAAATAAAAATTGAAAAGTTCAAAATGTTTTATTTAATTTTTTTTTTACCTTACAGGTTATAGTGCACCTAGCTTATAAGTGAAATTTCAACTTAGTGCTTATAATAATGCACGATTTTGTGTTTCAGTCAGTCAGGATTAAAATTAACACCCAGTATAGTAAAAAGAACATAATTATTATGTTACAATATTACTTATGTATATTAACACATTTAACTATTCAGATTATAATCATTTTTACTTTAGTGTGCTATGTGACAGTACTGTAATCTGCAGTGAAAATTGTAATATGGTAAGTATCGTATTGCAATACAATAAAATATCATAATAGTAAGTATAATATTCTTGTTCAAGATCTACAAAGACAGCAAAGATCTGCGACTCAATTAACACTGAATATTCTAACAAATATAAAAAAATACAATTAGGTAGATCCCGACTTTACCGTAAACCAATAATAAACAAATTTCAAGTAACAATAAATTATACTTCCTTTATACTCAATTAGAAATCAAATTGTTCAAAATATCAAAAAACAATAATTCATCTACCTACAAAAATAAAGAAAAATTAAAGAGAAATTTTAAATAACGTTAAAATAACAAAAAACTTCTTAAATATAACCCACAGATAATTATTTTAAAACCTAATAAAAATAATAAAACATAGATTACGAAAATAAAATAGGTATATAAACTATTAAATGACCAATCAACATATACCTACAATTCTTTTAATAACTACCATCCTAAATTACAATTTAATATTGAAATGTCAAAAAACAATCAAATAATATACACAGGGTGTCCCACGCTAGCGTATTTCCTCCATAACTCGACCGGTAGATATAGAAAAATGATTCAAATGCAAGATGCATCCAATCAAATTCATCACATTATAAAATTATTTTCTACTGTGCAGGGTGTCCCATTTCTTCTGCACAGCACCTTACTTTGTTTTTTTTTTAATGGAACGCCCTGTATCTGATTGCATTTTAGAATTATTTGTTGAATTTAAGGTCCACTTCGTTAACCATACATTGGGTCTGTCTTACGGTTCCGGTGTTATTTAACATTAAGTATCGTAATTTTTCAAATTTCATCAATTCATAATTTGGAGACGGTACGAGATAAAGAAAAATGACTTGCATGTCCCTATATCCTAGTTTTTAATTCTCTATCTAATGGGTCTGGAAAATACTGCTTCCTGATTCAAACTTTTTGCCATTTTTTGACCAATCAGCAATATTTTCCACACCCATTAGATTCGATATCTACAACTCCTGTTGAGTTATGGAAGAAATACGATAGCGTGGGAAACAAACCCTGTATACAAATTATATTTCCATACCATATACAGGGTGTCCCCGGTGAAGGTGGGAAATCTCTCGGGTGCGTATAGATTACACGAAAATAACACCCCAAGTTCATATACAGTTTTCTCCTACGGCCTTCCCCTGCCGAGATATTCTCCCTTAAATTGGAGAAATAAAAATCATTTTTTGCCATAAAATTTGTATTTTTAATTTAATTTCGATAATTTTCTTGGTGACGTACGTAGTGATTGAATGTCGATAAATTAATGCGGCCCGTTTTTTGATAGTGCATCAGGCGAGCAAGGGGTGAACTACCCCTTACCTTCTTAACTTCATATTTTTTAAGTGGCTGAATATTTTTGATGTTTAACCGCATTTTTTGTTTCCCCGGACATTTTGCTAATAAAAAGTTACTCTTATTAGGTTTCAATAAAATGAAGCGCTTTCGAGAAAATAAAACTCAACGAGCAAGGGGTACAGTGTTTCTACGATTTTCGTTTTTATTTTTTCTGGCATTATTTTCAAAAATATCAAAAAATCGAAAGCTCTTTCGATAAATTATTTCTTATGAATTTTTTAAGTATGATTTGACTCTACATTAGCTATTTCTTTAGAAATTCATAAAAAATTGTCCAGGCCCGTATTAAGAAAAGATAAAAATTGACGATGTATAGCCAACAGACGAAACGTCGTACAAAAATAACCTTAACAGTTTGCGAAAGGTAGTGAACATTTACATTAAAAAATTGCTTTCGGTTTTTCGAATGCAAAAAAAAATTAAAACGAAAATCGTAGAAACACGGTACCTCTTGCTCGTTGAGTTTTATTTTCTCGAAAACGCTTAATTTTATCGAAACCTAACAAGAGTAGGTAACTTTTTATTAGTAAAATGTCTGGGGAAACAAAAAATGCGGTTAAAAATTAAAAATATCCAACCCCTTAAAAAATATGAAGTTAAGAAGGTAAGGGGTAGTTCACCCCTTGCTCTCTTGACGCGCTATCAAAAAACGGGTCGCATAATTTTATCGACATTCAATCACTACGTGCGTCACCAAGAAAATTATCGAAATACAATTAAAAATAAAAATTAAATGTAGCAAATTATATGTAGCAAATGTGACAAAACATATAAGTATGTAATGGGCAAACATTCAGCCATAAGTAAACACAAATCACTATTTCGCTTTTAACAAGAAAAAAATTAAAATCTCGACTATTAGAAATGTTACATTTAAAAAAAGGCAAAAATTCTGTGAATGATAGAACCAGATATTCAAAATTTATGTCAAATTTATACATAGTAATATAATCACATAAATCCTGCTCTCTGCTACTTACTTATAATTATTATTGTTAAATTAATGTAGAAATGTACATTTTTTCTGTGTAACAAAATCAAAGATGAAAATGCTATCACATAACTTTTTTCTTTAAATTATACTTTTAATGGAGGCGGTAGGTACCGAAGAAATTAACATGCACGTTAATGGGACAGCCTGTATGTCATCACCGTGAAAGTACAGATTGAGTTGATGAGGTTTCACTTATTTATTTGATCCTGGACAAAACATCTTTGGTTTTACCTGACCCAAAATAGTTATTTATCAAGTTGAAGATCGGTAAATCCCTGCAATAAAAGGTACCTATTAGTATTGTAAAGGAATGCTAGAAAGTTTGTATATTTACATATCTACCTTTCAAACCCTTTCACGTAATCCTCATCTTTCCCAAAAGCTGTCACTTTTAGCGAAATTTATTGTTCGAACTTTGAACGTAGACTGGCAATCATGCAAACCTGTTGATCTTCAGTAATATGGATTGTTCAGTTTGAGAAAATGCATAAATTTTCTCTCTCTGCAATACAAAGTTTAACGTGGTCATAAATTCCTCCCCTTTTTGAAAATACTACCTGCCTCTGAAACATTGCGGAATGTAGTTAGGCATATACCCATAAAGCATGGAATTTGCGGAGCTGTTTCAAACTACTCAAAGAATGCTTTAAAATGTACCTACAAAATCCACAACTAAGATGTATCTAGACTTTTGACGAAATGGCACTGTCGCCTAATTTAAACTTTACAAAGTACGAAGATGTAGGTAGTAGAAGTTTTGCAGATAATGGAAAAAAAGATAGCAGATCACGTATGCGTCTGGATGCTCACGAGTGTTTCAGTTGAACATTCGTGGAAACAGCCTGGAGAGTCTTGGCATCATATAAAGCAAATGTTTAAGAACATAGTTCAGATGTGTCATTCGATAGGTCTAAAAGTTGTAGCTTCTGTATGTGACCAGGAAGCTGCAAATAGTAAAGCTATAAAAGAATTAGTTGCCGAATCAAAAGCAGATGCTCTGAGACGTCAGTGGGAATTTAGACATGGCATTATAATAATTGGGGAGGATGAAGTAATTCCTTTATTTGAACCTCCTCATTTAATAAAATGCATCAGAGATAATTTGTTGGCCAAAAATTTAAAATGTCGAAAATTACATATTGCTAACTGGTCACATATAGAAGAAGCATGCCTTATTGACAAAAGTAATGAGGTGAAAATATCAAGTATTCGTTACAAAGTATTCGTTACTCCCGTAGTAGCGAAAGTAACGAATATTGATTACGACAAATATTCGTTCTTCGAGTACTTTAATTGCGCATGTCCGCAACAACACACGTCTACTTTCCTATTCCATTTGCTATATTATTTCATTTCATGATTTCGTTACTTGCTGGAGTCATTTCGTGATTCCGTCACTCGCTATTTCGCTACTTGTTGAATTCTTGCGTCTCGTCATTTTTCACTTGATGGAATTCCGTTGTAAGATGCGGCGCGTGCCATCGGCCAATAATACAACATAAAAACGAATATAAACCGTTGATGGTTTCTGCCTTCACTTGATGAATATTGGTTTACATTTTTGTATGTTATAGGTATTTTTATTTTGAGATCCTCTTACTTTGAACTCTAAATGAACTTAAACATTTTACACAACACAGATCAGAAGCTAGCCTTGTGTTTTAGCAGTAAGCAATCTGTCGTATTATAAAATAATATTTGGCTGTTACGTACATTTTGGGACACACTGCATATTATAAAATAGATACCTATTTAATTTCCTTTTCGTTTTATCCCCTTTATTATTATTTTATTATTGAGTTTAATTAAAGTAGATAGGGCGTTAAATAAAAAAAATATTTATCAATAAAGGATCAACTTAGAGACTCCCACTACTTTTATAGTAATATTTTTCGTTCGCCTTAAATAAATCTCCCTCAAATTATTGAAAAATCTGTCATAAAACCGCCATAAACTAGACACTTTTTTTACTATTTGTACACATATTTATCGCAATTAGAAAGTAGGGTTGTCTAAGTTAATTATTCCTTATTCATTTTCGACCAAGAACGTCTTCATACGTTACTTCGTTAAAACGGCGCATTGAAATGAAATTTATATTGCAATCTCCTCATTTTGTGAATATTTAGGCGAGTTGCACAGTAAACTGGACGTTTGACAGTAGTGGTAGTGTGGCCGCTGCAATGCAGATGGCGGTGGCGCTTCAGTTTATTCTAATATTTCTAAATATAAAGTAATAATTTAAAGATAGGACCGCCGACTAATCCTCCCAGATTTATTCGGTTGCCGCTAAAGCAAAAAACCTGGAAAATTCTAAGCTGTAGAGGGTCCGTGTGAAGAATTTGCAGCTGTGATTGAAACCAATCATAATAGATTTTGCTCTCTCCTAATCACACTTTTGGGCGACAGGTGGCAGCACTTTATAGACTAACAGCTGATAAATCGCAGCCTTAAGCACAAATAATCGAGGTTGTACTATGCTTTTATTTTTAAGTGTAATTACAAATTTTACTTGATACATTTAGTAACAATAATTCACCGTCCAGCAGAGGTATTGTCAGATGTCACCGTAGAAGATAGATATACCCCTAGCAGTAAATCATTTGATAATTAAAGCAAGCCTTTTAGTTAAAGTTTTCATTCTGTTTTTCACTTGTTTTAGAATCACTGTCTGCAGAAACATTTGCATCATCAGAATATAGGAGAAAGTCTGGATCAAAGACAAACCATTCTTTCATTAGCCAAACACATGTAGATGCAACAAACACAGGTATATTCATGTGCCAGTTTCCCGAGTCTTCGTTTTTAATATTAGTATACAATTATCGCAGATTTTAAGAAAATGGTGTCACTTTTACTGTATGTAAAAGAACGAAATAATTTAATTTTGAAGGAAATTAAAAACAAACGAAGTTTCGCCAAAGTCAGCGCATACGATCCTCCCGATTTCCCTGTTCAAATTCCTGTAGAAGATATTGACTCCCGCAACAAGGGCGCCCATAGAGAATTTTCTAGGAGGGGGCAAAGCAAAAATATGTGGTATGTATGCAGGCGAAAATTTTGAATTTTCAAGGTCAGGATGTAATTTGCAAGTTACAAAATAAAGTATCAGGCGCTTAGGTTAAGGAATCCAGCAATCCAGGGCGGTAAGTCCCCCCCTTGCGCCTGCCTATGGGCGCCCTAGTCGCTTAACCTTCTAGAAGTGCACTTAAAGCAATACGTGAGATATTCCAGATCTAGAAATGGTAAAGTACAAAGTGGAGTTGTAAGACCTGCAAGAGTTATGGGAATGGCCTGTACATCAAGAGAATGCATACGAGTTAAAAGTAAGCGATGCAACGAGATTACAGAGGAAGAGAGAAAAGGAATTTTTGAAAAAAATTGTCCTGATTTAAGTTGGTATCAGAAAACAGTACATTATTGACCACGTTAAAATAATATACACTATGATGGAATAGAAAATTACTTTACGAACCACCAATATAACAAATTATTTTATGATTTAACAGGCTTCATGATTTAGAACGATCTCATCATCAGAAAATGTTAAAGTAAAATTGTAAACAAATTAACATGACGCTAAGGAAACAGTTGACAAGGAAACTAAAATTGACAAAACAATACAAATTTTTTTTGTAAAATTGTAAACAAATTAATCCGGGCCGTGGGATCTTGCTGGCATGCGCGAGTGAGTAGTCGTTAATGCTCAGCAACAGTGCCTGCGGTTTGGCTATGGATGGGTGACTCATTTCTGCGCTGTGGCTAGGGCTTTACCTAATGAGGTTTTCCAGGTTTTCCTCATTCTCGCACTAAATGGTGGGTAGAGTACTAACAACTGTAGGTCGTTCCTGTGACGCACCTGCGGCCAATAGTAATATGCCGCCTCCTCCGTCCCGCACAAGCTAGTTAGCTTCTGGGGCTAACCTTAGGGTTAGTAGGAGTGAGTAGAGATATTATTATTATTAATGACACTAAGGGAACAGTTGACAAGGAAAATAAAATTGACAAAACAATACAAAAAATTTTGTATTGTTTTGTCAATTTTAGTTTCCTTGTCAACTGTTCCCTTAGTGTCATATTAATTTGTTTACAATTTTACTTAAACATTTTCTGATGATGAGATCATCCTGGAAAATTCCCGTCATTAACCCGCTACCTAAAGTAAATAATCCGAATGACTTTAACGATATAAGACCTATCAGCATTTTGCCCGTGTTGTCAAAAATATTTGAAAAAATAATAGCTTCCCAATTGCTTCTACATACAAATAAATATAATTTGATACCCGCGATGCAGTCGGGTTTTAGGCAGGGCTACTCTTGTACAACCGCACTTATTCAAGTTACAGATGATATTATAGCATCAATGGATCACAATAAATTTACGTTGTTAGTGCTTCTTGATCTTTCCAAAGCATTCGATACTATAAACTATGACGTCATGCTGTCGATCTTGCACCACATCGGTTTAAGTCCGAGTTCGTTGAAGCTTTTTGCCGATTATTTTTCGGACAGGACACAAATTGTTAGAGTTGGTTCTGCCCTGTCTAAGCCTGGAGTGGTAGTCTGCGGGGTCCCCCGGGGATCTGTTTTGGGTCCTCTTTTGTTTTCATTGTATACCTCCGTCATTGTAGATTGTTTTAAGTATTGTAAGTATCATCTATATGCCGATGACACACAGTTGTATTACTCCTTCGGAATCGATGAGGTGTAAGATGCTGTTGTTAAGATAAATTCTGACCTTAACAGATTTTCGGACGCACTGCTTCAGCACTCGTTAAGAATCAATCCCAGTAAATCTAAATTGCTTTTGTTTGGTAGATCAACTAACAGCGTGTTGCGGACAGAGGTAATGAGAAAATTAAAAATTTCAGTTGGAAACCACCCACTGCAGTTCTCCGAGTGCGCCAAGAGTTTGGGTGTAGTAATGGATTTTAAGTTAAATTTTAATCCGTACATTACTAAATTGATACAAAAGGCTTATATGAATCTAAAATTCATTTTTAATATAAGGGCATTGCTGGATTTGAAAACAAAAATTCTGGTGTGTGATTGCTTGGTACTGTCACATTTTAATTATGCAGATACACTATATAGTTCTTGCATAAGTACTGAGGATGCTAGGAGAATTCAGGTGGCTCAAAATTCGTGCTTGAGGCTAATATATGGTATACGAAGGAGAGAGCGAATAACTTATAAATTACAATCAGTTAAATGGCTGAACATGGCATCTAGAAGATTCCTACATTCTGCTTGTCTGTATTACAAAATTATTAACAATAAGACCCCTCCGTACCTTTATGATAAAATACGATTTCGAACTGATGTTCATAATATTAATATTCGTAGGAGGGATCTATTGTCTGTGCCTTTGCATAGGCATTCATTTTTTGAAAAGTCATACTGTTATAACATTTGCAAAGTTTATAATTTAATTCCCGCAGAATATAAAATACTTTCCTATAGCAAGTTTAAGATTTCTCTTAAAGATCATATGATTGACAATACCTAAATGACAAACGCTCCTTCAATGCTGAACTATCCATACTTATGTCTGTACAATGCATGTAATATCTATTTTTCAATGTTTTCTTCTCATTTTAATTTCAAGTTACTTTCTATTGTCTACTTAGCGTCATAATAATATTGTTTCCGTTTTAATTTCATGGTTAAGTGGAAGAACAGCACTGCTCCTTTAAGAGCTTAGTTGCTGAACTTCGCCATTTCGACTGTGACTGCCAACATCAGATATGTAAAATTATACCCATGTTATCAGCCGAATAAAGTCGTTTATTATTATTATTATTATTATTATAAATCTTGAAACCGGTTAAATAATAAAATAATTTGTTATATTGGTAGTTCGTAAAGTAATTTTCTATTTCATCATGGATTTCTACCAAATAGTGAGACAAGATAATATTAACTACATAACAGACACTAAACGAATTTATACTGAGAATGATGATAGTCGCCGAAAAAAACATTTGAATATTATTTAACAGTGAAAAAATGAGAACATGCAAGTTTGTCAAAAATATTTTTATGATGATGATTGATTTGTCTTTTGTGTTTATTAACTGAAAAGCTATTAAATTCATGATTCTAATAATTATCTATTTTTTTTAATTTCGCCAATTCCGTAGCCCACAATTTTTGTATCCAAATCTGAAATCTTGTAGCTAATACCTTGGAAACTAAAAGTCTAAAACTAAGAGGAACCCACAGTTTTATCACAGTGAGTCGACAAATATCTCGTAAGCCACAATAATGCTATTAATGATAACATTTTAGTTCAAAAAGCGAAGAAAAACATTCTAATATCACTGCTTTTCCACAAAACATAATTTAATTCAAAATATTATACTATATAAAAATACAGTTTTATGGTCCTCCTGTAAAATTTGGGTTTCCGGCTTACAAGTTATAAGAATAACATGAACGATTACTTATCAGACCTTTTATTTGAAAGCCTACAGAATAAATTAATTACAGTTATTTATAATATAGTGCAATAGAATGTACCTATTCTGATAATAATAAACGTCACTTCCGTATTTTCCCATCGCTCTATGACATAATGCAGCGCTTTATTACGGCCGCTATACGACCGCACCGCTTTTCTAGGAAACCGAAGCTTAAGTGAACTTGTGGCGACACCTAGGGAATGGTTACCAAAACGCGCACATATCACGGTAGACACTTCCGCAGTTTTACGTTAGTGCTTCATGTTTTTCTATACTTGTATGACTCATATTTAAGTACTTCAGTTCTTCCGGTTGGCGAAAATACCCGTTTGTATGTCGCCACTCTTACTTGTTAATTATTATTAGTTTTAGTTAGTTCTTAGTTGTGTCGCCGAATAATGTTCTCATGTTATAAATAAAAATCATAAGAAGCACGCCGTACTCGTTTAAAATTTTAGTAACAGTTTGAGGTTAGGTTTGGCACGTGGTCCGAATCATACCACGCCTAACAATCAACCTAACAAACTGAACATGTCTATTGTCTACTTTATTATTAGAACTTGAATGAATCCGCTTTCAGCTGCAGTGACTTGAGTTTGGTAATGTAATAGCGTGGTCAGCAGCCATGCTCAATGGTATTGGCCCTGAAATCTCCCTTCTTTTAAAGATCCAGACGTTTGGGGTAATAACTTATGTAGTTGGTACTTGTTCACTAACTGACACAATTTCCATAAAAACTTATTGTTTTGATGATGGAGGAGGCCTAGCCAGATTGGTGTCTTCCATTCGATTGTCTGGCTCTGTTGCTATCGTTGACAGTGGGCTACTGGGATCAGAAGTAATTAATTTTCTGTTAATTGGTGGTTGGTGTGCAAGAGTTGAAAGACTGGGCTTCAAGAACCTTGAGTTTCTTCGGTAATGGGCTTCCTCTAGAGTTTAGATTCTTGTGTATAGGTTAAGTTGGCGACATTGTCAGGAGGGAGTCTGTCAAGTGTCAAGCGTGAGTTAGTTACTTTTCATGTATGATCATGAGAGGATGTAATGTTTGGCTATTAATAATAAATGCTTATTGTTCTCACATTAGATATGTTTTTTCTTATGCATAGCCGTATGCAACATGGTGTCAGGTGTAAACCACAATAAACAACGTATATGTGAGTAGATACTTTGTGTATAAACCGAAAACTGATACATAAATATATGTAGTTGTTTTACTTTTTGGTAGAAGTTCATGATGAAACAAATAAATACTCCGCGAACTACCAATATATAACGTTTTATTTAAATATTTTACCGGTTTCAGGATTCACAAAGATCCCATCATCAGAAATGTACGAAAAATTATAAACAAATTATTATGACAGTTGACAAGGAAACTAAAATTGACAAAACAATACAAAGAATAATGATATCCATGAAAAAAGATAACTAGATAACTGAATTTCAGTATTTACCTACGGGGTATAAGAAAAACACGAAGGAAAATCGAATACCTCGTAGCTTGAAGGGAAAAAACAATGAATTTAAAGAAAACCATATTGGAAAAAAACAATAAATTCAGTTGAAAAAACCTTCAAGTGAAATATCAGAACAGAAAAAACTAAATAAACAAAATATCCATGTAATCTTGACAACTGCCAACTGCTAATCTTGTAATAAACACTGTGGTCAAGTCTATGTGTTCTGTCTTGACAACTGCCAACTGCTAGTATTGTAATAAACAATAATCAATAATCAATTACAGTTTATTTGCTAGCCCATATAAACCATGGACCTTCGAGGTTATTTGGCAATATGGGATTCTTTTTCTTCTTTTTGTTTTATTATTGACATTATTATCATCGTTTTCATCATTATCGTCATCAATATTACTTTTATTATTGGTATTATTAGGATTGATTCTTGAATTAATTATTCAACAACAGTCTCTCCATCTTAATCCTCGACTTATTTCTTTTTTTGCCATTATGCCGTTTTTGACTTATTTCTCTCTTTTTTAGTTTATTACAATACTAGCAGTAGGCAGTTGTCAAGACAGAACACATAGACTTGACCACAGTGTTTATTACAAGATTAGCAGTTGGCAGTTGTCAAAATTACATGGATATTTTGTTTATTTGGTTTTTCTGTTCTGATATTTCACTTGAAGGTTTTTTCAACTGAATTTATTGTTTTTTCCAATATGGTTTTCTTTAAATTCATTGTTTTTTCCCTTCAAGCTACGAGGTATTCGATTTTCCTTTGTGTTTTTCTTATACCCCGTAGGTAAATACTGAAATTCAGTTATCTAGTTATCTTTTTTTATGGATATCATTATTCTTTGTATTGTTTTGTCAATTTTAGTTTCCTTGTCAACTGTCATAATAATTTGTTTACAATTTTTCGTACATTTCTGATGATGGGATCTTTGTGAATCCTGAAACCGGTAAAATATTTAAATAAAACGTTATATATTGGTAGTTCGCGGAGTATTTATTTGTTTCAACATAAATATATGTGTATGTGCTTGGTGGTGCGCGGGAAAGAAAAAAAATGGAAAGCAAATTAAGACCGCCAAAAAAGGATCTTCATAGGAGAGACTGCAAACTGGAAAAGGTTCAAGCAACAATTAGACATCTATCTGAAGGGAACAGGTTTAGAGAAAAAAGATGATGAAACTAAAATAGCGATTTTTATGAATATCGCAGGAGAGGAAGCAATAGATATCTTCAACACTTTTAAACTAACAGATGGTGAGAAAAAAGTATATGAAAAAGTTATAAAAGCATTTGAAGCATACTGCGAGCCAAGGAAAAACGTAATAAGTGAGAGTTTTAAGTTTTTCAGTCAGGAACAGAAACAGGAGGAAAGTTTTGATCACTTCCTTACTGATCTTCGAAGCTAAATTGTGTGACTTTGGTGATCAAGAGGAGGAGACAGGATAGTAATAGGTATAAATGACCCTATGCTGCAAGAGCATTTACCTTTCTTTTAAACTAGACACAGGGGCTGAGTGCAGCACCTTACCATATAAAATTTATCAGCAATTAAATAAAAATAAAAACTTGCACTTTGAAGAAAGCACAACTATATTAGTAGTTTACAATGGTGACAAACTTAAACCACTTGGCACCATGAAATTAGATTGTAATTTTGAAGGTAAAGTTGAGAAGGTTAAATTCATAGTAGTATTCAAATTCAGTTCCGATATTAGGGTTGGAAGATTGCTTGAGACTCAATTTAATAAAACGCATAAATAGCGCAAGTGTTACAGACAGTAACAACCATTTAAAAGAAAAGAATGATTTTATAAGCAAAAATAGAGAAATCTTTTCAGGTTTAGGGAAAATAGGCAAATATAAAATAAAGTTAAAATAGAAATGCTGAACCAGTTATAAAGCCAATTAGAAGGGTTCCGGAAGCAATTAAGGATAGGCTAAATAACACACTCTTACAATTAGAACAAAGAGACGTGATAGCCAAAGTAAGTAAACTCACCTTGTGGTGCCACCCTTTAGTTATAGTAGAAAAGCCTGATAAATCACTAAGGTTATGTTTAGATCCCAAAGATTTGAACAAGTATATATTGAGAAAAAGGTATCTCTTATCTCATACCGTCTCCAGATGAGATATGTAATAAACTAGCGGGAAAAAGAATATTTAGTATTTTAGATTTAAAGGATGGGTTTTTCCAGGTCGAGCTTGATGAAGCTAGTAGCTATATGTGCACATTCGGAACTCCGTTCGGTAGATATAGGTTCCTACGTATGCCCTTTGGTATCTCATCTGCACCAGAGGTACTGCAACGAGTTAATATGGAGATATTTGAGGACATAAAGGGAGTCGAGATATATTTTGTTGATTTAATTGTAGCAGGGGAAAACATTAAAGAACACGATGAAGCTCTGCAAAAAGTAGTAGATCGAGCAATACAGTATGGTATAAAATTCAACCCCAATAAGTTACAATATAAAGTGGATCACGTAAAATATGTAGGTTTAATAATGTCAAAAACAGGCATTAAAGCAGATCCAGACCAGGTAGAAAGAACCTGAAAATGTAAAGTCACTTCAGAACTTTTTGGGTATGACAAATTATCTAAGCAAATTTATACCTCGCTATTCAGAAACTACTTACCCATTGCGTTTGTTGCTTAAAAAAGAAGTAGAATGGCACTGGGATGAAGCTCAGGCTGATGCTTTTAAAAATTATAAAAACAAAATTAACTCTCACGCCTACCTTAGGTATATTAGATAGAAATCATATGATAACACTTCAAACAGATAGTTCGAAAACAGGCATTGGTGCTTGCCTGATGCAGGAAAGGCGGCCCATATCATTTTATTCGCGTAGTTACACGGACAGTCAGGTGAGATGGGCCCCTATTGAAAAAGAGTTATTTGCAATTTGTGCCGCACTTGAAAAGTATCATCAATTTGTATATGGTCGTAAAATAATCATAGAAACAGACCATAAGCCTCTTATTTCAATTGTCAAAAAATATATTAATAAAATTAGTTGTCGGCTGCAGCGAATGATTTTAAAACTTTTAAAATATGAAATAGAGGTAAAATATATTCCAGGTTGCAAAATGTTCGTTGCCGATTTTCTTTCAAGAAATCAATTGAAAAACAACTCAAAAAATGATCCAACTTTAAATGATGTGGTGCACTGTTTGGAATTAGAATTGCCAATCTCGGAGGCCAGATTAAAGCAATTAAAGCTGGCAACAATAAACGATAAAAACTTGAAACAGGTAGGTAATAAGTTGGTATAAAACGGAGTGGTCTAGTAATAATAAAAATTTAACTAACTTAGAATTGAAAAATCTTTTTAAACTCAAACATAAGTTACACATAAAAAATAATATAGTTTACCTTGAAAGGAAAGTAGTTGTGCCGGAGAGTCTAAGAAAAGAGATGCTTGCGTTGATACATTCAGAACATTTTGGTATCGTTAAATGTAAAAAACGGGCCAGATGTTTACTTTACTAGTATGGAATGACACGGGATATAGAAAATATGGTTACATCTTGTAAAACGTGTGAGAAATTCAAACCAAGCAATAAAAAGGAACCTCTCATATCCCATGAAATTCCATCGTTACCATTTTTAAAAATAAGTATGGATATTATGTATTTTGACGGAAATGATCATTTAGTAATTATGGATTACCTATCTAAGTGGATTGAGGTTAAACGGTTACGAAACAAAACTGCTGAAGATGTGATTGCCAAATTAAAAAATGTATTTTCAACGCATGGCATACCGAAAGAAATTGTAAGTGATAACGTGCCATTTTCAAGCTTTGAATTTAAGAATTTTGCTTATAATTCGGGACCTAAGTGCCTCCGTCATACGTCAGATTTTCATTCCAAACAAAACAAAAGCACGTGCCATTTGACGTTTATCGATATTATTTACAACGTCTTAAACTAGTTTTTGCAATATAATTATAGACGTTTTGCAGTGAAAACAGTTTATTTTCAATTTGTGTGTTGGGCTTACGCGTAAAAACTTGAAAACAACTATGTGTAATTATAATTATATTTCAGAGGTTAGGTTAAAACGTCAGAAAGCACGTGGCTTTGTTTTGTTTGGAATGAAAATCTGACGTTTGTGACGCGCCACTTATCTCCCGAATTATGGAATAGATTTAATCCCGGCTAGTCCAAGATACCCTAAATCCAATGGGGCAAGTGAAAAAGCAGTGGGTATTGTTAAAAATATGATGAAAAAGTGTAAGGACAGTGGGTCAGATATCCACTTAGCATTATTGAACTGTAGAAATACACCAGTCGCAGGTCTTAGTTACAGTCCCGCGCAAATTCTAATGAGTAGAGTCTTACGATCTAAGTTATCAACTACCACAGACATGTTAAAACCAAAAATTGTTACTAATGTTAGAAATGATCTGGCAGTACGCCAAACGAAAATTGAAAGTTACTATAACAAAACAGCCCATGGAAGGAAACCCTTTAATCCAGGGGATGACATATTAGTTCAAAATCTACCGAGTAAAACTTGGACCCCAGGTGTAATACTGGAGGAACGTGGTCCCAGGTCATTTTTAATACAGCGAGAGAATGGAGATATAAAGCGTAGAAATTCTTTTCATTTGAGACATTCAGTCAATAAATGTAATGTTCACCCAGATATCCCTCAGGTTGTCAATACAAAGGATGAACAACAGGGAGATGATCCTAAGGAGGATGAGCAAAATGATAGTAACTCAGAGAAGGTACAGTCTGAAGGGGAAAATGCTAATATACCAATTAGGACAACCAGATCTGGGCGAACAACAAAAATACCCTCATATTTAAGGGATTATTGTTCTTAAATGTTTAATTAAAATATTCTGTACTTTTGTTTATTTTTAATGTTTTATTTTAATGTTTATAAAAAGGGAGGATGTTGTGTATAGGTTAAGTTGGCGACATTGTCGGGAGGGGGTCTGTCAAGTGTCAAGCGTGAGTTAGTTACTTTTCATGTATGATCATGGGAGGATGTAATGTTTGGCTATTAATAATAAATGCTTATTGTTCTCACATTAGTTATGTTTATTGTTATTCATAGCCGTATGCAACATGGATGATAAGATGATAAATAATCTTGATTCTGAGGTCGGCTACAGTTAACTGTTTTGGACTTGCTGACAAATAATGGCTAACTCTAATTATTAAGATATTTTCTCCATAAGTTCTTCCATATTTTTTGTTTTTATACTTTCCTGGCGACGAAATAATGATAAGTATTCTCTCAGAATAAATTCTATGTATCTATAGATACGGCTGTTTATGTCTAACTGCATAGAGCATGGAAATAGTGAAAATAGAGTGGCATAGAGTAGATATGACAGTTGGCCTTTTAAAGTCAGCATTTGCAGTGTTTGTTCGTTCCTAAATTTGTTCAATCTTTTGATTCAAAATGGAAAAACCTAATATTAAATACTCCAAATATTGCCTAGTGCCGAAATGTGAATCAACGCCTATTCGAACACCAGGAAAAGTATTTATTTCATTGCCAGTGGCATCGACGTTTAGCAGATTGTCACTTAATTACTGAATTTATAAACAATTTATATTTTGATGTAGTTGGACATTTTCGAACATAAACCATCTGATAAACTAAAAATGAACTACTGATATAGTTTTATCTTTTATTTTATCTATAAGATCTAATGAATTTTTTAGACCAAATTTGGGAGTAAGATTTGTAATATTTTTCAATATGTTATTAGTATTTTTAGCTAAATTTATAGTAGGGGCATTAATGTATGATACACTAATTACAAATCTGCATCAGATAAATAGCAGCAATACATGTTACCGTTTGCTTTGGTAGTTTATTGGTAGCAAGTAACTGGAATCGGCAGAGTACATAAACGTTACCTCCCCTTTTCGGAAAGTACTACCTGCCCATTGGCCCTTTTGCAAAAATTAATCCCTTACGACTACCTTTGCCCATATACCAACATTCCACATTTAAGGGTTGGGGGAGTTTATATAAGATAAATTTTAATTTTCCCTTTTAGTTCACTTTGCATTAGCAAGCTGACAAGTTGTGTTTACTAAATTTGAGCTTATACAAGTGATTCGACTATTTGAAGATGACGATTTGTGCAGTTTTAAATTGTGCCAGTGGGTCCAAGGGCGCCACATCGAGTATTGAAGTTATTTTCCATAAACTTCCATCCAATCCAGTATTAGCAGATGCATGGATGAAGGCCTGCGTTAACGATACCAAAGGGGCATCTCGTTCAAGTGTAAAAGTGTGCAGTAACCATTTTTCAAGCGACTGTTATCACAGCAATATTCGGCTAAACCTGCGGAAACAGAGTTTAAAGAAAATATTGAAACCCGGTGCTGTGCCGAACGTTGAATTGCCCAACCAAGTGCTTGAAAAACAGGAAGAAAAACCGAAAATAGAATTATTGAACCCAGTGTGTGTAAATCAGAAGAATACGAACGAAGGACCAGTATCGAAATTGCTGAACCAAGTGCCAAAATTAGAAGAAAAACTGAAGTTGGTGATGCTCGAAAATAAAGAGAATCAGGAGGAAACGGTGAAAGCCAGGAAGAAGAGTGTTGCGAAGGCAAAGAGAAGCATGGTTCCTGTTAGAATCAACATGCGCAATGCCGTAAAGAAGAGTGGCGAAGAAATAAAATGTGATTTGATTAATAAGATGCAGCACGACGTGGACAATAGAAGAGATCAGGCTGCATTTATGATGCAACTTCAAGTATCGTTTAAACAGAATGATGGGAACACGAAGCCCAATGGACCTCATCCATCAAGTGCAAAGAGTTCGGGAATTAAGCAAAACGTGGTTCTCTCCGAAAGTTCTTCTAATATAATTGTTTAACTTTCTGAGTAGGTACTCTCTTGAACTGTGTAAAATTAAACAGTGTGATATTCCAGTTTATTAATTAATTGAGTATTGATTTCAATAACTTTTGTTTGTGCTACGTTATTGTACCTACATACTGGTGATTTTGTACCCCACTCATTATTTTTATAAATGTTTTGAGTTTAATGGAGTTGTTCATTTTCCAATATTTTTGTTACTGTTTATTGCAAGATTTGTTTGAGTATTATGTAATAAATACTTTAAATGTTTGAAGTTACTTATGTAAAATTTTTATTCTTTGTATTCCATATAAATGTTGAAAATAAAAATTGAAAAGTTCAAAATGTCTTATTTAAATTTTTTTTTACCTTATAGGTTATAGTGCACCTAGCTTATAAGTGAAATTTCAACTTAGTGCTTATAATAATGCGCGATTTTGTGTTTCAGTCAGTCAGGATTAAAATTAACACCCAGTATAGTAAAAAGAACATAATTATTATGTTACAATATTACTTATGTATATTAACACATTTAACTATTCAGATTATAATCATTTTTACTTTAGTGTGCTATGTGACAGTACTGTAATCTGCAGTGAAAATTGTAATATGGTAAGTATCGTATTGGAATACAATAAAATATCATAATAGTAAGTATAATATTCTTGTTCAAGATCTAAAAAGACAGCAAAGATCTGCGACTCAATTAACGCTGAATATTCTAACAAATATAAAAAAATACAATTAGGTAGATCCCGACTTTACCGTAAACCAATAATAAACAAATTCCAAGTAACAATAAATTATACTTCCTTTATACTCAATTAGAAATCAAATTTTTCAAAATATCAAAAAACAATAATTCATCTACCTACAAAAATAAATAAAAATTAAAGAGAAATTTTAAATAACGTTAAAATAACAAAAAACTTCTTAAATATAACCCACAGATAATTATTTTAAAACCTAATAAAAATAATAAAACATAGATTACGAAAATAAAATAGGTATATAAACTATTAAATGACCAATCAACATATACCTACAATTCTTTTAATAACTACCATCCTAAATTACAGTTTAATATTGAAATGTCAAAAAACAATCAAATAATATACAGGTGTCCCACGCTAGCGTATTTCCTCCATAACTCGACCGGTAGATATAGAAAAATGATTCAAATGCAAGATGCATCCAATCAAATTCATCACATCATAAAATTATTTTCTACTATGCAGGGTGTCCCATTTCTTCTGCACAGCACCTTACTTTGTTTTTTTTTTTAATGGAACGCCCTGTATCTGATTGCATTTTGGAATTATTTGTTGAATTTAAGGTCCACTTCGTTAACCATACATTGGGTCTGTCTTACGGTTCCGGTGTTATTTAACATTAAGTATCGTAATTTTTCAAATTTCATCAATTCATAATTTGGAGACGGTACGAGATAAAGAAAAATGACTTGCATGTCCCTATATCCTAGTTTTTAATTCTCTATCTAATGGGTCTGGAAAATACTGCTTCCTGATTCAAACTTTTTGCCATTTTTTGACCAATCAGCAATATTTTCCATACCCATTAGATTCGATATCTACAACTCCTGTTGAGTTATGGAAGAAATACGATAGCGTGGGAAACAAACCCTGTATACAAATTATATTTCCATACCATATACAGGGTGTCCCCGGTGAAGGTGGGAAATCTCTCGGGTGCGTATAGATTACACGAAAATAACACCCCAAGTTCATATAAAGTTTTCTCCTACGGCCTTCCCCTGCCGAGATATTCTCCCTTAAATTGGAGAAATAAAAATCATTTTTTTGCCATAAAATTTGTATTTTTAATTTAATTTCGATAATTTTCTTGGTGACGTACGTAGTGATTGAATGTCGATAAATTAATGCGGCCCGTTTTTTGATAGTGCATCAGGCGAGCAAGGGGTGAACTACCCCTTACCTTCTTAACTTCATATTTTTTAAGTGGCTGAATATTTTTGATGTTTAACCGCATTTTTTGTTTCCCCGGACATTTTGCTAATAAAAAGTTACTCTTATTAGGTTTCAATAAAATGAAGCGCTTTCGAGAAAATAAAACTCAACGAGCAAGGGGTACAGTGTTTCTACGATTTTCGTTTTTATTTTTTCTGGCATTATTTTCAAAAATATCAAAAAATCGAAAGCTCTTTCGATAAATTATTTCTTATGAATTTTTTAAGTATGATTTGACTCTACATTAGCTATTTCTTTAGAAATTCATAAAAAATTGTCCAGGTCCGTATTAAGAAAAGATAAAAATTGACGATGTATAGCCAACAGACGAAACGTCGTACAAAAATAACCTTAACAGTTTGCGAAAGGTAGTGAAAAAATTGCTTTCGGTTTTTCGAATGCAAAAAAAAATTAAGACGAAAATCGTAGAAACACGGTACCTACCTCTTGCTCGTTGAGTTTTATTTTCTCGAAAACGCTTAATTTTATCGAAACCTAACAAGAGTAGGTAACTTTTAAAATTTAAATGTCGCAAATTATATGTAGCAAATGTGACAAAACATATAAGTATGTAATGGGCAAACAGAAAACCATTATTTAATTCAGCCATAAGTAAACACAAATCACTATTTCGCTTTTAACAAGAAAAAAATTAAAATCTCGACTATTAGAAATGTTACATTTAAAAAAAGGCAAAAATTCTGTGAATGATAGAACCAGATATTCAAAATTTATGTCAAATTTATAGGTACATAGTAATATAATAACACAAATCCTGCTCTCTGCTACTTACTTATAATTATTATTGTTAAATTAATGTAGAAATGTACATTTTTTCTGTGTAACAAAATCAAAGATGAAAATGCTATCACATAACTTTTTTCTTTAAATTAAACTTTTAATGGAGGCGGTAGGTACCGAAGAAATTAACATGCACGTTAATGGGACAGCCTGTATGTCATCACCGTGAAAGTACAGATTGAGTTGATGAGGTTTCACTTATTTATTTGATCCTGGACAAAACATCTTTGGTTTTACCTGACCCAAAATAGTTATTTATCAAGTTGAAGATCGGTAAATCCCTGCAATAAAAGGTACCTATTAGTATTGTAAAGGAATGCTAGAAAGTTTGTATATTTACATATCTACCTTTCAAACCCTTTCACGTAATCCTCATCTTTCCCAAAAGCTGTCACTTTTAGCGAAATTTATTGTTCGAACTTTGAACGTAGACTGGCAATCATGCAAACCTGTTGATCTACAGTAATATGGATTGTTCAGTTTGAGAAAATGCATAAATTTTCTCTCTTTGCAATACAAAGTTTAACGTGGTCATAAATTCCTCTCCTTTTTGAAAATACTACCTGCCTCTGAAACATTGCGGAATGTAGTTAGGCATATACCCATAAAGCATGGAATTTGCGGAGCTGTTTCAAACTACTCAAAGAACGCTTTAAAATGTACCTACAAAATCCACAACTAAGATGTATCTAGACTTTTGACGAAATGGCACTGTCGCCTAATTTAAACTTTACAAAGTACGAAGATGTAGTAGAAGTTTTGCAGATAATGGAATATGTAGGGAAAAAAAGATAGCAGATTACGTATGCGTCTGGATGCTCACGAGTGTTTCAGTTGAACATTCGTGGAAACAGCCTGGAGAGTCTTGGCATCATATAAAGCAAATGTTTAAGAACATAGTTCAGATGTGTCATTCGATAGGTCTAAAAGTTGTAGCTTCTGTATGTGACCAGGAAGCTGCAAATAGTAAAGCTATAAAAGAATTAGTTAATAAGAGAAGTGTCTCCACTTGATAGCTGTTGCAGCAGAAGAGCGGGCTACGCAACTGTAATACTGGCATTGGTGCCGTGTGCAGCAAACTGGGCCATTCGTTCGGGCGTACCGCTTGGCCATATATGCAATAATACATTGTTTTAGCGTTCAGGAAGTACTCTGGTTAAAGTGAATAAAGGGGCGTAAATGCTGTATCCCAAAATATAATTTCGTACGGAAAAACAGCATTTTTCTCCATTTCAAAACAAGCAAAATTAGCAGCTAAATGGCCTCTGGCAATTGCTCGATAGGGCTCCGTTTTTGAAAAACATTTTGATTCGAAGGGAATAAATAGAAACAAAATTTAATTAAAGCGGGTACTGCAAAACAAAATTGGTGCTATAATTACTCAAGAGGAAGTAATAATTGATTATGTTACTTTATTTTACCTGGCTGGATTATTTGTAAAATCTGTCATCCATTACCAATTGTATTACATGCTTATCTTAGCTTGAAAACAACCAGTTGGACCCCGAAAATATTTCAGACGAAGTCACTCTAACAAGGGGAACACTAACTTGTGCATCCCAGTTCTTACATATTGTTTATTAAGAAAACTATAACGTTTTTTTCCAAGCATATTGATACCAGAGATGCTTACGACCTAACTATATGATTTCTTAAGTAACTGTAGTAGGTACTTTAAAATATGAATGTAAATCTCACGAATCAGTACGTGTTGGCGTCATTGCGTCATAATTACATATTGTTAAGAATGCAATTTTATTCTAAGCAGCAAAATGCAGGCCTCAAAAAACAGAACCGAGAAAATAAGAAATTGTCAAGATTATATTCCAAATAAATATGACTTTAAATAATTGAAATACAGTGAATCCTATGTGAATATTGACGTATAATTTGACCGCTTTTTGTTGAAACCGAGGAATTCCTATAATTTTACATAAGTGGTTAACCTGTCTAAGTTGACCACCGTCAAACGGGTATCTTTTTCACTTTAAATCAATTTTTTGGTAATGTAATGAAATCAATGCATCATACACAATACATTCGACATCGGTATAATCGCGCGGACGCTCGTCCCAGTTCCCCACTCCAGTCGCCTAGAAACATTACAATTGCGTAGCTCAGTATCCACACGGAGTAGAGGCACTTCTCTTATTCACTTTGGTTAGAAGCATTAAAATTCTATTTATTCTTTCATTATTATTATTTTGATACCGACAATGTTTATTATCGATTTTTTTGTGTATTTGAAGTGTGATTGGTAGTCTATAAATTAATGAGTATATTCCAGTGTTAGGAAAATGAGAATAAACGTTTAAAATAGTGTTAGTGTATTTTGTTCTTGTATATTATATTTCCTACACTCCAATCATCTGTTTACCCTAGAAATTTTTCATTCCTCTAATAACGTTGAAGTTTCACTTCTATCGCGTGTGGCGACCACGCACCCCGTTTTTTACAACCAACATCGCAGAACCTAATATTAGTCCAGATTCAGTTTTGGCGACAGAAGTTCGCCGTCAAGCCCAGCCGAGCCCTACAGCAAAATACTTTTACCGTCAGCTTGTAAATTGCAAGAAAGCAGCTGCTCAGTGTCAAAGAAGACATAATTCGCTAAAAATACGTTTACAGGTTGCTTCGAAGGTAACTGGGATGCTTTTAAAAAATGGATTCTGCTGCAGCAAATTTCATTAAATCCCAGTTACGTAATATAAGCGCGAAAAAACACAAACGATTATATTTGTCAGAAGACAAAATTTTTGCTTCGACTTTGTTTAAACAAAGTGCAAAAACTTATAGGTACATATTAAAATTATTTAGTCTTCCAAGCTCAAAATACAAGTAGGAAAAGATAAGTTCCTGTGAACAAGTGCCAAAAAGTGACTACTAACACAGGGTGGTAAATTTCCATTAAAAATTTGCTTGGGTTTCAGTATTTCGAAAACTATGAAAGCTACTGAATTGAAATTTTCGGGACGATTTTCATTAGCAGACGTCTACTATTCTAAAAAGTTTTACTTTTGTACTGCTTTCAGTGGGGTTGCCACGGTATGGACCGCCTAGTTAATTTCCCGGGACTATGTTACGCCACTGATCTGTGTAGGTAGGTAACTGTCAAATATACTTAATGCATATGTTCAATTTGCAACAAAATCGGCATCTTTGAATTTTTTCTCCTACAGTTTATTGTAACTTACAGAATTTTGCATTCGATGTGTTGTGTCCGGTGTCCCGTCATGAAAGGTATTTTTTTAAAGAAAATCTGCGATTACTAATGAAAACAAGGGAATAATAAAACGTTGGATATCTCTGAATTGGGATATAGATAAACGCCCGTGCTCCTAGCGTCCTTTGTTTCAAAATATGCTTACCGACATGGGTACATATATACAGGGTAATTCAACTTTCTGGAAAAGTCAACTGGTGCCTTTATTTTTGGAATGAGGTATAAAAAATTTACACAAAAGTTGTTGCCTCATGTTTCTTGTACGGAAATCAACTTCTTTATTTCAAATTGGGCTTTATTTTATGATTGCTTGATCAATTTTAGTGCGAGGTTATACTAAGTGATTTTGTCTAAACTTCGTATTCTTTGAGTTATTGGCATTTTTCTTCAAATTTTGACAGATGCAGAGCAATTTCAAATAATCAATATCTCGGGATTAAATAAAGCTGTAGCAATGATATTTTGGAGAAGTGAAAGCAAGATGTATGTAGGAGTGACTGACTTCATCGCTAAAACCAAAAAATAGTATACATGGTTTGAGCAATTATATGACCAAATCAGAAAATTTCAAAACCCTGTTACTTGCTAATTTCAAATAGAAGTGTACATTTTTTAAACCATTATTGAACTCCCCATAAAATTTACTTTCAAGTTATTATACACTTCCCTATACCTAAAGTTAAGTTTTTGAAATATTTGCAGTTCGTTGTAAAAAGTGTCAAATCAGACCACTCAATTAAAACAATATTATGCATTTTTAATTAAAAAGTAACAATTGCATACTAGATCAATTAATTAATAGGCAATTCAAATTATAAGCAAAACAAAGGACAAACCGATTTAAACTTCACCAAATGGGAAAAAGGAAAGGCTGAGTACTGATTTTATTATTTTTATAAGATGTGCATAATTAGTGGTAAGAAATATGGGACATGCTGTATGGCAAAAAATAATTTTAATAAAGAGAAATCTTTCAGTGCAACAACTTTTGTGTAAAACTTTTTTATCTCATTTCAAAAATAAAGGCACCAGTTGACTTTTCCAGAACGTTGAATTACCCTGTAAGGGTTTAACCAGGGGTTTAACTTCATCCATATTTAATCTTTTACTGAGAACTGACCGCAATAGACTTGGTTATACCTTTCTCAGAATAGATTTATGGCCCCGAATTTTTAAGTTTATGCTTGACAAATATACCTGCAATAAAAGACTAATTACCCTAACAGTATTGAAAGTAAATGCCAGATAATTTACGTTTATGATTTATCTCCATACCCTTTCAGATAATACTTATTGAAAGCTCCTACTTTTAACAAGATCGATGTCTTCGAACTTTGAAACTTGTAAACCTGTTGAACGTCAAGGAAGAATTGTTCAACTTGGAAAATGTCCATGAAGAGAAATCGTTCATTTGTTTTCGCTTACTACCTTCCCTAAAAAGTTCAATGGCTCGGAAATTTTTCATTAAAATCGGGCATTTTCATATTCAAATGAAATTTTTAGGAAAGTTGTAGTTTTTTCAATTCCTCTATTGTCGTAATATTCTCAGACAAATTAGGAACTGAAAAGCCTTGGTTTTTAACAACTTTCCGTCGACGGAATTGCGTGGGAAAAAAAGAGAAAAGCGAGAACATATCTCAGCATTAATTAATGCAAAATTTCCTTCATTTTACATTTAAGTCACATTTTTGTTTCTATACAACGCTGTATTTTATTATAATGACATTTTGTGTATTCGTCCATTTGGTTGTTTGCTCAAAAACATGACACGGAACTGTTTTTTTTTCAAAATTTCAATTTTTCAACATCTGGCATTGTTAATAAAAAATTCAAATTGCTCGATTGAAGGCGAATATTTCTCTACCGAAACCAGCATATCTGTAACTGAGACATTGAGAATGGAATGTGATCGATGCAGATCTTTTGCTGATTAGGAATAAATAATTTTAATTTGACATCATTATTGAGACATTTTAGGAAACCTAAGAAATCAAAATTACCTGCCTAAATAATTTAAATTAACAATAATTTAAAAAGATTAGATTGCATTAAATCAATTTGTTCGTTAAGTAAGTTATATTTTTCATCATATTTATGCTTATAAATTTCTATAGATTCCAAAATATCTAATTGATATTTGATAACTTTTTTCAATTTGTATAATAATTTAGTTTCTTCAAGAATATGAAATTTTTGATTGTTTTCGAAAAAATTGTTTGCAAAATTTGAATCGTTAGTCCTCAACCGAAATGACGTTCATTATATCTTATGTGAGTAGGCCTACCAGTTTGACCAATATAAATAGGTACTGAAATTTTATGAGTAGTAAAATCAAGCGTTACATTTCGCGTTATCTAAAAGTAAGGCGTTAGGTACATTGAAATTATGTACATATTGTGAAAGACAAGAATAAATATGAAGAAATGAATTTCTTGTATCTTTGACGATTCTCTAATTATTAAGATATTTTCTCCATATGTGTCTGTAATAAAGGCTAACCAGCTTTTAATAAGTTCTTCCATATTTTTTGTTTTTATACTTTCCTGGCGACGAAATAATGATAAGTATTCTCTCAGTATAAATTCTATGTATCTATAGATACGGCTGTTTATGTCTAACTGCATAGAGCATGCCCAGTAGGCACACGTACGTTTTATTGACGTTAAAAGGACGTAAGGGTCGTTGAAAAGACGTTGCTCATTGAAAATTGAACGTTTTATTTTGGTTGAAAATATAACGTCAGTTTTATACCCCTAAAATAAACGTTAATTCTTAGTATTTTTATAATTATTGACCAAAATCTAATGTTGATCAAACGTTGTGCATCTAACGTTAAAAAAATGTCTTTGTATAACGCAGATATTACGTTGGTTTAAAGTGTATTTTTAATCTTTACTTGAAAGTATTCGTCAGTGTTGAGGTACCACGAACTACGTTTTCTTTGTCACATTATAATGACGTTGAAAATATGTAACACATTGACTGCACGGTCAGGATTAAACGTTAAATCGACGTGCTAGGAAAAACGTTAATATTATGTCCTTGGTTGGTCGCGAGGTTGGTCGTTAAAACGACGTTGAAAATATGTAACACATTGACTGCACGGTCAGGATTAAACGTTAAATCGACGTGCCAGGAAAAACGTTCATATTATGTCCTTGGCTGGTCGTTAGAACGACGTTGAAAATAACACATTGACTGCACGGTCAGGATTAAACGTTAAATCGACGTGCTAGGAAAACGTTAATATTATGTCCTTGGCTGGTCGTTAGAACGACGTTGAAAATATGTAACACATTGACTGCACGGTCAGGATTAAACGTTAAATCGACGTGCTAGGAAAGACGTTAATATTATGTCCTTGACTGGTCGTTAGAATGACGTTATCCGAAAAGCAGTCAATTAAAGTCAAATAATCTACGCTGATTTGGCGTGTGCATTTAAACGTGTATGCTACATAATATTTTTACGTATTTAACACGTTGAGTAATGTTGTAACATTACGCCGGGGATATTCGCAAATTTGGTTGGCTCATCTCTCTCAATTGGGTAAGAGAGCCAACTGCGGTAAAATGATTCGTCTGAAAATGTATTTTCTCAATCTACTAATGAATTTGATTATTTTCCAGAAAAGTCTGGGAACATAAATACGTTATCTCCTGGCATATTAAATTGTAATGAGTCAAGTAAAAATATTCAGCACAAACTTAAAGAATGGGCCGTTGATTGCAATATAGCCCCCACACATATTTCAAAGCTTCTACATATTTTAAATCCCGTTCTTGACTATTTGCCCCTTGATTATCGAACTCTTTTAAATACCCCGCGTTCTACTGAATCATCTAAATTAAGAAACGGAGAAATGATTTATTTTGGACCAACTACCAATATTTTAAATAATATTTCTCGCCTTAATAACTCTTCCATCAATGCAGTTTTCCTGAAAATCAACATTGACGGTATACCTCTGTTTAAAAAAAGCTCCACAGAGTTTTGGCCAATTCTTGGTTCATTTAGTGGGTTGAATCCATTTCCAATCGCAATTTTCTGCGGTGTAGGGAAACCTGATCCAATCGAGACTTATCTCGGAAACTTTATTAATGAAATTAATAATTTACTCAGTGATGGTCTGACTTATAACGGCCAGTTCATTAAAGTTAATTTAGAATTTTTTATTTGCGATGCGCCAGCTCGCGCTTATTTGAAGCAAAGCGTGGGCCACACAAGCAAGCATGCATGTGAGAAGTGCTCAGTTGTTGGTATCTATAAAAATAATAGAATTAATTTTGCTCAAAATAATTTACTTCTTTCTGAAAAACGGACGCACACTACTTTTACTTCTGGCAATGTTCAACATGTAAAACAAAAATCTCCTCTCCTAGATATTATAGGAATCGATATGGTGAATCATTTCCCATTGGATCCCATGCACTTATTATTTTTGGGTGTTACTAGACGTATATTGTTAAATTATTTTCTGGAAGGGGAAAGAATACATAAATTATGCCAAAAAAATTTAACAGCCATAAATTCAAGAATACTTTCCATATGTTCTTTTGTCACTAATGATTTTGTTCGTAAGCCTCGTTCATTCAAAGAAATTAAACATTGGAAAGCTACAGAATACAGACTTTTTCTGCTCTACACTGGTCCTATTATTTTACATGACATGATTGACAATTCAAAATACCGTCATTTCATGTTTTTGCATTGTGCTTGCTTTATTTTGTCAAACTCCAAACTCCTGGAAAATTTTTTGGAAATTTCTAGGAAATGTTTACAGGACTTTGTCATAAAAGCATCGGATGTATATGGAGAAGATTTTGTAGTTTTTAATGTTCACAATCTGCTTCACATTTGTGACGATGCAGCAAGATATGGTACGATTAACGATTTCAGTTGTTTTCCTTTCGAGAACTATTTGGGCATTCTCAAAAATAAATTAAGTTCAAAAAGAAACTTGATACCTCAGATACATAGGAGAATTGAAGAATATAATAATGTAATAAAAGATAAAGATGCTAAATGTTCAGGTGAATTATTTGAAAAATTTACTCCCAAGAAATTATCTCTCGAAACTTACGATTCTCTCGGAAACTTGATCTCTTTTGAATGTGAGTCACTAGATCTCCCACATTTTTCAGTTGCTACAAGAAAGCCAAATAATTGTGTTGTTCTAAAAAGCCAAAAAATTTGCATTATAAGTAAAATTTCTTTAATTGAAAACGAATATTTCTTGCATGGAACAACCTTTCAGTATCAAAATGATCTGTATACATATCCGATTAATTCTTCAAATTTAAATATTTACTATGTTAAAAATTTAATTCAGCGTAATACAGTCGGCTTTAGTGCAAAAGATGTGTTATTCAAATGCATGATTCTTCCACATAAAGAGGGATATGCGGCCTTTCCAGTTCTCCATACATTATAAATTTTGCTCGTTAAAGTTTTTTCTATCGAACTCCAGTGTTTTCTACAGTGAATTTGTTCATTTTCTTATCACGGTTGCTTTGGTCTAAGTCGATTGTCCAATAGCTATTTAAAACAGGATTTTTTTTAAATAGATAAAAAAAACGGTGATTTAAATCGGTGATTTAAATCTAATTTTAACTTTTTCGTAAAATACTAGATAAATGCAGTGCAAAGGCGTGCTCTTTTGAAAGTTCGTAGGAAATTTTTTAATAACCTTAGGTATTTAATGACCTAAAAATTGCTGTCTTTATTTAATACAAATAATCACTGTATTAGAATATTAGTATACTAAAAAATTCTAGAGCGTAGGTACTAAAGCAGGCGCAAGTATTTTTTACTATTTTTTAGTTTCCATTTTCAACACTTTCTTTGTTAGGAATGTTTGCATTTTTATTTTTTTATTACACGAGACCTAAAATTTTATCGACACACTACTGACTGCAATCACGGCTATTAGAGAGAAATGTTTATTAAATAGAAAAAAATATGTATATGTATGTATACTATCGGTACTTTTCAAATTCGGGAAATTCAGAAATAAAAAAAATTGACTAGGTACATTAGTTTGTTGCAGAGTAATTGTGATTGGATGGAAATCATTTGTTTAGTTAGGCATATTAAGAAAATTTAAAACAAATCCTTTCAAAATTAAGGCAATAAGAAAACAATTACAAATTCTCAGTTTTTCGGAATATTTCAAGATAAAGATGTAGAAAAATCATAATGATGAACACATAAAGATGACGTTTTTTCTACATTCAAAAGTCTTATCTTTTGCAATAATTGCGAGCTGGCAATGGTGGACTAATAGAATTTTATGTTGGGTGTATTAGTACCTTGGATTTTAAGTACATACCTCTATTTTATTTTATTGTTTGCAGTTATATTTTCACAAATATCTCTGTAATATGTACAACATAGTTAAATATTTTGTATATTGTCGAACTTTTACCCCAAAAAAATGTTTATGCAACAAATTTATGCCTATTACGTACATTTTATGCCACATTTTATGTCATAAAACCGACGTATCTACACTTCAAGCTAAAGAATGTTCTCAATTGTCGAATTCGGCGGAGATGATGAAAATATCAATCGTGAAGTAGCAGTTGTACCTACCTTGTGGCTCCACAAAAATGACAAAAAGTGCTACTGGCCTGAGTCTACTGGCAGATCGAGTTTCAGTGAATTTGTTAAGCACAAAACACCTTTCAAGAAAAGCTGGCCTACTTATAAAATTTCTAAAGTGCACTCTAAACTTGGTAAGTTTGTGTTTTATTAAATTTTAAGTTTATTCACGTTGTAAATTTGACAGATGATTATGAAGAAGCGGAGACATCCCTTACAGATATCCTTAGAGATTATAGAATTGAGACTGAGAATAGCAGTGGAAATGATACCGTGAAAAGTATGTCCAGAAAAAGCTATAATCATATTATTGATGAAAATATCCCAGAGAGCCCTCGTGCTCACGACAGCAGCAGTATGTCATCCTTTGGCAGAGTTTCGGCAGGTATAAAAAATTCCAAGTTACTGGTAATTGTTTTTAATTACTTAAATTTGTTGTAAAACCCAAGGAATACCTACACTTAATCGCTTAATTTTTTCTTAATCGTCATCATCCCATCTTTTGTTGCTGTTTGTATAAAAAATCTAAATCTAACTTCAAATAAATTAATATCTTTAAAAAAGTTTGGGCACTAATGCCTTTAGATTTTAAAAATACTTAATTAAATATGTGTAAATTAATAATTTTACAAGTTCTGTTTCTCTGATTGCAGATTTTGAAGCTTCATTTTTGGGCGAGCTATCTAAATTACGCAGCGAAATGAAAGCTCAAACCGACCTTTTATGTGAAATTAAGCAAAAATTCATCAAAGATAATGAGGCCGCAGCAAGCCAATTATCAAGACCGGAAAATCTTCCAATGTTTCCATTCAAAGACTTACAAAGTTTTGAAGCATTTGATTCTGACCTAGGTCAAGACCCTACACTTAAGGAATATATGGTAGGCGCACTTTCCTGTCCTTTCTCTCGCTTTATTTAGTACCTAACTAAAGGTCCGTTTAGACACTCAAACAATATGCGCAAACTGGCATGTGTAAGTCAAGTTGTTCAAGTAAATCGTTGCATGTAAATGAAAGCTTGAAGCTTGCGCAAGCCAAAAATTTTGGCTTGAGTTAAATCAATTTTGTCAGGTAATTTGCAAGAAGTAAATCGTCATCAATATTTTCCATTTCAAATAAACAATACACTGCTTAATCAAAAGAATAAACTATAATTTATTTGACAAGGCAGAAAATTTCATAAAAATGTGCAATGCACAAGTCAATGTGCGCAATTTATTTGAACATGTAAACGAACCTTTAGGACGAATTCTTTTAAAATATGAAATATTTACCTAGGTACATTTAAGACACGTTATATATTATTTATTTGAAGGTATATAATTATTTCAGATAAATCGTCTCGCTTGTTTGGGCGGAGTTGGCGTTGAAGCTGTCACTAGGGCAACTTTGCGGTTTTTGTTGAGCAATGAAGTTGCTACTCTCTTTAATTGGGCAGGACATAATAAGGGTGAGCAGCAAAAGATGGCGTTTAAAAACAAAAACACCATGGCTCTAATTTTTGGTAAGTCAATAGATATTATTTTTTATCTCAATGTTTAATTTTATTGGCTCACCATTATTACCTGGGGTCTTATCGAAGATAGAGATAAGATTAAATGGAGGAAAATAAGCCATTTTTTCAATTTTGTTCATACTGAATAGTTCCTGTTATATCCTGAAAACGCTGAAAATGCGTTTTTTCTCTTTTTTAAACAGCTGTGAATTAAATTTTCAGAGGAAACATGTAGGTATAACTACTCGAATAAAATGGTCACAGAATTGCAGTTTTGGGAGACAATGGATTTTTTAACTCTGTCATACCTATACCTACCCATTTTTTTATCCTGAATACAGAAACAAACAAAAATTACTGTTAATTAGGGAAATCATTTCTAATTTAAATTTTTTTAGCTAGTTGGTCGTGGAAAAGCAATTTGTAGATAAATTCAAAAATAACAGAATAAAAAGAAACATGCGAAAATTGAAAACTTCAATATGACATCCTTAAAAAATAAAAATAGTGTCTATCTATATTGTTTTATTAGGAGTTAAATCACTTTTATTCCGAATAAAACATGCTATCTTTCTCCGAACGTTGAAAACAGATTAAATGTAACAAATAATTCCCATTTTTAATTTTCTGAAGTACTTATCTAGTTTTAATTATTGATGTAGACTGATTCATTTAGCTTGCGTTACTATGGTTTATTTTTTGCTGCTCGCATTTCAGCTCTCTGCGCATGTGCAGCTGTACTAAAAGTACTTTTAATGCCTATTAGGAGTAGAAGTGGAACTTTATGTTCATTTATGCAGTAACGAAAAGTAGTGTTTTTCCGGCATTTGAAGAAAAACTTGATTATTGTCATAAATTAATTTCTTCCCACAGAGCAATTCTGATGAAGAATGTTAATTTATGTATACTGTCAAACTTTCATCTAGACTGTTAAAAAATAAAACAAAAAACGCATTTTGCAGTTTTTTTCAAGATACTCGTATTTCAGAAACTTCAGAGTGAACAAAATTTCAATTAATTATAGGAATAAGCATCAGCGAAGACATGGTTTAATCTATTTAACCTTCTGACTATATTTGACAATAGCCGAGATAGTAATGGTGATCCAATAAAATTTAACACCTTGTAAAACCAATATAGACCTTATTTTTAACGTGCAGCGCCTTATGGCAGATACCCACATATTACAGCGACATTGTGTGGGGCGTTGAGGTGGGTTCAGAAACAGCTTTCGTATGTTAGTGTTGTGTGAAATTAAGGTCAACATTGTTCACAAACTCGAAGCTTTACGATTAATATTATTTACCTATTGTGATGCGTCAAAAACTCGACCAAAAATTGTGAGGTTATGATAATCACTGAAACCGTTCGCAATCTTGTGACACTCCGGCAGCACACCGGTGATAAAATCACATCATTCAAAACGAAAACACTGCAACAACAGTTTTGTTTCTGAACGCACCAGCTATCAACAGCGGCGCCACACTGTCACACAAAAAGCCAGCTTTCTGACTGATTAGACGATTAGAGCACGCGCAGTTGGAAACAAAATATGGTCTATTTTTAATTAAAAAACATATGCCTTACATACTACTCAGTTCAGCACTTTCTGATTTTAATTTTATTTTCAAAAGTTAAAGAATCAATCAGAATATATTTTTTTGTTTTTTAACTGGATCAGAAGCAGCAAGACGCGGTTTTCCTGGGCCAGAACCAGCCACCGAAGCTGAAATTTTCAAAGCTACAAAGGAATGGCTCAAACACGCAAAAACTAGAATTAATTCAAAAAAACAGTAGACTATTTAAATGTAATACAAATGTTATTTGTTCCGTTGCAATATTTTCTTCATTCCATTAGAATTACTTACTTTTATTTTGTAGTTTTCGTAAAAATGTATTAGGTATGAAGAATTTTAATAAATTGCCTACTTTGTCTTTACTTCCAACAGTTTCGTCATTTTCCCCACACAAATAAAATAAGTAGTAAAAACTCACGTTGTTTCAACGTTGAAGACCTCTTGGTCAAACTGTAGACGTTAATGCAACGTTCATAAATAGAACATAAAATAATGTTAAACGTGAATTTAATGTTAACTATACATTATTTTTACGTTTAATTTGAATACCTACGTTGATATGACGTGAAAATTGAAACCTGTTTGTTGAAGAGCCACGTGTTTTGTAAAGGAATTAAACGTTTTAAAAATAACGTTATTATTTAGTAATAATATTAACGTCAAAAGGCCGTTATAAAATAACGTACAATGAACCAGATAACGTTGAAAAAGTGGTTGATTTTCGCGACACCTCGACGTTAATGCGACGTATCGTTATGGCCTATTTTTATTCGTTTATTCAACGTATGTGTGCCTGCTGGGTGGAAATAGTGAAAAAGAGTGGCATAGAGTAGATATGACAGTTGGCCTTGTAAAGTCAGCATTTGCAGTGTTTGTTCGTTCCTAAATTTGTTGAATCTTTTGATTCAAAATGGAAAAACCTAATATTAAATACTCCAAATATTGCCTAGTGCCGAAATGTGAATCAACGCCTATTCGAACACCAGGAAAAGTATTTATTTCATTGCCAGTGGCATCGACGTTTAGCAGATTGTCACTTAATTACTGAATTTATAAACAATTTATATTTTGATGTAGTTGGACATTTTCGAACATAAACCATCTGATAAACTAAAAATGAACTACTGATATAGTTTTATCTTTTATTTTATCTATAAGATCTAATGAATTTTTTAGACCAAATTTGGGAGTAAGATTTGTAATATTTTTCAATATGTTATTAGTATTTTTAGCTAAATTTATAGTAGGGGCATTAATGTATGATACACTAATTACAAATTTGCATCAGATAAATAGCAACAATACATGTTACCGTTTGCTTTGGTAGTTTATTGGTAGCAAGTAACTGGAATCGGCAGAGTGCATAAACGTTACCTCCCCTTTTCGGAAAGTACTACCTGCCCATTGGCCCTTTTGCAAAAATTAATCCCTTACGACTACCTGTGCCCATATACCAACATTCCACCTTTAAGGGTTGGGAGAGTTTATATAAGATAAATTTTAATTTTCCCTTTTAGTTCACTTTGCATTAGCAAGCTGACAAGTTGTGTTTACTAAATTTGAGCTTATACAAGTGATTCGACTATTTGAAGATGACGATTTGTGCAGTTTTAAATTGTACCAGTGGGTCCAAGGGCGCCACATCGAGTATTGAAGTTATTTTCCATAAACTTCCATCCAATCCAGTATTAGCAGATGCATGGATGAAGGCCTGCGGTAACGATACCAAAGGGGCATCTCGTTCAAGTGTAAAAGTGTGCAGTAACCATTTTTCAAGCGACTGTTATCACAGCAATATTCGGCTAAACCTGCGGAAACAGAGTTTAAAGAAAATATTGAAACCCGGTGCTGTGCCGAACGTTGAATTGCCCAACCAAGTGCTTGAAAAACAGGAAGAAAAACAGAAAATAGAATTATTGAACCCAGTGTGTGTAAATCAGAAGAATACGAACGAAGGACCAGTATCGAAATTGCTGAACCAAGTGCCAAAATTAGAAGAAAAACTGAAGTTGGTGATGCTCGAAAATAAAGAGAATCAGGAGGAAACGGTGAAAGCCAGGAAGAAGAGGGTTGCGAAGGCAAAGAGAAGCATGGTTCCTGTTAGAATCAACATGCGCAATGCCGTAAAGAAGAGTGGCGAAGAAATAAAATGTGATTTGATTAATAAGATGCAGCACGACGTGGACAATAGAAGAGATCAGGCTGCATTTATGATGCAACTTCAAGTATCGTTTAAACAGAATGATGGGAACACGAAGCCCAATCATGGACCTCATCCATCAAGTGCAAAGAGTTCGGGAATTAAACAAAACGTGGTTCTCTCCGAAAGTTCTTCTAATATAATTGTTTAACTTTCTGAGTAGGTACTCTCTTGAACTGTGTAAAATTAAACAGTGTGATATTCCAGTTTATTAATTAATTGAGTATTGATTTCAATAACTTTTGTTTGTGCTATGTTATTGTACCTACATACTGGTGATTTTGTACCCCACTCATTATGTTTATAAATGTTTTGAGTTTAACGGAGTTGTTCATTTTCCAATATTTTTGTTACTGTTTATTGCAAGATTTGTTTGAGTATTATGTAATAAATACTTTAAATGTTTGAAGTTACTTACGTAAAATTTTTATTCTTTGTATTCCATATAAATGTTGAAAATAAAAATTGAAAAGTTCAAAATGTCTTATTTAAATTTTTTTTTACCTTATAGGTTATAGTGCACCTAGCTTATAAGTGAAATTTCAACTTAGTGCTTATAATAATGCACGATTTTGTGTTTCAGTCAGTCAGGATTAGAATCAAGAAACACTTGCAAAATTAACACCCAGTATAGTAAAAAGAACATAATTATTATGTTACAATATTACTTATGTATATTAACACATTTAACTATTCAGATTATAATCATTTTTACTTTAGTGTGCTATGTGACAGTACTGTAATCTGCAGTGAAAATTGTAATATGGTAAGTATCGTATTGGAATACAATAAAATATCATAATAGTAAGTATAATATTCTTGTTCAAGATCTAAAAAGACAGCAAAGATCTGCGACTCAATTAACGCTGAATATTCTAACAAATATAAAAAAATACAATTAGGTAGATCCCGACTTTACCGTAAACCAATAATAAACAAATTCCAAGTAACAATAAATTATACTTCCTTTATACTCAATTAGAAATCAAATTTTTCAAAATATCAAAAAACAATAATTCATCTACCTACAAAAATAAATAAAAATTAAAGAGAAATTTTAAATAAAGTTAAAATAACAAAAAACTTCTTAAATATAACCCACAGATAATTATTTTAAAATCTAATAAAAATAATAAAACATAGATTACGAAAATAAAATAGGTATATAAACTATTAAATGACCAATCAACATATACCTACAATTCTTTTAATAACTACCTTCCTAAATTACAGTTTAATATTGAAATGTCAAAAAACAATCAAATAATATACAGGGTGTCCCACGCTAGCGTATTTCCTCCATAACTCGACCGGTAGATATAGAAAAATGATTCAAATGCAAGATGCATCCAATCAAATTCATCACATTATAAAATTATTTTCTACTATGCAGGGTGTCCCATTTCTTCTGCACAGCACCTTACTTTGTTTTTTTTTAATGGAACGCCCCGTATCTGATTGCATTTTAGAATTATTTGTTGAATTTAAGGTCCACTTCGTTAACCATACATTGGGTCTGTCTTACGGTTCCGGTGTTATTTAACATTAAGTATCGTAATTTTTCAAATTTCATCAATTCATAATTTGGAGACGGTACGAGATAAAGAAAAATGACTTGCATGTCCCTATATCCTAGTTTTTAATTCTCTATCTAATGGGTCTGGAAAATACTGCTTCCTGATTCAAACTTTTTGCCATTTCTTGACCAATCAGCAATATTTTCCATACCCATTAGATTCGATATCTACAACTCCTGTTGAGTTATGGAAGAAATACGATAGAGTGGGAAACAAACCCTGTATACAAATTATATTTCCATACCATATACAGGGTGTCCCCGGTGAAGGTGGGAAATCTCTCGGGTGCGTATAGATTACACGAAAATAACACCCCAAGTTCATATAAAGTTTTCTCCTACGGCCTTCCCCTGCCGAGATATTCTCCCTTAAATTGGAGAAATAAAAATCATTTTTTTGCCATAAAATTTGTATTTTTAATTTAATTTAGATAATTTTCTTGGTGACGTACGTAGTGATTGAATGTCGATAAATTAATGCGGCCCGTTTTTTGATAGTGCATCAGGCGAGCAAGGGGTGAACTAGCCCTTACCTTCTTAACTTCATATTTTTTAAGTGGCTGAATATTTTTGATGTTTAACCGCATTTTTTGTTTCCCCGGACATTTTGCTAATAAAAAGTTACTCTTATTAGGTTTCAATAAAATAAAACTCAACGAGCAAGGGGTACAGTGTTTCTACGATTTTCGTTTTTATTTTTTCCGGCATTATTTTCAAAAATATCAAAAAATCGATAGCTCTTTCGATAAATTATTTCTTATGAATTTTTTAAGTATGATTTGACTCTACATTAGCTATTTCTTTAGAAATTCATAAAAAATTGTCCAGGTCCGTATTAAAAAAAGGTAAAAATTGACGATGTATAGCCAACAGACGAAACGTCGTACAAAAATAACCTTAACAGTTTGCGAAAGGTAGTGAACATTTACATTAAAAAATTGCTTTCGGTTTTTCGAATGCAAAAAAAAATTAAAACGAAAATCGTAGAAACACGGTACCTCTTGCTCGTTGAGTTTTATTTTCTCGAAAACGCTTAATTTTATCGAAACCTAACAAGAGTAGGTAACTTTTTATTAGTGAAATGTCTGGGGAAACAAAAAATGCGGTTAAAAATTAAAAATATCCAGCCCCTCAAAAAATATGAAGTTAAGAAGGTAAGGGGTAGTTCACCCCTTGCTCTCTTGACGCACTATCAAAAAACGGGTCGCATAATTTTATCGACATTCAATCACTACGTACGTCACGAAGAAAATTATCGAAATACAATTAAAAATAAAATTTAAATGTCGCAAATTATATGTAGCAAATGTGACAAAACATATAAGTATGTAATGGGCAAACAGAAAACCATTTAATTCAGCCATAAGTGAACACAAATCACTATTTCGCTTTTAACAAGAAAAAAATTAAAATCTCGACTATTAGAAATGTTACATTTAAAAAAAGGCAAAAATTCTGTGAATGATAGAACCAGATATTCAAAATTTATGTCAAATTTATACATAGTAATATAATAACATAAATCCTGCTCTCTGCTACTTACTTATAATTATTATTGTTAAATTAATGTAGAAATGTACATTTTTTCTGTGTAACAAAATCAAAGATGAAAATGCTATCACATAACTTTTTTCTTTAAATTATACGTATAATGGAGGCGGTAGGTACCGAAGAAATTAACATGCACGTTAATGGGACAGCCTGTATGTCATCACCGTGAAAGTACAGATTGAGTTGATGAGGTTTCACTTATTTATTTGATCCTGGACAAAACATCTTTGGTTTTACCTGACCCAAAATAGTTATTTATCAAGTTGAAGATCGGTAAATCCCTGCAATAAAAGGTACCTATTAGTATTGTAAAGGAATGCTAGAAAGTTTGTATATTTACATATCTACCTTTCAAACCCTTTCACGTAATCCTCATCTTTCCCAAAAGCTGTCACTTTTAGCGAAATTTATTGTTCGAACTTTGAACGTAGACTGGCAATCAGGCAAACCTGTTGATCTTCAATAATATGGATTGTTCAGTTTGAGAAAATGCATAAATTTTCTCTCTTTGCAATACAAAGTTTAACGTGGTCATAAATTCCTCCCCTTTTTGAAAATACTACCTGCCTCTGAAACATTGCGGAATGTAGTTAGGCATATACCCATAAAGCATGGAATTTGCGGAGCTGTTTCAAACTACTCAAAGAATGCTTTAAAATGTACCTACAACTAAGATGTATCTAGACTTTTGACGAAATGGCACTGTCGCCTAATTTAAACTTTACAAAGTACGAAGATGTAGTAGAAGTTTTGCAGATAATGGAATATGTAGGGAAAAAAAGATAGCAGATCACGTATGCGTCTGGATGCTCACGAGTGTTTCAGTTGAACATTCGTGGAAACAGCCTGGAGAGTCTTGGCATCATATAAAGCAAATGTTTAAGAACATAGTTCAGATGTGTCATTCGATAGGTCTAAAAGTTGTAGCTTCTGTATGTGACCAGGAAGCTGCAAATAGTAAAGCTATAAAAGAATTAGTTGTCGAATCAAAAGCAGATGCTCTGAGACGTCAGTGGGAATTTAGACATGGCATTATAATAATTGGGGAGGATGAAGTAATTCCTTTATTTGAACCTCCTCATTTAATAAAATGCATTAGAGATAATTTGTTGGCCAAAAATTTAAAATGTCGAAAATTGCATATTGCTAACTGGTCACATATAGAAGAAGCATGCCTTATTGACAAAAGTAATGAGGTGAAAATATCAAGTATTCGTTACAAAGTATTCGTTACTCCCGTAGTAGCGAAAGTAACGAATATTGATTACGACAAATATTCGTTCTTCGAGTACTTTAATTGCGCATGTCCGCAACAACACACGTCTACTTTCCTAAAGTCTGAATAATATAAGTTGGCGTATGATTGAAATAATCTACGCATCATGTTAGTTTGATGTCTCTCTCGCACGCAACTAGTTGATATGGCAGCTAATTATTAACGTAAGATGAAATAATCAAATTTTCCATTGTAACTCTTTATTTCACTCATTCTCATTTATAATGTTGGATAACAATGTATTTATACGTCTTTGCTTGTCTCGTATGTTATCATGGAAACTAGTATTAGTGTCACAGTACTGTCAATGTCGAAACAAATTAGTTCACATGCATGTGTCAACCCATACGCCAAGTTATATGATTTAAACTTTATTCCATTTGCTATATTATTTCATTTCATGATTTCGTTACTTGCTGGAGTCATTTCGTGATTCCGTCACTCGCTATTTCGCTACTTGTTGAATTCTTGCGTCTCGTCATTTTTCACTTGATGGAATTCCGTTGTAAGATGCGGCGCGTGCCATCGGCCAATAATACAGCAGTCTGGATCAAAGACAAACCATTCTTTCATTAGCCAAACACATGTAGATTCAACAAACAAAGGTATATAATTATTGCAGATTTTAAGGAAATGGTGTCACTTTTACTGTACTTATGTAAAAGAACAGAATAATTTAATTTTGAAGGAAATTAAAAACAAACGAAGTTTCGCCAAAGTCAGCGCATACGATCCTCCCGATTTCCCTGTTCAAATTCCTGTAGAAGATATTGACTCCCGTAACAAGCGCGCCCATAGAGAATTTTCTAGGAGGGGGCAAAGCAAAAATATGTGGTATGTACGCAAAAATTGTCGATGCGCCGCAGGCGAAAATTTTGAATTTTCAAGGTCAGGATGTGATTTGCAAGTTACAAAATAAAGTATCAGGCGCTTAGGTTAAGGAATCCAGCAATCCAGGGCGGTAATCCTTGCCCCTGCCTATGGGCGCCCTAGTCGCTTAACCTTCTAGAAGTGCACTTAAAGCAATACGTGGGATATTCCAGATCTAGAAATGGTAAAGTACAAAGTGGAGTTGTAAGACCTGCAAGAGTTATGGGAATGGCCTGTACATCAAGAGAATGCATACGAGTTAAAAGTAAGCGATGCAACGAGATTACAGAGGAAGAGAGAAAAGGAATTTTTGAAAAAAATTGTCCTGATTTAAGTTGGTATCAGAAAACAGTACATTATTGACCACGTTTAAATAATATACACTATGATGGAATAGAAAATTACTTTGCGAACCACCAATATAACAAATTATTTTATTATTTAACAGGCTTCATGATTTAGAACGATCTCATCATCAGAAAATGTTAAAGTAAAATTGTAAACAAATTAACATGACGCTAAGGGAACAGTTGACAAGGAAACTAAAATTGACAAAACAATACAATTTTTTTTTGTAAAATTGTAAACAAATTAATCCGGGCCGTGGGATCTTGCTGGCATGCGCGAGTGAGTAGTCGTTAATGCTCAGCAACAGTGCCCGCGGTTTGGCTATGGATGGGTGACTCATTTCTGCGCTGTGGCTAGGGCTTTACCTAATGAGGTTTTCCAGGTTTTCCTCATTCTCGCACTAAATGGTGGGTTGAGTACTAACAACTGTAGGTCGTTCCTGTGACGCACCTGCGGCCAATAGTAATATGCCGCCTCCTCCGTCCCGCACAAGCTAGTTAGCTTCTGGGGCTAACCTTAGGGTTAGCAGGAGTGAGTAGAGATATTATTATTATTATTAATGACACTAAGGGAACAGTTGACAAGGAAAATAAAATTGACAAAACAATACAAAAAATTTTGTATTGTTTTGTCAATTTTAGTTTCCTTGTCAACTGTTCCCTTAGTGTCATATTAATTTGTTTACAATTTTACTTAAACATTTTCTGATGATGAGATCGTTATAAATCTTGAAACCGGTTAAATAATAAAATAATTTGTTATATTGGTAGTTCGTAAAGTAATTTTCTATTTCATCATGGATTTCTACCAAATAGTGAGACAAGATAATATTAACTACATAACAGACACTAAACGAATTTATACTGAGAATGATGATAGTCGCCGAAAAAAAAACATTTGAATATTATTTAACAGTGAAAAAATGAGAACATGCAAGTTTGTCAAAAATATTTTTAAATACACTGGCTGTTGGAGAATTCTCCTTCCATGGCTGGATAAAAAAAACTGAGTACAAGTTGTGAAAATAGACGCAGAAAAAAACAACTTTTTCGCCAACGCGAAAAAGAAATGGCAAAGACATATGTGACAAACTTGTTGAACGACTTAGCAAAGTTGCTATCACATTATGGACGTCGAAATACTTCAAAATTGTTTTTAGAATACATTATCCAAAGTTTGAGTCAGTTGTATGTATTGTATGGGACAAAATGTGACGAGAATGGAGAGAAAAAAAAGTATCGAGCTGCATTCACGAAAATGTTCGAATCTATGAATCTATCCAGACACCCAATAAAAAAGGACCAGTGTGACCTTTGTACTGGATATAGGGTCAAACAAATTAGCGAAGAATCATACGCAAAACACAAAAAACAGAGATCGAGCTAAGGAAGAAAAAGCAAATGTTAAGCAAAATAAAAGATGTGTCTTGACAATTGATTTACAAGCAATAGAAGTATGTCCATGGGTACAAGCAAGTGCAATATTTTACAAAACTGAATTAAGTTGCCATAACTTTACGGTAAACAACATTATAAACAACCATACCACATGTTTTTGGTATACCGAAATTGATGCAGCTATAACGGCTTCAACTTTTGCTACATGTATTCTTAAGTACTTAGAGAGCCACTGTGTTGGAGAAGACATAATAATAATGATATGGAGCGACGGATGTACATATCATAATCGTAATCATGTGCTGGCAAACGCGTTATTAAGCTATGCAGTTGCCAAGAATGTAACAATAAATACGAAAATGTCTAGTCGTTGGACACACACAAATGGAGTGCGACTCCGTACACTCTAAAAAGAAAGTAAACTTAAAGGAACTCCTATTTATCTACCATCAGACTATGTTCGAATCACCTTGCAAGCTAGAAGAAATCCATTTCCATACTATGTCATTCGTATGACTTCCAAAGGTTTTCGGTATTTTACCGTAACCTCGAACCATTCGTACAAATCCATTCGCCTCGGCAAGGTAACATTGACTCCATAAATCTATGGCATACTTAATACTAAAATTTCTTTAATTTTTTAGACTGAACTGGCCCTACAGTAAATGATCTCAGAGTTCTTAAATATTCTCCAGAAATAATAATTTATTTTAAATCGAATTTTGATGAGGAATTTAAAACTTTGCCTCAAAGGCGAAAAATTGTAGGATCTATTATACGGCCGCCCATGTTCACAAAAGTGAGACCCATAACTCCCCAAAAATAGACACACTTGCAGCAGCTAAAAGCCGTAATCCCTGAGGAGTGCCACCCATTTTATGATAAGGTCAGTGTGGTTAACTGGGCCACAGAGGCATCTGGGCACCCTCCCACTTCATTTATTTTGTATTAGCAACAGTGACTTCAGAATTTTATGTTGATAACTCTGTTGCCTTAAGTGTGTAAAAGCGCTTGAGCTTCAAAAAATTGATTTTTCTATTTTGTGCTGCCTCCAGCGAAAACAACGGTAAGCACCCTCTCGCAAATAATTGTTTAGTGTTTAAGTTTTTCACTGAATATATGTCTTAATTGCCACTGTGGTTCTTTCATACCACCAACAATGTTAGAAAGTTTACAAATTAAGAATAAATGGGGATACGGATTTTCACGAGAGAAAATCTTAGATGTAGTGGAATCTTATATAAAATTGAATGATATAACAACCAATTTCAAAAATGGACGACCTGGGGAGCGTGGTTTTTAAATTTTTGTAAACGAAATAAGATGTCTATTAAAAACCCCAAGGCATTTAGTACATTCGAAAGAAACAAGAAAATTCTTGGGTGATACACAATTTCTTTGATCTCCTAGAAAATACCATCAAGGAACTGAAGTTGGAGGGTCGCCCAGACCTAATTTTTAACTCCGACGAGGCATCCTTCCGTCACGATCCTAGCAAAACAAAAGTTATTGTGACTCCTGTAGGGGTGAAATGCACAAGAACCATAAGCTCTCCTGGTAGAGAAAATACTGAAACCGAAGCTTAAGTGAACTTGTGGCGACACCTAGGGAATGGTTAACAAAACGCGCACATATCACGGTAGACACTTCCGCAGTTTTACGTTAGTGCTTCATGTTTTTCTATACTTGTATGACTCATATTTAAGTACTTCAGTTCTTCCGGATGGCGAAAATACCCGTTTGTATGTCGCCACTCTTACTTGTTAATTATTATTAGTTTTAGTTAGTTCTTAGTTGTGTCGCCGAATAATGTTCTCATGTTATAAATAAAAATCATAAGAAGCACGCCGTACTCGTTTCAAATTTTAGTAACAGTTTGAGGTTAGGTTTGGCACGTGGTCCGAATCATACCACGCCTAACAATCAACCTAACAAACTGAACATGTCTATTGTCTACTTTATTATTAGAACTTGAATGAATCCGCTTTCAGCTGCAGTGACTTGAGTTTGGTAATGTAATAGCGTGGTCAGCAGCCATGCTGAATGGTATTGGCCCTGAAATCTCCCTTCTTTTAAAGATCCAGACGTTTGGGGTAATAACTTACGTAGTTGGTACTTGTTCACTAACTTACACAATTTCCATAAAAACTTCTTGTTTTGATGATGGAGGAGGCCTAGCCAGATTGGTGTCTTCCATTCGATTGTCTGGCTCTGTTGCTATCGTTGACAGTGGGCTACTGGGATCAGAAGTAATTAATTTTCTGTTAATTGGTGGTTGGTGTGCAAGAGTTGAAAGACAGAGCTTCAAGAACCTTGAGTTTCTTCGGTAATGGGCTTCCTCTAGAGTTTGGATTCTTGTGTATAGGTTAAGTTGGCGACATTGTCAGGAGGGGGTCTGTCAAGTGTCAAGCGTGAGTTAGTTACTTTTCATGTATGATCATGAGAGGATGTAATGTTTGGCTATTAATAATAAATGCTTATTGTTCTCACATTAGTTATGTTTATTCTTATGCATAGCCGTATGCAACATGGTGTCAGGTGTAAACCACAATAAACAACGTATATGTGAGTAGATACTTTGTGTATAAACCGAAAACTGATACATAAATATATGTGTATGTGCTTGGTGGTGCGCGGGAAAGAAAAAAATGCAAAGCAAATTAAGACCGCCAAAAAAGGATCTTCATAGGAGAGACTGCAAACTGGAAAAGGTTGAAGCAACAATTAGACATCTATCTGAAGGGAACAGGTTTAGAGAAAAAAGATGATGAAACACTAAAATAGCGATTTTTATGAATATCGCAGGAGAGGAAGCAATAGATATCTTCAACACTTTTAAACTAACAGATGGTGAGAAAAAAGTATATGAAAAAGTTATAAAAGCATTTGAAGCATACTGCGAGCCAAGGAAAAACGTAATAAGTGAGAGTTTTAAGTTTTTCAGTCAGGAAAAGAAACAGGAGGAAAGTTTTGATCACTTCCTTACTGATCTTCGAATCCAAGCTAAATTGTGTGACTTTAGTGATCAAGAGGAGGAGACAGGATAGTAATAGGTATAAATGACCCTATGCTGCAAGAGCATTTAACTTTCTTTTAAACTAGACACAGGGGCTGAGTGCAGCACCTTACCATATAAAATTTATCAGCAATTAAATAAAAATAAAAACTTGCACTTTGAAAAAAGCACAACTATATTAGTAGTTTACAATGGTGACAAACTTAAACCGCTTGGCACCATGAAATTAGATTGTAATATTGAAGGTAAAGTTGAGAAGGTTAAATTCATAGTAGTATTCAAATTCAGTTCCGATATTAGGGTTGGAAGATTGCTTGCGACTCAGTTTAATAAAACGCATAAATAGCGTAAGTGTTACAGACAGTAACAACCATTTAAAAGAAAAGAATGATTTTATAAGCAAAAATAGAGAAATCTTTTCAGGTTTAGGGAAAATAGGCAAATATAAAATAAAGTTAAAATAGAAATGCTGAACCAGTTGTAAAGCCAATTAAGGATAGGTTAAATAACACACTCTTACAATTAGAACAAAGAGACGTGATAGCCAAAGTAAGTAAACCCACCTTGTGGTGCCACCCTTTAGTTATAGTAGAAAAGCCTGATAAATCACTAAGGTTATGTTTAGATCCCAAAGATTTGAACAAAGGTAACTCTTATCTCATACCGTCTCCAGATGAGATATGTAATAAACTAGCGGGAAAAAGAATATTTAGTATTTTAGATTTAAAGGATGGGTTTTTCCAGGTCGAGCTTGATGAAGCTAGTAGCTATATGTGCACATTCGGAACTCCGTTCGGTAGATATAGGTTCCTGCGTATACCCTTTGGTATCTCATCTGCACCAGAAGTACTGCAACGAGTTAATATGGAGATATTTGAGGACATAAAGGGAGTCGAGATATGTTTTGTTGATTTAATTGTAACAGGGGAAAACATTAAAGAACACGATGAAACTCTGCAAAAAGTAATAGATCGAGCAATACAGTATAGTATAAAATTCAACCCCAATAAGTTACAATATAAAGTGGATCACGTAAAATATGTAGGTTTAATAATGTCAAAAACAGGCATTAAAGCAGATCCAGACCAGGTAGAAAGAACCTGAAAATGTAAAGTCACTTCAGAACTTTTTGGGTATGACAAATTCTCTAAGCAAATTTATACCTCGCTATTCAGAAACTACTTACCCATTGCGTTTGTTGCTTAAAAAAGAAGTAGAATGGCACTGGGATGAAGCTCAGGCTGATGCTTTTAAAAATTATAAAAACAAAATTAAGTCTCACGCCTACCTTAGGTATATTAGATAGAAATCATATGATAACACTTCAAACAGATAGTTCGAAAACAGGCATTGGTGCTTGCCTGATGCAGGAAAGGCGGCCCATATAATTTTATTCGCGTAGTTACACGGACAGTCAGGTGAGATGGGCCCCTATTGAAAAAGAGTTATTTGCAATTTGTGCCGCACTTGAAAAGTATCATCAATTTGTATATGGTCGTAAAATAATCATAGAAACAGACCATAAGCCTCTTATTTCAATTGTCAAAAAATATATTAATAAAATTAGTTGTCGGCTGCAGCGATGATTTTAAAACTTTTAAAATATGAAATAGACGTAAAATGTATTCCAGGTTGCAAAATGTTCGTTGCCGATTTTCTTTCAAGAAATCAATTGAAAAACAACTCAAAAAATGATCCAACTTTAAATGATGTGGTGCACTGTTTGGAATTAGAATTGCCAATCTCGGAAGCCAGATTAAAGCAATTAAAGCTGACAACAATAAACGATAAAAACTTGAAACAGGTAGGTAATAAGTTGGTATAAAACGGAGTGGTCTAGTAATAATAAAAATTTAACTAACTTAGAATTGAAAAATCTTTTTAAACTCAAAGATAAGTTACACATAAAAAATAATATAGTTTACCTTGAAAGGAAAGTAGTTGTGCCGGAGAGTCTAAGAAAAGAGATGCTTGCGTTGATACATTCAGAACATTTTGGTATCGTTAAATGTAAAAAACGGGCTAGATGTTTACTTTACTAGTATGGAATGACACGGGATATAGAAAATATGGTTACATCTTGTAAAACGTGTGAGAAATTCAAACCAAGCAATAAAAAGGAACCTCTCATATCCCATGAAATTCCATCGTTACCATTTTTAAAAATAAGTATGGATATTATGTATTTTGACGGAAATGATCATTTAGTAATTATGGATTACCTATCTAAGTGGATTGAGGTTAAACGGTTACGAAACAAAACTGCTGAAGATGTGATTGCCAAATTAAAAAATGTATTTTCAACGCATGGCATACCGAAAGAAATTGTAAGTGATAACGTGCCATTTTCAAGCTTTGAATTTAAGAATTTTGCTTATAATTCGGGACCTAAGTGCCTCCGTCATACGTCAGATTTTCATTCCAAACAAAACAAAAGCACGTGCCATTTGACGTTTATCGATATTATTTACAACGTCTTAAACTAGTTTTTGCAATATAATTATAGACGTTTTGCAGTGAAAACAGTTTATTTTCAATTTGTGTTTTGGGCTTACGCGTAAAAACTTGAAAACAACTATATGTAATTATAATTATATTTCAGAGGTTAGGTTAAAACGTCAGAAAGCACGTGGCTTTGTTTTGTTTGGAATGAAAATCTGACGTTTGTGACGCGCCACTTATCTCCCGAATTATGGAATAGATTTAATCCCGGCTAGTCCAAGATACCCTAAATCCAATGGGGCAAGTGAAAAAGCAGTGGGTATTGTTAAAAATATGATGAAAAAGTGTAAGGACAGTGGGTCAGATATCCACTTAGCATTATTGAACTGTAGAAATACACCAGTCGCAGGTCTTAGTTACAGTCCCGTGCAAATTCTAATGAGTAGAGTCTTACGATCTAAGTTATCAACTACCACAGACATGTTAAAACCAAAAATTGTTACTAATGTTAGAAATGATCTGGCAGTACGCCAAACGAAAATTGAAAGTTACTATAACAAAACAGCCCATGGAAGGAAACCCTTTAATCCAGGGGATGACATATTAGTTCAAAATCTACCGAGTAAAACTTGGACCCCAGGTGTAATACTGGAGGAACGTGGTCCCAGGTCATTTTTAATACAGCGAGAGAATGGAGATATAAAGCGTAGAAATTCTTTTCATTTGAGACATTCAGTCAATAAATGTAATGTTCACCCAGATATCCCTCAGGTTGTCAATACAAAGGATGAACAACAGGGAGATGATCCTAAGGAGGATGAGCAAAATGATAGTAACTCAGAGAAGGTACAGTCTGAAGGGGAAAATGCTAATATACCAATTAGGACAACCAGATCTGGGCGAACAACAAAAATACCCTCATATTTAAGGGATTATTGTTCTTAAATGTTTAATTAAAATATTCTGTACTTTTGTTTATTTTTAATGTTTTATTTTAATGTTTATAAAAAGGGAGGATGTTGTGTATAGGTTAAGTTGGCGACATTGTCGGGAGGGGGTCTGTCAAGTGTCAAGCGTGAGTTAGTTACTTTTCATGTATGATCATGGGAGGATGTAATGTTTGGCTATTAATAATAAATGCTTATTGTTCTCACATTAGTTATGTTTATTGTTATGCATAGCCGTATGCAACATGGATGATAAGATGATAAATAATCTTGATTCTGAGGTCGGCTACAGTTAACTGTTTTGGACTTGCTGACAAATAATGGCTAACTCTAATTATTAAGATATTTTCTCCATAAGTTCTTCCATATTTTTTGTTTTTATACTTTCCTGGCGACGAAATAATGATAAGTATTCTCTCAGAATAAATTCTATGTATCTATAGATACGGCTGTTTATGTCTAACTGCATAGAGCATGGAAATAGTGAAAATAGAGTGGCATAGAGTAGATATGACAGTTGGCCTTTTAAAGTCAGCATTTGCAGTGTTTGTTCGTTCCTAAATTTGTTCAATCTTTTGATTCAAAATGGAAAAACCTAATATTAAATACTCCAAATATTGCCTAGTGCCGAAATGTGAATCAACGCCTATTCGAACACCAGGAAAAGTATTTATTTCATTGCCAGTGGCATCGACGTTTAGCAGATTGTCACTTAATTACTGAATTTATAAACAATTTATATTTTGATGTAGTTGGACATTTTCGAACATAAACCATCTGATAAACTAAAAATGAACTACTGATATAGTTTTATCTTTTATTTTATCTATAAGATCTAATGAATTTTTTAGACCAAATTTGGGAGTAAGATTTGTAATATTTTTCAATATGTTATTAGTATTTTTAGCTAAATTTATAGTAGGGGCATTAATGTATGATACACTAATTACAAATCTGCATCAGATAAATAGCAGCAATACATGTTACCGTTTGCTTTGGTAGTTTATTGGTAGCAAGTAACTGGAATCGGCAGAGTACATAAACGTTACCTCCCCTTTTCGGAAAGTACTACCTGCCCATTGGCCCTTTTGCAAAAATTAATCCCTTACGACTACCTTTGCCCATATACCAACATTCCACCTTTAAGGGTTGGGGGAGTTTATATAAGATAAATTTTAATTTTCCCTTTTAGTTCACTTTGCATTAGCAAGCTGACAAGTTGTGTTTACTAAATTTGAGCTTATACAAGTGATTCGACTATTTGAAGATGACGATTTGTGCAGTTTTAAATTGTGCCAGTGGGTCCAAGGGCGCCACATCGAGTATTGAAGTTATTTTCCATAAACTTCCATCCAATCCAGTATTAGCAGATGCATGGATGAAGGCCTGCGGTAACGATACCAAAGGGGCATCTCGTTCAAGTGTAAAAGTGTGCAGTAACCATTTTTCAAGCGACTGTTATCACAGCAATATTCGGCTAAACCTGCGGAAACAGAGTTTAAAGAAAATATTGAAACCCGGTGCTGTGCCGAACGTTGAATTGCCCAACCAGGTGCTTGAAAAACAGGAAGAAAAACCGAAAATAGAATTATTGAACCCAGTGTGTGTAAATCAGAAGAATACGAACGAAGGACCAGTATCGAAATTGCTGAACCAAGTGCCAAAATTAGAAGAAAAACTGAAGTTGGTGATGCTCGAAAATAAAGAGAATCAGGAGGAAACGGTGAAAGCCAGGAAGAAGAGGGTTGCGAAGGCAAAGAGAAGCATGGTTCCTGTTAGAATCAACATGCGCAATGCCGTAAAGAAGAGTGGCGAAGAAATAAAATGTGATTTGATTAATAAGATGCAGCACGACGTGGACAATAGAAGAGATCAGGCTGCATTTATGATGCAACTTCAAGTATCGTTTAAACAGAATGATGGGAACACGAAGCCCAATGGACCTCATCCATCAAGTGCAAAGAGTTCGGGAATTAAACAAAACGTGGTTCTCTCCGAAAGTTCTTCTAATATAATTGTTTAACTTTCTGAGTAGGTACTCTCTTGAACTGTGTAAAATTAAACAGTGTGATATTCCAGTTTATTAATTAATTGAGTATTGATTTCAATAACTTTTGTTTGTGCTACGTTATTGTACCTACATACTGGTGATTTTGTACCCCACTCATTATTTTTATAAATGTTTTGAGTTTAATGGAGTTGTTCATTTTCCAATATTTTTGTTACTGTTTATTGCAAGATTTGTTTGAGTATTATGTAATAAATACTTTAAATGTTTGAAGTTACTTATGTAAAATTTTTATTCTTTGTATTCCATATAAATGTTGAAAATAAAAATTGAAAAGTTCAAAATGTCTTATTTAAATTTTTTTTTACCTTATAGGTTATAGTGCACCTAGCTTATAAGTGAAATTTCAACTTAGTGCTTATAATAATGCGCGATTTTGTGTTTCAGTCAGTCAGGATTAAAATTAACACCCAGTATAGTAAAAAGAACATAATTATTATGTTACAATATTACTTATGTATATTAACACATTTAACTATTCAGATTATAATCATTTTTACTTTAGTGTGCTATGTGACAGTACTGTAATCTGCAGTGAAAATTGTAATATGGTAAGTATCGTATTGGAATACAATAAAATATCATAATAGTAAGTATAATATTCTTGTTCAAGATCTAAAAAGACAGCAAAGATCTGCGACTCAATTAACGCTGAATATTCTAACAAATATAAAAAAATACAATTAGGTAGATCCCGACTTTACCGTAAACCAATAATAAACAAATTCCAAGTAACAATAAATTATACTTCCTTTATACTCAATTAGAAATCAAATTTTTCAAAATATCAAAAAACAATAATTCATCTACCTACAAAAATAAATAAAAATTAAAGAGAAATTTTAAATAACGTTAAAATAACAAAAAACTTCTTAAATATAACCCACAGATAATTATTTTAAAACCTAATAAAAATAATAAAACATAGATTACGAAAATAAAATAGGTATATAAACTATTAAATGACCAATCAACATATACCTACAATTCTTTTAATAACTACCATCCTAAATTACAGTTTAATATTGAAATGTCAAAAAACAATCAAATAATATACAGGTGTCCCACGCTAGCGTATTTCCTCCATAACTCGACCGGTAGATATAGAAAAATGATTCAAATGCAAGATGCATCCAATCAAATTCATCACATCATAAAATTATTTTCTACTATGCAGGGTGTCCCATTTCTTCTGCACAGCACCTTACTTTGTTTTTTTTTTTAATGGAACGCCCTGTATCTGATTGCATTTTGGAATTATTTGTTGAATTTAAGGTCCACTTCGTTAACCATACATTGGGTCTGTCTTACGGTTCCGGTGTTATTTAACATTAAGTATCGTAATTTTTCAAATTTCATCAATTCATAATTTGGAGACGGTACGAGATAAAGAAAAATGACTTGCATGTCCCTATATCCTAGTTTTTAATTCTCTATCTAATGGGTCTGGAAAATACTGCTTCCTGATTCAAACTTTTTGCCATTTTTTGACCAATCAGCAATATTTTCCATACCCATTAGATTCGATATCTACAACTCCTGTTGAGTTATGGAAGAAATACGATAGCGTGGGAAACAAACCCTGTATACAAATTATATTTCCATACCATATACAGGGTGTCCCCGGTGAAGGTGGGAAATCTCTCGGGTGCGTATAGATTACACGAAAATAACACCCCAAGTTCATATAAAGTTTTCTCCTACGGCCTTCCCCTGCCGAGATATTCTCCCTTAAATTGGAGAAATAAAAATCATTTTTTTGCCATAAAATTTGTATTTTTAATTTAATTTCGATAATTTTCTTGGTGACGTACGTAGTGATTGAATGTCGATAAATTAATGCGGCCCGTTTTTTGATAGTGCATCAGGCGAGCAAGGGGTGAACTACCCCTTACCTTCTTAACTTCATATTTTTTAAGTGGCTGAATATTTTTGATGTTTAACCGCATTTTTTGTTTCCCCGGACATTTTGCTAATAAAAAGTTACTCTTATTAGGTTTCAATAAAATGAAGCGCTTTCGAGAAAATAAAACTCAACGAGCAAGGGGTACAGTGTTTCTACGATTTTCGTTTTTATTTTTTCTGGCATTATTTTCAAAAATATCAAAAAATCGAAAGCTCTTTCGATAAATTATTTCTTATGAATTTTTTAAGTATGATTTGACTCTACATTAGCTATTTCTTTAGAAATTCATAAAAAATTGTCCAGGTCCGTATTAAGAAAAGATAAAAATTGACGATGTATAGCCAACAGACGAAACGTCGTACAAAAATAACCTTAACTGTTTGCGAAAGGTAGTGAACATTTACATTAAAATATTTCTTTCGGTTTTTCGAATGCAAAAAAAATTAAAACGAAAATCGTAGAAACACGGTACCTACCTCTTGCTCGTTGAGTTTTATTTTCTCGAAAACGCTTAATTTTATCGAAACCTAACAAGAGTAGGTAACTTTTTATTAGTAAAATGTCTGGGGAAACAAAAAATGCGGTTAAAAATTAAAAATATCCAGCCCCTTAAAAAATACGAAGTTAAGAAGGTAAGGGGTAGTTCACCCCTTGCTCTCTTGACGCACTATCAAAAAACGGGTCGCATAATTTTATCGACATTCAATCACTACGTACGTCACCAAGGAAATTATCGAGATACAATTAAAAATTAAAATTAAATGTAGCAAATTATACAGTGCCCGTCTAAAGTCCGTTCCCCCCCTACTAATTTTTGAACCATTTGAGGTACATCAATGAAATTCGGCACAAGGTAATCACAGGTCACAATATATTTTTTGACGTAACAATGGCAGCTGTCAGTCTCAAGATGGCGGTCGAGCGCCATTTTGAAACAAAATTTTAAATGGGAGGGAGGGTCATGTGACACCTCGTTTTAAAGGTCTTATCGAGTGCAATATCATACTAAAATATGGCGTCGATGTCTTTTGTTAAATTTTTAAATTTTAACATTTTTCTAACGAAATTTTATTCTAATTTGTAGTGAAATTTCTTAATGAAGTCGACCAATAAGAGGAGAAAAGAGAGTTTATTAAGGAAAAACTACCGTTAGATGGTAATTTCTTCCACCTTCTCCAAAAATCAAAACCGCTTCAAATTTATCGTTTAAGCTACGAGCCATGGTCACACTTTTCCTAAATGAAGGAACTAAACATGCCACATTTAACAAGTAGAAAACAAGATGTTACCGCGACAACGATTTTTTTTTCTCATACAAACGTGATTGAGAGCAACATTCATGGTTATTTAGAAATTTGATTAGCCACCATTTTGTAACGTTTTCAGGTATCGACGCCATATTTTAGTATGATATTGCACTGGATAAGACCTTTAAAACGAGGTGTCACATGACGCCCCTTCCCATTTAAAATATTTTTCAAAATGGCGCCCGACCGCCATCTTGAGACTGACAGCTGTCATTAATACGTCAAAAAATATCTTGTGACCTGTGACTACCTTGAACCGAATTTCATGGATGTACCTCAAATGGTTCAAAAATTAGTAGGGGGGGAACGGACTTTAGACGGGCACTGTATGTAGCAAATTATATGTAGCAAATGTGACAAAACATATAAGTATGTAATGGGCAAACAGAAAACTATTTAATTCAGCCATAAGTAAACACAAATCACTATTTCGCTTTTAACAAGAAAAAAATTAAAATCTCGACTATTAGAAATGTTACATTTAAAAAAAGGCAAAAATTCTGTGAATGATAGAACCAGATATTCAAAATTTATGTCAAATTTATACAAGTTACAGGTTCATTATTCCCCTATCACGCTATAATATGATACTCCTGACTCAGCATGACATCATGATGCGTTGTTTGGTACATGTAAAACATTATTATAACAGTAGTCTTGAATTAGAATCAAAAACATACACTTGTAATATTTCGGAATAAAAATTGTTTTTTTAAAAAGGGATTTTTCCAAATCTATAATATAAGTGGCGCAGTCGGTAGGATTGGTCAAACGATATTACGGGATATAATATCGGTTTGTTTCAACAATTTATTGACCAATCGAAAATAGACATTTTCGCGAAATTTCGAGTGAAATTTCAAGAATCTCATCCAAGGTCCAGTCGATAGGTGAATTGAGTAGCCTAGCGTGAAGCGTTCGAGGGAATATCGAATTGGCTCTGTATTCGACGAAGGCACATGGAGAAGACATTGATTTTGCTGTAAGTACATATGTCTTATAGAGATTCATTTAATCAATATAATTCCGAAAGTTCAAATAACGATTCAAATTCTGATTCAGACTCAAGTTCTCATACAGAACTTCTAATTAAACACGTAAATTTTAATATTTGCGAATCTAATATTTTAAAAATGCAAAACGAAGTAGCAGTACCTATTCTTAAACAAGAGTACCTCGGTATGATACCTGAATTTCACGGCCAAACCGAGTTACTCCCTAGATTTATTGAAATTTGTGAAAAATTAGTAACAAAATTCTATAATGCAGTTGATCAAAATGACTTTCAGAATGAGTACTTGATGTCTAGTATTTTAGCTAAGATAAAGGGTGAAGCTGCAATAAATATTTCATCCTGTGTTGTGAAAAATTGGCTCGATTTAAAAAACGCTTTAGTAAATGCATATTCAGACAAAAGAGATATTTACACGCTTAATATTGAAATGATTGAATTAAAACAAGAAAGTGAATCTGCATTTGATTTCTTTAATCGTGTGCAGCATGTTTTAAATCTGCAAATTTCATATTTAACGACACACATTACTGCACACGAAACGCAAATTTTGTCTGGGTATTTTCGTAATCTTGCTTTGAGAGTTTTATTGCGAGGGTTGAAAGACCCAATAGGATCTTTAATGCGAACGAAAAATCCCGCTGATTTAAATTCAGCGCTCAATATGTTAACTAACGATTTTCAATTAGAAACTGCATTCCAAAAATCCCAACAAAAAAATAAACCCAAACCTAACTTTCCAAACAAGCAACAATTTCCATATAAACCTCAATTTAACAGACCGCTCCAGTTAACAAACTTCGCACACAATCCTCAAGCATATAATCCTCAAACACAAAGACAAAATAATTTTGGCAATATGCAAAGGCAATTTAGTGGTCCTACTACTAGTCAAAACCAACAAAATAATGTGTCCGGACCTAATCAAAATCAAAATTTCTATAAACCGACTCCAATGAGTGTTTCTACTAGAAATACTTTCAGGCAGCCGAATAATAACCCCCAAAATTATCGTCCAAATTATTTTAGAGGCAATAATAAACCAAATTTTGTTGTGGAAGAACTAAATAACATCGACGAAGAGCCGACAGTGGAACTTCCGAACGACGATAACGAGTTTTTTCAGGAACCAGCCTCGGACGAAGCCTCGGACACACAAGACTCCCAAAATTTCAATTAATGACTAATAATGGAAGTCAGTTACCCTATATTATTTTGCCCGAAAACAATTTAAAAGTATTACTAGACACCGGTAGCACCAAATCCTTTGTAAAGCCAGAAATTGCCAAAAAATATTTTAGTCCTTCAATTAAAAAGGATCCTTTCCAAATTTCCACAGCACACGGTACTTCCGTAGAACATTTTAGTACTACGATTCCATGTTCCAAATTATTTAAAATAAAAATTGAACCACTTAAATTCCATTTGTTCAATTTTCATAAACACTTTGATTGCTTATTGGGAATCGATAACTTAAAAATTTTAAACGCCAATATAGATCTGTGTAAGAATATTTTAGTTACGCCTTATAGTGAAATTAAACTTCAATTTCACAAAGTGAACCCCTGCATGAATTGCACGGAAAAAAATTTTGTTGTTAAAATAACAAATGCCTTGTTTTTAAAATATTGCAACTATTTCACTTCTTTTTTGCGTTACGTTCAAATTTTTAAAATGTTGAAATACCCCCAAGCAAATGTTAATGTTACAAACGCGTTTTAGTTTTCCTAATTTGTTAGCAGTACATGTTGAAAATGTAACTGTAATAATTTTGGTATGTTACACCTAAACTAAGCCTTTGGTTAACCCAAAATTATACATCTTCAACAAATTACAGTTGATATAAATATTATTTGAGGTATGTCTATACTTTACGGTTGATATATTTTAAATTTACTTCCATTACGCTAACCACAATAAGTTATATAGTAACAGATTTAAAATGTTGGGAGGTCATGTCGTGCCGCAATAAAGACCCGCGGTCATGTTACCCTAAACACATATACATATACAATTTGGCCATTCCCGTAGGCGCGAATGCCGAATGCACAACGCGAGAAAAATGCGACTACCTAGTTGCTTTCCAGTTGCTAAAGAGAAACCTTTGGAAAAGTGTGTATGTATAAGTTCTTACAATTTCCGCCAGCTTTTATATTTCATCATGGATCTGGTAGAAGAACAACTGCGGCAGTGGGGCTTCGAAAACCTTATTGAAATATTTAAAGGTAAGCAAATTAGCAATAGTTCTTTTGAAATGCAATTTTTTGTACTAGGTAACTTTTTAATAATTATGGCGTCGTGCATGTTACCTATGTGCCTATTAACACGAACATGAAATTATGCGTGTATTTTAGGTACCTAAGGGTACCTAACCAAGTAAAAGTTATGTGAATTTTGTAGAAAACGAAATTGATTTTGAGGTATTCATTAATTTAAATGAAGAAATGATGAAAGAATTAATTCCGAAAGTAGGGTTAAGATTCCGATTTAAACAGAAGCTTCACGAATTTCAGCAAGATAATTTGCTTTTAAATCTGGATCCAGCAGGATTAACTAATTCATCTAACACTTTACAGGTATGACAAATATTTATCGGTAAAAATTCAGAATGTTTAAAATAAAACTAAAAGGTTTTCTCGTAACACAAGTAGGTATCCCTAAATTTATGTAATTAGTTTTTGGCAAAAAAAAACTGGGAACAAGCCGAATTTATATTTCATAATTGCCAACGTCCGGTGGGTGTATGTAGGTGCAGCACACTCACCTATTCCAATCAGTGGCGTCGCAAGGCGTGGGCAACTCAAAACTTTTAAATGGCAAAAGGGGCCATATGGTACATTTTTGTAAAAGGTCTTTTATAGTCTATCCAATAAACAGTGGCTGATTTTTTAGTACGCACATAGTAAGTTTTCGTACTTTCCAATAAGAGATTGTAATTAGGAATATTGATTTCATTTGTTTCCTTTTTCAAATCACCAGAAAATATCTACCCGAAAACGATGATAAACAAAAAATAAGATGATTGCAGTTTTTTATTATTAGAAGTATGAACATGTACCTACGCGGTAGTTTTTGTTGACCGTTTAAAAAATTTTTCACTGTTAGATCAGGCACTAGATTAGAAAATACCTTTTAAAAATATCCATTTGAGCATTTGACCCCCCCAATACCATAATTACATAAATTTAAGAATCTTTACCTTATCTACTTTACAGTCGCACCGTACAGAGATGTATGTGCGCCATATTCACAACTATTTTGGCGAGTTTTAAATTAAAATAATTGCAATTATGATATCGACCTTTCAAGAAATATTTTTTTTCCATCTCGATAAAAATGACTTAAATTTCCTCGCGACGTGTTAGTGGAGACTTGAAGATGTAACTTTGCCATAATTTATAACGGACTTGGTATCTCTTAAGATATCTTTTGCTGAGGGTCGAAAAACGAGCACCCTGTATCAATACAGTTTTTAACACAGATATTTCAGAAAATTTGCAATTTATCTGCCCCGCACCTAGAAAAAGTCATACGGAAGCCCAGATGACGCCAACATTTTTTAACTTTTTTAATTCCCAGATGTCCTACTCCAGACTTTATACTTATTTCAGATTGATACGACCCGGTCACCATCATCTTCAACTACTGTGTCAAATTCCAGTAATGTTAACAGTATACTTGCCGAAAAGATTTTAGGTAGTGATTTTGACGATTTAGGAAGTCCGTCAACTTTAAGTAACAAGTCATTGGAAACTGATGATGCATGTGGTATGTAATATGTGTAGAAAGTCACCGTTATTTTAATTAAATAAGTAAATGTTGTAGGGAACCGGCATCGGCAGTATTATCCAGCCTTGGGAAACTTCGGATGCGGTATTCAAAAACAACACAAAGTTTTTGAAACTGTTTCCAATGATGTTAGGGGTAAAGAAATTATATGTAGTTACCAAGTTTTAAAAAAATTCTCCCGTTCAACATTGGCACAAATAATTATCGACTCAGAAATAAATAATTCTCCTGATACCAGGTAAAAACTGGATGTTATCTTTATTGCATTTTGATATTAAAGTACAAAATTTAATACCAGGATTCCGGCAAATCGTTTCAAAGAATTAGCTCAAGAAATAGCATTGACTTTTCCCGGAGAATTTGCCGAGTCTTACTACATTCCCTATCAAAAAGGGGCAGACGGAAGAGTATGCTCGGCTAAAGGAATTTTATGGGACAAGTATATTAATAAGAGAAGGAACTTCAGAAAAATTGGCCTCATAGCAAGAAAAGTGTCGCCAACGTCAACTATTACAGGTATTATGTGTCTATTTTAAACTTTTGTGGGTACTTCTATTCATTATTAGCCACATCGATTTTTGTTTTTATTCAATAAATCTACTTGTTCCAAGGGTTTTTTCTGAAAAAAACAGCAGATAATTTTTAATGAATTTATTCCATTTCCACCATAAACTATTATTGTTTGGAATACTTATACAGTGTGTCCAAGATGAGGACCAGTTTGGTTATATCAGAAATGACATTAGTTACAGATTTGGTTAAATCGTTAAATGAGAAAGAAGTTGCACCATTAAATGTCTAACAAAATTTCGCCTAAAAATCTTTGATGCGTTTTTTCGGTTTTGAGTTGCGTTGAAAAACTGAATTTTCGGATTTTCAATTTTATTTTGTTCTGGCGTTATATAGTTAGAACGAAACTGGGAAAACTTCTTTGTATAGCAACTTTTAATGAACTTAAAGATTAAAGATGGAAGAAAAAAGTAATGAGCAGCATTCCATCTTTTTTATTCCTAATTTTAATTATTATTTATAAGGAAAATAATCAATAAATTAATATTAATTGCTAAAGAAAATACCATTTTTATGCAGAGTCAAGGGGCACCAACACCGTTTTGGAACCAATTGAAAACTTAAGAACCAAAACTACAACTTTTGTATTGTTTAACTTATTTTTGTAACTACAATAACAAAGATTTAACGAAATTTAAGTAAAACACCCTGTACACCATTGGGATCTGCTAAACTCAACGAGATTTCGAGTTTGTCAAATTACAATTATTGTTATTTAAATAACGCTCTTTAAGAACCTAACGGGAAATTCAGGATATATCGCGTCGTTCCAGCAATAACCTCCACAAGATTTTCCTGTTTTTATAGTTAAGTTTTAATTTTTTATGAGCGCCATATTGGAAGGATTTTCATATCCTTGGATAAAAAATACTATTTTAAAGATGTTATACATTATCCTGGATTTCTATTCAGATCCGCAGAGAGCACGTATCTAATTTGATAACCTCTGAATCTCTTCAGGTTTAGGACTTCCCAATCTCGAAATGGTGATCAGCCTGCATATCTAATAGTACAAAATATTTTTAGTGCCGGAAGATGAAAATGATAATTCAGAAAGCGAAATTGAAGACTGTACCATTTGGCTTAAAAACAATATAACACCATGGACGCAGGTCATGGAAAATTGGAAAAAAACATTTTCTGTGCGACAGCAATTTACAGACATTGAAAAGTATTTTACAGATTACCCTGCTCTAAAGCAACCAGCAGGCTTTTCGCTGGTAAGAATGCTTTGTACAAAATCTTTGTAAAACTTTCATGAACATTAACAAAAATTTCAGTTGGAAATAGATTTTGAAAAGCAATATTCAACCCACTCAAATAAATTATTCAATAGGTGGACTGCGATTGCAGAGAAAATCATTAAGTTTGGGGAGAGCAAGAAGGACAACACGACAGTTAAGAATTTTCTGAAGCTGTATAATTACCAAGATTTTTCTGAAAGTAAGTTTAATATTTTTTGTAGGTATAATTATTATAATATAACATTATTTTAGAACAAAAAGAATCATTTGCCTTTCTGTTATTGCCTTTTCTATTGCCGCCATGCCCAATTAAATCAAAGAAGCCTGGAACAAGATACAAGCCGTCAAAAATAGAAATCCAGCAATCCTTCTGTTGCCAAATTGAGGTAATTCATGTCATATTATTCAAATATGTAATATAAATAGATATATAATTTTCAGACGGTTGAAACATTAAATGAAACATTGGAGAGTAGAATCCAAAAATTAAAATCTTTTAACGAACCGTTTCAACCAATGGTTGTGGTTGTGGAAACCCCAGAATTGATAACAGCCTCGTATGTCATCATAAATAACGTGCAATTCAAATTTGAAACTCCTCTGCGGGCTATGGACATCTGTTTTAAAAGTTACCACTCTCTACAGGCAAGGTATCCAAGCGAGTCTGAACATATTTGGCTTTTTTTACAAAAATTTGTATACGAAATAACAACTGCATATGACAAAAACTATGTTAGCTTAAATACTTTCATATCCGACCTTAATGGACTGTAGATTTTGAGAAAACTTGAAATTTAAGTTGGACTTAATTTATTTTAGTATATATTACTCTTTACTCGTATATCTAGACTAGAGGTTACTAGAAGTTTTCATGTTCTGTTTTATATAAGTAATAACAAAAAGAAAAATGCGTTGTTTCAAATGTAATATAATTTTAAATTCGCAAAAAAAATATTTGTTACATTTAAATTGTGTACATAATTTAAAGCATTCCGATTACTACAAATGCATCGAAAAGAACTGCAATCGAACTTGGAGTAACTTAAATTCATTTAAGAAACACATTAGATCGAAACATTCTCAATGTGATGCGAACCCTGAAGACATACCCTCAACAGCAAAAATACCTGTAGAATCGGAGATTAGTGAAACACGAGTTATTACACTACAAAATGATATGTGTGACACTAATTTCTCGAATTCACTTACAGAACCAAACCTAACCCAAGAAGTTCTCAAGTTATCTAGTAAACTGTATTGTAACCCCCTTCTTCCTAGAAACACTGTACAAATTTTTATTGAAAATTTTGATGTATTTTTACGGCAAACATATGTTCCTATTTTAAGTACTAGAATAAAAAAATCTTTGCATTCAGATTCTGGTATTCCAATGGACATAGTAGAAAATAATGTCAATGATGTTTTCCAGTCTCTTGGAAATCCTTTTGGTGCAGTTGCATCTGAATATCGAAGACTAAAAGCATTCGAAAATTCAAAATGTTATATTAAAGCGATTGATTATGTCATTGGGCGCAGACAATACAGTGTTGTAGTAAATGGTGTGACACAGTTAGATTTCAAAAATGCTACAGCAAAATTTGTGCCGCTCAGGCAAGTTTTCACGTATTTATTTTCGATCAACAATTTTTTAAATGAAATAAAAAGTCATATGTTCCAACTATACAGTGAAAAGAAAGTATTTTCTAACTTCATTCAAGGAAAATTGTGGCAAGATAAAATGAAAATGCACAAAAATAAATTTGTCATACCTCTTTTCATTTACTTCGACGACTACGAAACAGGTAATCCACTAGGTTCACACAGTGGGGAAAATAAATTAGGCGCAGTATATGTTTCTATACCTTGCCTACCTTCTCAATTCCAAGCGCGTTTAAAATCTATTTTCTTAGCCTTACTCTTTTATTCAAAAGATCGCAAAGAATTTGGAAATCAAGCAATCTTCAAAATTTTAATAGATGAAATAAATTTTCTTAAAAATACTGGCCTGACTTTAAATTTTGATGGAAGCGAAACAAAAATATTTTTTGACCTAGGTCTTATTTTAGGTGATAATTTAGGGCTTCACTCAATATTAGGCATGGTAGAAAACTTTTCTGCAAAATACTGTTGTAGATTTTGTTTGATTCCCAAATGTGAACGATGTTATTTAGTTTCTGAAAATAAAAGCTTGCTTAGGACGGTACGCTTTTACCCTAATGATGAAAATTGCCTCAACACTTCAGACTCTGGTGTTAAAGAAATATGCATTTGGAACCAAATAGATAATTTTCATTTTGTTGAGAATTATGCAGTTGATATTATGCATGATGTAATGGAAGGCGTTTGCAATTATACTATGATTCATATATTAAATAAATTCATAGTTGATTTTAAATTATTTTCTATTGATACTCTTAACTTTAGAATATCAACTTTTGATTTTGGTACTGTGGAAAATGGAAATAAACCTCCATATTAGAGGTGGGTCGGTCCTGAACGAATCGTTCAAAAGGAACGACTCCGAGGTCGGAATCGTCGGAATCGATTCCGTTGCAAATAATTTTCCGATTCACGATTCCGGCTGCAGTTCCAGTCCTCGCCAAGGACAACACGGTTTCGTAGCGTGTGAACGACTCACATTCGATTCCGACTCCAGGGTTTCAAAGCATGCGTCGCGCCGTAGCGCGGGTTCGCTAATGGAACGAGGAACGACTTTCATTCGATTAGAATAAGCAGTGGAGTAAACACGGATGCACCGGGGATCGCGGAGGAATATCTGCAAGTCACAGAAAGTAAAGGTGTTTATATACAATTTATTAGGAACGAGAATATATAATTTTTATAGTAATATAATTTAACTTAAAAAACAAGAAGGATAGGTATTCTAGCGCAAAAGAACTAATATAAATTGGAAATTCCAAATGCATTGCATTGACCATTGGAGAGTTCAGGCATACAGTTTATGGATACTAAAAAATACTTCAACGGACAAAAGTACCTGTTTTGTACGAACAAAATTTATCTTTGTTAATTTCAATATATTTTCACACAGTGGTTGGATCGAGAACTTTGTTGTAAATTCATTATGAATTTTTAATAAGTTAACCACACCTAAAGACAGTGACAGTAATTAAACTGTGTCACTGTCTTTTGGCGTGTGGTGTTAAATTATTAAGAATTCATAGTCCATATATTTTGCAAAATTTAGGTAAGGTAGTTAATAAATTTCAAGACCAAAAAATCCGCAAATGAAAGAATAAAAATTTATGTTCTTTGGTACCTACCTATTATTAATTAATATTAAAAGGCCGAAACCGGCATTGAAATTTGCTGGGCAGTCGGTACTGCCGACGCGGCATACATTGTATTTTACGACAAAAGGAACGAGAATCGTGAACGAATTGAAGGAATCGATTCCGACAAAAAGATTGATTCCGAGGAATCGACTCCTAAGAAGGAACGGTTTAGCCCAGCTCTACTCCATATCTGTCGAATGATTCATTAAAAAAATTAAGAATGTCCGCATCTGAAATGCTCTGTTTTACCAGATATTTCGGGTTAATTATTGGTGACATGATTCCTGTTAACAATCCTTATTGGCTTACCTATTTATCTTTACGAAAAGTTCTGGATGTTATTTTGTCGCCTGTTCTTCAATATAATAGTTCTATATTAATCAATACTCTTGTTTCTGAATTTTTATCAAATTATACAAATATACTTCAAGAAAACCTGAAACCAAAGCACCATCACATGGTTCATTATGGGACAATTTTTGACATGTCTGGCCCTTTAGTTTTACTTTGGTCAATGCGATTCGAATCTAAACATAGGGAATCAAAAATGACTGCTAACGTCTCTGGTTCAAAAAAAAATATTTTAGAAACGCTTACCATAAAGCACCAACTAAAACTGTGTCATTATCTTTTATCAGAATGCATACTGGAAGATAAATTAAAGTTTGGTCCTATTTCTGAATGCAATAAAAATGATTATATAAACATACTCAAAAGAAATATATCAAGAATATCGAATTTAAAGTGGGTTGAAGCTAATGGTATTTGTTACAAACCGTCTACCACAGTACTGATAGATTATGAAGACATGCTTCCACAATTTGGGATAATAAAAAATATTATAATGGTAGATGATGAATTATATTTTATTTACGACAAATTTGTAACAGATTGCTTTAATGAACATTTTTATGCCTTTGAGGTGCATGAATTTGGGGAAAGGAATTGTATACAAACATTTGCCTCATTCTCAATGGTGGTTGCTCCTTGTTTGAAAATTAAAAAAAGCAATAAATTAATGATATGTTTAAGGCATTCTTAATATGCGGTATTGTGGGACATACAGTGTCAGTTTTACCGATCTTCACTTAGTAGCGCATTGGATATTCGAAAATAAGTCTTAAGTGGCATTTCCTTATAGAGTTTCATTTTTATATTCTCACATTATTTGAATCCTAAGTACACTCCTGAAGTGAAGACCATTAAAACTGAGACAACATGTATATTGTTTTAGATAATGTGCATGAGAGAGAATATATGCTAATGTTTATTTATTTCGTTTATATTAAGATTAACATTAAACTTAGATAATATAATACATAATGTTCCTTTTATATTTGTGAACTTTTGAATAAATAAGTATATTGTTTTTATATTGCATTTTTCTACACAATTAAGTGTACGCCCATATTTATTCCCTAGTTATGGTACGCAACTCGCCTCTACTAGGCAGAAACTTATCAGCCTTCCAAGAAAGACCGAAGAAGACGCTGAATCGTATTATTTTATGTATCAACATTTATCTTTTGCTTTTAGAATTATATTCAGTAATAATTTTCACTTCAACCGCTCAACTTCGAGCCTGTAAATTTTGCTCAAATAAATCTTAGTGTTTTTTAAAAACCCGTTTATCGAAGTCGAAATCAAAATTGGCGCAGTCGGTAGGATTGTTGGAGAACACGCGGACAAAAATCGCCGAAAGTGTTTTTTCGTTTCAACGATTTACCAACAATTTCGAACTTTGACGATTTTCGGTAAACGGTCGGGAAGTGGACAAAAATCGCTAACTACCCGAACTAAGTCAAGAAAAGGGACGAGGACACACATCGCCGAATCCTGAATAGATTAAGAAGACCTGGGAAGCGGACAAGCATCGCTGGTTCCTAGATGCACCTAGATTTAAGAAGAAAACTGACAAAGAAATGGCAACTTTCGCACTCCTGTTAATGTAAGTGCTCAATCCTTTTAATAATTCCATTTAATAAATATAGTTTGCATTTTAATTGAATTTTAATTCATTTGAATTTAATTTTTAAACATTTTTTGTGTGTAAAATAATTATTCAATATATACGATAAAATACATTCAAGTTAGGTCAATTTTATGTCAACTGGCGGCATAGACGACTTAATTGATAATTTAATTAAACTAACAGTAAGCAAGAAAGTAGAAATAATGGCTAATCCAGTAAATGCTGTTGTTCCGGTAAATATCGCATTGCTCAGATATCAGGCTGACAATATTCCGAATTTTGACGGAAATCCACGTCAATTAAATAGGTTTATAAATTCTTGTGAAAACTTTATTCGAGCTTTCCAAAATGCTGCGAATCCAGAAGATCCAATAAATGTATGTATATTTGACACAATTTTGAGTAAATTGCGTGATCGTGCAGCTGACCTAATTTGCAGTCGCACCGAATTAACATCGTGGCAGTCTATAAAAGACGCCCTAAATTTAATTTTCAGCGATCAAAGAAGCATCGACTGTCTCATACAGGATTTGATTTATTTGAAACCACAAAGAAACGAAACACCCCTGCAGTTTGGAATGAGAATCCAAGATGCTAGGAGTCTTTTATTTTCTAAACTAAATTCTTCTATCGAATTAGAGGACGAAAAAATTATCAAAATTGCGCATTACGATGACTTCGCGCTAAAAACATTCATAAACGGTTTGCCTTACAACATGCAACTAGTGGTTAGGTTACGTAAACCTACTAGCTTAGAGCAAGCCCTGGCTTTCGTTACAGAGGAAGAAAATTTTATTTATTTCAAAACTGGTCAAAACAGTAATTTTCAAACCACACCGTATAAAGGTTCCCCTTTTGTTAACCAACATTATAAACCAAATAAAACCCCACAAATTCAACAAATTCAACAACCTCAAACTAACCCCTTTCGACCAAATTTTCAACCATCTTTTCCGAATTTTAGACCGTCTTTTCCAAATTTCAGACAACCTCTGCCGAATTATCAAGGTAACTTCAATAATCGTGCAATGCCATTGACGCAAAACGTACGACAACCATGGCAACAATCAAATTCAAATTTCCAAACTCCGTTTAACACATTTAGGCAAAACCCAACGTCAAATTTCCAACAGAAACCTAATTGGCAGGTGTATAATAGACTTCCTGCTCAACCTCATCCACAATTTTCAAAATTTGCGACACCCAAACCTGGCAGTCACAATATCCGTACTCAAAGATACCAACCAGAACCAATGGACACTAGTTCTAGCAATTCTAGAATAAAACCCCGTCCTAGGAATTTTATTTCTGAAGAATTATTCGCACAAGACATACAAGAATATCCAAGTTCATCGAACTATCAAAGTGTTTCTACACAATATACCCCCGTTCACGAAGAAGTTGAACCAGGAAATATCGACCCAATAAATTATTCTCTAAACTACCCTGAACCCGAATATGATCCAGAATTTTTAAATACAACTTTATATTATGACACAAATAATTATGATGTTCCAGAAGAACAGTATTACGACAGTACTTATACTCAAGATACAAATTTTCACCACACCCCGAATCAACCGGACAAAACCTAATTGAATTAAATTCTTTCAAATCTAATCTACCCCATGTATATATCCCTGATCTAAATGCTCGTTTTCTCGTCGATACTGGAAGTTCAAGATCACTAATTAATCCTGATTTAGCTCATAAATATTTCGGACACCATATTTTTCACGAAGACTTTTATATTCAAACTGCTCACGACATAACCCGTCACGATCAAGTCATGGAAATTCCCATTTTTAATATTTTTAATTCAGACCAAATAGTAAAGTTTCATCTTTTTAACTTTTCTAACAAATACGATGGTTTATTAGGAGCTGACCTTTTAAAAGAACTGAATGCTAGTATTGATTTTAATTCAAAAACTTTAACAACTCCAAATGCTAGATTACCAATTATATACGAAGAACAGAAAACGGAAATACCCCAAAATTTTAATCAGTTTAATCAAAATTCAACATCTTTGAATTATTCAATTGTAGTGCCACCCAGAGCGCAAACTTCTGTTAAAATTCCAGTTAACATAAAAAATGGAATAGGTATTCTAGAGTATACTGATTTTGGCAATAAAACTGAAATGCCTTCAGCACTTGTAAATGTAAATGAAAATTTTGCTTTGACAGTGATCACTAATTCGAGTGAAGAGTCTGTTAAGCTTGACTTTCCAGAACCTATACAGATTGAAAATTTAAATATTGCGGAAGTAAATTTTGTAGAGAAAATGGAGGTTGACGAACCACCTTTCGAAAAGTATCATGATGATCTTTTAAAATCGAATTTAAAAAACTTACGACTAGAACACTGTAATAGCGAAGAAAATGAAGCAATACGTAAATTATGTTTTGAATATCGCGACATTTTTTATTCTGAAGATATTCCTCTTAGTTTCACGAACAAAATTACTCATAAAATAAATTTGAAAAATGAAACACCGATTTACACAAAAAGTTACAGATTTCCACCATGTCATCATAAGGAAGTCAAATCACAAATAAATAAAATGCTTGAACAAGGTATTATCCAGCCTTCTACATCTCCCTGGTCTAGCCCCATTTGGGTTGTACCAAAAAAGATGGACGCTTCAGGTAAGAAGAAATGGAGACTTGTTATTGATTATAGACGACTTAACGAACAGACTATAGACGACAAATACCCACTTCCAAATATAATAGATATACTTGACAAGTTGGGAAGATCAAATTATTTTACCACCCTAGATCTCGCTTCTGGATTTCACCAGATAGAAGTAGATCCACAGGATGTTCCAAAAACTGGCTTTTCTACACTCAACGGTCATTACGAATTCAAACGTATGCCGTTTGGTTTAAAAAACGCCCCATCAACGTTCCAACGTGTAATGGACAACATTTTACGCGGTTTGCAACATGAAACTTGTTTAGTTTACCTTGGTGACATTGTCATATATTCAGTTTCCCTGCAAGAGCATATTATTCAGTTAAGGAAAGTTTTCGACAGACTTAGAGATTCTAATTTCAAAATTCAGATAGACAAATCAGAATTCTTGCGAAAGGAAGTTCAGTATCTCGGACATGTAATTACTCCAGATGGTGTATTACCGAATCCTGACAAAATTCACGTTATAAAAAAATATCCTATCCCTTCCACTCAAAAAGAAATTAAAAGCTTCTTAGGACTCTTAGGTTATTATCGTCGTTTCATTAAAGATTTCTCAAAAATTACCAAACCTTTAACTGCCTGTTTAAAAAAGGATGCAAAAGTTATCCACTCTCCTGAATTTCTACAATCATTCCAGACAAGCAAAGATCTCTTGATCAATGCTCCAATTCTCCAATACCCAGATTTCGATAGCCCTTTTATTCTTACAACTGACGGTAGTAATTATGCATTAGGTGCAGTATTATCCCAAGGAACAGTACCTCGTGATAGACCTGTAGCATATGCTTCACGAACTCTTAATGACACGGAAATAAAATATTCAACGATAGAAAAGGAACTTCTTGCAATTGTATGGGCCTGCAAACATTTTCGCCCATATTTACTTGATAACAAATTCAAAATTTATACTGATCATCGACCACTTATTTGGCTATTTAATCTTAAGGAACCCAATAGCAAATTAGTTCGCTGGCGCCTTCGCCTAGAAGAATACGACTATGAAATCGAATACAAGAAAGGCAAGTACAACACCAATGCCGATGCTCTATCTCGAATCAAAATTAATGCAATAGAGAACGGAAGTATTATAAACCAACCTGGTGACATTGACGCAGACATTGACGAATTTTTACGAAATTTAGCAATAGGAGCCCCTCTACCAAATTTAGAACCACAACCTTCTACTAGCACAGCTTTCCCAAAACCTACTTATCCTGAAATTGATGTAGATAAATTTTTACGATCATTTATAGATGAAAACCCTATCCCAGATTATTCAGAGCCCCAACCTTCCACTTCAAAACAACCTAAAATAAAAATTTTACAAGACATTCAGATTAAACCAGGCATTTCCCGAATTAACGAAGATGACACATCTGAAACTTTATCCGCACCTCCATCTGACGATAATCACGAACTAATAAATGACGACACTTCTGAAACCCTATCCACACCTCACTCTGACAATAACCATGACGTAGTAAATGATGGAATTCCTATAATTGACGAAATAATCAATAATAAAAACCATCAAATCATTGTAACACCAAATGTACACATGAAATTAGAAGTTAAATCCAGTAAATATAATAAATTAACTATCTTAGATGTCAAAATTCCAAAAACCAACGAAATTCTCATTTTTCAATTTTTAAGAGATTACACAACTCCTGGAACAAAATTTCACATATATTTTAGAGATAACGAACTATATAAAACATTTAACAAGGTGTACCGTAAGTACTTCTATGTAAAAGGTTTAACACTCATAAAATGCACAAAAATGGTTAATACAGTAAAAGAAAAAGAAGAACAAGTCATGTTAATTAAATTTCAACATGAAGGTAAGTGCAACCATAGAGGAATTACGGAAACAATGGAACATCTTCGTAGAAATTACTATTGGCCAACGATGAAAACAGACGTCACAAATTATATAAATTGTTGTGTTATATGTCAAACAGCAAAATACGCCAGAAGAAAACCATATACACCACTAGCCCTTACAGAAACACCCAGTAAACCTTTTCAAATTTTACATGCAGATGTATTTAAATTCGATAACGAACTTTATTTAACTATAATAGATACATTTTCAAAATTAGGCCAAGCTCTACCAATAAAAGGAAAAACGGCAATAGATATTTGTAATTCATTAGTGAAATACTTTAGCTTTTACGGATTACCTGAAAAATTAGTTCTCGACAGCGGTACTGAATTCAAAAATGAACCCGTTAAGGAACTACTCAAAATTCATAAAATCAATGTACATTTTACCACACCTAAACATCACGAAGGAAATTCTCCCATTGAGAGATTTCACTCGACACTTTTAGAACATTTACGCATTCTACGTACTGAACATGGTCCAGATCCAAATTTAATGCAATATGCCGTAATTGCCTATAATAGTTCTATCCATACTGCAACAAAATTCACCCCTTACGAACTTACCTTAGGACACACGTCATCACGAGATCCACAAGATCTTATAGACAACACATTTTTCAGTGACTATGCTAATAGCCATCGAAATAAATTAAAACTAACTTATGAAAATGTGGCCGAAAAACTTACATCAGGTAAAGAAAAAGTATTAGAAAAACATAATACACAAGGTCCAACTCAACATCAATTTACCCTAGGCCAAAAAGTATTCAAAATTAGCGGTAAACGAGACAAGAAAGAAAATAAATTTATTGGTCCTTTAGAAATTATTGAAATTTTAGAAAACAATAAGGTTAAGGTAAAAAATAAAAAGAATAAATTCGAAATCATTCACACCAAGGAACTAAGGATCCCTGTTTCTGTTACAGATTCGGATGCTGTATAACAGCGGACACACAAATCAAATATCCAGTGTTTTACAAAATTTTGGACAATCCTGGACTCTTCTCATTCAAAATTGGTACTGCTCAAAATCAAGTAGATCAATGGTCATTCATTCAGATGTTCGACCTTTCAAATTTAATTAAGGAATTTAATGCACTTTCCAAAACAGCGGCACATTTTAGGAGAACTTTTGAAAATCAGAAAAACGGTTTAGGCTTTAAATTAGAATTTTCTAATTCTCATAAATTAATGGACAACTTAGAAGACAAAATTAAAATTCAACTTTCTCAACTTAACCCTTTGCTATATTCTAGTCAGAACAAACGATTCAAACGTGGTTTAATAAATGGATTAGGTTCAATTGTAAAAATAATCACAGGAAATTTAGATGCAAGCGACGCCGAAAAATATGATAAAGCCCTGAACGATCTAGCAAATAACCAAAATAAAATAAAATCCATTGTCAAAAATCAAATCAGCATATTGGAAACTTCTATAAAGAAATTTAATGACAGTATTTCTACTTTAGCACATAATCAAGTAATGTTAACTAGCCGAATTATTCAAATTGAAAATCACATTAATAAAACTCAAATTCAAAATACGGACGAAATTAATTTAATATTTATTCAACTAATAATTTCTCAAATAAGCACAGAATATCAAGTCATTACTCAAATCCTAGAAAATTTAGAAACTGCTATAACCTTTTCAAAATTAAATACTTTGCATAATTCAATCATAGATCCTAAGGACTTACTCAATGAACTAAAATCAATCAATACACACTTACATGATGGTCAAAAGTTCCCTTTTGAACCTAAGTTAGAAGATATTTTATCGTATGAAAAGATAATAACTATCAAAAGTTATTCCAAATTAAACGTTTTGGTCTTTATCATCGAAATTCCTATTATAGAAAAAGAAAACTATAATTATTACCAGCTCTTTCCAATACCAGTAAAAAGAGGAAATTCCTATGAATCAATTATTCCAAAATCCAAATACCTAATCCTCAATGAGCACAACTACGTGTCGGTTAATGAACCTTGTAAGACAATTTCGGAAACTCTATTTTTGTGCAACGACCTCAGTAACAGCAAAGTTGACTTAAATTCACCATGTGAAGTGCAACTTCTAAACTATAAACGAAATTCGACTAATTGTGACATAGTGCCCGTAGTAATAACTAAATTTAAACAGCATAAACTTTCAAAAAATAAACTTTTAGTAATAACGCCGAACGAAATTAATGCAATTCAAAAATGTGGGGATGAACGCGAAATTATACCTCTTAAAGGATGCTACGTTTTGCAACTTGTTTCACAATGCCAAATTGAAATAGGAAATTCAATTATGAACATTTATGAAGACTCAGAAGTAAGCTACAAAGAAGTCCGACTTCCCATGATTGAAACCAAAATTCAAAATTCAGAAAAACCCGAAGAAATTAGAAGACCTATCGTTCTGGACAATATTCAGTTAGACGATTTCAAAACAATTCAAACCGCATTGGATATGCAACTTAAAGAAATAAATGAAATTCCAAATTCGAACATTAATTTCACGAGTTTAAACATTTGGACAATTATATTGTACATAATTTTAATTTCAACGATGTCTTATGTGTTTTATAAGTTTGTTATAGCAAGATTTAGAACACGGGCATCGCATCAACAAAACTTGGAGCTAGAACCTTCATCACCCCGGAGGGATGAAATTATCATCTAGTTCGTACCCCAGGGTACTCACATCTTAAGGAGGGAGGAGTTATGGTACGCAACTCGCCTCTACTAGGCAGAAACTTATCAGCCTTCCAAGAAAGACCGAAGAAGACGCTGAATCGTATTATTTTATGTATCAACATTTATCTTTTGCTTTTAGAATTATATTCAGTAATAATTTTCACTTCAACCGCTCAACTTCGAGCCTGTAAATTTTGCTCAAATAAATCTTAGTGTTTTTTAAAAACCCGTTTATCGAAGTCGAAATCAAAATTCCCTTGTTAAGGCAACAACAATTTGTTGATGCTGCAAAAAATTCATTGCTTAAACAAACACTAATATTTGGTTACATGAACAACATGAAGGTGTATGCGAACATTTTCTGTGTCTATTATAAGCACATGCATGTTTAATAACGACACCAATTCGCTGTTGCATTACCAATATGAAAGTTTTAAAAACTAATTATTTGTGGTTATTACTACATGGGATTACAGTAGATCTAACATCAGTCTGTGATTACGGTAGCAATATGGAGGGTTTAAAATTTTATTATTTGTGGGTGTTTATACGCTTGATTATTTTTACATTTAACATTAACAATGATAACTCCAACAATGTGCCTTTTTATAAGGACAGTTATTTGTGTTTGTTCTAACAAGGGTTTGATATTAAATGTGAAACAATTTTTATGTTGAGTTACACATTTACTATGATTATTCTTTACTTATAGATGCTGAATTGGCAACATTATTATGTGGTACGTCTACAACTAATTGAATAACCACAAATTTATTGTTACACTGATCACAGACTGTTGGTGTCCCATATTTACCCACAAATTATTGTTGAGCGCGTTGCAATTGTGACGATCCCAACACTTTATTTTTTTCCGTGTGTATAATAGTGCAGCCTAGGTCAGAACAAGTAGTTGAACTTAGTATTAAGAATATAAAAGACGGTGAGGTCATTGTACCATACACCAGAATGGAAGATTTAGAGATACCACAGTGTATAACAAAAGTAAACAATTATAAAGCAATATGTTCTGTTCTGAATAAATCAGAGTCTCAAAAAACTATCGACATTTCAAAACCAATAAATGCAGAATTGTTCGAGGAAGACGAACAATATTTTCAAAATTTTAACGGTTTTAATGCCGAGAAATTGAAGTTTGATCTCTCAAATATTAGAACCGAACACATGAATTCAGAAGAACGCGAGAAAATATTAAAATTACTTAAAGAATATTCAGATATATTTCATTTAGACGGCAACGCATTAAGTTTCACAAGTAAAGTAAAACATTCAATAAAAACTTCTGACGAGTTACCTGTTTACACTAAGTCATACAGATACCCCGAAATCCATAAAAAAGAAATCCAAAAGCAAATGCAAAAAATGTTAGATCAAAATATCATCAGGCCCTCTCATTCACCTTGGTCTTCACCAATCTGGGTCGTCCCCAAAAAAATGGACGCTTCCGGACAGAAAAAATGGCGAATCGTGGTCGATTATCACAAGCTTAATGAGAAGACTATTGGAGATCGATACCCATTACCAAACATCACCGACCTGCTGGATAAATTAGGGCGCTGCCAGTATTTCTCAACGCTCGACCTAGCGTCGGGATTTCATCAAATCGAAATGGCAGAAGCGGACATAGAGAAAACCGCCTTTAACACCGAAAATGGGCATTACGAGTTTCTCCGCATGCCCTTTGGGCTCCGAAACGCACCAGCGACATTCCAGAGGGTTATGGACAACATTTTGAGGGGAATTCAAAACGAAAGATGCTTAGTGTACCTGGACGATATTATTATATTTAGCACAAGCCTCCAAGAGCACATTGACAGGCTTAGGGAAGTGTTTGAAAGGTTGCGACAGTCAAATTTTAAAATCCAAATGGATAAATCTGAGTTCCTCAGGAAAGAAGTGCTTTATCTGGGTCACGTTGTGACACCGGACGGAGTTAAACCTAACAAAGAAAAAATAATAGCTATCCAAAATTATCCTTTACCTAAAACCACCAGACAAATTAAAGGGTTCTGGGTTTACTGGGTTATTATCGCAAATTCATAAAGGATCTTGCGAAAATAACCCAACCGTTCACAAAATGCTTAAAGAACGGCGCTAAAATCAATTATGATGACCCCGAATATATTAAATGTTTTGAACTTTGCCGCAATTTGTTAATCAACGAACCAATATTACAATATCCAAATTTTTCCGAACCTTCTATTCTAACCACGGATGCCAGCAATTATGCGCTAGGCGCCGTTCTTTCGCAAGGAAAAATTGGGTCAGATTTACCGGTCGCTTATGCCAGTAGGGTATTAAGCGAGTGCGAAATAAACTACTCTACAATCGAAAAGGAACTTTTAGCTATTGTGTGGGCAGTGAAATATTTTAGGCCCTATGTTTTTGGTTACCTCCCATTTAAAATAGTTACAGACCATAAGCCACTGCAATGGTTATTTTCCATTTCCGAGCCGAATTCGAAATTAGTTAGGTGGCGATTAAAACTCGCTGAGTATGATTACGAAGTAATTTACAAAAAGGGGTCCTTAAATAAAAATGCAGACGCTCTATCCAGAATAGAATTGAATGCAAATAAAACAAAACAGTTAGATATAGGCCCCAGTACTTCCAATATTACAAATGTAGATAATTTAGCGAGAAACATAGAAAAACTCCCAGAAATTGACTTTGACGTAAATTCTGTCTTGGCCGAACCAGGTAATTTAGATGATAGACAAAATATCGATGATGAGGATGACCAAACTGTTCATTCAAACATCGAAAATCCGATCATCGCTATTCCGATTATTGATTGTCCCGTAAATTTTGGTAAAAATCAAATCTTAATTTCTGAAGTAAATTTTGGAGCAACGAAACCATCACTGATACGATTATTTCAAAACAAACAGCGAATAATTGTGCAGTTCTCAAAAAACGATTTTGAACAAGAAGTGATAAAATTTATTAAAGAATTCGTAGTACCCAAAGTTAAATATCATCTATATTTTGAGGACCCAGTGTATGAAAAGTTCAGTATAATTTTACAAAATTACTTCAAAAATTCGGAAATTAAAATGATTAAATGTAAAATAAAATTAATTGACGTGACAGACGATGACGAAATACAACACATTATCGAAATACACCACGAAGGTAAAACTAATCACAGAGGAATAGACGAAACGGAAAAGCGAATTAAAAAATCATATTATTGGCCTAACCAAAGAAATTCTATTCAAACATACATAAATAACTGTGAGATTTGTCAACTTACGAAATACGATAGAAAACCTCTTAAATTAGAGTATAATGTGACGCCTACAGCTATTAGACCCTTCCAAATTCTTTACATTGATAGTATCAGTTTGGAGAATTGTAAATTTTTAACCATCATAGATTCGTTTTCAAAATATTCCCAAGTGTACAAATTAAATTCTGCTCAAGCCATCGAAATAGTAAACAATCTAATTAAATATTTCACTCATCACTGTATCCCGGAACAAATTATTTTTGATAATGGCGGAGAATTCAAAAATTCTCTAGTCAAAGAATTATTGGAAAATCACAAAATAAAAATTCACTTTATTAGTTCGCAACACCCGGAGTCGAATGGTCCTATTGAAAGGTTCCACTCCATAATAATAGAGCATTTAAGACTACTAAATAATCAAGAAGAATATAAAAGGGAATCGATAGAAACTAAAGTAAATTACGCACTTTTGGCTTATAATAATACTATTCATTCCGCAACATATTTTAAACCATATGAAATTACTACAGGCCATTTAGACACGAAGTCTCCTTTTGATATTGACATAAATAAACAACTCGTAAATAATTACATTTTAAATCACAAAGAAAAAATTAAAATTCTGTATGAAAAATTAAATCAGGATCTACAGAATAAGAAAGAACGCATCATAAACAAAGTTAACGAAAAACAAGAAAATTTGCCAGAAATTCCGAAACAGATATTTGTAAAAAATAAACAGAAACAGGGTAAAACCTTAAATAAATTCAAAAAGGAAGAGATCAAAAATATAAATCCAAAATTAAAAACTGCGAAAATTAAACAGTCTCACGGCAATACTGCCGAAAATATTCACTTATCTAACATAAAAAGGCCGAGAAAGCAAACTTATGCTTTTAAAAATATTGCAGGTCCGTCTTCACTGCCGGATGGGGAGTAGAAATCAAAAATATTACGGAAAACCTCGGGGTACTGCCGATTAACTTGGGCCCCGCCAAACTGCAGAAAACAGACCACACGTTCGTACATTTTTATGATCTTGAACCTTTGATTGACGAATACAATAACCTAAACACTCAGTATAATAATCTTAAGTTAAGCTATACTAATAATACCATTTACAGTAGAGAAGTAGATAATTACGATAAGGTAGCTTTATTCATTAAAAATTCTATAAGTATAAAATTAAGAAACATAAATGTACATGTAAGTGAAACTAGATTTAAAAGAGGGTTAGTAAATGGATTGGATTCCGTTGTAAAAGGAATAACCGGAAATTTAGACGCTGACGACGGTGTAAGAATTTATAGAATTCTAAATCATCTTCAAAATAACGACAAAAACATTCAAAATCAGATTAAAATGCAGTATTCTATCAGCCAACAACTTATTCAAAATTTTAATAACACAATACGATGTTCAGCATAACGAGCTAATCTTACAATCAAGAATCATACAGCTTAAAGAAATATTCAAAAATCAAGCCACACATCAAGATGTACTTCTATTGAAAGATTTATTTAATCAGCTATTGATATTATATAATACTATTTTAAGTGTTGTTCAAGATATTGAAAATTCTGTTACTTTTTGTAAACAAAATTTACTACATCCTAGCATAATTGATTCGAAACAATTATTTTTAGAACTACAAAAAATTTCGCTACATTATAAAAGTCTACTTCCTTTTGAAGTTAAGTACGAGAACATCCTAAATTTTGAATCAGTTATAAAGGTAAATTGCCAAATTGATTATAACAAAATTAATTATTTTCTGTCGATACCTATTAATTTTGAAAAGGACTTTGATTTATATTATATTCTTTCCACTCCAACCAAGTATAAATCAGAATTTGTAACGATCATCCCAAATACTAAATATTTATTGAAATCGAAAGATAACTTAATAAAACCTCTAAACGACATATGTATGAAAGGTGAAATTTATCAATGTCCTAGCCGATTACAAGCCAATTACAGAGCCTTCTGCGAAGAAGAGATCATCCTGCACGAGAATCCCAGCCGATGTCACCTTACCAAATTGGAAATTTCGGACAACCACAGAAGTTGTCCCGGAAATTAATAATTATTTGGCAGTCTTTCCAGAAGATGAAAACCTCAAAATTCAGTGTAGGCAACAAACTGAAAGCAAGACGCTAACAGGGATCTACCTGATCGAGAAAAACGCCTGCAAGTTATTTTTCAGGGAACAAGAACTTTTATTTCAAGACAGCACCCATGGCATGCCACTGGTGATCAAGACACCGCATCTGAAGTTAGAAACTAGCAGTCAACCGAAATTCAAAATTGAACTAAACAAACTCAACCTCAAGGAATTACCGACAAATCCAATAATGCCAATCGAAGATGAACCAATAGAATATTACGTGCCTAGTGTTTGGACTATTTTATTGTACCTACTTTTTATATCTTTAGGTACATATTTTTGGATAATGAAGAAAAGAACTCGCACCCAAGCAAGTAAACCAACCACAGAAGGAATTGAACTTCAAGGGGAGAAAATCAATCTTTCAGGGGGAGCTTCTTTCTAAGGGTGGAGGAGTTACAGGTTCATTATTCCCCTATCACGCTATAATATGATACTCCTGACTCAGCATGACATCATGATGCGTTGTTTGGTACATGTAAAACATTATTATAACAGTAGTCTTGAATTAGAATCAAAAACATACACTTGTAATATTTCGGAATAAAAATTGTTTTTTTAAAAAGGGATTTTTCCAAATCTATAATATAAGTTACATAGTAATATAATAACATAAATCCTGCTCTCTGATACTTACTTATAATTATTATTGTTACGTAAATTAATGTAGAAATGTACATTTTTTCTGTGTAACAAAATCAAAGATGAAAATGCTATCACATAACTTTTTTCTTTAAATTATACGTATAATGGAGGCGGTAGGTACCGAAGAAATTAACATGCACGTTAATGGGACAGCCCGTATGTCATCACCGTGAAAGTACAGATTGAGTTGATGAGGTTTCACTTATTTATTTGATCCTGGACAAAACATCTTTGGTTTTACCTGACCCAAAATAGTTATTTATCAAGTTGAAGATCGGTAAATCCCTGCAATAAAAGGTACCTATTAGTATTGTAAAGGAATGCTGGAAAGTTTGTATATTTACATATCTACCTTTCAAACCCTTTCACGTAATCCTCATCTTTCCCAAAAGCTGTCACTTTTAGCGAAATTTATTGTTCGAACTTTGAACGTAGACTGGCAATCATGCAAACCTGTTGATCTACAGTAATATGGATTGTTCAGTTTGAGAAAATGCATAAATTTTCTCTCTTTGCAATACAAAGTTTAACGCGGTCATAAATTCCTCCCCTTTTTGAAAATACTACCTGCCTCTGAAACATTGCGGAATGTAGTTAGGCATATACCCATAAAGCATGGAATTTGCGGAGCTGTTTCAAACTACTCAAAGAAGGCTTTAAAATGTACCTACAAAATCCACAACTAAGATGTATCTAGACTTTTGACGAAATGGCACTGTCGCCTAATTTAAACTTTACAAAGTACGAAGATGTAGTAGAAGTTTTGCAGATAATGGAATATGTAGGGAAAAAAAGATAGCAGATCACGTATGCGTCTGGATGCTCACGAGTGTTTCAGTTGAACATTCGTGGAAACAGCCTGGAGAGTCTTGGCATCATATAAAGCAAATGTTTAAGAACATAGTTCAGATGTGTCATTCGATAGGCCTAAAAGTTGTAGCTTCTGTATGTGACCAGGAAGCTGCAAATAGTAAAGCTATAAAAGAATTAGTTGCCGAATCAAAAGCAGATGCTCTGAGACGTCAGTGGGAATTTAGACATGGCATTATAATAATTGGGGAGGATGAAGTAATTCCTTTATTTGAACCTCCTCATTTAATAAAATGCATCAGAGATAATTTGTTGGCCAAAAATTTAAAATGTCGAAAATTGCATATTGCTAACTGGTCACATATAGAAGAAGCATGCCTTATTGACAAAAGTAATGAGGTGAAAATATCAAGTATTCGTTACAAAGTATTCGTTACTCCCGTAGTAGCGAAAGTAACGAATATTGATTACGACAAATATTCGTTCTTCGAGTACTTTAATTGCGCATGTCCGCAACAACACACGTCTACTTTCCTATTCCATTTGCTATATTATTTCATTTCATGATTTCGTTACTTGCTGGAGTCATTTCGTGATTCCGTCACTCGCTATTTCGCTACTTGTTGAATTCTTGCGTCTCGTCATTTTTCACTTGATGGAATTCCGTTGTAAGATGCGGCGCGTGCCATCGGCCAATAATACAACATAAAAACGAATATAAACCGTTGATGGTTTCTGCCTTCACTTGATGAATATTGGTTTAAATTTTTGTATGTTATAGGTATTTTTATTTTGAGATCCTCTTACTTTGAACTCTAAATGAACTTAAACATTTTACACAACACAGATCAGAAGCTAGCCTTGTGTTTTAGCAGTAAGCAAATCGTATTATAAAATAATATTTGGCTGTTACGTAGATTTTGGGACACACTGCATATTATAAAATAGATACCTATTTAATTTCCTTTCCGTTTTATCCCCTTTATTATTATTTTATTATTGAGTTTAATTAAAGTAGATAGGGCGTTAAATAAAAAAAATATTTATCAATAAAGGATCAACTTAGAGACTCTCACTACGTTTATAGTAATATTTTTCGTTCGCCTTAAATAAATCTCCCTCAAATTATTGAAAAATCTGTCATAAAACCGCCATAAACTAGACACTTTTTTTACTATTTGTACACATATTTATCGCAATTAGAAAGTAGGGTTGTCTAAGTTAATTATTCCTTATTCATTTTCGACCAAGAACATCTTCATACGTTACTTCGTTAAAACGGCGCATTGAAATGAAATTTATATTGCAATCTCCTCATTTTGTGAATATTTAGGCGAGTTGCACAGTAAACTGGACGTTTGACAGTAGTGGTAGTGTGGCCGCTGCAATGCAGATGGCGGTGGCGCTTCAGTTTATTCTAATATTTCTAAATATAAAGTAATAATTTAAAGATAGGACCGCCGACTAATCCTCCCAGATTTATTCGGTTGCCGCTAAAGCAAAAAACCTGGAAAATTCTAAGCTGTAGAGGGTCCGTGTGAAGAATTTGCAGCTGTGATTGAAACCAATCATAATAGATTTTGCTCTCTCCTAATCAAACTTTTGGGCGACAGGTGGCAGCACTTTATAGACTAACAACTGATAAATCGCAGCCTTAAGCACAAATAATCGAGGTTGTACTATGCTTTTATTTTTAAGTGTAATTACAAATTTTACTTGATACATTTAGTAACAATAATTCACCGTCCAGCAGAGGTATTGTCAGATGTCACCATAGAAGATAGATATACCCCTAGCAGTAAATCATTTGATAATTAAAGCAAGCCTTTTAGTTAAAGTTTTCATTCTGTTTTTCACTTGTTTTAGAATCACTGTCTGCAGAAACATTTGCATCATCAGAATATAGGAGAAAGTCTGGATCAAAGACAAACCATTCTTTCATTAGCCAAACACATGTAGATGCAACAAACACAGGTATATTCATGTGCCAGTTTCCCGAGTCTTCGTTTTTAATATTAGTATACAATTATTGCAGATTTTAAGAAAATGGTGTCACTTTTACTGTATGTAAAAGAACGAAATAATTTAATTTTGAAGGAAATTAAAAACAAACGAAGTTTCGCCAAAGTCAGCGCATACGATCCTCCCGATTTCCCTGTTCAAATTCCTGTAGAAGATATTGACTCCCGTAACAAGGGCGCCCATAGAGAATTTTCTAGGAGGGGGCAAAGCAAAAATATGTGGCATGTATGCAGGCGAAAATTTTGAATTTTCAAGGTCAGGATGTAATTTGCAAGTTACAAAATAAAGTATCAGGCGCTTAGGTTAAGGAATCCAGCAATCCAGGGCGGTAAGTCCCCCCCTTGCCCCTGCCTATGGGCGCCCTAGTCGCTTAACCTTCTAGAAGTGCACTTAAAGCAATACGTGGGATATTCCAGATCTAGAAATGGTAAAGTACAAAGTGGAGTTGTAAGACCTGCAAGAGTTATGGGAATGGCCTGTACATCAAGAGAATGCATACGAGTTAAAAGTAAGCGATGCAACGAGATTACAGAGGAAGAGAGAAAAGGAATTTTTGAAAAAAATTGTCCTGATTTAAGTTGGTATCAGAAAACAGTACATTATTGACCACGTTAAAATAATATACACTATGATGGAATAGAAAATTACTTTGCGAACCACCAATATAACAAATTATTTTATGATTTAACAGGCTTCATGATTTAGAACGATCTCATCATCAGAAAATGTTAAAGTAAAATTGTAAACAAATTAACATGACGCTAAGGGAACAGTTGACAAGGAAACTAAAATTGTAGAGTGAATGTAAATAAGGCTCTAAGTGCCAAAATCAATAAAATATAGATAAGTATCAAAAAATGCTCTATGTGCCATCGCCAACAATCTGTAAAAAGCTCGAAGTTCCAACTGAAATAGAAATAGTGAAAGTAAATTTTGGAAGATGTCACTGGTTGTATGTTCCCCATGAAATTGCTGTTTGAAAAGCTCTAAGTGCCGCAGTTATCGGTTCGCGCGTTTTGGAGTGTCGGTGTCTGTTTTGTGCTGTCAGGTGTCAATGGACGTTCGTATTTCCTGTCGAAATGAGTGAAGAAAGTGGTAAGAAAAGAAGGTCTAAGGGCGAAGGCAGACTCAGCCAAGAAAATAAACGAAGGCGGGCTGAGGGTAAACAATACACAACTGCAAAAAGTAAGATTGTAGTTGAGAAACCTATACCTGAAAGAAATGTAAGTTTGTCTAACCTAAAATATTAAATTGAACCAACCTACCGTTATCCTAGTTGTTTCTATTAAAGTTAAACATATTTTGTCCTTACAGGTTGCTTGTAAGTGTTTAAAAAAATCCAAACAACATAAATGTGCCGAGATTTTATTCGAACATCGACTGAAGTTGTTTAACGAATTTTATGCACTCCAAGACAATGTTAAGCAATCCTCGTACATAATGGGCCTAATGCATATTGTAAGAATTAAAAGGCGTAGACATGGACAGTATGAAACCCCCAGTCAAAGTAGACGCCAAACTTCAGTTACCTATACGATCCCCGATGGAAACGGAAATGTAGTGCAAGTATGTAGAGCAACTTTTGCAAATACATTTGGATTAACACAAAAGAAGATTCAAGTGTTGACCGAAAAAAAGAAACTAGGTGAAAGTATTTACACAGAAAAAAGGGGAAATAAGAAGAAATATAGAAAATTTACGGTTGATCATGAAGAAATGGTGATAGCACATGTCAATAGCATTCCTAGGGACAAAAGCCACTACACCAGACAGAAAAGCGATAAAGAATACCTTAGCTCCGAATTAAATATAAATCGACTGTATAAAAGTTTCAAGATTAAATATCCAGACACTACGATTAACTATAGATTTTACTCCAGGGTTTTTAAGAAATCTTTCCCAAAATTAAGTTTCCACAGCCCTCGTGTTGATACGTGCGGTACATGCGATATCCTCCATGCCCAAATAAAAACGGATCCAACTAACAGAGCTAAATTAGAACTCCACCACAGGAAAGCTGAGAAAGCACGCCAACATATGAAGCAAGATACTGAGCAATCTCAACTAGCCAATAGTAACCATACTATGGCTGCAATGGACTTGGAACAAGTTTTATTTCTTCCAACTTTAACACACAGCCAGATGTTCTATGTGAGGCAGTTATCTAATTACAACCTTTGCATTCACATAGGAGATGACAATACCGCTTATATGAATATTTGGCACGAAGGAATTGCTGGCCGTGGAGGAAATGAAATTCCCTCATGTGTCTTGAAAATATTTTTAGAAAGGCAATCCCTGAAAAAAAAGCTGATAATGTGGAGCGACAACTGCTGCGGCCAGAACAAGAATCGCATGATGATTTTTATATGGATTTATCTAATCTGCAAAGGAAAATTCGAAGAGGTGAATCAAAAGTTTCTTGTATCTGGACACTCATTTCTTAGCTGTGATAGGGATTTTGCGAAAATAGAGGTCAGGAAAAAAGTTGAAAAGTGTATGGTTCCAGAGGATCTTAAGAAAATGATAGAAGGTGCAAACGATATGCATCCATTCAAAGTGAATATGCTTGAAGAAAATGAGTTTTTTGATGTTAAATCTGCAGCAGACTCAACATTAAATACTTCCAAATTGAATATCAGTAAGGTCTCATGGATAAAAATCGAGAAAAACAATCCAGGGATTATAAAAGTTAAGGAGTCTTTTAGTGATCTTCAAGACTGGAAAAACATTAAAGTATTTAAGAAAAATGTAACTACTGAAACCATCCGAAAAATGACCCTCCGTAATCTACCAATCGTCAATCACATTTCAGATGAAAAGAAAAATAATCTTCGAGACATGATACCTTTTTTAGAAAAAGAAGAGCACAAGGAATTTTTTCGTAAACTTGTAGCTTAAATTTAGATATTACTATTTTTGTTTTTTTGTAAACAGTTAGAAGTTTCGTTTGTACTGCATTTTCTACGTTGTGCTAATAAATTTTTTTGGATATTCTGACTACATTTTTGTGTCTTATGCCCTAAAAATTGCATTTAGAATCGAGAAGATCCTAAATGCCTTACATAAAAGGGAATTAGCATGTGGATTTCAGATTCTTATCAAAAAATATCCCTGGCACTTAGAGCTTTTACAAAAACCTTTACTATGGCACTTAGAGCATTACAAAAAAATCTAAGTTTTTGCCCTTTCTTGTAACAAATCAACTTTAATTGGAACCATATTTTATAAGGCATTATTTCAGCATACTAGGTCAACATCGTGAAACCATAATTGAACCAATTAAACTGAAAGAACAGTTCATATTTTTTTCAAGTCAGTTTATGCAAAACTGACATTTTGGCACTTAGAGCCTTATTTACATTCACTCTACAATTGACAAAACAATACAAATTTTTTTTGTAAAATTGTAAACAAATTAATCCGGGCCGTGGGATCTTGCTGGCATGCGCGAGTGAGTAGTCGTTAATGCTCAGCAACAGTGCCCGCGGTTTGGCTATGGATGGGTGACTCATTTCTGCGCTGTGGCTAGGGCTTTACCTAATGAGGTTTTCCAGGTTTTCCTCATTCTCGCGCTAAATGGTGGGTAGAGTACTAACAACTGTAGGTCGTTCCTGTGACGCACCTGCGGCCAATAGTAATATGCCGCCTCCTCCGTCCCGCACAAGCTAGTTAGCTTCTGGGGCTAACCTTAGGGTTAGTAGGAGTGAGTAGAGATATTATTATTATTAATGACACTAAGGGAACAGTTGACAAGGAAAATAAAATTGACAAAACAATACAAAAAATTTTGTATTGTTTTGTCAATTTTAGTTTCCTTGTCAACTGTTCCCTTAGTGTCATATTAATTTGTTTACAATCTTACTTAAACATTTTCTGATGATGAGATCGTTATAAATCTTGAAACCGGTTAAATAATAAAATAATTTGTTATATTGGTAGTTCGTAAAGTAATTTTCTATTTCATCATGGATTTCTACCAAATAGTGAGACAAGATAATATTAACTACATAACAGACACTAAACGAATTTATACTGAGAATGATGATAGTCGCCGAAATAAACATTTGAATATTATTTAACAGTGAAAAAATGAGAACATGCAAGTTTGTCAAAAATATTTTTAAATACACTGGCTGCTGGAGAATTCTCCATCCATGGCTGGATAAAAAAAACTGAGTACAAGTTGTGAAAATAGACGCAGAAAAAAACAACTTTTTCGCCAACGCGAAAAAGAAATGGCAAAGACAACAAACTTGTTGAACAACTTAGCAAAGTTGCTATCACATTATGGACGTCGAAATACTTCAAAATTGTTTTTAGAATACATTATCCAAAGTTTGAGTCAGTTGTATGTATTGTATGGGACAAAATGTGACGAGAATGGAGAGAAAAAAAGTATCGAGCTGCATTCACGAAAATGTTCGAATCTATGAATCTATCCAGACACCCAATAAAAAAGGACCAGTGTGACCTTTGTACTGGATATAGGGTCAAACAAATTAGCGAAGAATCATACGCAAAAGACAAAAAACAGAGATCGAGCTAAGGAAGAAAAAGGAAATGTTAAGCAAAATAAAAGATGTGTCTTGACAATTGATTTACAAGCAGTAGAAGTATGTCCATGGGTACAAGCAAGTGCAATATTTTACAAAACTGAATTAAGTTGCCATAACTTTACGGTAAACAACATTATAAACAACCATACCACATGTTTTTGGTATACCGAAATTGATGCAGCTATAACGGCTTCAACTTTTGCTACATGTATTCTTAAGTACTTAGAGAGCCACTGTGTTGGAGAAGACATAATAATAATGATATGGAGCGACGGATGTACATATCAGAATCGTAATCATGTGCTGGCAAACGCGTTATTAAGCTATGCAGTTGCCAAGAATGTAACAATAAATACGAAAATGTCTAGTCGTTGGACACACACAAATGGAGTGCGACTCCGTACACTCTAAAAAGAAAGTAAACTTAAAGGAACTCCTATTTATCTACCATCAGACTATGTTCGAATCACCTTGCAAGCTAGAAGAAATCCATTTCCATACTATGTCATTCGTATGACTTCCAAAGGTTTTCGATATTTTACCGTAACCTCGAACCATTCGTACAAATCCATTCGCCTCGGCAAGGTAACATTGACTCCATAAATCTATGGCATACTTAATACTAAAATTTCTTTAATTTTTTAGACTGAACTGACCCTACAGTAAATGATCTCAGAGTTCTTAAATATTCTCCAGAAATAATAATTTATTTTAAATCGAATTTTGATGAGGAATTTAAAACTTTGCCTCAAAGGCGAAAAATTGTAGGATCTATTATACGGCCGCCCATGTTCACAAAAGTGAGACCCATAACTCCCCAAAAATAGACACACTTGCAGCAGCTAAAAGCCGTAATTCCTGAGGAGTGCCACCCATTTTATGATAAGGTCAGTGTGGTTAACTGGGCCACAGAGGCATCTGGGCACCCTCCCACTTCATTTATTTTGTATTAGCAACAGTGACTTCAGAATTTTATGTTGATAACTCTGTTGCCTTAAGTGTGTAAAAGCGCTTGAGCTTCAAAAAATTGATTTTTCTATTTTGTGCTGCCTCCAGCGAAAACAACGGTAAGCACCCTCTCGCAAATAATTGTTTAGTGTTTAAGTTTTTCACTGAATATTTGTCTTAATTGCCACTGTGGTTCTTTCATACCGCCAACAATGTTAGAAAGTTTACAAATTAAGAATAAATGGGGATACGGATTTTCAAGAGAGAAAATCTTAGATGTAGTGGAATCTTATATAAAATTGAATGATATAACAACCAATTTCAAAAATGGACGACCTGGGGAGCGTGGTTTTTAAATTTTTGTAAACGAAATAAGATGTCTATTAAAAACCCCAAGGCATTTAGTACATTCGAAAGAAACAAGAAAATTCTTGGGTGATATACAATTTCTTTGATCCCATAGAAAATACCATCAAGGAACTGAAGTTGGAGGGTCGCCCAGACCTAATTTTTAACTCCGACGAGACATCCTTCTGTCACGATCCTAGCAAAACAAAAGTTGTGACTCCTGTAGGGGTGAAATGCACAAGAACCATAAGCTCTCCTGGTAGAGAAAATACTACCGCTTTAATTTGCTGCTCAGCTTCAGACCAAAAACTACCCATTTTAGTAATCTTCAAAGGAAAGAACATGATGGAATCTTGGATGTCCAGTAAAAATGACCCTTCCGATAGAGTTGCAATTGCAGCATCTAAAAAAGGATGGATGAACACCATTATCTTTCATGACTGGTTTGAAAAATGCTTCCTGCTCTCTATTCCTAAAGGCAGACCAGTGTTTTTGGTTTACGACGGACACTCCTCACATGTGACATACGAGACTATAAAATTGGCATTAGAAAATGAAGTAACGATTTTGAAGTTGCCGCCACATACAATCCACCATCTTCAACCGCTTGATGTAGGGGTATTCAGATCGGCAAGAAATGAATGAGAAAAAGAATTGACAAAATGGCAGAGATAGCATCCCCGTCTGAAAATTCCTAAAAACCTATTTGTTGACCTGTAGAATAAAGTTTCATCAAAAATGCCTGTAGGAAATATTATTAATGCATTCAGGGCCACTGCGATTTACGATCAAGAATTACATGGGGCTAATCGATTTGCTATTTTCACCTCATTATTCACGCCTGATGACTTGAAAAAGTACGAAAAAGAAAAGACAGCTCTGGCTTTACAATCAGGTGAGTACTTATCCTACCTGCTTACCTCTTAATTAGAAGTCTGCAATCTGTTCCAACACAAAACAACCCTTTTTATCAGAATCAGACCCGTCCACTGCTGAAGAATTAGAACCATTGCCGGCACCAGAAGGCGAAAATGAACCTATGGACGAATCACTATCAGAACCTGTACAATCTGGTCAGATTACAATAGTTCCAATGGAACCACAACCAGGGTATTCGAATCACTCCAAAATTGTTCCGATTTAACCACAGCCAGGGCCCTCGAATTACTCCAACATTGCTCCAGTGGAACCACAACCGGGGCCTTGAATATGAAGATTCAGGCAATTCTGATGATGTGGATGAGCAACCCGTGAGCGTTGTTGAAAAAGATTATGTGATAGTACATTATGAAGGGGAATTGTACCCAGAGCAAGTGATTGAAGTTCAAGAGGACACTGTGAAAGTCACACATATGCAAAACAGTGGGTTGTTCGGATTGCGCTGGCCTAACAAAGCAGACATTTTGGATTATAATGAATTTAATATTATTGGGATCATTCGCCAGACTCAGGTGGTCAACAAAAGGGGTGTTTGTACCTTGCCAGAAATAAAAAATACATGCAATACTTACACAGAAAAATAGAAACATGATAGTTTTATTTTTGCTGAAGAATTTTGTTGATTTCTTTTTAATTTTGATAACCAATTAAACTATTATAAGTACACTTAAGTGTAAAAATAATTTTTGGGATGTTCGTTAAGTGCCAGAGATGTTATTCTGGGCTATTTTTATCATACATATGAATAAGGTCTTATTCTGTTTAATTTTAATTGTTTTCTGTATTAAAGCAATCTGCATTTTTCTGCACTTTCTGGAGTCTTTTATTGCATCTTCCGTAACTTCCTCAGTTTTCAGAATTAGAGATTCAAAATTTAGATCCCAGTTGCCTCAACTTGCTATTAATGTACCACTATAGAGAAATACATATGGGTGGTCCAGATGCCCCGAATTACCGGGTAACTGGGCCACCATGCAGGACATTTTTTTTGTAATCAACTCTATGATCTAGGTGACCTGCCGCCTAACTGGTTACAAAGTTTAATTTGTAAAGAAGGTAAAATTTACAGGAATTCATTTATTGTTACTTACTACAAGACATGTATAGCTTTTACTGCAAGATGATGATGATGATTGATTTGTCTTTTGTGTTTATTAACTGAAAAGCTATTAAATTCATGATTCTAATAATTATCTATTTTTTTTAATTTCGCAGATTCCGTAGCCCACAATTTTTGTATCCAAATCTGAAATCTTGTAGCTAATACCTTGGAAACTAAAAGTCTAAAACTAAGAGTAGCCCACAGTTTTATCACAGTGAGTCGACAAATATCTCGTTAGCCACAATAATGCTGTTAATGATAACATTTTAGTTTAAAAAGCGAAGAAAAACATTCTAATATCACTGTTTATCCACAAAACATAATTTAATTCAAAATATTATACTACATAAAAATACAGTTTTATGGTCCTCCTGTAAAATTTGGGTTTCGGGCTTACAAGTTATAAGAATAACATGAACGATTACTTATCAGACCTTTTATTTGAAAGCCTACAGAATAAATTAATTACAGTTATTTATAATATAGTGCAATAGAATGTACCTATTCTGATAATAATAAACGTCACTTCTGTATTTTCCCATCGCTCTATGACATAATGCAGCGCTTTATTACGGCCGCTATATGACCGCACCGCTTTTCTAGGAAACCGAAGCTTAAGTGAACTTGTGGCGATACCTAGGGAATGGTTACCAAAACGCGCACATATCACGGTAGACACTTCCGCAGTTTTGCGTTAGTGCTTCATGTTTTTCTATACTTGTATGACTCATATTTAAGTACTTCAGTTCTTCCGGTTGGCGAAAATACCCGTTTGTATGTCGCCACTCTTACTTGTTAATTATTATTAGTTTTAGTTAGTTCTTAGTTGTGTCGCCGAATAATGTTCTCATGTTATAAATAAAAATCATAAGAAGCACGCCGTACTCGTTTAAAATTTTAGTAACAGTTTGAGGTTAGGTTTGGCACGTGGTCCGAATCATACCACGCCTAACAATCAACCTAACAAACTGAACATGTCTATTGTCTACTTTATTATTAGAACTTGAATGAATCCGCTTTCAGCTGCAGTGACTTGAGTTTGGTAATGTAATAGCGTGGTCAGCAGCCATGCTGAATGGTATTGGCCCTGAAATCTCCCTTCTTTTAAAGATCCAGACGTTTGGGGTAATAACTTACGTAGTTGGTACTTGTTCACTAACTTACACAATTTCCATAAAAACTTCTTGTTTTGATGATGGATTGGTGTCTTCCATTCGATTGTCTGGCTCTGTTGCTATCGTTGACAGTGGGCTACTGGGATCAGAAGTAATTAATTTTCTGTTAATTGGTGGTTGGTGTGCAAGAGTTGAAAGACAGAGCTTCAAGAACCTTGAGTTTCTTCGGTAATGGGCTTCCTCTAGAGTTTGGATTCTTGTGTACAGGTTAAGTTGGCGACATTGTCAGGAGGGGGTCTGTCAAGTGTCAAGCGTGAGTTAGTTACTTTTCATGTATGATCATGAGAGGATGTAATGTTTGGCTATTAATAATAAATGCTTATTGTTCTCACATTAGTTATGTTTATTCTTATGCATAGCCGTATGCAACATGGTGTCAGGTGTAAACCACAATAAACAACGTATATGTGAGTAGATACTTTGTGTATAAACCGAAAACTGATACATAAATATATGTGTATGTGCTTGGTGGTGCGCGGGAAAGAAAAAAATGCAAAGCAAATTAAGACCGCCAAAAAAGGATCTTCATAGGAGAGACTGCAAACTGGAAAAGGTTGAAGCAACAATTAGACATCTATCTGAAGGGAACAGGTTTAGAGAAAAAAGATGATGAAACACTAAAATAGCGATTTTTATGAATATCGCAGGAGAGGAAGCAATAGATATCTTCAACACTTTTAAACTAACAGATGGTGAGAAAAAAGTATATGAAAAAGTTATAAAAGCATTTGAAGCATACTGCGAGCCAAGGAAAAACGTAATAAGTGAGAGTTTTAAGTTTTTCAGTCAGGAAAAGAAACAGGAGGAAAGTTTTGATCACTTCCTTACTGATCTTCGAATCCAAGCTAAATTGTGTGACTTTGGTGATCAAGAGGAGGAGACAGGATAGTAATAGGTATAAATGACCCTATGCTGCAAGAGCATTTACCTTTCTTTTAAACTAGACACAGGGGCTGAGTGCAGCACCTTACCATATAAAATTTATCAGCAATTAAATAAAAATAAAAACTTGCACTTTGAAAAAAGCACAACTATATTAGTAGTTTACAATGGTGACAAACTTAAACCGCTTGGCACCATGAAATTAGATTGTAATATTGAAGGTAAAGTTGAGAAGGTTAAATTCATAGTAGTATTCAAATTCAGTTCCGATATTAGGGTTGGAAGATTGCTTGCGACTCAGTTTAATAAAACGCATAAATAGCGTAAGTGTTACAGACAGTAACAACCATTTAAAAGAAAAGAATGATTTTATAAGCAAAAATAGATAAATCTTTTCAGGTTTAGGGAAAATAGGCAAATATAAAATAAAGTTAAAATAGAAATGCTGAACCAGTTATAAAGCCAATTAAGGATAGGCTAAATAACACACTCTTACAATTAGAACAAAGAGACGTGATAGCCAAAGTAAGTAAACCCACCTTGTGGTGCCACCCTTTAGTTATAGTAGAAAAGCCTGATAAATCACTAAGGTTATGTTTAGATCCCAAAGATTTGAACAAAGGTAACTCTTATCTCATACCGTCTCCAGATGAGATATGTAATAAACTAGCGGGAAAAAGAATATTTAGTATTTTAGATTTAAAGGATGGGTTTTTCCAGGTCGAGCTTGATGAAGCTAGTAGCTATATGTGCACATTCGGAACTCCGTTCGGTAGATATAGGTTCCTGCGTATGCCCTTTGGTATCTCATCTGCACCAGAAGTACTGCAACGAGTTAATATGGAGATATTTGAGGACATAAAGGGAGTCGAGATATGTTTTGTTGATTTAATTGTAACAGGGGAAAACATTAAAGAACACGATGAAACTCTGCAAAAAGTAGTAGATCGAGCAATACAGTATGGTATAAAATTCAACCCCAATAAGTTACAATATAAAGTGGATCACGTAAAATATGTAGGTTTAATAATGTCAAAAACAGGCATTAAAGCAGATCCAGACCAGGTAGAAAGAACCTGAAAATGTAAAGTCACTTCAGAACTTTTTGGGTATGACAAATTATCTAAGCAAATTTATATCTCGCTATTCAGAAACTACTTACCCATTGCGTTTGTTGCTTAAAAAAGAAGTAGAATGGCACTGGGATGAAGCTCAGGCTGATGCTTTTAAAAATTATAAAAACAAAATTAAGTCTCACGCCTACCTTAGGTATATTAGATAGAAATCATATGATAACACTTCAAACAGATAGTTCGAAAACAGGCATCGGTGCTTGCCTGATGCAGGAAAGGCGGCCCATATAATTTTATTCGCGTAGTTACACGGACAGTCAGGTGAGATGGGCCCCTATTGAAAAAGAGTTATTTGCAATTTGTGCCGCACTTGAAAAGTATCATCAATTTGTATATGGTCGTAAAATAATCATAGAAACAGACCATAAGCCTCTTATTTCAATTGTCAAAAAATATATTAATAAAATTAGTTGTCGGCTGCAGCGATGATTTTAAAACTTTTAAAATATGAAATAGACGTAAAATATATTCCAGGTTGCAAAATGTTCGTTGCCGATTTTCTTTCAAGAAATCAATTGAAAAACAACTCAAAAAATGATCCAACTTTAAATGATGTGGTGCACTGTTTGGAATTAGAATTGCCAATCTCGGAAGCCAGATTAAAGCAATTAAAGCTGGCAACAATAAACGATAAAAACTTGAAACAGGTAGGTAATAAGTTGGTATAAAACGGAGTGGTCTAGTAATAATAAAAATTTAACTAACTTAGAATTGAAAAATCTTTTTAAACTCAAAGATAAGTTACACATAAAAAATAATATAGTTTACCTTGAAAGGAAAGTAGTTGTGCCGGAGAGTCTAAGAAAAGAGATGCTTGCGTTGATACATTCAGAACATTTTGGTATCGTTAAATGTAAAAAACGGGCTAGATGTTTACTTTACTAGTATGGAATGACACGGGATATAGAAAATATGGTTACATCTTGTAAAACGTGTGAGAAATTCAAACCAAGCAATAAAAAGGAACCTCTCATATCCCATGAAATTCCATCGTTACCATTTTTAAAAATAAGTATGGATATTATGTATTTTGACGGAAATGATCATTTAGTAATTATGGATTACCTATCTAAGTGGATTGAGGTTAAACGGTTACGAAACAAAACTGCTGAAGATGTGATTGCCAAATTAAAAAATGTATTTTCAACGCATGGCATACCGAAAGAAATTGTAAGTGATAACGTGCCATTTTCAAGCTTTGAATTTAAGAATTTTGCTTATAATTCGGGACCTAAGTGCCTCCGTCATACGTCAGATTTTCATTCCAAACAAAACAAAAGCACGTGCCATTTGACGTTTATCGATATTATTTACAACGTCTTAAACTAGTTTTTGCAATATAATTATAGACGTTTTGCAGTGAAAACAGTTTATTTTCAATTTGTGTGTTGGGCTTACGCGTAAAAACTTGAAAACAACTATATGTAATTATAATTATATTTCAGAGGTTAGGTTAAAACGTCAGAAAGCACGTGGCTTTGTTTTGTTTGGAATGAAAATCTGACGTTTGTGACGCGCCACTTATCTCCCGAATTATGGAATAGATTTAATCCCGGCTAGTCCAAGATACCCTAAATCCAATGGGGCAAGTGAAAAAGCAGTGGGTATTGTTAAAAATATGATGAAAAAGTGTAAGGACAGTGGGTCAGATATCCACTTAGCATTATTGAACTGTAGAAATACACCAGTCGCAGGTCTTAGTTACAGTCCCGCGCAAATTCTAATGAGTAGAGTCTTACGATCTAAGTTATCAACTACCACAGACATGTTAAAACCAAAAATTGTTACTAATGTTAGAAATGATCTGGCAGTACGCCAAACGAAAATTGAAAGTTACTATAACAAAACAGCCCATGGAAGGAAACCCTTTAATCCAGGGGATGACATATTAGTTCAAAATCTACCGAGTAAAACTTGGACCCCAGGTGTAATACTGGAGGAACGTGGTCCCAGGTCATTTTTAATACAGCGAGAGAATGGAGATATAAAGCGTAGAAATTCTTTTCATTTGAGACATTCAGTCAATAAATGTAATGTTCACCCAGATATCCCTCAGGTTGTCAATACAAAGGATGAACAACAGGGAGATGATCCTAAGGAGGATGAGCAAAATGATAGTAACTCAGAGAAGGTACAGTCTGAAGGGGAAAATGCTAATATACCAATTAGGACAACCAGATCTGGGCGAACAACAAAAATACCCTCATATTTAAGGGATTATTGTTCTTAAATGTTTAATTAAAATATTCTGTACTTTTGTTTATTTTTAATGTTTTATTTTAATGTTTATAAAAAGGGAGGATGTTGTGTATAGGTTAAGTTGGCGACATTGTCGGGAGGGGGTCTGTCAAGTGTCAAGCGTGAGTTAGTTACTTTTCATGTATGATCATGGGAGGATGTAATGTTTGGCTATTAATAATAAATGCTTATTGTTCTCACATTAGTTATGTTTATTGTTATGCATAGCCGTATGCAACATGGATGATAAGATGATAAATAATCTTGATTCTGAGGTCGGCTACAGTTAACTGTTTTGGACTTGCTGACAAATAATGGCTAACTCTAATTATTAAGATATTTTCTCCATAAGTTCTTCCATATTTTTTGTTTTTATACTTTCCTGGCGACGAAATAATGATAAGTATTCTCTCAGAATAAATTCTATGTATCTATAGATACGGCTGTTTATGTCTAACTGCATAGAGCATGGAAATAGTGAAAATAGAGTGGCATAGAGTAGATATGACAGTTGGCCTTTTAAAGTCAGCATTTGCAGTGTTTGTTCGTTCCTAAATTTGTTCAATCTTTTGATTCAAAATGGAAAAACCTAATATTAAATACTCCAAATATTGCCTAGTGCCGAAATGTGAATCAACGCCTATTCGAACACCAGGAAAAGTATTTATTTCATTGCCAGTGGCATCGACGTTTAGCAGATTGTCACTTAATTACTGAATTTATAAACAATTTATATTTTGATGTAGTTGGACATTTTCGAACATAAACCATCTGATAAACTAAAAATGAACTACTGATATAGTTTTATCTTTTATTTTATCTATAAGATCTAATGAATTTTTTAGACCAAATTTGGGAGTAAGATTTGTAATATTTTTCAATATGTTATTAGTATTTTTAGCTAAATTTATAGTAGGGGCATTAATGTATGATACACTAATTACAAATCTGCATCAGATAAATAGCAGCAATACATGTTACCGTTTGCTTTGGTAGTTTATTGGTAGCAAGTAACTGGAATCGGCAGAGTACATAAACGTTACCTCCCCTTTTCGGAAAGTACTACCTGCCCATTGGCCCTTTTGCAAAAATTAATCCCTTACGACTACCTTTGCCCATATACCAACATTCCACCTTTAAGGGTTGGGGGAGTTTATATAAGATAAATTTTAATTTTCCCTTTTAGTTCACTTTGCATTAGCAAGCTGACAAGTTGTGTTTACTAAATTTGAGCTTATACAAGTGATTCGACTATTTGAAGATGACGATTTGTGCAGTTTTAAATTGTGCCAGTGGGTCCAAGGGCGCCACATCGAGTATTGAAGTTATTTTCCATAAACTTCCATCCAATCCAGTATTAGCAGATGCATGGATGAAGGCCTGCGGTAACGATACCAAAGGGGCATCTCGTTCAAGTGTAAAAGTGTGCAGTAACCATTTTTCAAGCGACTGTTATCACAGCAATATTCGGCTAAACCTGCGGAAACAGAGTTTAAAGAAAATATTGAAACCCGGTGCTGTGCCGAACGTTGAATTGCCCAACCAAGTGCTTGAAAAACAGGAAGAAAAACCGAAAATAGAATTATTGAACCCAGTGTGTGTAAATCAGAAGAATACGAACGAAGGACCAGTATCGAAATTGCTGAACCAAGTGCCAAAATTAGAAGAAAAACTGAAGTTGGTGATGCTCGAAAATAAAGAGAATCAGGAGGAAACGGTGAAAGCCAGGAAGAAGAGGGTTGCGAAGGCAAAGAGAAGCATGGTTCCTGTTAGAATCAACATGCGCAATGCCGTAAAGAAGAGTGGCGAAGAAATAAAATGTGATTTGATTAATAAGATGCAGCACGACGTGGACAATAGAAGAGATCAGGCTGCATTTATGATGCAACTTCAAGTATCGTTTAAACAGAATGATGGGAACACGAAGCCCAATGGACCTCATCCATCAAGTGCAAAGAGTTCGGGAATTAAACAAAACGTGGTTCTCTCCGAAAGTTCTTCTAATATAATTGTTTAACTTTCTGAGTAGGTACTCTCTTGAACTGTGTAAAATTAAACAGTGTGATATTCCAGTTTATTAATTAATTGAGTATTGATTTCAATAACTTTTGTTTGTGCTACGTTATTGTACCTACATACTGGTGATTTTGTACCCCACTCATTATTTTTATAAATGTTTTGAGTTTAATGGAGTTGTTCATTTTCCAATATTTTTGTTACTGTTTATTGCAAGATTTGTTTGAGTATTATGTAATAAATACTTTAAATGTTTGAAGTTACTTATGTAAAATTTTTATTCTTTGTATTCCATATAAATGTTGAAAATAAAAATTGAAAAGTTCAAAATGTCTTATTTAAATTTTTTTTTACCTTATAGGTTATAGTGCACCTAGCTTATAAGTGAAATTTCAACTTAGTGCTTATAATAATGCGCGATTTTGTGTTTCAGTCAGTCAGGATTAAAATTAACACCCAGTATAGTAAAAAGAACATAATTATTATGTTACAATATTACTTATGTATATTAACACATTTAACTATTCAGATTATAATCATTTTTACTTTAGTGTGCTATGTGACAGTACTGTAATCTGCAGTGAAAATTGTAATATGGTAAGTATCGTATTGGAATACAATAAAATATCATAATAGTAAGTATAATATTCTTGTTCAAGATCTAAAAAGACAGCAAAGATCTGCGACTCAATTAACGCTGAATATTCTAACAAATATAAAAAAATACAATTAGGTAGATCCCGACTTTACCGTAAACCAATAATAAACAAATTCCAAGTAACAATAAATTATACTTCCTTTATACTCAATTAGAAATCAAATTTTTCAAAATATCAAAAAACAATAATTCATCTACCTACAAAAATAAATAAAAATTAAAGAGAAATTTTAAATAACGTTAAAATAACAAAAAACTTCTTAAATATAACCCACAGATAATTATTTTAAAACCTAATAAAAATAATAAAACATAGATTACGAAAATAAAATAGGTATATAAACTATTAAATGACCAATCAACATATACCTACAATTCTTTTAATAACTACCATCCTAAATTACAGTTTAATATTGAAATGTCAAAAAACAATCAAATAATATACAGGGTGTCCCACGCTAGCGTATTTCCTCCATAACTCGACCGGTAGATATAGAAAAATGATTCAAATGCAAGATGCATCCAATCAAATTCATCACATCATAAAATTATTTTCTACTATGCAGGGTGTCCCATTTCTTCTGCACAGCACCTTACTTTGTTTTTTTTTTTAATGGAACGCCCTGTATCTGATTGCATTTTGGAATTATTTGTTGAATTTAAGGTCCACTTCGTTAACCATACATTGGGTCTGTCTTACGGTTCCGGTGTTATTTAACATTAAGTATCGTAATTTTTCAAATTTCATCAATTCATAATTTGGAGACGGTACGAGATAAAGAAAAATGACTTGCATGTCCCTATATCCTAGTTTTTAATTCTCTATCTAATGGGTCTGGAAAATACTGCTTCCTGATTCAAACTTTTTGCCATTTTTTGACCAATCAGCAATATTTTCCATACCCATTAGATTCGATATCTACAACTCCTGTTGAGTTATGGAAGAAATACGATAGCGTGGGAAACAAACCCTGTATACAAATTATATTTCCATACCATATACAGGGTGTCCCCGGTGAAGGTGGGAAATCTCTCGGGTGCGTATAGATTACACGAAAATAACACCCCAAGTTCATATAAAGTTTTCTCCTACGGCCTTCCCCTGCCGAGATATTCTCCCTTAAATTGGAGAAATAAAAATCATTTTTTTGCCATAAAATTTGTATTTTTAATTTAATTTCGATAATTTTCTTGGTGACGTACGTAGTGATTGAATGTCGATAAATTAATGCGGCCCGTTTTTTGATAGTGCATCAGGCGAGCAAGGGGTGAACTACCCCTTACCTTCTTAACTTCATATTTTTTAAGTGGCTGAATATTTTTGATGTTTAACCGCATTTTTTGTTTCCCCGGACATTTTGCTAATAAAAAGTTACTCTTATTAGGTTTCAATAAAATGAAGCGCTTTCGAGAAAATAAAACTCAACGAGCAAGGGGTACAGTGTTTCTACGATTTTCGTTTTTATTTTTTCTGGCATTATTTTCAAAAATATCAAAAAATCGAAAGCTCTTTCGATAAATTATTTCTTATGAATTTTTTAAGTATGATTTGACTCTACATTAGCTATTTCTTTAGAAATTCATAAAAAATTGTCCAGGTCCGTATTAAGAAAAGATAAAAATTGACGATGTATAGCCAACAGACGAAACGTCGTACAAAAATAACCTTAACAGTTTGCGAAAGGTAGTGAAAAAATTGCTTTCGGTTTTTCGAATGCAAAAAAAAATTAAAACGAAAATCGTAGAAACACGGTACCTACCTCTTGCTCGTTGAGTTTTATTTTCTCGAAAACGCTTAATTTTATCGAAACCTAACAAGAGTAGGTAACTTTTAAAATTTAAATGTCGCAAATTATATGTAGCAAATGTGACAAAACATATAAGTATGTAATGGGCAAACAGAAAACCATTATTTAATTCAGCCATAAGTAAACACAAATCACTATTTCGCTTTTAACAAGAAAAAAATTAAAATCTCGACTATTAGAAATGTTACATTTAAAAAAAGGCAAAAATTCTGTGAATGATAGAACCAGATATTCAAAATTTATGTCAAATTTATAGGTACATAGTAATATAATAACACAAATCCTGCTCTCTGCTACTTACTTATAATTATTATTGTTAAATTAATGTAGAAATGTACATTTTTTCTGTGTAACAAAATCAAAGATGAAAATGCTATCACATAACTTTTTTCTTTAAATTAAACTTTTAATGGAGGCGGTAGGTACCGAAGAAATTAACATGCACGTTAATGGGACAGCCTGTATGTCATCACCGTGAAAGTACAGATTGAGTTGATGAGGTTTCACTTATTTATTTGATCCTGGACAAAACATCTTTGGTTTTACCTGACCCAAAATAGTTATTTATCAAGTTGAAGATCGGTAAATCCCTGCAATAAAAGGTACCTATTAGTATTGTAAAGGAATGCTAGAAAGTTTGTATATTTACATATCTACCTTTCAAACCCTTTCACGTAATCCTCATCTTTCCCAAAAGCTGTCACTTTTAGCGAAATTTATTGTTCGAACTTTGAACGTAGACTGGCAATCAGGCAAACCTGTTGATCTACAGTAATATGGATTGTTCAGTTTGAGAAAATGCATAAATTTTCTCTCTTTGCAATACAAAGTTTAACGTGGTCATAAATTCCTCTCCTTTTTGAAAATACTACCTGCCTCTGAAACATTGCGGAATGTAGTTAGGCATATACCCATAAAGCATGGAATTTGCGGAGCTGTTTCAAACTACTCAAAGAACGCTTTAAAATGTACCTACAAAATCCACAACTAAGATGTATCTAGACTTTTGACGAAATGGCACTGTCGCCTAATTTAAACTTTACAAAGTACGAAGATGTAGTAGAAGTTTTGCAGATAATGGAATATGTAGGGAAAAAAAGATAGCAGATCACGTATGCGTCTGGATGCTCACGAGTGTTTCAGTTGAACATTCGTGGAAACAGCCTGGAGAGTCTTGGCATCATATAAAGCAAATGTTTAAGAACATAGTTCAGATGTGTCATTCGATAGGTCTAAAAGTTGTAGCTTCTGTATGTGACCAGGAAGCTGCAAATAGTAAAGCTATAAAAGAATTAGTTAATAAGAGAAGTGTCTCCACTTGATAGCTGTTGCAGCAGAAGAGCGGGCTACGCAACTGTAATACTGGCATTGGTGCCGTGTGCAGCAAACTGGGCCATTCGTTCGGGCGTACCGCTTGGCCATATATGCAATAATACATTGTTTTAGCGTTCAGGAAGTACTCTGGTTAAAGTGAATAAAGGGGCGTAAATGCTGTATCCCAAAATATAATTTCGTACGGAAAAACAGCATTTTTCTCCATTTCAAAACAAGCAAAATTAGCAGCTAAATGGCCTCTGGCAATTGCTCGATAGGGCTCCGTTTTTGAAAAACATTTTGATTCGAAGGAAATAAATAGAAACAAAATTTAATTAAAGCGGGTACTGCAAAACAAAATTGGTGCTATAATTACTCAAGAGGAAGTAATAATTGATTATGTTACTTTATTTTACCTGGCTGGATTATTTGTAAAATCTGTCATCCATTACCAATTGTATTACATGCTTATCTTAGCTTGAAAACAACCAGTTGGACCCCGAAAATATTTCAGACGAAGTCACTCTAACAAGGGGAACACTAACTTGTGCATCCCAGTTCTTACATATTGTTTATTAAGAAAACTATAACGTTTTTTTCCAAGCATATTGATACCAGAGATGCTTACGACCTAACTATATGATTTCTTAAGTAACTGTAGTAGGTACTTTAAAATATGAATGTAAATCTCACGAATCAGTACGTGTTGGCGTCATTGCGTCATAATTACATATTGTTAAGAATGCAATTTTATTCTAAGCAGCAAAATGCAGGCCTCAAAAAACAGAACCGAGAAAATAAGAAATTGTCAAGATTATATTCAAAATAAATATGACTTTAAATAATTGAAATACAGTGAATCCTATGTGAATATTGACGTATAATTTGACCGCTTTTTGTTGAAACCGAGGAATTCCTATAATTTTACATAAGTGGTTAACCTGTCTAAGTTGACCACCGTCAAACGGGTATCTTTTTCACTTTAAATCAATTTTTTGGTAATGTAATGAAATCAATGCATCATACACAATACATTCGACATCGGTATAATCGCGCGGACGCTCGTCCCAGTTCCCCACTCCAGTCGCCTAGAAACATTACAATTGCGTAGCTCAGTATCCACACGGAGTAGAGGCACTTCTCTTATTCACTTTGGTTAGAAGCATTAAAATTCTATTTATTCTTTCATTATTATTATTTTGATACCGACAATGTTTATTATCGATTTTTTTGTGTATTTGAAGTGTGATTGGTAGTCTATAAATTAATGAGTATATTCCAGTGTTAGGAAAATGAGAATAAACGTTTAAAATAGTGTTAGTGTATTTTGTTCTTGTATATTATGTTGCCTACACTCCAATCATCTGTTTACCCTAGAAATTTTTCATTCCTCTAATAACGTTGAAGTTTCACTTCTATCGCGTGTGGCGACCACGCACCCCGTTTTTTACAACCAACATCGCAGAACCTAATATTAGTCCAGATTCAGTTTTGGCGACAGAAGTTCGCCGTCAAGCCCAGCCGAGCCCTACAGCAAAATACTTTTACCGTCAGCTTGTAAATTGCAAGAAAGCAGCTGCTCAGTGTCAAAGAAGACATAATTCGCTAAAAATACGTTTACAGGTTGCTTCGAAGGTAACTGGGATGCTTTTAAAAAATGGATTCTGCTGCAGCAAATTTCATTAAATCCCAGTTACGTAATATAAGCGCGAAAAAACACAAACGATTATATTTGTCAGAAGACAAAATTTTTGCTTCGACTTTGTTTAAACAAAGTGCAAAAACTTATAGGTACATATTAAAATTATTTAGTCTTCCAAGCTCAAAATACAAGTAGGAAAAGATAAGTTCCTGTGAACAAGTGCCAAAAAGTGACTACTAACACAGGGTGGTAAATTTCCATTAAAAATTTGCTTGGGTTTCAGTATTTCGAAAACTATGAAAGCTACTGAATTGAAATTTTCGGGACGATTTTCATTAGCGGACGTCTACTATTCTAAAAAGTTTTACTTTTGTACTGCTTTCAGTGGGGTTGCCACGGTATGGACCGCCTAGTTAATTTCCCGGGACTATGTTACGCCACTGATCTGTGTAGGTAGGTAACTGTCAAATATACTTAATGCATATGTTCAATTTGCAACAAAATCGGCATCTTTGAATTTTTTCTCCTACAGTTTATTGTAACTTACAGAATTTTGCATTCGATGTGTTGTGTCCGGTGTCCCGTCATGAAAGGTATTTTTTTAAAGAAAATCTGCGATTACTAATGAAAACAAGGGAATAATAAAACGTTGGATATCTCTGAATTGGGATATAGATAAACGCCCGTGCTCCTAGCGTCCTTTGTTTCAAAATATGCTTACCGACATGGGTACATATATACAGGGTAATTCAACTTTCTGGAAAAGTCAACTGGTGCCTTTATTTTTGGAATGAGGTATAAAAAATTTACACAAAAGTTGTTGCCTCATATTTCTTGTACGGAAATCAACTTCTTTATTTCAAATTGGGCTTTATTTTATGATTGCTTGATCAATTTTAGTGCGAGGTTATACTAAGTGATTTTGTCTAAACTTCGTATTCTTTGAGTTATTGGCATTTTTCTTCAAATTTTGACAGATGCAGAGCAATTTCAAATAATCAATATCTCGGGATTAAATAAAGCTGTAGCAATGATATTTTGGAGAAGTGAAAGCAAGATGTATGTAGGAGTGACTGACTTCATCGCTAAAACCAAAAAATAGTATACATGGTTTGAGCAATTATATGACCAAATCAGAAAATTTCAAAACCCTGTTACTTGCTAATTTCAAATAGAAGTGTACATTTTTTAAACCATTATTGAACTCCCCATAAAATTTACTTTCAAGTTATTATACACTTCCCTATACCTAAAGTTAACAGTTTTTGAAATATTTGCAGTTCGTTGTAAAAAGTGTCAAATCAGACCACTCAATTAAAACAATATTATGCATTTTTAATTAAAAAGTAACAATTGCATACTAGATCAATTAATTAATAGGCAATTCAAATTATAAGCAAAACAAAGGACAAACCGATTTAAACTTCACCAAATGGGAAAAAGGAAAGGCTGAGTACTGATTTTATTATTTTTATAAGATGTGCATAATTAGTGGTAAGAAATATGGGACATGCTGTATGGCAAAAAATAATTTTAATAAAGAGAAATCTTTCAGTGCAACAACTTTTGTGTAAAACTTTTTTATCTCATTTCAAAAATAAAGGCACCAGTTGACTTTTCCAGAACGTTGAATTACCCTGTAAGGGTTTAACCAGGGGTTTAACTTCATCCATATTTAATCTTTTACTGAGAACTGACCGCAATAGACTTGGTTATACCTTTCTCAGAATAGATTTATGGCCCCGAATTTTTAAGTTTATGCTTGACAAATATACCTGCAATAAAAGACTAATTACCCTAACAGTATTGAAAGTAAATGCCAGATAATTTACGTTTATGATTTATCTCCATACCCTTTCAGATAATACTTATTGAAAGCTCCTACTTTTAACAAGATCGATGTCTTCGAACTTTGAAACTTGTAAACTTGTAAACCTGTTGAACGTCAAGGAAGAATTGTTCAACTTGGAAAATGTCCATGAAGAGAAATCGTTCATTTGTTTTCGCTGACTACCTTCCCTAAAAAGTTCAATGGCTCGGAAATTTTTCATTAAAATCGGGCATTTTCATATTCAAATGAAATTTTTAGGAAAGTTGTAGTTTTTTCAATTCCTCTATTGTCGTAATATTCTCAGACAAATTAGGAACTGAAAAGCCTTGGTTTTTAACAACTTTCCGTCGACGGAATTGCGTGGGAAAAAAAGAGAAAAGCGAGAACATATCTCAGCATTAATTAATGTAAAATTTCCTTCATTTTACATTTAAGTCACATTTTTGTTTCTATACAACGCTGTATTTTATTATAATGACATTTTGTGTATTCGTCCATTTGGTTGTTTGCTCAAAAACATGACACGGAACTGTTTTTTTTCAAAATTTCAATTTTTCAACATCTGGCATTGTTAATAAAAAATTCAAATTGCTCGATTGAAGGCGAATATTTCTCTACCGAAACCAGCATATCTGTAACTGAGACATTGAGAATGGAATGTGATCGATGCAGATCTTTTGCTGATTAGGAATAAATAATTTTAATTTGACATCATTATTGAGACATTTTAGGAAACCTAAGAAATCAAAATTACCTGCCTAAATAATTTAAATTAACAATAATTTAAAAAGATTAGATTGCATTAAATCAATTTGTTCGTTAAGTAAGTTATATTTTTCATCATATTTATGCTTATAAATTTCTATAGATTCCAAAATATCTAATTGATATTTGATAACTTTTTTCAATTTGTATAATAATTTAGTTTCTTCAAGAATATGAAATTTTTGATTGTTTTCGAAAAAATTGTTTGCAAAATTTGAATCGTTAGTCCTCAACCGAAATGACGTTCATTATATCTTATGTGAGTAGGCCTACCAGTTTGACCAATATAAATAGGTACTGAAATTTTATGAGTAGTAAAATCAAGCGTTACATTTCGCGTTATCTAAAAGTAAGGCGTTACGTACATTGAAATTATGTACATATTGTGAAAGACAAGAATAAATATGAAGAAATGAATTTCTTGTATCTTTGACGATTATCTAATTATTAAGATATTTTCTCCATATGTGTCTGTAATAAAGGCTAACCAGCTTTTAATAAGTTCTTCCATATTTTTTGTTTTTATACTTTCCTGGCGACGAAATAATGATAAGTATTCTCTCAGTATAAATTCTATGTATCTATAGATACGGCTGTTTATGTCTAACTGCATAGAGCATGCCCAGTAGGCACACGTACGTTTTATTGACGTTAAAAGGACGTAAGGGTCGTTCAAAAGACGTTGCTCATTGAAAATTGAACGTTTTATTTTGGTTGAAAATATAACGTCAGTTTTATACCCCTAAAATAAACGTTAATTCTTAGTATTTTTATAATTATTGACCAAAATCTAATGTTGATCAAACGTTGTGCATCTAACGTTAAAAAATGTCTTTGTATAACGCAGATATTACGTTGGTTTAAAGTGTATTTTTAACCTTTACTTGAAAGTATTCGTCAGTGTTGAGGTACCACGAACTACGTTTTCTTTGTCACATTATAATGACGTTGAAAATATGTAACACATTGACTGCACGGTCAGGATTAAACGTTAAATCGACGTGCTAGGAAAAACGTTAATATTATGTCCTTGGTTGGTCGCGAGGTTGGTCGTTAAAACGACGTTGAAAATATGTAACACATTGACTGCACGGTCAGGATTAAACGTTAAATCGACGTGCCAGGAAAAACGTTCATATTATGTCCTTGGCTGGTCGTTAGAACGACGTTGAAAATGACACATTGACTGCACGGTCAGGATTAAACGTTAAATCGACGTGCTAGGAAAACGTTAATATTATGTCCTTGGCTGGTCGTTAGAACGACGTTGAAAATATGTAACACATTGACTGCACGGTCAGGATTAAACGTTAAATCGACGTGCTAGGAAAGACGTTAATATTATGTCCTTGACTGGTCGTTAGAATGACGTTATCCGAAAAGCAGTCAATTAAAGTCAAATAATCTACGCTGATTTGGCGTGTGCATTTAAACGTGTATGCTACATAATATTTTTACGTATTTAACACGTTGAGTAATGTTGTAACATTACGCCGGGGATATTCGCAAATTTGGTTGGCTCATCTCTCTCAATTGGGTAAGAGAGCCAACTGCGGTAAAATGATTCGTCTGAAAATGTATTTTCTCAATCTACTAATGAATTTGATTATTTTCCAGAAAAGTCTGGGAACATAAATACGTTATCTCCTGGCATATTAAATTGTAATGAGTCAAGTAAAAATATTCAGCACAAACTTAAAGAATGGGCCGTTGATTGCAATATAGCCCCCACACATATTTCAAAGCTTCTACATATTTTAAATCCCGTTCTTGACTATTTGCCCCTTGATTATCGAACTCTTTTAAATACCCCGCGTTCTACTGAATCATCTAAATTAAGAAACGGAGAAATGATTTATTTTGGACCAACTACCAATATTTTAAATAATATTTCTCGCCTTAATAACTCTTCCATCAATGCAGTTTTCCTGAAAATCAACATTGACGGTATACCTCTGTTTAAAAAAAGCTCCACAGAGTTTTGGCCAATTCTTGGTTCATTTAGTGGGTTGAATCCATTTCCAATCGCAATTTTCTGCGGTGTAGGGAAACCTGATCCAATCGAGACTTATCTCGGAAACTTTATTAATGAAATTAATAATTTACTCAGTGATGGTCTGACTTATAACGGCCAGTTCATTAAAGTTAATTTAGAATTTTTTATTTGCGATGCGCCAGCTCGCGCTTATTTGAAGCAAAGCGTGGGCCACACAAGCAAGCATGCATGTGAGAAGTGCTCAGTTGTTGGTACCTATAAAAATAATAGAATTAATTTTGCTCAAAATAATTTACTTCTTTCTGAAAAACGGACGCACACTACTTTTACTTCTGGCAATGTTCAACATGTAAAACAAAAATCTCCTCTCCTAGATATTATAGGAATCGATATGGTGAATCATTTCCCATTGGATCCCATGCACTTATTATTTTTGGGTGTTACTAGACGTATATTGTTAAATTATTTTCTGGAAGGGGAAAGAATACATAAATTATGCCAAAAAAATTTAACAGCCATAAATTCAAGAATACTTTCCATATGTTCTTTTGTCACTAATGATTTTGTTCGTAAGCCTCGTTCATTCAAAGAAATTAAACATTGGAAAGCTACAGAATACAGACTTTTTCTGCTCTGCACTGGTCCTATTATTTTACATGACATGATTGACAATTCAAAATACCGTCATTTCATGTTTTTGCATTGTGCTTGCTTTATTTTGTCAAACTCCAAACTCCTGGAAAATTTTTTGGAAATTTCTAGGAAATGTTTACAGGACTTTGTCATAAAAGCATCGGATGTATATGGAGAAGATTTTGTAGTTTTTAATGTTCACAATCTGCTTCACATTTGTGACGATGCAGCAAGATATGGTACGATTAACGATTTCAGTTGTTTTCCTTTCGAGAACTATTTGGGCATTCTCAAAAATAAATTAAGTTCAAAAAGAAACTTGATACCTCACATACATAGGAGAATTGAAGAATATAATAATGTAATAAAAGATAAAGATGCTAAATGTTCAGGTGAATTATTTGAAAAATTTACTCCCAAGAAATTATCTCTCGAAACTTACGATTCTCTCGGAAACTTGATCTCTTTTGAATGTGAGTCACTAGATCTCCCACATTTTTCAGTTGCTACAAGAAAGCCAAATAATTGTGTTGTTCTAAAAAGCCAAAAAATTTGCATTATAAGTAAAATTTCTTTCATTGAAAACGAATATTTCTTGCATGGAACAACCTTTCAGTATCAAAATGATCTGTATACATATCCGATTAATTCTTCAAATTTAAATATTTACTATGTTAAAAATTTAATTCAGCGTAATACAGTCGGCTTTAGTGCAAAAGATGTGTTATTCAAATGCATGATTCTTCCACATAAAGAGGGATATGCGGCCTTTCCAGTTCTCCATACATTATAAATTTTGCTCGTTAAAGTTTTTTCTATCGAACTCCAGTGTTTTCTACAGTGAATTTGTTCATTTTCTTATCACGGTTGCTTTGGTCTAAGTCGATTGTCCAATAGCTATTTAAAACAGGATTTTTTTTAAATAGATAAAAAAAACGGTGATTTAAATCGGTGATTTAAATCTAATTTTAACTTTTTCGTAAAATACTAGATAAATGCAGTGCAAAGGCGTGCTCTTTTGAAAGTTCGTAGGAAATTTTTTAATAACCTTAGGTATTTAATGACCTAAAAATTGCTGTCTTTATTTAATACAAATAATCACTGTATTAGAATATTAGTATACTAAAAAATTCTAGAGCGTAGGTACTAAAGCAGGCGCAAGTATTTTTTACTATTTTTTAGTTTCCATTTTCAACACTTTCTTTGTTAGGAATGTTTGCATTTTTATTTTTTTATTACACGAGACCTAAAATTTTATCGACACACTACTGACTGCAATCACGGCTATTAGAGAGAAATGTTTATTAAATAGAAAAAAATATGTATATGTATGTATACTATCGGTACTTTTTAAATTCGGGAAATTCAGAAATAAAAAAAATTGACTAGGTACATTAGTTTGTTGCAGAGTAATTGTGATTGGATGGAAATCATTTGTTTAGTTAGGCATATTAAGAAAATTTAAAACAAATCCTTTCAAAATTAAGGCAATAAGAAAACAATTACAAATTCTCAGTTTTTCGGAATATTTCAAGATAAAGATGTAGAAAAATCATAATGATGAACACATAAAGATGACGTTTTTTCTACATTCAAAAGTCTTATCTTTTGCAATAATTGCGAGCTGGCAATGGTGGACTAATAGAATTTTATGTTGGGTGTATTAGTACCTTGGATTTTAAGTACATACCTCTATTTTATTTTATTGTTTGCAGTTATATTTTCACAAATATCTCTGTAATATGTACAACATAGTTAAATATTTTGTATATTGTCGAACTTTTACCCCAAAAAAATGTTTATGCAACAAATTTATGCCTATTACGTACATTTTATGCCACGTTTTATGTCATAAAACCGACGTATCTACACTTCAAGCTAAAGAATGTTCTCAATTGTCGAATTCGGCGGAGATGATGAAAATATCAATCGTGAAGTAGCAGTTGTACCTACCTTGTGGCTCCACAAAAATGACAAAAAGTGCTACTGGCCTGAGTCTACTGGCAGATCGAGTTTCAGTGAATTTGTTAAGCACAAAACACCTTTCAAGAAAAGCTGGCCTACTTATAAAATTTCTAAAGTGCACTCTAAACTTGGTAAGTTTGTGTTTTATTAAATTTTAAGTTTATTCACGTTGTAAATTTGACAGATGATTATGAAGAAGCGGAGACATCCCTTACAGATATCCTTAGAGATTATAGAATTGAGACTGAGAATAGCAGTGGAAATGATACCGTGAAAAGTATGTCCAGAAAAAGCTATAATCATATTATTGATGAAAATATCCCAGAGAGCCCTCGTGCTCACGACAGCAGCAGTATGTCATCCTTTGGCAGAGTTTCGGCAGGTATAAAAAATTCCAAGTTACTGGTAATTGTTTTTAATTACTTAAATTTGTTGTAAAACCCAAGGAATACCTACACTTAATCGCTTAATTTTTTCTTAATCGTCATCATCCCATCTTTTGTTGCTGTTTGTATAAAAAATCTAAATCTAACTTCAAATAAATTAATATCTTTAAAAAAGTTTGGGCACTAATGCCTTTAGATTTTAAAAATACTTAATTAAATATGTGTAAATTAATAATTTTACATGTTCTGTTTCTCTGATTGCAGATTTTGAAGCTTCATTTTTGGACGAGCTATCTAAATTACGCAGCGAAATGAAAGCTCAAACCGACCTTTTATGTGAAATTAAGCAAAAATTCATCAAAGATAATGAGGCCGCAGCAAGCCAATTATTAAGACCGGAAAATCTTCCAATGTTTCCATTCAAAGACTTACAAAGTTTTGAAGCATTTGATTCTGACCTAGGTCAAGACCCTACACTTAAGGAATATATGGTAGGCGCACTTTCCTGTCCTTTCTCTCGCTTTATTTAGTACCTAACTAAAGGTCCGTTTAGACACTCAAACAATATGCGCAAACTGGCATGTGTAAGTCAAGTTGTTCAAGTAAATCGTTGCATGTAAATGAAAGCTTGAAGCTTGCGCAAGCCAAAAATTTTGGCTTGAGTTAAATCAATTTTGTCAGGTAATTTGCAAGAAGTAAATCGTCATCAATATTTTCCATTTCAAATAAACAATACACTGCTTAATCAAAAGAATAAACTATAATTTATTTGACAAGGCAGAAAATTTAATAAAAATGTGCAATGCACAAGTCAATGTGCGCAATTTATTTGAACATGTAAACGAACCTTTAGGACGAATTCTTTTAAAATATGAAATATTTACCTAGGTACATTTAAGACACGTTATATATTATTTATTTGAAGGTATATAATTATTTCAGATAAATCGTCTCGCTTGTTTGGGCGGAGTTGGCGTTGAAGCTGTCACTAGGGCAACTTTGCGGTTTTTGTTGAGCAATGAAGTTGCTACTCTCTTTAATTGGGCAGGACATAATAAGGGTGAGCAGCAAAAGATGGCGTTTAAAAACAAAAACACCATGGCTCTAATTTTTGGTAAGTCAATAGATATTATTTTTTATCTCAATGTTTAATTTTATTGGCTCACCATTATTACCTGGGGTCTTATCGAAGATAGAGATAAGATTAAATGGAGGAGAATAAGCCATTTTTTTCAATTTTGTTCATACTGAATAGTTCCTGTTATATCCTGAAAACGCTGAAAATGCGTTTTTTCTCTTTTTTAAACAGCTGTGAATTAAATTTTCAGAGGAAACATGTAGGTATAACTACTCGAATAAAATGGTCACAGAATTGCAGTTTTGGGAGACAATGGATTTTTTAACTCTGTCATACCTATACCTACCCATTTTTTTATCCTGAATACAGAAACAAACAAAAATTACTGTTAATTAGGGAAATCATTTCTAATTTAAATTTTTTTAGCTAGTTGGTCGTGGAAAAGCAATTTGTAGATAAATTCAAAAATAACAGAATAAAAAGAAACATGCGAAAATTGAAAACTTCAATATGACATCCTTAAAAAATAAAAATAGTGTCTATCTATATTGTTTTATTAGGAGTTAAATCACTTTTATTCCGAATAAAACATGCTATCTTTCTCCGAACGTTGAAAACAGATTAAATGTAACAAATAATTCCCATTTTTAATTTTCTGAAGTACTTATCTAGTTTTAATTATTGATGTAGACTGATTCATTTAGCTTGCGTTACTATGGTTTATTTTTTGCTGCTCGCATTTCAGCTCTCTGCGCATGTGCAGCTGTACTAAAAGTACTTTTAATGCCTATTAGGAGTAGAAGTGGAACTTTATGTTCATTTATGCAGTAACGAAAAGTAGTGTTTTTCCGGCATTTGAAGAAAAACTTGATTATTGTCATAAATTAATTTCTTCCCACAGAGCAATTCTGATGAAGAATGTTAATTTATGTATACTGTCAAACTTTCATCTAGACTGTTAAAAAATAAAACAAAAAACGCATTTTGCAGTTTTTTTCAAGATACTCGTATTTCAGAAACTTCAGAGTGAACAAAATTTCAATTAATTATAGGAATAAGCATCAGCGAAGACATGGTTTAATCTATTTAACCTTCTGACTATATTTGACAATAGCCGAGATAGTAATGGTGATCCAATAAAATTTAACACCTTGTAAAACCAATATAGACCTTATTTTTAACGTGCAGCGCCTTATGGCAGATACCCACATATTACAGCGACATTGTGTGGGGCGTTGAGGTGGGTTCAGAAACAGCTTTCGTATGTTAGTGTTGTGTGAAATTAAGGTCAACATTGTTCACAAACTCGAAGCTTTACGATTAATATTATTTACCTATTGTGATGCGTCAAAAACTCGACCAAAAATTGTGAGGTTATGATAATCACTGAAACCGTTCGCAATCTTGTGACACTCCGGCAGCACACCGGTGATAAAATCACATCATTCAAAACGAAAACACTGCAACAACAGTTTTGTTTCTGAACGCACCAGCTATCAACAGCGGCGCCACACTGTCACACAAAAAGCCAGCTTTCTGACTGATTAGACGATTAGAGCACGCGCAGTTGGAAACAAAATATGGTCTATTTTTAATTAAAAAACATATGCCTTACATACTACTCAGTTCAGCACTTTCTGATTTTAATTTTATTTTCAAAAGTTAAAGAATCAATCAGAATATATTTTTTTGTTTTTTAACTGGATCAGAAGCAGCAAGACGCGGTTTTCCTGGGCCAGAACCAGCCACCGAAGCTGAAATTTTCAAAGCTACAAAGGAATGGCTCAAACACGCAAAAACTAGAATTAATTCAAAAAAACAGTAGACTATTTAAATGTAATACAAATGTTATTTGTTCCGTTGCAATATTTTCTTCATTCCATTAGAATTACTTACTTTTATTTTGTAGTTTTCGTAAAAATGTATTAGGTATGAAGAATTTTAATAAATTGCCTACTTTGTCTTTACTTCCAACAGTTTCGTCATTTTCCCCACACAAATAAAATAAGTAGTAAAAACTCACGTTGTTTCAACGTTGAAGACCTCTTGGTCAAACTGTAGACGTTAATGCAACGTTCATAAATAGAACATAAAATAATGTTAAACGTGAATTTAATGTTAACTATACATTATTTTTACGTTTAATTTGAATACCTACGTTGATATGACGTGAAAATTGAAACCTGTTTGTTGAAGAGCCACGTGTTTTGTAAAGGAATTAAACGTTTTAAAAATAACGTTATTATTTAGTAATAATATTAACGTCAAAAGGCCGTTATAAAATAACGTACAATGAACCAGATAACGTTGAAAAAGTGGTTGATTTTCGCGACACCTCGACGTTAATGCGACGTATCGTTATGGCCTATTTTTATTCGTTTATTCAACGTATGTGTGCCTGCTGGGTGGAAATAGTGAAAAAGAGTGGCATAGAGTAGATATGACAGTTGGCCTTGTAAAGTCAGCATTTGCAGTGTTTGTTCGTTCCTAAATTTGTTGAATCTTTTGATTCAAAATGGAAAAACCTAATATTAAATACTCCAAATATTGCCTAGTGCCGAAATGTGAATCAACGCCTATTCGAACACCAGGAAAAGTATTTATTTCATTGCCAGTGGCATCGACGTTTAGCAGATTGTCACTTAATTACTGAATTTATAAACAATTTATATTTTGATGTAGTTGGACATTTTCGAACATAAACCATCTGATAAACTAAAAATGAACTACTGATATAGTTTTATCTTTTATTTTATCTATAAGATCTAATGAATTTTTTAGACCAAATTTGGGAGTAAGATTTGTAATATTTTTCAATATGTTATTAGTATTTTTAGCTAAATTTATAGTAGGGGCATTAATGTATGATACACTAATTACAAATTTGCATCAGATAAATAGCAACAATACATGTTACCGTTTGCTTTGGTAGTTTATTGGTAGCAAGTAACTGGAATCGGCAGAGTGCATAAACGTTACCTCCCCTTTTCGGAAAGTACTACCTGCCCATTGGCCCTTTTGCAAAAATTAATCCCTTACGACTACCTGTGCCCATATACCAACATTCCACCTTTAAGGGTTGGGAGAGTTTATATAAGATAAATTTTAATTTTCCCTTTTAGTTCACTTTGCATTAGCAAGCTGACAAGTTGTGTTTACTAAATTTGAGCTTATACAAGTGATTCGACTATTTGAAGATGACGATTTGTGCAGTTTTAAATTGTACCAGTGGGTCCAAGGGCGCCACATCGAGTATTGAAGTTATTTTCCATAAACTTCCATCCAATCCAGTATTAGCAGATGCATGGATGAAGGCCTGCGGTAACGATACCAAAGGGGCATCTCGTTCAAGTGTAAAAGTGTGCAGTAACCATTTTTCAAGCGACTGTTATCACAGCAATATTCGGCTAAACCTGCGGAAACAGAGTTTAAAGAAAATATTGAAACCCGGTGCTGTGCCGAACGTTGAATTGCCCAACCAAGTGCTTGAAAAACAGGAAGAAAAACCGAAAATAGAATTATTGAACCCAGTGTGTGTAAATCAGAAGAATACGAACGAAGGACCAGTATCGAAATTGCTGAACCAAGTGCCAAAATTAGAAGAAAAACTGAAGTTGGTGATGCTCGAAAATAAAGAGAATCAGGAGGAAACGGTGAAAGCCAGGAAGAAGAGGGTTGCGAAGGCAAAGAGAAGCATGGTTCCTGTTAGAATCAACATGCGCAATGCCGTAAAGAAGAGTGGCGAAGAAATAAAATGTGATTTGATTAATAAGATGCAGCACGACGTGGACAATAGAAGAGATCAGGCTGCATTTATGATGCAACTTCAAGTATCGTTTAAACAGAATGATGGGAACACGAAGCCCAATCATGGACCTCATCCATCAAGTGCAAAGAGTTCGGGAATTAAACAAAACGTGGTTCTCTCCGAAAGTTCTTCTAATATAATTGTTTAACTTTCTGAGTAGGTACTCTCTTGAACTGTGTAAAATTAAACAGTGTGATATTCCAGTTTATTAATTAATTGAGTATTGATTTCAATAACTTTTGTTTGTGCTATGTTATTGTACCTACATACTGGTGATTTTGTACCCCACTCATTATGTTTATAAATGTTTTGAGTTTAACGGAGTTGTTCATTTTCCAATATTTTTGTTACTGTTTATTGCAAGATTTGTTTGAGTATTATGTAATAAATACTTTAAATGTTTGAAGTTACTTATGTAAAATTTTTATTCTTTGTATTCCATATAAATGTTGAAAATAAAAATTGAAAAGTTCAAAATGTCTTATTTAAATTTTTTTTTACCTTATAGGTTATAGTGCACCTAGCTTATAAGTGAAATTTCAACTTAGTGCTTATAATAATGCACGATTTTGTGTTTCAGTCAGTCAGGATTAGAATCAAGAAACACTTGCAAAATTAACACCCAGTATAGTAAAAAGAACATAATTATTATGTTACAATATTACTTATGTATATTAACACATTTAACTATTCAGATTATAATCATTTTTACTTTAGTGTGCTATGTGACAGTACTGTAATCTGCAGTGAAAATTGTAATATGGTAAGTATCGTATTGGAATACAATAAAATATCATAATAGTAAGTATAATATTCTTGTTCAAGATCTAAAAAGACAGCAAAGATCTGCGACTCAATTAACGCTGAATATTCTAACAAATATAAAAAAATACAATTAGGTAGATCCCGACTTTACCGTAAACCAATAATAAACAAATTCCAAGTAACAATAAATTATACTTCCTTTATACTCAATTAGAAATCAAATTTTTCAAAATATCAAAAAACAATAATTCATCTACCTACAAAAATAAATAAAAATTAAAGAGAAATTTTAAATAAAGTTAAAATAACAAAAAACTTCTTAAATATAACCCACAGATAATTATTTTAAAATCTAATAAAAATAATAAAACATAGATTACGAAAATAAAATAGGTATATAAACTATTAAATGACCAATCAACATATACCTACAATTCTTTTAATAACTACCTTCCTAAATTACAGTTTAATATTGAAATGTCAAAAAACAATCAAATAATATACAGGGTGTCCCACGCTAGCGTATTTCCTCCATAACTCGACCGGTAGATATAGAAAAATGATTCAAATGCAAGATGCATCCAATCAAATTCATCACATTATAAAATTATTTTCTACTATGCAGGGTGTCCCATTTCTTCTGCACAGCACCTTACTTTGTTTTTTTTAATGGAACGCCCCGTATCTGATTGCATTTTAGAATTATTTGTTGAATTTAAGGTCCACTTCGTTAACCATACATTGGGTCTGTCTTACGGTTCCGGTGTTATTTAACATTAAGTATCGTAATTTTTCAAATTTCATCAATTCATAATTTGGAGACGGTACGAGATAAAGAAAAATGACTTGCATGTCCCTATATTCTAGTTTTTAATTCTCTATCTAATGGGTCTGGAAAATACTGCTTCCTGATTCAAACTTTTTGCCATTTCTTGACCAATCAGCAATATTTTCCATACCCATTAGATTCGATATCTACAACTCCTGTTGAGTTATGGAAGAAATACGATAGCGTGGGAAACAAACCCTGTATACAAATTATATTTCCATACCATATACAGGGTGTCCCCGGTGAAGGTGGGAAATCTCTCGGGTGCGTATAGATTACACGAAAATAACACCCCAAGTTCATATAAAGTTTTCTCCTACGGCCTTCCCCTGCCGAGATATTCTCCCTTAAATTGGAGAAATAAAAATCATTTTTTTGCCATAAAATTTGTATTTTTAATTTAATTTCGATAATTTTCTTGGTGACGTACGTAGTGATTGAATGTCGATAAATTAATGCGGCCCGTTTTTTGATAGTGCATCAGGCGAGCAAGGGGTGAACTAGCCCTTACCTTCTTAACTTCATATTTTTTAAGTGGCTGAATATTTTTGATGTTTAACCGCATTTTTTGTTTCCCCGGACATTTTGCTAATAAAAAGTTACTCTTATTAGGTTTCAATAAAATAAAACTCAACGAGCAAGGGGTACAGTGTTTCTACGATTTTCGTTTTTATTTTTTCCGGCATTATTTTCAAAAATATCAAAAAATCGATAGCTCTTTCGATAAATTATTTCTTATGAATTTTTTAAGTATGATTTGACTCTACATTAGCTATTTCTTTAGAAATTCATAAAAAATTGTCCAGGTCCGTATTAAAAAAAGGTAAAAATTGACGATGTATAGCCAACAGACGAAACGTCGTACAAAAATAACCTTAACAGTTTGCGAAAGGTAGTGAACATTTACATTAAAAAATTGCTTTCGGTTTTTCGAATGCAAAAAAAAATTAAAACGAAAATCGTAGAAACACGGTACCTCTTGCTCGTTGAGTTTTATTTTCTCGAAAACGCTTAATTTTATCGAAACCTAACAAGAGTAGGTAACTTTTTATTAGTGAAATGTCTGGGGAAACAAAAAATGCGGTTAAAAATTAAAAATATCCAGCCCCTTAAAAAATATGAAGTTAAGAAGGTAAGGGGTAGTTCACCCCTTGCTCTCTTGACGCACTATCAAAAAACGGGTCGCATAATTTTATCGACATTCAATCACTACGTACGTCACGAAGAAAATTATCGAAATACAATTAAAAATAAAATTTAAATGTCGCAAATTATATGTAGCAAATGTGACAAAACATATAAGTATGTAATGGGCAAACAGAAAACCATTTAATTCAGCCATAAGTGAACACAAATCACTATTTCGCTTTTAACAAGAAAAAAATTAAAATCTCGACTATTAGAAATGTTACATTTAAAAAAAGGCAAAAATTCTGTGAATGATAGAACCAGATATTCAAAATTTATGTCAAATTTATACATAGTAATATAATAACATAAATCCTGCTCTCTGCTACTTACTTATAATTATTATTGTTAAATTAATGTAGAAATGTACATTTTTTCTGTGTAACAAAATCAAAGATGAAAATGCTATCACATAACTTTTTTCTTTAAATTATACGTATAATGGAGGCGGTAGGTACCGAAGAAATTAACATGCACGTTAATGGGACAGCCTGTATGTCATCACCGTGAAAGTACAGATTGAGTTGATGAGGTTTCACTTATTTATTTGATCCTGGACAAAACATCTTTGGTTTTACCTGACCCAAAATAGTTATTTATCAAGTTGAAGATCGGTAAATCCCTGCAATAAAAGGTACCTATTAGTATTGTAAAGGAATGCTAGAAAGTTTGTATTTTTACATATCTACCTTTCAAACCCTTTCACGTAATCCTCATCTTTCCCAAAAGCTGTCACTTTTAGCGAAATTTATTGTTCGAACTTTGAACGTAGACTGGCAATCAGGCAAACCTGTTGATCTACAGTAATATGGATTGTTCAGTTTGAGAAAATGCATAAATTTTCTCTCTTTGCAATACAAAGTTTAACGTGGTCATAAATTCCTCCCCTTTTTGAAAATACTACCTGCCTCTGAAACATTGCGGAATGTAGTTAGGCATATACCCATAAAGCATGGAATTTGCGGAGCTGTTTCAAACTACTCAAAGAATGCTTTAAAATGTACCTACAACTAAGATGTATCTAGACTTTTGACGAAATGGCACTGTCGCCTAATTTAAACTTTACAAAGTACGAAGATGTAGTAGAAGTTTTGCAGATAATGGAATATGTAGGGAAAAAAGATAGCAGATCACGTATGCGTCTGGATGCTCACGAGTGTTTCAGTTGAACATTCGTGGAAACAGCCTGGAGAGTCTTGGCATCATATAAAGCAAATGTTTAAGAACATAGTTCAGATGTGTCATTCGATAGGTCTCCACTTGATAGCTGTTGCAGCAGAAGAGCGGGCTACGCAACTGTAATACTGGCATTGGTGCCGTGTGCAGCAAACTGGGCCATTCGTTCGGGCGTACCGCTTGGCCATATATGCAATAATACATTGTTTTAGCGTTCAGGAAGTACTCTGGTTAAAGTGAATAAAGGGGCGTAAATGCTGTATCCCAAAATATAATTTCGTACGGAAAAACAGCATTTTTCTCCATTTCAAAACAAGCAAAATTAGCAGCTAAATGGCCTCTGGCAATTGCTCGATAGGGCTCCGTTTTTGAAAAACATTTTGATTCGAAGGAAATAAATAGAAACAAAATTTAATTAAAGCGGGTACTGCAAAACAAAATTGGTGCTATAATTACTCAAGAGGAAGTAATAATTGATTATGTTACTTTATTTTACCTGGCTGGATTATTTGTAAAATCTGTCATCCATTACCAATTGTATTACATGCTTATCTTAGCTTGAAAACAACCAGTTGGACCCCGAAAATATTTCAGACGAAGTCACTCTAACAAGGGGAACACTAACTTGTGCATCCCAGTTCTTACATATTGTTTATTAAGAAAACTATAACGTTTTTTTCCAAGCATATTGATACCAGAGATGCTTACGACCTAACTATATGATTTCTTAAGTAACTGTAGTAGGTACTTTAAAATATGAATGTAAATCTCACGAATCAGTACGTGTTGGCGTCATTGCGTCATAATTACATATTGTTAAGAATGCAATTTTATTCTAAGCAGCAAAATGCAGGCCTCAAAAAACAGAACCGAGAAAATAAGAAATTGTCAAGATTATATTCAAAATAAATATGACTTTAAATAATTGAAATACAGTGAATCCTATGTGAATATTGACGTATAATTTGACCGCTTTTTGTTGAAACCGAGGAATTCCTATAATTTTACATAAGTGGTTAACCTGTCTAAGTTGACCACCGTCAAACGGGTATCTTTTTCACTTTAAATCAATTTTTTGGTAATGTAATGAAATCAATGCATCATACACAATACATTCGACATCGGTATAATCGCGCGGACGCTCGTCCCAGTTCCCCACTCCAGTCGCCTAGAAACATTACAATTGCGTAGCTCAGTATCCACACGGAGTAGAGGCACTTCTCTTATTCACTTTGGTTAGAAGCATTAAAATTCTATTTATTCTTTCATTATTATTATTTTGATACCGACAATGTTTATTATCGATTTTTTTGTGTATTTGAAGTGTGATTGGTAGTCTATAAATTAATGAGTATATTCCAGTGTTAGGAAAATGAGAATAAACGTTTAAAATAGTGTTAGTGTATTTTGTTCTTGTATATTATATTGCCTACACTCCAATCATCTGTTTACCCTAGAAATTTTTCATTCCTCTAATAACGTTGAAGTTTCACTTCTATCGCGTGTGGCGACCACGCACCCCGTTTTTTACAACCAACATCGCAGAACCTAATATTAGTCCAGATTCAGTTTTGGCGACAGAAGTTCGCCGTCAAGCCCAGCCGAGCCCTACAGCAAAATACTTTTACCGTCAGCTTGTAAATTGCAAGAAAGCAGCTGCTCAGTGTCAAAGAAGACATAATTCGCTAAAAATACGTTTACAGGTTGCTTCGAAGGTAACTGGGATGCTTTTAAAAAATGGATTCTGCTGCAGCAAATTTCATTAAATCCCAGTTACGTAATATAAGCGCGAAAAAACACAAACGATTATATTTGTCAGAAGACAAAATTTTTGCTTCGACTTTGTTTAAACAAAGTGCAAAAACTTATAGGTACATATTAAAATTATTTAGTCTTCCAAGCTCAAAATACAAGTAGGAAAAGATAAGTTCCTGTGAACAAGTGCCAAAAAGTGACTACTAACACAGGGTGGTAAATTTCCATTAAAAATTTGCTTGGGTTTCAGTATTTCGAAAACTATGAAAGCTACTGAATTGAAATTTTCGGGACGATTTTCATTAGCAGACGTCTACTATTCTAAAAAGTTTTACTTTTGTACTGCTTTCAGTGGGGTTGCCACGGTATGGACCGCCTAGTTAATTTCCCGGGACTATGTTACGCCACTGATCTGTGTAGGTAGGTAACTGTCAAATATACTTAATGCATATGTTCAATTTGCAACAAAATCGGCATCTTTGAATTTTTTCTCCTACAGTTTATTGTAACTTACAGAATTTTGCATTCGATGTGTTGTGTCCGGTGTCCCGTCATGAAAGGTATTTTTTTAAAGAAAATCTGCGATTACTAATGAAAACAAGGGAATAATAAAACGTTGGATATCTCTGAATTGGGATATAGATAAACGCCCGTGCTCCTAGCGTCCTTTGTTTCAAAATATGCTTACCGACATGGGTACATATATACAGGGTAATTCAACTTTCTGGAAAAGTCAACTGGTGCCTTTATTTTTGGAATGAGGTATAAAAAATTTACACAAAAGTTGTTGCCTCATATTTCTTGTACGGAAATCAACTTCTTTATTTCAAATTGGGCTTTATTTTATGATTGCTTGATCAATTTTAGTGCGAGGTTATACTAAGTGATTTTGTCTAAACTTCGTATTCTTTGAGTTATTGGCATTTTTCTTCAAATTTTGACAGATGCAGAGCAATTTCAAATAATCAATATCTCGGGATTAAATAAAGCTGTAGCAATGATATTTTGGAGAAGTGAAAGCAAGATGTATGTAGGAGTGACTGACTTCATCGCTAAAACCAAAAAATAGTATACATGGTTTGAGCAATTATATGACCAAATCAGAAAATTTCAAAACCCTGTTACTTGCTAATTTCAAATAGAAGTGTACATTTTTTAAACCATTATTGAACTCCCCATAAAATTTACTTTCAAGTTATTATACACTTCCCTATACCTAAAGTTAACAGTTTTTGAAATATTTGCAGTTCGTTGTAAAAAGTGTCAAATCAGACCACTCAATTAAAACAATATTATGCATTTTTAATTAAAAAGTAACAATTGCATACTAGATCAATTAATTAATAGGCAATTCAAATTATAAGCAAAACAAAGGACAAACCGATTTAAACTTCACCAAATGGGAAAAAGGAAAGGCTGAGTACTGATTTTATTATTTTTATAAGATGTGCATAATTAGTGGTAAGAAATATGGGACATGCTGTATGGCAAAAAATAATTTTAATAAAGAGAAATCTTTCAGTGCAACAACTTTTGTGTAAAACTTTTTTATCTCATTTCAAAAATAAAGGCACCAGTTGACTTTTCCAGAACGTTGAATTACCCTGTAAGGGTTTAACCAGGGGTTTAACTTCATCCATATTTAATCTTTTACTGAGAACTGACCGCAATAGACTTGGTTATACCTTTCTCAGAATAGATTTATGGCCCCGAATTTTTAAGTTTATGCTTGACAAATATACCTGCAATAAAAGACTAATTACCCTAACAGTATTGAAAGTAAATGCCAGATAATTTACGTTTATGATTTATCTCCATACCCTTTCAGATAATACTTATTGAAAGCTCCTACTTTTAACAAGATCGATGTCTTCGAACTTTGAAACTTGTAAACTTGTAAACCTGTTGAACGTCAAGGAAGAATTGTTCAACTTGGAAAATGTCCATGAAGAGAAATCGTTCATTTGTTTTCGCTGACTACCTTCCCTAAAAAGTTCAATGGCTCGGAAATTTTTCATTAAAATCGGGCATTTTCATATACAAATGAAATTTTTAGGAAAGTTGTAGTTTTTTCAATTCCTCTATTGTCGTAATATTCTCAGACAAATTAGGAACTGAAAAGCCTTGGTTTTTAACAACTTTCCGTCGACGGAATTGCGTGGGAAAAAAAGAGAAAAGCGAGAACATATCTCAGCATTAATTAATGTAAAATTTCCTTCATTTTACATTTAAGTCACATTTTTGTTTCTATACAACGCTGTATTTTATTATATTTGTGTATTCGTCCATTTGGTTGTTTGCTCAAAAACATGACACGGAACTGTTTTTTTTCAAAATTTCAATTTTTCAACATCTGGCATTGTTAATAAAAAATTAAAATTGCTCGATTGAAGGCGAATATTTCTCTACCGAAACCAGCATATCTGTAACTGAGACATTGAGAATGGAATGTGATCGATGCAGATCTTTTGCTGATTAGGAATAAATAATTTTAATTTGACATCATTATTGAGACATTTTAGGAAACCTAAGAAATCAAAATTACCTGCCTAAATAATTTAAATTAACAATAATTTAAAAAGATTAGATTGCATTAAATCAATTTGTTCGTTAAGTAAGTTATATTTTTCATCATATTTATGCTTATAAATTTCTATAGATTCCAAAATATCTAATTGATATTTGATAACTTTTTTCAATTTGTATAATAATTTAGTTTCTTCAAGAATATGAAATTTTTGATTGTTTTCGAAAAAATTGTTTGCAAAATTTGAATCGTTAGTCCTCAACCGAAATGACGTTCATTATATCTTATGTGAGTAGGCCTACCAGTTTGACCAATATAAATAGGTACTGAAATTTTATGAGTAGTAAAATCAAGCGTTACATTTCGCGTTATCTAAAAGTAAGGCGTTACGTACATTGAAATTATGTACATATTGTGAAAGACAAGAATAAATATGAAGAAATGAATTTCTTGTATCTTTGACGATTCTCTAATTATTAAGATATTTTCTCCATATGTGTCTGTAATAAAGGCTAACCAGCTTGTTACGTTTTAATTTGGCATTAAAACAACAATTGTGTTTTCACCTTTAATTTTAGTTATAGCATTTACAAAAGTTTTATTATCTAGAGTCAAGTTAAAAGTATTATCTTGATTAGTGGGTACTATCTTTGTCTCCTTTCATTTAGCCCTTGTTTACCCCCTTTTCTTCATGCAGTTGCCTTTTCATCCTGTCAGATGGAACTCGGACTTTGCTTCTCTTCTGTTTCTGAAATTTTCATAATAACTTTCCTAGTGTAATCGCAGCTCTATTGTTATGACTTATCTTGAGTTTCGTGGGTTCTTCCTTGTCTTCTTGCATTGTATTTTTATGTCTATTTGATTCCGATTTTTGAGTTCCGGGTTTGTTTACTTTGCGCTAGAGGTAGGACCCTGTTTATTTCCTATTTTATTGCCAGTTTCGGTTGGTTTGATTCTCTGTTAGTTGGCTTTTGTTCCTGCTTTTCGATTTTGTTTCAGCCTAATGTTAGATTGGATATTTTCTCGTTATTATTTATTTATATTTCAATACTTACAGTTTCCTGTTTTATCTCGACACTTTGTTCTGTTACTGCTATATTTTGGCTTCCCAGTTCACTTATCTCTCTTCTTTTTACTAGTTTTCCTTCGTTTTCACTCTCACTTTGATGCACTTTGTTATAATTTTGTTTTACATTTATTTTTCTCTGCTGCTTGTCAAACTTATGGGCCAGATGATCCGGTGTCTTAAATTTTTACCAACTGTCGCAGGTAAAGGTCGAATAGGTCACGAGTTTCATGTTTGCAGTAGCGCACTCTTATGATTTATTTCCTAGCCCATTTGTTTTGCTTCTTTATGCCCTTTATTGTAGATTATTTGAGTTTCAGATGTTTGTTTAAGGTTTCGAAAGGTATTATCTTTTCCCATTCTTCTTTCCTTTTCTAGTTTTCCAGTCTTTCTTCCCCTTTTTTCAACTCGCCTTCTTGTTCCCACCCGCGACGCCTTTGGCTAGCAATTTATTTTAGGGGATTTTGGAATGATTGTAGTATCAATGCGTTCTTCGCGTGCGCGTTTTTTTTGAAACTTAGTCGTTTCCGCTTTAAATTTTCACTGGACTTCCGTCTTGCACTTTGAAGTGAACGTGTTTTGCTTGGGAGAGTTTTGCAAGTTAATTTTGCTATCCAAACGTGGGATTTTCCTCCAAGTGATTCGTAAGGACGTCGATTTCTTTGTGTTTTGGATTTTATAGTTTTCGTCGTCGATTCCTGTATTGGGATTTGGATTCACGATTTAAAGTGTACGTTTAGGAAGTATTCTAAAAAACCCTCACGAGGTAAGCGAGTTTTTCTTCTTCAATTTGTTCAATTTTGCTCTTATTACTGTTATTTTTTTCTCTGTTTTCGTCTTCCTAATTTTTCTAATATGCAATCGTTGCATTTTAGGGTTTTTTTTTGGGGATTGTATTTGGAACCCCATCAACGCACGGTCATCCGTAACTGCCGTTGCCGTAGCGTGGAGGCCGCTAGTTTTAGCTCCTTACACCGCCTGGATCAGCTGCCCTCCATATTATTATCCACTTAAAAGGTCAGATCTTGTGGTTAATTACTTTTGTCGCCTGTCCGAGTGGAACCTTGTCCATCGGCTGGTTTTGTGTAGTGCCCGGTCACGGCTTATCGTAACCATCATTTAAGTAGTTTTACTTTTCAACGCTTTTTTGTGTCGCCAGTTTAGCTGGTTGTCTGTTGCGCTTGACCACGGCTTAGTGTGGTCACCATTTTGTTTTTGTATAATTTCTTGTTTTTTTTTTCTAATATTCAGTACTTCATACTTTAATTTCAATTTAGGGCGTAGTTTTATAATTTTGTTTTTGGTTACCTTCAGTAACCCTTGATTTTGTTAATTTTGTTATTGGTTTTCAGCAAGTTTGTCGGGTTTATTTTTGTAATTAGTTCAGCCGACACTCGCGTTGCGCCAAGTTCTTATTGTGTAGGTAGAGTGCGTATTATTGACCCGTCGGTGCGCTGCGCGTCTGAAGCTTCAACCGTGTAGCGGATTTATCGCGTCAACTGCGCCTATTTGTTTATTTCCTTGAGCGGAGCGTTAGTACCGGTTGACTAACTCGGGTTCAATTTCTTTATTAATTTTTTTTTAAATATAATTTTCATAACTTTGTTTTTAACAGCATTTTGTTATCTTGCAATTGTTTACTTTCATTCCTTATTTTTTTTACATTATATAGTTATTTCACTACGTTCTTTTTTGTTATTATTATTTTCCCTCCCCACTGCTATTTTCCAGTTATTTTTAGGAGCTGTGGTCACTGGAATTTTGCGTTTGGCTATAGAGGATCAGCCAACAACTCCTTGGCGCCCGTTATCACTGTTTTTGCCCACTCCCATCTCCGGCTAGGGTTTAGTCGCGGCGGGATCCTCATTTGCGACGTTACGTCATCGGTGACGTCACAAGCTTTTAATAAGTTCTTCCATATTTTTTGTTTTTATACTTTCCTGGCGACGAAATAATGATAAGTATTCTCTCAGTATAAATTCTATGTATCTATAGATACGGCTGTTTATGTCTAACTGCATAGAGCATGCCCAGTAGGCACACGTACGTTTTATTGACGTTAAAAGGACGTAAGGGTCGTTCAAAAGACGTTGCTCATTGAAAATTGAACGTTTTATTTTGGTTGAAAATATAACGTCAGTTTTATACCCCTAAAATAAACGTTAATTCTTAGTATTTTTATAATTATTGACCAAAATCTAATGTTGATCAAACGTTGTGCATCTAACGTTAAAAAATGTCTTTGTATAACGCAGATATTACGTTGGTTTAAAGTGTATTTTTAACCTTTACTTGAAAGTATTCGTCAGTGTTGAGGTACCACGAACTACGTTTTCTTTGTCACATTATAATGACGTTGAAAATATGTAACACATTGACTGCACGGTCAGGATTAAACGTTAAATCGACGTGCTAGGAAAAACGTTAATATTATGTCCTTGGTTGGTCGCGAGGTTGGTCGTTAAAACGACGTTGAAAATATGTAACACATTGACTGCACGGTCAGGATTAAACGTTAAATCGACGTGCCAGGAAAAACGTTCATATTATGTCCTTGGCTGGTCGTTAGAACGACGTTGAAAATGACACATTGACTGCACGGTCAGGATTAAACGTTAAATCGACGTGCTAGGAAAACGTTAATATTATGTCCTTGGCTGGTCGTTAGAACGACGTTGAAAATATGTAACACATTGACTGCACGGTCAGGATTAAACGTTAAATCGACGTGCTAGGAAAGACGTTAATATTATGTCCTTGACTGGTCGTTAGAATGACGTTATCCGAAAAGCAGTCAATTAAAGTCAAATAATCTACGCTGATTTGGCGTGTGCATTTAAACGTGTATGCTACATAATATTTTTACGTATTTAACACGTTGAGTAATGTTGTAACATTACGCCGGGGATATTCGCAAATTTGGTTGGCTCATCTCTCTCAATTGGGTAAGAGAGCCAACTGCGGTAAAATGATTCGTCTGAAAATGTATTTTCTCAATCTACTAATGAATTTGATTATTTTCCAGAAAAGTCTGGGAACATAAATACGTTATCTCCTGGCATATTAAATTGTAATGAGTCAAGTAAAAATATTCAGCACAAACTTAAAGAATGGGCCGTTGATTGCAATATAGCCCCCACACATATTTCAAAGCTTCTACATATTTTAAATCCCGTTCTTGACTATTTGCCCCTTGATTATCGAACTCTTTTAAATACCCCGCGTTCTACTGAATCATCTAAATTAAGAAACGGAGAAATGATTTATTTTGGACCAACTACCAATATTTTAAATAATATTTCTCGCCTTAATAACTCTTCCATCAATGCAGTTTTCCTGAAAATCAACATTGACGGTATACCTCTGTTTAAAAAAAGCTCCACAGAGTTTTGGCCAATTCTTGGTTCATTTAGTGGGTTGAATCCATTTCCAATCGCAATTTTCTGCGGTGTAGGGAAACCTGATCCAATCGAGACTTATCTCGGAAACTTTATTAATGAAATTAATAATTTACTCAGTGATGGTCTGACTTATAACGGCCAGTTCATTAAAGTTAATTTAGAATTTTTTATTTGCGATGCGCCAGCTCGCGCTTATTTGAAGCAAAGCGTGGGCCACACAAGCAAGCATGCATGTGAGAAGTGCTCAGTTGTTGGTACCTATAAAAATAATAGAATTAATTTTGCTCAAAATAATTTACTTCTTTCTGAAAAACGGACGCACACTACTTTTACTTCTGGCAATGTTCAACATGTAAAACAAAAATCTCCTCTCCTAGATATTATAGGAATCGATGTGGTGAATCATTTCCCATTGGATCCCATGCACTTATTATTTTTGGGTGTTACTAGACGTATATTGTTAAATTATTTTCTGGAAGGGGAAAGAATACATAAATTATGCCAAAAAAATTTAACAGCCATAAATTCAAGAATACTTTCCATATGTTCTTTTGTCACTAATGATTTTGTTCGTAAGCCTCGTTCATTCAAAGAAATTAAACATTAGAAAGCTACAGAATACAGACTTTTTCTGCTCTGCACTGGTCCTATTATTTTACATGACATGATTGACAATTCAAAATACCGTCATTTCATGTTTTTGCATTGTGCTTGCTTTATTTTGTCAAACTCCAAACTCCTGGAAAATTTTTTGGAAATTTCTAGGAAATGTTTACAGGACTTTGTCATAAAAGCATCGGATGTATATGGAGAAGATTTTGTAGTTTTTAATGTTCACAATCTGCTTCACATTTGTGACGATGCAGCAAGATATGGTACGATTAACGATTTCAGTTGTTTTCCTTTCGAGAACTATTTGGGCATTCTCAAAAATAAATTAAGTTCAAAAAGAAACTTGATACCTCACATACATAGGAGAATTGAAGAATATAATAATGTAATAAAAGATAAAGATGCTAAATGTTCAGGTGAATTATTTGAAAAATTTACTCCCAAGAAATTATCTCTCGAAACTTACGATTCTCTCGGAAACTTGATCTCTTTTGAATGTGAGTCACTAGATCTCCCACATTTTTCAGTTGCTACAAGAAAGCCAAATAATTGTGTTGTTCTAAAAAGCCAAAAAATTTGCATTATAAGTAAAATTTCTTTCATTGAAAACGAATATTTCTTGCATGGAACAACCTTTCAGTATCAAAATGATCTGTATACATATCCGATTAATTCTTCAAATTTAAATATTTACTATGTTAAAAATTTAATTCAGCGTAATACAGTCGGCTTTAGTGCAAAAGATGTGTTATTCAAATGCATGATTCTTCCACATAAAGAGGGATATGCGGCCTTTCCAGTTCTCCATACATTATAAATTTTGCTCGTTAAAGTTTTTTCTATCGAACTCCAGTGTTTTCTACAGTGAATTTGTTCATTTTCTTATCACGGTTGCTTTGGTCTAAGTCGATTGTCCAATAGCTATTTAAAACAGGATTTTTTTTAAATAGATAAAAAAAACGGTGATTTAAATCGGTGATTTAAATCTAATTTTAACTTTTTCGTAAAATACTAGATAAATGCAGTGCAAAGGCGTGCTCTTTTGAAAGTTCGTAGGAAATTTTTTAATAACCTTAGGTATTTAATGACCTAAAAATTGCTGTCTTTATTTAATACAAATAATCACTGTATTAGAATATTAGTATACTAAAAAATTCTAGAGCGTAGGTACTAAAGCAGGCGCAAGTATTTTTTACTATTTTTTAGTTTCCATTTTCAACACTTTCTTTGTTAGGAATGTTTGCATTTTTATTTTTTTATTACACGAGACCTAAAATTTTATCGACACACTACTGACTGCAATCACGGCTATTAGAGAGAAATGTTTATTAAATAGAAAAAAATATGTATATGTATGTATACTATCGGTACTTTTTAAATTCGGGAAATTCAGAAATAAAAAAAATTGACTAGGTACATTAGTTTGTTGCAGAGTAATTGTGATTGGATGGAAATCATTTGTTTAGTTAGGCATATTAAGAAAATTTAAAACAAATCCTTTCAAAATTAAGGCAATAAGAAAACAATTACAAATTCTCAGTTTTTCGGAATATTTCAAGATAAAGATGTAGAAAAATCATAATGATGAACACATAAAGATGACGTTTTTTCTACATTCAAAAGTCTTATCTTTTGCAATAATTGCGAGCTGGCAATGGTGGACTAATAGAATTTTATGTTGGGTGTATTAGTACCTTGGATTTTAAGTACATACCTCTATTTTATTTTATTGTTTGCAGTTATATTTTCACAAATATCTCTGTAATATGTACAACATAGTTAAATATTTTGTATATTGTCGAACTTTTACCCCCAAAAAATGTTTATGCAACAAATTTATGCCTATTACGTACATTTTATGCCACGTTTTATGTCATAAAACCGACGTATCTACACTTCAAGCTAAAGAATGTTCTCAATTGTCGAATTCGGCGGAGATGATGAAAATATCAATCGTGAAGTAGCAGTTGTACCTACCTTGTGGCTCCACAAAAATGACAAAAAGTGCTACTGGCCTGAGTCTACTGGCAGATCGAGTTTCAGTGAATTTGTTAAGCACAAAACACCTTTCAAGAAAAGCTGGCCTACTTATAAAATTTCTAAAGTGCACTCTAAACTTGGTAAGTTTGTGTTTTATTAAATTTTAAGTTTATTCACGTTGTAAATTTGACAGATGATTATGAAGAAGCGGAGACATCCCTTACAGATATCCTTAGAGATTATAGAATTGAGAGTGAGAATAGCAGTGGAAATGATACCGTGAAAAGTATGTCCAGAAAAAGCTATAATCATATTATTGATGAAAATATCCCAGAGAGCCCTCGTGCTCACGACAGCAGCAGTATGTCATCCTTTGGCAGAGTTTCGGCAGGTATAAAAAATTCCAAGTTACTGGTAATTGTTTTTAATTACTTAAATTTGTTGTAAAACCCAAGGAATACCTACACTTAATCGCTTAATTTTTTCTTAATCGTCATCATCCCATCTTTTGTTGCTGTTTGTATAAAAAATCTAAATCTAACTTCAAATAAATTAATATCTTTAAAAAAGTTTGGGCACTAATGCCTTTAGATTTTAAAAATACTTAATTAAATATGTGTAAATTAATAATTTTACAGGTTCTGTTTCTCTGATTGCAGATTTTGAAGCTTCATTTTTGGGCGAGCTATCTAAATTACGCAGCGAAATGAAAGCTCAAACCGACCTTTTATGTGAAATTAAGCAAAAATTCATCAAAGATAATGAGGCCGCAGCAAGCCAATTATTAAGACCGGAAAATCTTCCAATGTTTCCATTCAAAGACTTACAAAGTTTTGAAGCATTTGATTCTGACCTAGGTCAAGACCCTACACTTAAGGAATATATGGTAGGCGCACTTTCCTGTCCTTTCTCTCGCTTTATTTAGTACCTAACTAAAGGTCCGTTTAGACACTCAAACAATATGCGCAAACTGGCATGTGTAAGTCAAGTTGTTCAAGTAAATCGTTGCATGTAAATGAAAGCTTGAAGCTTGCGCAAGCCAAAAATTTTGGCTTGAGTTAAATCAATTTTGTCAGGTAATTTGCAAGAAGTAAATCGTCATCAATATTTTCCATTTCAAATAAACAATACACTGCTTAATCAAAAGAATAAACTATAATTTATTTGACAAGGCAGAAAATTTAATAAAAATGTGCAATGCACAAGTCAATGTGCGCAATTTATTTGAACATGTAAACGAACCTTTAGGACGAATTCTTTTAAAATATGAAATATTTACCTAGGTACATTTAAGACACGTTATATATTATTTATTTGAAGGTATATAATTATTTCAGATAAATCGTCTCGCTTGTTTGGGCGGAGTTGGCGTTGAAGCTGTCACTAGGGCAACTTTGCGGTTTTTGTTGAGCAATGAAGTTGCTACTCTCTTTAATTGGGCAGGACATAATAAGGGTGAGCAGCAAAAGATGGCGTTTAAAAACAAAAACACCATGGCTCTAATTTTTGGTAAGTCAATAGATATTATTTTTTATCTCAATGTTTAATTTTATTGGCTCACCATTATTACCTGGGGTCTTATCGAAGATAGAGATAAGATTAAATGGAGGAAAATAAGCCATTTTTTTCAATTTTGTTCATACTGAATAGTTCCTGTTATATCCTGAAAACGCTGAAAATGCGTTTTTTCTCTTTTTTAAACAGCTGTGAATTAAATTTTCAGAGGAAACATGTAGGTATAACTACTCGAATAAAATGGTCACAGAATTGCAGTTTTGGGAGACAATGGATTTTTTAACTCTGTCATACCTATACCTACCCATTTTTTTATCCTGAATACAGAAACAAACAAAAATTACTGTTAATTAGGGAAATCATTTCTAATTTAAATTTTTTTAGCTAGTTGGTCGTGGAAAAGCAATTTGTAGATAAATTCAAAAATAACAGAATAAAAAGAAACATGCGAAAATTGAAAACTTCAATATGACATCCTTAAAAAATAAAAATAGTGTCTATCTATATTGTTTTATTAGGAGTTAAATCACTTTTATTCCGAATAAAACATGCTATCTTTCTCCGAACGTTGAAAACAGATTAAATGTAACAAATAATTCCCATTTTTAATTTTCTGAAGTACTTATCTAGTTTTAATTATTGATGTAGACTGATTCATTTAGCTTGCGTTACTATGGTTTATTTTTTGCTGCTCGCATTTCAGCTCTCTGCGCATGTGCAGCTGTACTAAAAGTACTTTTAATGCCTATTAGGAGTAGAAGTGGAACTTTATGTTCATTTATGCAGTAACGAAAAGTAGTGTTTTTCCGGCATTTGAAGAAAAACTTGATTATTGTCATAAATTAATTTCTTCCCACAGAGCAATTCTGATGAAGAATGTTAATTTATGTATACTGTCAAACTTTCATCTAGACTGTTAAAAAATAAAACAAAAAACGCATTTTGCAGTTTTTTTCAAGATACTCGTATTTCAGAAACTTCAGAGTGAACAAAATTTCAATTAATTATAGGAATAAGCATCAGCGAAGACATGGTTTAATCTATTTAACCTTCTGACTATATTTGACAATAGCCGAGATAGTAATGGTGATCCAATAAAATTTAACACCTTGTAAAACCAATATAGACCTTATTTTTAACGTGCAGCGCCTTATGGCAGATACCCACATATTACAGCGACATTGTGTGGGGCGTTGAGGTGGGTTCAGAAACAGCTTTCGTATGTTAGTGTTGTGTGAAATTAAGGTCAACATTGTTCACAAACTCGAAGCTTTACGATTAATATTATTTACCTATTGTGATGCGTCAAAAACTCGACCAAAAATTGTGAGGTTATGATAATCACTGAAACCGTTCGCAATCTTGTGACACTCCGGCAGCACACCGGTGATAAAATCACATCATTCAAAACGAAAACACTGCAACAACAGTTTTGTTTCTGAACGCACCAGCTATCAACAGCGGCGCCACACTGTCACACAAAAAGCCAGCTTTCTGACTGATTAGACGATTAGAGCACGCGCAGTTGGAAACAAAATATGGTCTATTTTTAATTAAAAAACATATGCCTTACATACTACTCAGTTCAGCACTTTCTGATTTTAATTTTATTTTCAAAAGTTAAAGAATCAATCAGAATATATTTTTTTGTTTTTTAACTGGATCAGAAGCAGTAAGACGCGGTTTTCCTGGGCCAGAACCAGCCACCGAAGCTGAAATTTTCAAAGCTACAAAGGAATGGCTCAAACACGCAAAAACTAGAATTAATTCAAAAAAACAGTAGACTATTTAAATGTAATACAAATGTTATTTGTTCCGTTGCAATATTTTCTTCATTCCATTAGAATTACTTACTTTTATTTTGTAGTTTTCGTAAAAATGTATTAGGTATGAAGAATTTTAATAAATTGCCTACTTTGTCTTTACTTCTAACAGTTTCGTCATTTTCCCCACACAAATAAAATAAGTAGTAAAAACTCACGTTGTTTCAACGTTGAAGACCTCTTGGTCAAACTGTAGACGTTAATGCAACGTTCATAAATAGAACATAAAATAATGTTAAACGTGAATTTAATGTTAACTATACATTATTTTTACGTTTAATTTGAATACCTACGTTGATATGACGTGAAAATTGAAACCTGTTTGTTGAAGAGCCACGTGTTTTGTAAAGGAATTAAACGTTTTAAAAATAACGTTATTATTTAGTAATAATATTAACGTCAAAATGCCGTTATAAAATAACGTACAATGAACCAGATAACGTTGAAAAAGTGGTTGATTTTCGCGACACCTCGACGTTAATGCGACGTATCGTTATGGCCTATTTTTATTCGTTTATTCAACGTATGTGTGCCTGCTGGGTGGAAATAGTGAAAAAGAGTGGCATAGAGTAGATATGACAGTTGGCCTTGTAAAGTCAGCATTTGCAGTGTTTGTTCGTTCCTAAATTTGTTGAATCTTTTGATTCAAAATGGAAAAACCTAATATTAAATACTCCAAATATTGCCTAGTGCCGAAATGTGAATCAACGCCTATTCGAACACCAGGAAAAGTATTTATTTCATTGCCAGTGGCATCGACGTTTAGCAGATTGTCACTTAATTACTGAATTTATAAACAATTTATATTTTGATGTAGTTGGACATTTTCGAACATAAACCATCTGATAAACTAAAAATGAACTACTGATATAGTTTTATCTTTTATTTTATCTATAAGATCTAATGAATTTTTTAGACCAAATTTGGGAGTAAGATTTGTAATATTTTTCAATATGTTATTAGTATTTTTAGCTAAATTTATAGTAGGGGCATGTATGATACACTAATTACAAATTTGCATCAGATAAATAGCAACAATACATGTTACCGTTTGCTTCGGTAGTTTATTGGTAGCAAGTAACTGGAATCGGCAGAGTGCATAAACGTTACCTCCCCTTTTCGGAAAGTACTACCTGCCCATTGGCCCTTTTGCAAAAATTAATCCCTTACGACTACCTGTGCCCATATACCAACATTCCACCTTTAAGGGTTGGGAGAGTTTATATAAGATAAATTTTAATTTTCCCTTTTAGTTCACTTTGCATTAGCAAGCTGACAAGTTGTGTTTACTAAATTTGAGCTTATACAAGTGATTCGACTATTTGAAGATGACGATTTGTGCAGTTTTAAATTGTACCAGTGGGTCCAAGGGCGCCACATCGAGTATTGAAGTTATTTTCCATAAACTTCCATCCAATCCAGTATTAGCAGATGCATGGATGAAGGCCTGCGGTAACGATACCAAAGGGGCATCTCGTTCAAGTGTAAAAGTGTGCAGTAACCATTTTTCAAGCGACTGTTATCACAGCAATATTCGGCTAAACCTGCGGAAACAGAGTTTAAAGAAAATATTGAAACCCGGTGCTGTGCCGAACGTTGAATTGCCCAACCAAGTGCTTGAAAAACAGGAAGAAAAACCGAAAATAGAATTATTGAACCCAGTGTGTGTAAATCAGAAGAATACGAACGAAGGACCAGTATCGAAATTGCTGAACCAAGTGCCAAAATTAGAAGAAAAACTGAAGTTGGTGATGCTCGAAAATAAAGAGAATCAGGAGGAAACGGTGAAAGCCAGGAAGAAGAGGGTTGCGAAGGCAAAGAGAAGCATGGTTCCTGTTAGAATCAACATGCGCAATGCCGTAAAGAAGAGTGGCGAAGAAATAAAATGTGATTTGATTAATAAGATGCAGCACGACGTGGACAATAGAAGAGATCAGGCTGCATTTATGATGCAACTTCAAGTATCGTTTAAACAGAATGATGGGAACACGAAGCCCAATCATGGACCTCATCCATCAAGTGCAAAGAGTTCGGGAATTAAACAAAACGTGGTTCTCTCCGAAAGTTCTTCTAATATAATTGTTTAACTTTCTGAGTAGGTACTCTCTTGAACTGTGTAAAATTAAACAGTGTGATATTCCAGTTTATTAATTAATTGAGTATTGATTTCAATAACTTTTGTTTGTGCTATGTTATTGTACCTGCATACTGGTGATTTTGTACCCCACTCATTATGTTTATAAATGTTTTGAGTTTAACGGAGTTGTTCATTTTCCAATATTTTTGTTACTGTTTATTGCAAGATTTGTTTGAGTATTATGTAATAAATACTTTAAATGTTTGAAGTTACTTATGTAAAATTTTTATTCTTTGTATTCCATATAAATGTTGAAAATAAAAATTGAAAAGTTCAAAATGTCTTATTTAAATTTTTTTTTACCTTATAGGTTATAGTGCACCTAGCTTATAAGTGAAATTTCAACTTAGTGCTTATAATAATGCACGATTTTGTGTTTCAGTCAGTCAGGATTAGAATCAAGAAACACTTGCAAAATTAACACCCAGTATAGTAAAAAGAACATAATTATTATGTTACAATATTACTTATGTATATTAACACATTTAACTATTCAGATTATAATCATTTTTACTTTAGTGTGCTATGTGACAGTACTGTAATCTGCAGTGAAAATTGTAATATGGTAAGTATCGTATTGGAATACAATAAAATATCATAATAGTAAGTATAATATTCTTGTTCAAGATCTAAAAAGACAGCAAAGATCTGCGACTCAATTAACGCTGAATATTCTAACAAATATAAAAAAATACAATTAGGTAGATCCCGACTTTACCGTAAACCAATAATAAACAAATTCCAAGTAACAATAAATTATACTTCCTTTATACTCAATTAGAAATCAAATTTTTCAAAATATCAAAAAACAATAATTCATCTACCTACAAAAATAAATAAAAATTAAAGAGAAATTTTAAATAAAGTTAAAATAACAAAAAACTTCTTAAATATAACCCACAGATAATTATTTTAAAATCTAATAAAAATAATAAAACATAGATTACGAAAATAAAATAGGTATATAAACTATTAAATGACCAATCAACATATACCTACAATTCTTTTAATAACTACCTTCCTAAATTACAGTTTAATATTGAAATGTCAAAAAACAATCAAATAATATACAGGGTGTCCCACGCTAGCGTATTTCCTCCATAACTCGACCGGTAGATATAGAAAAATGATTCAAATGCAAGATGCATCCAATCAAATTCATCACATTATAAAATTATTTTCTACTATGCAGGGTGTCCCATTTCTTCTGCACAGCACCTTACTTTGTTTTTTTTAATGGAACGCCCCGTATCTGATTGCATTTTAGAATTATTTGTTGAATTTAAGGTCCACTTCGTTAACCATACATTGGGTCTGTCTTACGGTTCCGGTGTTATTTAACATTAAGTATCGTAATTTTTCAAATTTCATCAATTCATAATTTGGAGACGGTACGAGATAAAGAAAAATGACTTGCATGTCCCTATATTCTAGTTTTTAATTCTCTATCTAATGGGTCTGGAAAATACTGCTTCCTGATTCAAACTTTTTGCCATTTCTTGACCAATCAGCAATATTTTCCATACCCATTAGATTCGATATCTACAACTCCTGTTGAGTTATGGAAGAAATACGATAGCGTGGGAAACAAACCCTGTATACAAATTATATTTCCATACCATATACAGGGTGTCCCCGGTGAAGGTGGGAAATCTCTCGGGTGCGTATAGATTACACGAAAATAACACCCCAAGTTCATATAAAGTTTTCTCCTACGGCCTTCCCCTGCCGAGATATTCTCCCTTAAATTGGAGAAATAAAAATCATTTTTTTGCCATAAAATTTGTATTTTTAATTTAATTTAGATAATTTTCTTGGTGACGTACGTAGTGATTGAATGTCGATAAATTAATGCGGCCCGTTTTTTGATAGTGCATCAGGCGAGCAAGGGGTGAACTAGCCCTTACCTTCTTAACTTCATATTTTTTAAGTGGCTGAATATTTTTGATGTTTAACCGCATTTTTTGTTTCCCCGGACATTTTGCTAATAAAAAGTTACTCTTATTAGGTTTCAATAAAATAAAACTCAACGAGCAAGGGGTACAGTGTTTCTACGATTTTCGTTTTTATTTTTTCCGGCATTATTTTCAAAAATATCAAAAAATCGATAGCTCTTTCGATAAATTATTTCTTATGAATTTTTTAAGTATGATTTGACTCTACATTAGCTATTTCTTTAGAAATTCATAAAAAATTGTCCAGGTCCGTATTAAAAAAAGGTAAAAATTGACGATGTATAGCCAACAGACGAAACGTCGTACAAAAATAACCTTAACAGTTTGCGAAAGGTAGTGAACATTTACATTAAAAAATTGCTTTCGGTTTTTCGAATGCAAAAAAAAATTAAAACGAAAATCGTAGAAACACGGTACCTCTTGCTCGTTGAGTTTTATTTTCTCGAAAACGCTTAATTTTATCGAAACCTAACAAGAGTAGGTAACTTTTTATTAGTGAAATGTCTGGGGAAACAAAAAATGCGGTTAAAAATTAAAAATATCCAGCCCCTTAAAAAATATGAAGTTAAGAAGGTAAGGGGTAGTTCACCCCTTGCTCTCTTGACGCACTATCAAAAAACGGGTCGCATAATTTTATCGACATTCAATCACTACGTACGTCACGAAGAAAATTATCGAAATACAATTAAAAATAAAATTTAAATGTCGCAAATTATATGTAGCAAATGTGACAAAACATATAAGTATGTAATGGGCAAACAGAAAACCATTTAATTCAGCCATAAGTGAACACAAATCACTATTTCGCTTTTAACAAGAAAAAAATTAAAATCTCGACTATTAGAAATGTTACATTTAAAAAAAGGCAAAAATTCTGTGAATGATAGAACCAGATATTCAAAATTTATGTCAAATTTATACATAGTAATATAATAACATAAATCCTGCTCTCTGCTACTTACTTATAATTATTATTGTTAAATTAATGTAGAAATGTACATTTTTTCTGTGTAACAAAATCAAAGATGAAAATGCTATCACATAACTTTTTTCTTTAAATTATACGTATAATGGAGGCGGTAGGTACCGAAGAAATTAACATGCACGTTAATGGGACAGCCTGTATGTCATCACCGTGAAAGTACAGATTGAGTTGATGAGGTTTCACTTATTTATTTGATCCTGGACAAAACATCTTTGGTTTTACCTGACCCAAAATAGTTATTTATCAAGTTGAAGATCGGTAAATCCCTGCAATAAAAGGTACCTATTAGTATTGTAAAGGAATGCTAGAAAGTTTGTATATTTACATATCTACCTTTCAAACCCTTTCACGTAATCCTCATCTTTCCCAAAAGCTGTCACTTTTAGCGAAATTTATTGTTCGAACTTTGAACGTAGACTGGCAATCAGGCAAACCTGTTGATCTACAGTAATATGGATTGTTCAGTTTGAGAAAATGCATAAATTTTCTCTCTTTGCAATACAAAGTTTAACGTGGTCATAAATTCCTCCCCTTTTTGAAAATACTACCTGCCTCTGAAACATTGCGGAATGTAGTTAGGCATATACCCATAAAGCATGGAATTTGCGGAGCTGTTTCAAACTACTCAAAGAATGCTTGAAAATGTACCTACAAAATCCACAACTAAGATGTGAGAGACTCTCACTACTTTTATAGTAATATTTTTCGTTCGCCTTAAATAAATCTCCCTCAAATTATTGAAAAATCTGTCATAAAACCGCCATAAACTAGACACTTTTTTTACTATTTGTACACATATTTATCGCAATTAGAAAGTAGGGTTGTCTAAGTTAATTATTCCTTATTCATTTTCGACCAAGAACATCTTCATACGTTACTTCGTTAAAACGGCGCATTGAAATGAAATTTATATTGCAATCTCCTCATTTTGTGAATATTTAGGCGAGTTGCACAGTAAACTGGACGTTTGACAGTAGTGGTAGTGTGGCCGCTGCAATGCAGATGGCGGTGGCGCTTCAGTTTATTCTAATATTTCTAAATATAAAGTAATAATTTAAAGATAGGACCGCCGACTAATCCTCCCAGATTTATTCGGTTGCCGCTAAAGCAAAAAACCTGGAAAATTCTAAGCTGTAGAGGGTCCGTGTGAAGAATTTGCAGCTGTGATTGAAACCAATCATAATAGATTTTGCTCTCTCCTAATCAAACTTTTGGGCGACAGGTGGCAGCACTTTATAGACTAACAACTGATAAATCGCAGCCTTAAGCACAAATAATCGAGGTTGTACTATGCTTTTATTTTTAAGTGTAATTACAAATTTTACTTGATACATTTAGTAACAATAATTCACCGTCCAGCAGAGGTATTGTCAGATGTCACCATAGAAGATAGATATACCCCTAGCAGTAAATCATTTGATAATTAAAGCAAGCCTTTTAGTTAAAGTTTTCATTCTGTTTTTCACTTGTTTTAGAATCACTGTCTGCAGAAACATTTGCATCATCAGAATATAGGAGAAAGTCTGGATCAAAGACAAACCATTCTTTCATTAGCCAAACACATGTAGATGCAACAAACACAGGTATATTCATGTGCCAGTTTCCCGAGTCTTCGTTTTTAATATTAGTATACAATTATTGCAGATTTTAAGAAAATGGTGTCACTTTTACTGTATGTAAAAGAACGAAATAATTTAATTTTGAAGGAAATTAAAAACAAACGAAGTTTCGCCAAAGTCAGCGCATACGATCCTCCCGATTTCCCTGTTCAAATTCCTGTAGAAGATATTGACTCCCGTAACAAGGGCGCCCATAGAGAATTTTCTAGGAGGGGGCAAAGCAAAAATATGTGGCATGTATGCAGGCGAAAATTTTGAATTTTCAAGGTCAGGATGTAATTTGCAAGTTACAAAATAAAGTATCAGGCGCTTAGGTTAAGGAATCCAGCAATCCAGGGCGGTAAGTCCCCCCCTTGCCCCTGCCTATGGGCGCCCTAGTCGCTTAACCTTCTAGAAGTGCACTTAAAGCAATACGTGGGATATTCCAGATCTAGAAATGGTAAAGTACAAAGTGGAGTTGTAAGACCTGCAAGAGTTATGGGAATGGCCTGTACATCAAGAGAATGCATACGAGTTAAAAGTAAGCGATGCAACGAGATTACAGAGGAAGAGAGAAAAGGAATTTTTGAAAAAAATTGTCCTGATTTAAGTTGGTATCAGAAAACAGTACATTATTGACCACGTTAAAATAATATACACTATGATGGAATAGAAAATTACTTTGCGAACCACCAATATAACAAATTATTTTATGATTTAACAGGCTTCATGATTTAGAACGATCTCATCATCAGAAAATGTTAAAGTAAAATTGTAAACAAATTAACATGACGCTAAGGGAACAGTTGACAAGGAAACTAAAATTGTAGAGTGAATGTAAATAAGGCTCTAAGTGCCAAAATCAATAAAATATAGATAAGTATCAAAAAATGCTCTATGTGCCATCGCCAACAATCTGTAAAAAGCTCGAAGTTCCAACTGAAATAGAAATAGTGAAAGTAAATTTTGGAAGATGTCACTGGTTGTATGTTCCCCATGAAATTGCTGTTTGAAAAGCTCTAAGTGCCGCAGTTATCGGTTCGCGCGTTTTGGAGTGTCGGTGTCTGTTTTGTGCTGTCAGGTGTCAATGGACGTTCGTATTTCCTGTCGAAATGAGTGAAGAAAGTGGTAAGAAAAGAAGGTCTAAGGGCGAAGGCAGACTCAGCCAAGAAAATAAACGAAGGCGGGCTGAGGGTAAACAATACACAACTGCAAAAAGTAAGATTGTAGTTGAGAAACCTATACCTGAAAGAAATGTAAGTTTGTCTAACCTAAAATATTAAATTGAACCAACCTACCGTTATCCTAGTTGTTTCTATTAAAGTTAAACATATTTTGTCCTTACAGGTTGCTTGTAAGTGTTTAAAAAAATCCAAACAACATAAATGTGCCGAGATTTTATTCGAACATCGACTGAAGTTGTTTAACGAATTTTATGCACTCCAAGACAATGTTAAGCAATCCTCGTACATAATGGGCCTAATGCATATTGTAAGAATTAAAAGGCGTAGACATGGACAGTATGAAACCCCCAGTCAAAGTAGACGCCAAACTTCAGTTACCTATACGATCCCCGATGGAAACGGAAATGTAGTGCAAGTATGTAGAGCAACTTTTGCAAATACATTTGGATTAACACAAAAGAAGATTCAAGTGTTGACCGAAAAAAAGAAACTAGGTGAAAGTATTTACACAGAAAAAAGGGGAAATAAGAAGAAATATAGAAAATTTACGGTTGATCATGAAGAAATGGTGATAGCACATGTCAATAGCATTCCTAGGGACAAAAGCCACTACACCAGACAGAAAAGCGATAAAGAATACCTTAGCTCCGAATTAAATATAAATCGACTGTATAAAAGTTTCAAGATTAAATATCCAGACACTACGATTAACTATAGATTTTACTCCAGGGTTTTTAAGAAATCTTTCCCAAAATTAAGTTTCCACAGCCCTCGTGTTGATACGTGCGGTACATGCGATATCCTCCATGCCCAAATAAAAACGGATCCAACTAACAGAGCTAAATTAGAACTCCACCACAGGAAAGCTGAGAAAGCACGCCAACATATGAAGCAAGATACTGAGCAATCTCAACTAGCCAATAGTAACCATACTATGGCTGCAATGGACTTGGAACAAGTTTTATTTCTTCCAACTTTAACACACAGCCAGATGTTCTATGTGAGGCAGTTATCTAATTACAACCTTTGCATTCACATAGGAGATGACAATACCGCTTATATGAATATTTGGCACGAAGGAATTGCTGGCCGTGGAGGAAATGAAATTCCCTCATGTGTCTTGAAAATATTTTTAGAAAGGCAATCCCTGAAAAAAAAGCTGATAATGTGGAGCGACAACTGCTGCGGCCAGAACAAGAATCGCATGATGATTTTTATATGGATTTATCTAATCTGCAAAGGAAAATTCGAAGAGGTGAATCAAAAGTTTCTTGTATCTGGACACTCATTTCTTAGCTGTGATAGGGATTTTGCGAAAATAGAGGTCAGGAAAAAAGTTGAAAAGTGTATGGTTCCAGAGGATCTTAAGAAAATGATAGAAGGTGCAAACGATATGCATCCATTCAAAGTGAATATGCTTGAAGAAAATGAGTTTTTTGATGTTAAATCTGCAGCAGACTCAACATTAAATACTTCCAAATTGAATATCAGTAAGGTCTCATGGATAAAAATCGAGAAAAACAATCCAGGGATTATAAAAGTTAAGGAGTCTTTTAGTGATCTTCAAGACTGGAAAAACATTAAAGTATTTAAGAAAAATGTAACTACTGAAACCATCCGAAAAATGACCCTCCGTAATCTACCAATCGTCAATCACATTTCAGATGAAAAGAAAAATAATCTTCGAGACATGATACCTTTTTTAGAAAAAGAAGAGCACAAGGAATTTTTTCGTAAACTTGTAGCTTAAATTTAGATATTACTATTTTTGTTTTTTTGTAAACAGTTAGAAGTTTCGTTTGTACTGCATTTTCTACGTTGTGCTAATAAATTTTTTTGGATATTCTGACTACATTTTTGTGTCTTATGCCCTAAAAATTGCATTTAGAATCGAGAAGATCCTAAATGCCTTACATAAAAGGGAATTAGCATGTGGATTTCAGATTCTTATCAAAAAATATCCCTGGCACTTAGAGCTTTTACAAAAACCTTTACTATGGCACTTAGAGCATTACAAAAAAATCTAAGTTTTTGCCCTTTCTTGTAACAAATCAACTTTAATTGGAACCATATTTTATAAGGCATTATTTCAGCATACTAGGTCAACATCGTGAAACCATAATTGAACCAATTAAACTGAAAGAACAGTTCATATTTTTTTCAAGTCAGTTTATGCAAAACTGACATTTTGGCACTTAGAGCCTTATTTACATTCACTCTACAATTGACAAAACAATACAAATTTTTTTTGTAAAATTGTAAACAAATTAATCCGGGCCGTGGGATCTTGCTGGCATGCGCGAGTGAGTAGTCGTTAATGCTCAGCAACAGTGCCCGCGGTTTGGCTATGGATGGGTGACTCATTTCTGCGCTGTGGCTAGGGCTTTACCTAATGAGGTTTTCCAGGTTTTCCTCATTCTCGCGCTAAATGGTGGGTAGAGTACTAACAACTGTAGGTCGTTCCTGTGACGCACCTGCGGCCAATAGTAATATGCCGCCTCCTCCGTCCCGCACAAGCTAGTTAGCTTCTGGGGCTAACCTTAGGGTTAGTAGGAGTGAGTAGAGATATTATTATTATTAATGACACTAAGGGAACAGTTGACAAGGAAAATAAAATTGACAAAACAATACAAAAAATTTTGTATTGTTTTGTCAATTTTAGTTTCCTTGTCAACTGTTCCCTTAGTGTCATATTAATTTGTTTACAATCTTACTTAAACATTTTCTGATGATGAGATCGTTATAAATCTTGAAACCGGTTAAATAATAAAATAATTTGTTATATTGGTAGTTCGTAAAGTAATTTTCTATTTCATCATGGATTTCTACCAAATAGTGAGACAAGATAATATTAACTACATAACAGACACTAAACGAATTTATACTGAGAATGATGATAGTCGCCGAAATAAACATTTGAATATTATTTAACAGTGAAAAAATGAGAACATGCAAGTTTGTCAAAAATATTTTTAAATACACTGGCTGCTGGAGAATTCTCCATCCATGGCTGGATAAAAAAAACTGAGTACAAGTTGTGAAAATAGACGCAGAAAAAAACAACTTTTTCGCCAACGCGAAAAAGAAATGGCAAAGACAACAAACTTGTTGAACAACTTAGCAAAGTTGCTATCACATTATGGACGTCGAAATACTTCAAAATTGTTTTTAGAATACATTATCCAAAGTTTGAGTCAGTTGTATGTATTGTATGGGACAAAATGTGACGAGAATGGAGAGAAAAAAAGTATCGAGCTGCATTCACGAAAATGTTCGAATCTATGAATCTATCCAGACACCCAATAAAAAAGGACCAGTGTGACCTTTGTACTGGATATAGGGTCAAACAAATTAGCGAAGAATCATACGCAAAAGACAAAAAACAGAGATCGAGCTAAGGAAGAAAAAGGAAATGTTAAGCAAAATAAAAGATGTGTCTTGACAATTGATTTACAAGCAGTAGAAGTATGTCCATGGGTACAAGCAAGTGCAATATTTTACAAAACTGAATTAAGTTGCCATAACTTTACGGTAAACAACATTATAAACAACCATACCACATGTTTTTGGTATACCGAAATTGATGCAGCTATAACGGCTTCAACTTTTGCTACATGTATTCTTAAGTACTTAGAGAGTCACTGTGTTGGAGAAGACATAATAATAATATGGAGCGACGGATGTACATATCAGAATCGTAATCATGTGCTGGCAAGCGCGTTATTAAGCTATGCAGTGGCCAAGAATGTAACAATAAATACGAAAATGTCTAGTCGTTGGACACACACGAATGGAGTGCGACTCCGTACACTCTAAAAAGAAAGTAAACTTAAAGGAACTCCTATTTATCTACCATCAGACTATGTTCGAATCACCTTGCAAGCTAGAAGAAATCCATTTCCATACGATGTCATTCGTATGACTTCCAAAGATTTTCGGTATTTTACCGTAACCTCCAACCATTCGTACAAATCCATTCGCCTCGGCAAGGTAACATTGACTCCATAAATCTATGGCATACTTAATACTAAAATTTCTTTAATTTTTTAGACTCAACTGACCCTACAGTAAATGATCTCAGAGTTCTTAAATATTCTCCAGAAATAATAATTTATTTTAAATCGAATTTTGATGAGGAATTTAAAACTTTGCCTCAAAGGCGAAAAATTGTAGGATCTATTATACGGCCGCCCATGTTCACAAAAGTGAGACCCATAACTCACCAAAAATAGACACACTTGCAGCAGCTAAAAGCCGTAATTCCTGAGGAGTGCCACCCATTTTATGATAAGGTCAGTGTGGTTAACTGGGCCACAGAGGCATCTGGGCACCCTCCCACTTCATTTAATTTGTATTAGCAACAGTGACTTCAGAATTTTATGTTGATAACTCTGTTGCATTAAGTGTGTAAAAGCGCTTGAGCTTCAAAAAATTGATTTTTCTATTTTGTGCTGCCTCCAGCGAAAACAACGGTAAGCACCCTCTCGCAAATAATTGTTTAGTGTTTAAGTTTTTCACTGAATATTTGTCTTAATTGCCCCTGTGGTTCTTTTATACCACCAACAATGTTAGAAAGTTTACAAATTAAGAATAAATGGGGATACGGATTTTCACGAGAGGAAATCTTAGATGTAGTGGAATCTTATATAAAAATGAATGATATAACAACCAATTTCAAAAATGGACGACCTGGGGAGCAGTGGTTTTTAAATTTTTGTAAACGAAATAAGATGTCTATTAAAAACCCCAAGGCGTTTAGTACATTCGAAAGAAACAAGAAAATTCTTGGGTGATATACATTTTCTTTGATCTCCTAGAAAATACCATTAAGGGACTGAAGTTGGAGGGTCGCTCAGACCTAATTTTTAACTCCGACGAGACATCCTTCTGTCACGATCCCAGCAAAACAAAAGTTGTGACTCCTGTAGGGGTGAAATGCACAAGAACCATAAGCTCTCCTGGTAGAGAAAATACTACCGCTTTAATTTGCTGCTCACCTTCAGACCAAAAACTACCCATTTTAGTAATCTTCAAAGGAAAGAACGTGATGGAATCTTGGATGTCCAGTAAAAATGACCCTTCCGATAGAGTTGCAGTTGCAGCATCTAAAAAAGGATGCATGAACACCATTATCTTTCATAACTGGTTTGAAAAATGTTTCCTGCTATCTATTCCTAAAGGCAGACCAGTGCTTTTGGTTTACGACGGACACTCCTCACATGTGACATACGTGATTATAAAATTGGCATTAGAAAATGAAGTAACGATTTTGAAGTTGCCGCCACATACAATCCACCATCTTCAACCGCTTGATGTAGGGGTATTCAGATCGGCAAGAAATGAATGAGACAAAGAATTGACAAAATGGCAGAGACAGCATCCCCGTCTGAAAATTCCAAAAAACCTATTTGTTGCCTGTAGGAAATATTATTAATGCATTCAGGGCCACTGCGATTTACGATCAAGAATTACATGGGGCTAATCGATATGCTATTTTCGCCTCATTATTCAAGCCTGATGACTTGAAAAAGTACTAAAAAGAAAAGACAGCTCTGGCTTTACAATCAGGTGAGTACTTATCCTACCTGCTTACCTCTTAATTAGAAGTCTGCAATCTGTTCCAACACAAAACAACCCTTTTTATCAGGATCAGACCCGTCCACTGCTGAAGAATTAGAACCATTGCCGGCACCAGAAGGCGAAAATGAACCTATGGACGAATCACTATCAGAACCTGTACAATCTGGTCAGATTACAATAGTTCCAATGGAACCACAACCAGGGTCTTCGAATCACTCCAAAATTGTTCCGATTTAACCACAGCCAGGGCCCTCCAATTACTCCAACATTGCTCCAGTGGAACCACAACCGGGGCCTTGAATATGAAGATTCAGGCAATTCTGATGATGTGGATGAGCAACCCGTGAGCGTTGTTGAAAAAGGTTATGTGATAGTACATTATGAAGGGGAATTGTACCCAGAGCAAGTGATTGACGTTCAAGAGGACACTGTGAAAGTCACACATATGCAAAACAGTGGGTTTTGTTCGGATTGCGCTGGCCTAACAAAGCAGACATTTTGGATTATAATGAATTTGATATTATTGGGATCATTCGCCAGCCTCAGGTGGTCAACAAAAGGGGTGTTTATACCTTGCCAGAAATAAAAAATGCATGCAATGCTTACACAGAAAAATAGAAACATGATAGTTTTATTTTTGCTGAAGAATTTTGTTGATTTCTTTTTAATTTTGATAACCAATTAAACTATTATAAGTACACTTAAGTGTAAAAATAATTTTTGGGATGTTCGTTAAGTGCCAGAGATGTTATTCTGGGCTATTTTTATCATACATATGAATAAGGTCTTATTATGTTTAATTTTCCTTGTTTTCTGTATTAAAGCAATCTGCATTTTTCTGCACTTTCTGGAGTCTTTTATTGCATCTTTCGTAGCTTCCTCAGTTTTCAGAATTAGAGATTCAAAATTTAGATCATATTTTAAGCAAAGTACAACAAATATTTGCTATTAATGTACCACTATAGAGAAATACATATGGGATGCTCCGAATTACCGGGTAACTGGGCCACCATGCAGGACATTTTTTTTAATCAACTCTATGATCTAGGTGACCTGTCGCCTAACTGGTTACAAAGTCTAATTTGTAAAGAAGGTAAAATTAACAGGAATTCATTTCTTGTTACTTACTACAAGACATGTATAGCTTTTACTGCAAGATGATGACTTTAACATAAAACAAGAATGATTTATTTGTCTTTTGTCTTTATTAATTGAAAAGCTATTACATTCATGATTCTAATAATTATCTATTTTTTTAATTTCGCCAATTCCGTAACCCACAATTTTTGTATCCAAATCGGAAATCTTGTAGCTAATACCTCGGAAAGTAAAAGTCTAAAACTTAGAGTAACCCACAGTTTTATCAGAGCGAGTCGACAAATATCTCGTAAGCCACAATAATGCTGATTAACATTTTAGTTTAAAAATCGAAGAACAACATTCTAATATCACTGCTTATCCACAAAACATAATTTAATTCAAAATATTATACTATATAAAAAATACAGTTTTATGGTCCTCCTGTAAAATTTGGGTTTCGGGCTTACAAGTTTTAAGAATAATATGAACGATTACTTATCAGACCTTCTGTTTGAAAGCCTACCGAATAAATTCATTACAGTTATTTATAATATAGTGCAATAGAATGTACCTATTCTGATAATAATAAACGTCACTTCCGTATTTTCCCCCCGCTCTATGACATAATGCAGCGCTTTATTACGGCCGCTATATGACCGCACCGCTTTTCTAGGAAACCGAAGCTTAAGCGAACTTGTGGCTACACCTAGGGAATGGTTACCAAAACGTGCAAATATCACGGTAGACACTTCCGCGGTTTTACGTTAGTGCTTCATGTTTTTCTATACTTGTATGACTCATATCTAAGTCCTTCAGTTCTTCCGGTTGGCGAAAATACCCGTTTGTATGTTGCCACTCTAACTTGTTAATTGTTATTAGTTTTAGTTAGTTCTTAGTTATGTCGCCGAATAATGTTCACATGTTATAAATAAAAATCATAAAAAGCACGCCGTACTCGTTTAAAATTTTAGTAACAGTTTGAGGTTAGGTTTGGCACGTGGTCCGAATCATACCACGCCTAACAATCAACCTAACAAACTGAACATTTCTATTGTCTACTTTATTATTAGAACTTGAATGAATTCGCTTTCAGCTGCAGTGATTTGAGTTCGGTAATGTAATAGCATTACAGCCATTCAGCAGCCATGCTGAATGGTATTGGCCCTGAAATCTACCTTCTTTTAAAGATCCAGACGTTTGGGGGAATAACTCTTGTAGTTGGTATTTGTTCACTAACTGACTCAATTTCCATCAAAACTTCTTGTTTTGATGATGGAGGAGGCCTAGCCAGATTGGTGTCTTCCATTCGATTGTCTGGCTCTGCTGCTATCGTTGACAGTGGGCTACTGGGAACAGAAGTAATTAATTTTCTGTTAATGCATATAAGACTCTACCTGTTGTGGTTGGTGTGCAAAAGTTGAAAGACTGGGCTTCAAGAACCTTGAATTTCTTCGGTGTTCCATGTAGATGTAAATGCGATGTTGCAATCGAAAGTTATTGGTCGTTCCATTTAAAAAAGTAAGTTGGTGGCGATATCTCAAAAATGCAATGCTGTTATTTTTATGCTAGCTTCCCCGAATTCTGTTTGAAAAATTCTTAAACTATGTCCAATTGACAAACTTTCTTCGATTTCAAATAAAATAGTTAGCAATCGTCAACAACTCCCAAAACAATTGACTTGGTGTTGGGTCACCCTATAATTTCCTTATTTTTTGATTAAATGCAATGGTGCTTAATGGAAATGGTAATTCCATTAAGCGAGTTGATAGCGATATTTCAAAAATGCTATACCTACTCATTTGTTTTTCAATCAACACCAGTAGATTCTACTAGAAATATTATTGAAGTTTCTCCGATTTCAAATAAAATTTAGCCATTGTATACGAACACCATCAAACTCTTAAAATCGTTTTGGAAAGATTTATGTGGTTTTGCTTGGGCCAGAAATTCTACTGGCTCCTGAAAAACCATTTAAAAGAGTATGAATAGTGGTTACTGATTACTGTAACATCAATCCTGGGACACACTGCATATTCTGATGCCCATACATTATTGTTACCATAGTATTGTCTTTTTGCTGTTTGAATATGAACATTTTTTAAAAACCGTCTTTAGTTTATACAAAACATGACCTTAATTAATTTCAACTTAATTGTATGTATAATTTCAGTTCAGTGTACTTTTACATAAGCATGTGAAGTATGTACTTGCTACACATTTCTCGGCACAATATGTTAAAAGTACTGTTCGTTTTGAACAAAAATGTAAATGCAAGAACCTAAATGGGTAATACCTTCAGATTGACAGTCATTTGAATTTGACGCTAGGGACTGTTAGTTTGCGAATATATACTAGATGGCAGTAAACAGCTTCAAAGAAGACCATTGCAGGTTACGTGTTACTTACATAGTCTGTTCAGTGAGTCGTACGTTTACGTTGATACTGCTAGCGTAAATGTAGTTTTGTTTTTTTGTTTCTCACCTTAAATTTTCAACAGGCTCCGGACCCAGGACGTTTTTCTGAGTGCTCAGTGCTACGATGGCGGCAGTGAACTATTTGAATGGTGTTCCAAAGTTGATGGGACGTGAGAATTACTCCTATTGGACTTTTGCAGTGGAAAACGTGCTCGAAGGATTATCAAAGTGTATTAATTTATGGTTCGGAGACAGATAGTGTTTTAGTAAGTAAGGCCAAGATGAAGTTAATTTTAACCTTAGACCCGTCGCTACTTATTCATGTGAAGGACACTAGTTCAGCCAAAGAAGTGTGGAACAAGTTAAAAAAAACTTTATGAAGATTCGGGTTTGGCACGTAAAATCGGGTTGCTTCGAAAATTGATTTCGCTGAGACTCGATAATAGTGAATCAATGGAACAGTATGTAAACCAAGTGATAGATACCTCTCAGAAGTTTGAAATAAGTGGTTTTAAGTTGAGTCAGGAGTTAATAGGAAGTTTGATGCTTGCCGGTTTAGCCGACAAATTTGAACCCATGGTCATCGCCATTGGTGACGCAGGAATTGACATCGCAGCAGATTCCATTAAATCTAAGTTATTGGATATGCACATGGGTGGCGCTGAATGTCAGTCAGGTTGCGCGTTTGCGAGTGAATTTTTTGGCAACGGGAATAGAGGGAAGAGAACAAATAAAACATTGTCTACCTTTGTTGCCAAAAGTCGAATCGCATTACTGTAGAAAATCAACGTCAAAAGAGTATTTAAAGCCTATTTGGCGAACGAAAACTAATGTCTTCGCGTTTTTAAAAAACGTAAAACTAACTGCTATACCCCCTGGATAACAGATAACATTAAGTTTATGATGAAGTTACGGGACAAGGCGCTGATTAAGTTCAAGAGGACTAGGCTCCCTGTCCATTGGTCTTATTATAAGCTACTGAGAAATACCGCGACCTCTGCCTTGCGCTCGGAGAAGAAGGCATATCTGAATTTTAAATTCCAGAACTGCTCTGTCAAGGTGAAGTGGGCGGAGCTTAGTAAGCTAAATATTCTGAAACGTAAGTCACATGATCTACCTCTAAACTTGAGCAATATCGATAATCTTAATAAGTACTTCGTTGATTCAAGTAAAGCTGCCACTGTGCCTTCTCCAGATTTGCTCTCCTCCTATTCCTCTTCTATAATGCCCGGCGTTTCAGAGTCTCTGTCCTTCCAACTTGTCGATGAACAGAGTGTCAGCGACCTCATCCTGTCTGTCAAGTCCAGGGCGTATGGCAGTGACGATCTCAGCATTTCGCTTATTCTTCTGTGCTGTCCGTTTATTGTTCCTTTCCTCACTCACATTTTCAATGAATGCATACGCAGCTCATATTTTCCGAGAGTCTGGAAGTGTGCACATGTAATTCCTCTTCCAAAGATTACCCCACCTGTGGACTTTAGTGATCTTCGATCAATAAGTATTCTTCCAGTCCTTTCGAAAGTTTTTGAAAAGATTCTTGAGCTTCAGCTGCGTGTGCATTTAAACTCTTTTAATGTGCTGCCTCTGAGGCAGTCGGGTTTTCGTCAGGGTCATAGTTGCGCTTCGGCATTGTCGGAGGTTACGGATGATATTTTTCGTGCTCTCGATCAAAACAAACTTACTGTTCTGGTCCTAATTGACTTTTCCAAGGCCTTCGACATGCTGAACCACGATATCATGGTCTCTATTTTGCATCATATCGGTCTAGCCCCTGACTCTGTAAAACTTATTGCTTCATTCTTATCCGATAGAAGTCAGTGTGTCGCTTACAACAACCGGCTATCCTTGCCGTACAGTCTCACATCCGGCGTGCCTCAGGGTAGTATTCTTGGTCCAATCTTGTATACTATTTATACGTCTTCTTTCCATAAATCGTTTCATCACTGTAACTATCACTTTTATGCAGATGATACTCAGCTTTACTATTCTTTTGACGCTGCAGATGTTCACAATGCATGTTCCTTTATAAATAGCGATCTGGAAAAGCTATCTATTATGTCCGAACAACACCTATTAAAAATTAATCCAAAAAAATCTTGTGCCATTTTGTTCGGCGATGAAGGGTTCAGAAATACCTCAGCAAATGACATTGTTTTAAAAATTAATGACGCCGTGGTACCGTTTACGAGTTGTGTTAAGAATTTGGGATTACACATCGATTCTAATTTGCGATTTACTCAGCATGTTAACTCTATGTTGCAGAAGGCTTACCTCGCTCTGAAACTAGTATACGGACAAAGGCATTATCTTAATTTGAATACCAAGAGGACGCTGTGTGACTCGCTTGTCCTTTCCCATTTCAACTTCTGTGACACTGTCTATGGTCCTTGTCTCTCATTTCGGGATAAATTTCGTGTTCAGAAAGTTCAGAATTCGTGTCTTCGTTTGATGTTTGGGATTAGAGCACGTTCGCGCATTTCTCATAAACTGAAAGACGCGAACTGGTTGAATATGTTCAACAGGCGTTGCCTTCACATGGTCTGCTTCTTCCTCAAGATTGTTCAGTTCCGTTTACCTCTCTATTTGTATTATAAACTTGTTTTCCGTGCTGATGTGCATGGCGTTGCCACCCGTCGAAAGTCCCTAATGCTCACGATTCCGCGGCATCGCAAGGAAATATTTAAGAGGTCTTTCTCTTACAATGTCGTGTCCTATTTAAATCAGTTTCACTCGTTTCTAACTCTCCCTTGTGATGCCGTGAAACATAAATTATTCAAAATTTTCTTTGACCAGCAATAACTATTTTTTTTTTTTTTTTTTTTTGGTCTGCTTAGCATTACGTGGGTTGTACATGACTGTGTTCTTCTTCTACATCTTCATAGTCTTTCCTCTCTTTCTTCTCTTTCCCTTTCCTTCCTTTTCTCTTCTTTTCTTCTTCGTCCCCCGTTTTATCGTTTTATCGTTATCGCTTCAAGTAGCTAATTTTTGGTTTTAGTTTATTTATGAATAGGCCCGCATGGAAGATCAGGCTCTGGGAATACTGCGTTATTTTCAGATGCCTGAATGCCCGCCTTTTAGCACCAGTGTTATTATTTACATTTTTTTGTCTATTATGTATCGAATTGGGTGTTAATAAATTTATTATTATTAATATGAAAGATACTTGCTGCGTTCGGTTATTACATCCGATCACTGATTTCCGTCTGCATCGTTCGTTTATTCTAACTTGAGGAAATCTGAACCGTTCGGATATTCCACATCTGACCAATCGGACGAACATCTATTTGCTCGGAGGTTTTAGACCTAGCTCACAGATGTTATGTGCATTGGTGTGTGTGGGTGTGTGTGTTTGTCTTGCATTTGCTGTGGCAACTTGTGTGTGCACAATACACCATTGTGGCATCTGTTCTACCTGTGGCATCTTACACCCTGATGTCACAGCAAAATATTAAATTTTGCAGTAATTTCTGAAGAGACCCACTTCAAATTCATATTTCCCGCCCTTGTGTTTGGCAACCTGTTATTCTATAGGCTCTTAAAACCATCCAATAAGATTAGACCCTGAATCTGAATTTGTGTATATGATGCCACAACTTGGGATTTTACCTTATGAACTGTAGACCAGCTTGTGACATCATCTATATTTAGTGATTATTGCGCCATCTACGATACACAGTTGTCGTTTTTGGAACTAAACAGCGAGTGGGTTGTAAGTGTTTCTGGCGAGGTTTCTGGCGTTGTAATAAGATGAATATTTATTGTTATTTTCTCATTTTGGTAAGTACTGTTTTAGTGAAACCACTCGGTCATATAGGATCAAAGATTAGTGTTAAATGATGTAAAAATCTGTTTCTCAGGCGATTCTGATTTCTAACACTGAAAAAAATACAAAATACAATTTTAAAATCTTTAAAATCCCCAATAATGTTGCTTATTAAATTTTCCATAACATGTAAGTATAATCTCGCGCCCACAGATTTATTTTTAATTTTCCCTAAATTGTAAGCAATTTAATGGAGGTAGTGAATTGAATATGTCAAAAAAATTCCAATGCACGAACTCTACGACGTAAAATTACTTTTAGTTATACAGGGTGGTTTATTTAACAGGCACAAGCCAAATTTATATTCGTTTTAATAGAAAGTGCATAATATGATTTTACGAATGAATTGGTTCAAGATTTGAAGTGAGAACAATAATATTTTTCCAATAAAAATTGGTTGCTTTGATGGTGATTTGTGAGACGCCGAAACCATTCATGAGACCGAAAATAACTTCATACTCTTATAGGTACAGTGCATGTCATCAACATAAAGTTTTCAGCCCGAAGACTGGTTGGACGTGTACCTCCATCCTTTCCTATCCTGAGCTGACCTACGCATTTCCCCAAAAGCTGAACATCCTACATCCCTAACTATTTGAGAGCAGTAGTCTAAACTGGGCCTATACCCCTACATCTTTTTATTCCTATCTCTGACAGCCTTCATGCCTCAGAAGGTGTCCTACCATCCTATCTCTCCTATTCTTTACCGTCTTCCATAAATTTCGCTTTTCTCCAACTCTTTCTAATACCTCTCTGTTGCTAACCTTATCTATCCACGGTATCTTCATCATGCGTCTATAGCACTACATTTCAAATGCTTCTAATTTTTTCCTACCCGCTTCTCCTATCGTACTAGTTTCGCACCCGTACAATGCCGTACTCCATACATACGTTTTTAAGAGCTTCTTCATTTATCATTCCCGAGCATAATAGTTGTTTCTTTTTATTAAATGCAATTCGGCCCTGCACTATTCTTTGTTTTATATCTCTAGAGCTCCCACCATGGCGAGTTATTTGACTTCCTAAATTGCAGAAATCTGAGACTTCATCTATCTTCTCGTTTCCAATTTGTATTTTCGTTTTAGTCCTATTTTCACGCCCCCTGCACACCAAAATTTTGGGTTTCTTTTTATTGATCTTCATACCATAGCCATCCGTCAAAACCGCTTACATTTCGTCCAGAACCCTTCTTAATTCTTCTTTGCTGGATGCTAATACTGCTATATCATCCGCGAATATTGATAGGTTGGCCCTGTACATTAATTCCAGCAGATATTCTGTATTTAACAATAGTAATCGCATCTTCGATATACAGGGTGCCCCGGTGATGGTGGGAAATCTCTCGGGTGCGTATAGATTACACGATATTAACACCCCAAGTTCATATAAAGTTTTCTCCTATGACCTTTCCCTGCCGAGATATTCTCCCTTAAATTGGAGAAATAAAAATCATTTTTTTACATAGTTTTTATTTTTAATTTTATTTCGATAATTTTCTTGGTGACGTACGTAGTGATTGAATGTCGATAAAATAATGCGGCCCGTTTTTTGATAGTGCATCAGGGAAGCAAGTGGTGAACTACCCGTTACCTTCTTAACTTCATATTTTTAAGGGGCTGGATATTTTTAATTTTAAACCGCATTTTTTGTTTCCACGGACATTCTGATAAAAAGTTACTCTTGTTAGGTTTCGATAAAATTAAGCGTTTTCGAGAAAATGAAACTCAATGAGCAAGAGGTATACAGCGTTTCTACGATTTTCGTTTTTATTTTTCTGGCATTATTTTCAAAGATAACAAAAAATCGAAAGCTCTTCCAATAAGTTATTTCTTAGGAATTTTTTCAATATGATTTGGCTCTGCATTAGCTATTTCTTTTGAAATTCATTAAAAATTGTCCAGGTCCGTATTAAGAAAAAAATAGAAATTGACGATGTAGACAACAGACGAAACGTCGTCCAAAAATAACCTTAACAGTTTGCGAAAGGTAGTGAAAATGTACATTAAAAAATTGCTTTCGGTTTTTCGAATGCAAGAAAAAATGAAAACGAAAATCGTAGAAACATCACGGTACCTCTTGCGCGTTGAATTTTATTTTCTCGAAAACGCTTCATTTTATGGAAACCTAACAAGAGTAACTTTTTATTGGAAAAATGTCCGGAGAAACAAAAAATGCGGTTAAAATTTAAAAATATCCAGCCTCTTAAAAAATATGAAGTTAAGAAGGTAAGGGGTAGTTCACCCCTTGCTCCCTTGATGCACTATCAAAGAACGGGTCGCATAATTTTATCGACATTCAACCACTACGTACGTCACCAAGAAAATGATCGAAATACAATTAAAAATCAAAATTTTATGTAAAAAAAAATATTTTTATTTTTCCATTTTAAGGGAGAATATCTCGGCAGGCGTAGGTCGAAGGAGAAAACTTTATATGAACTTGGGGTGTTATTTTCGTTATTTTCGCACCCGAGAGATTTCCCACCTTCACCGGGACACCCTGTATAAACTGAAAACTATAGGCGATAACGCACATCCCTGCCTCACTCGCCTTCGGATATCTACTTCTCTATGTTCCTGCTCAGATTCTATAACTGCCGTTTGCTCTTTGTTTAGATTATACTTCCATCTCTATACTTCATCCCTACGTTTTTGAGCACTTCGAACGTCTTCTTCCATTTTACATTGTCGAAGGCTTTTTCCAAATCTACAAATCCTATATAGGCGCTCTTTCCCTTTCCTATTTTTTTTCTATTATTACTTGTAAAGCTAGAATGGCCTCGCGCGTTACTTTATTTCTTCTAAATCAGAACTGATCTTCTCCTAATATTTCTTCCACCCTTTTCTCCATCCTTCTTTGCACAATTCTAGTTAAAATTTTTGACGCGTGGGAAGTTAAACTGATCGTTCTAAAATTTTCACACCTATCCGCGCCTTTCCTTTTTGGCAAAGCTACTAGGATGTTCCGTTGGTAACCTTCTGGAATCTCGTCTGTCTGCAAGCCATCTATACATGGTGCTATATTGTTTCTTAAACTTCTTAGTGCTAGCTCAAACTCTTCTCTCATTATAGGACACCCTATTGGGTTGTCCCACTCTACACTGCTCTCCCTTTCTAATATATCTCGTACTTCCTGTCCCGCATATAAGTACATAAGTTTCCCAAATATTCTTTCCACCTATCTGCCTTCTCCCCGCTTCCGATTGGGGTATCTTCTGTCTCATTTCTAATGTTTTCAATACTAGATTCAATTTCTATAAAATTTTTCCTAATTATTTTATATGCTTCATAAGCCTTTTCTACTTCGAACTCATCTTCCACTTCTTTGCTTTTATTATCGATCCATTGCTCTTTCCCTTTCCTACATTTCCGAATAATTTCCCACTTGATCCCCTCATATCTTTGTTTCCCTCTTTCATCTAACCTATTTTTATATTTTCGCCTTTCCTCTATTAGACTCACAATATGTTTTTTATCCAGAGTTTTCTACTTTCATTCTGTTTAATGACCCAAAATATCTAGCTGCGGAATCTAAACTATTTTTCTCCTGCCTAACATTTCCTACTCCCGAATTTCCTCCTACAAATCCTGTGCGTATTACTTTAAAATCTCCGCTCCAGAAGTCTCCAGCTTCTGGCCATCGCACTTCACTAATACCTACCACGTCTAATGCTAACCTATCCATCTCAACTTTCGCTCCGACTCGTGAGATGTTAAACTTATTATTGCTGATGACTCCCCCCGAAGCGGTCCCCGCCAGAGATCCGAATGTGGGACTATTTTACATCCAGAATATTTTACTTCAGAAAGTGCAATTATCATAAATTAAAGTACGCTGCACTAGGGATAAAATAATGTGGTGGTTTCCCGTTCCCGTTGCCTTCCACATCGCAGTAGAGGTCATCAGAGTGCCATACCGACCCTCACGATCACTGCCACTCTGATTACTGAAAGAGCTGCTGCCCCTTTCAGGGACTTGATTTAGTCTGCCTTCTCTAATAAAAACCTCTCCAATATGGTAAATAAACCTATGGTTCGGCTCTTTATATCATTGAAGCACGCAAGCCATTACACCCGTTCCAGTATTACTAGAATTAATATGCCTTAATTCTGTTTAAGGTGAATACAGTCCGCAGGATTAATAATTTTAATGCGCATTTTTCTCTGAAACGGCGCACCTTATCAACCCAAAACAAGCATCCTTTTTTTAAAGGAAACTGACTGCTGTTCGAGAAAAATGGATTAGTTTTTAAAAAATGAATACAAATTAATATAGTGGGTTTCTAAACTAAATCTGAATGAAGTAACTTCAAAAGGGAGCGAGTTTTACTAAATAAATGAATTTACTATAAGATGTTTCAAGGCTCATAACAAGTGGCAGAATTTTCAGACTCATTCACTATTGGAAACCCTGTATATCAAATGTGCCCCTAAAATGTTCGTCCTTTTGAAAAAAGTCTACTTAATAATTTCTCACATTTGTTATATTCCAGCTTTAAAGGGCTGTAAGTTTATGGGGCGCATTTCGGCACAATGACAAACAAGTCTTCAGTTGCACTGTAGGTATCAGTTTGGCAGCATATTTTAGCGTCCCTTGCATTTGTACCCAAATAATTTTACTTTTTTATGCATGTTTTTTATGTTATCTTATTAATTCTTAATAAGTTAACCCCACACGCCAAAAGACAGTGACACAATAATTAAACTCGACACGTGTTTCACTGACAATGTTAGCATCTTCAGGAGTTGAAGATTGATCCAACTACTGTGTGTGTTATCTTATGTTTTATGAGTAGAGGAAGTCAATAAAGTTATTACTATATTTCCTGAGTGACTTGATATTAATCCTGCCTAGATAGATTTACTGACCACTATTCGGTTAACAAATAAATTTGCAATTCCTGTGGCATTATCAAGCACACATATTAAATCGTTTATGCTGTGGCATCATCAAGCACACGTACAAAATCACTGATGCTGTGGCATCGATGCCACAAGTTAGGTTCATGCACGCCGATCTATCTAAATTATGAGTGTGTGTAAAGCAGAGCGGGTCGGTTTCCCATGTTGCCATATCTATTCTTTACGCAGCAGTATGCTTATTTCAGATGATGCCACAATTGGGTTTACTGCACGGATGTCACAAATATGTGCGTACCTGTATGGGTGTGTGTGTGTGTGTGTGTGTGTGTATGCTTGACATTTCGCGTTTGGCGGTATACAAATGTGAGGTTAAGAGATTTTCATATTTCTGTCTATTTGGACCTTTATTTTAAATAAGACAAGCAAATGGAAGAGGAAAGGGACCCAGTTTTCATATGCAATGTTTGCCAATTCGCCAGTTTATATCAAGATGAAGTCGGCAACCACATTTATTCTCATTTTTTTGCCAGTAAGGAAATGTTTAATTTGGTCAAAGTGATAAGTAATCCAACTAGAAAATTCCCTTGTTTGCTTTAGGTGAGTTTGAGAGGTTTCAGAGTGTATCCATGGATTATGTCGAAAAAAGTATTTCTTTACAAGGTGAAGATGTCACGATTGAAAACTGCAACCGAACTGATGTGGAAAATCTCAGTAATGCAAAGAAATTGTGGACGAGACAGAACACACCCTGCTTATCGAGTTATATAGACAGTCAAAGTAGTGTAAAAAAATATGTGTGGCAAAAGATTGCCAACAAAGTCAATAAAAAAACAAAAATTATTGTATCACCGCAACAGTGTGATACTAAATGAAAATATTTAGTAGCCATGTACAAGCAGGTGGCTAAAAACAACAATACAAGGTCACGCCCTGTGGCGTGCGTACCGGGGTTCTATGGATTATATAAATTTCCCAAAGTACAGTTAAATTCTTCGTCTGTCATTTCTATTGTTTCTGTCCACGATATTTACTGTTTTTGAATTCTTTTTAACCTTAGGTTTTGTATTTTCTACTACTGTATGTTCAAAATCGTTTGAAAAATTTAAAGTAGTACTTTCTAATGATTCAAAATTTGGTAAACTACCCTTTCTAGTTTTTGGAATAGATTTTAATTTAGCTTCAGAGTTAAATAAAAAATATGAAGATTCCGAACGTGTTGGTGATCTGGGGGTTTTTGAACTTTTTCCAAATAGTTGATCGGTATTCTTATTTGACCTCAAATTCATACCAAAGTTTATAAAAATATTTCTAGGCAGGTACAAAGATTTTGCATCGAAAGTAAAAGTGCATGAAATAGCCAGCGATAAAAAGATTAAAAGATACATGTGTTGACGCAAAAACGGCATGTACCTGGACGCACAAAAACTAGCGGCACGTTCGAGTTTAAAGAAACGATAAATTCAACATTTTATTGGAAATCGTATTTATACTCAAAATAAACATATTAAATTGTAATTAATAGCAAATAATAGCATATAAAATTAACCTGAAACCATAGATTGGCACCTCCACCACAAGCATTGGGAATATTTTGATGTCTTGGATGAAATACTTCATAAAAAACCTGAAACTAATCCAGAAGCGACATGTAGTAGCTGCAGAGGTCTTGCTGTTAACAATAATGGTAATAAAGCAATTAACTTTTATGATATGTGAGTACATTATTGTTTTTATTGTCAAATTTAGCAGTGAATTCAAACAATAAGACCTATATTGCAGCCACTATTACTACTTCAGATATGACTGCAACCAATATGGAATCATAAACTTCATCCGCAAGCTCATCCTACACTTCTGCCTGCACAAGGAAAAGAAAGGAGTTGGACAATCAGGAAAGGCGTCACAAGGAAAAAATGGAGAAACTTGATGAACATCTGAAAATTTTCGATCGTATGGTAACATTTGTTGAAAATCAGCAGAAGTCTGAGAAAAACAATGATTAATCAACTGATTATTGTTCGCCAACATTATTATTAGGTAATAGATATGCAATTTAAGTTTTGTACTGACTATCTTTTAGGTAGTACGTATAATTTCATTATAAGTGCAAGTATTGTTTATTATTTATTCTCAGTTAAGTTTATTTAGTTACATTCAAATAAATATTTATAATAAAAAAGTTTATATAAAATTTCTATTCATCCTTAAATTATTTACTATATTATTTCGACAATAAAGGTGAAATGAAAATCCAATTATCCTTGACACTTTGTATTTGATATTGGTGACCGGTTTCGGGGTCTTTAATCTACCACCCCATCGAATGGAACTTTTTTCTGTTATAGTACGAGTTGGGATGATTTCTTGGGGCCAGTATTCTTATATCGCTTCCATCAATGCAACCAATTACTCCTGAAAGACAAACATTGTTTGATACCATACAATAATGTACACAGCGTAGTACCTGGGAATGCATTTATTGTTTGAAAATGTGTTATTATGTTAAAAGCTCTTTATTCTGAGGGCCACCAGATAACTCTTTGCACCCTATTCATTACGACGATTTTCTTGCAGATTCTGTACAAAACATCCCAGCAAGAAGATTTGTTTATACCAAAACGTTCAGAGACAAACCTATTATAAAAAAATAATTTTGACAATAAGCCTATAAACCTGGAAAAATTTTGAAAATATACTAAAAAAATTAGTTCGGACGAAATAATCATCAAGGGAAAATAGATACGTGCATGACAAAACGCACCTTGACTACAAAAAAAAACAAAAAAGAAAAATTTATGGAGACACTTCTATTAAAGTAAAGAATGTATATTCTTTGGATATGCCAGGTAATGTTTACTTATTTTTTATATTTTTCAATCAACACAATCTTTATTTTAAAGCTGAAGCTATAGAAAAATGATTGTCCGTGTTGAGAGACATGTTCTCCAGAGAGAAGAGAAAGCATAAGATTCCGCATCAGGCTCTGCTAAACCATCGTTTTAAGAATGGGAATTTTACCAGATGTTGTTTTTTCTAACCCCACATATTTCTCACAGAAGGTGCCTAATAATCAAAATAATAGCATAAAGAATTCTACTTAAAATAAAAATATCTTTCAGAACCAAAGAATCATCCCCAGCCCCAGAACAAAATCTGTCAGTGTGGAGTGATAATAAATTTATTTCGGAAGTCACTGTCGAAGTACCAGGTTAGTAAACGTCTGGAAAATATTATTAATTTGATACATTCTGTTCCATTATTTCATATTTTAGAAAATACATTTTCGGAAATGGAGCTAACTATGGATTCAGTTCCAATCTCGTCAGGTCCTAGCTCAACCTGTACAAGTTCATCATTTTTTCGCACACCCCTCCACATACCCAAACTTCAAAACCGCAAGCATTTACGTCTCAGATGTTTCGATCAAAAACGATGCCCGAAAGTGACAATTTTGCCAAAAAATTAATTTAAAGTTGACTCTATGGAGAAAGAATTCGAAAAGGCAAATAATGCTGTGACCACAGCAGCCAATAATTCTTCTTTTGCCTTGGCAAATATAAAGGAGCCCGCAGATGGGTATACGATGGCATTGGAAGAGGGGTTGAGACATGTTCCCTCCAGAAAGCGAACCGAATGTTTAATAGAAATATTGATGATAATTAACAAATATGAAGAAAGGGATGGTGGAGAATAATAACATATTGTTCATTATTATTTATTGTTATGTATTGATGTTTTCAGAATACTGTTTTCTTTCAATAAAAAAATATTTCTCATTTGGAACTAATTTAGATAGGTACCTGAAAAGTGTAAAAATAAGAATCGCATATAATAAAAATAATTACATCCTTTGCCATTGCCAAGGAATAGATCATGTATCTGATATAAAATAATCTGTCAAAGTATCACGATTTTCCATTGCAGCAACAGTTCCAACATTAGCTCTAGCTCGACCCAAACGATTAAATGAACTATTCTGAATATTTACACGTCGCCAACCACCATCAATTATTTCACCATTAGGTCATTCTCTGTCCACAATATCAGCATCCAACGTAACGTCTATCGCCTTCTAATTCAGTGGTAATTATAAAATCATGCAAACATATTAACGCTTGAATAATGGATTCAGTTGATTCTAACTTCAAACGTATTGAGGTCTGTAAGATAGCCCATCTAGAGACTAAAATGCCAAAATAATTTTCAATAACACGTCTGGCTCTTGATAATCTACAGTTGAAGATTTTCTGTGCATTGCCCAGCAATTTTCTGACAGCCAAGAGCGCTCAGGCCTCGCGTTCACACTCTTACTGGCTGTCAGTTTTATCCGTCAAATTGCCTGACAACAAAATTTCGTTCAAAACAAAAATTTATACGGCAAAATTAAAAGTACTCGTCAAATTACTGTTGAAAATAATATCGAGCTTTTATAAACTCATTAAGATTTGAATCTAATTTCTTAGAATTAGAAGAATGCGATTTGAGCTACTTCTTTCAGAAGGAAGTTGAATAAATTATGGAGTTAAAAATAAATGGATGGAATTTATAAAAAAGTTGCTTGAAGAACTCATCAAGCGCATGCCTACATATTTACAAGTATTTGAAAAACTCAAATGGTTCAGTTCTGCAATAATATTGAATCCTAAAAGACCGCGTCTTGCAAATTTACCTTTACAATTTGCTAAACCCCACGAAATTTCTGATATGTATAGAAATTCAGAATCTACTTACTGTTTTTTGGGTGTTCGTTTTTCGTGATAATATTCCCGATGATCCTGTGTTATTTTGGATGTAAATTAACAAATTAAAAAATGCCGTGAGTGATTTCTTGTTTGATAAGTTATGCCTGCTGGCTTTTATCTTGCTAAGTTTGCCTAGTTCTAATGCGGTTGTAGAGCGTACTTTTTCAGTAGTGAATTTGGTTAAATCCAAATTCCGTAACATAATGATGCTGAATAAGGTAAAACAGGGAGACATGACGCAGCGGGAGAGAAGACGCAGTCCGATAATTCGCCAACCGGTGCACGTCGCGTCAGTTGCCCAAGTTCGGCATATGTAGGCGGTCTTACTTACTCTTGTCGTTCAAGAAAAATCGTGGGAATAGTGCGATAAACTTGCAAGATATTTGGTGATATATGGTTGGTAAGTACAGTTCTTTTCAGATATCTTGGCGTGTGTGTGCAGTAATCTGCGCATTACGTTCATATGTCTCTCTCCCTTTTGTAAAATGGATTTGTTGAATTTTAATTGCTGCCGTAAGATGACTTGAGAATATTCTCACGTTTCCGTATTTGATCTCACTCTTTCTTACTATGGTTGTGTGAAACAAAATGGTTTCAGTATTAATATGCTTATATTGCAATATCCAGTGGTCACCAAGCAATTTATTAAAAATTATTGCCTTTCAAGTATAACTGTCAGTTTGATTGTCAGGTGTAAAGATGGCTGGAAATGTTTTTACCAAACACTGTCGAGAAGTTTTACGAAATATTTTTGAATACTTAACTCGAGAGAAGGAAAATAATGGTCCACTGTTGCCTTTAACTTGTGACCAGGAGCGATTGGCCGATGCATCAAAAGTAAGTCTACGCAGCGTGTCGCGCATAGTTGGAGAGGAACGAGGTTTGTCTGCTGCAACGCCAGGAAAAAGGCACAGCAAATCAAAATTAAAAAGTGAAGATGTAACTGACAGCATTAAAACCGATGTAAGGAATGCTATTTATTCCATGAAAGAAAAGAAATAACACATTACATTAAAAATTTTAAATAACAAATTAAAAACAAAACAAATAGTTGATATTTCTGACACAAGTTTGTGGCGTTTATAACCAATAGCAGATTTAAGTACAAACTAGAAAATAACCGGTGTTTTTTGTGTGAACGGGCTAATGTTCTGGGTAAAAGAATACATTTATTGAGAGAAAACGTCAAAATGCTCATTGCCGTGTGCCGTGTCCAGAGTCGCGGCGCACACGCTTGCGGGGTTCCTGGCAACAGCAAAATTTTGGAAACTACTGAACTGCTGGCGGTTGCTTGGATAATCGGATATGGCCGCGCAAACGCCAACAAATCTGAAAAATACTATACCTACCTCAAAGTTTTGCAAGCTATTTTGTTTTACCCACTGTTCGTTAGAAACCCGCTAAAAGGCGACGTTCTGCCGAATGTGGTTTGAAGTTATAGATATAGAAAATATAAACAGAACTTATCAACAAGTTGAAGACTTCTATGGTATTCCGAAATCGGTCTCTATTGTGCTTATGGGTGCTGGGCGACCATCAGTTTTGTCGGATGAAGTAGAAAATGAACTAGAAAACTGCATTAAAGCTAACCGTGTGATAGGGAAGAAATTAAATCTGTTGTTGCACAATTTGTTAAAACAAACAACCTTTTAAAGGGGAAATCCCAGGTAATGATTTGTACTACTCCTTTATGAGTAGTGTTATAAATTTCAATGCACTTTTCCCCGCGCTCACCTTTGTGGTAAGGCATGTTCTAACCTCTAACTGGCAGGTTTTCGAAGTTAGTAAGTTGGTGGGTAAACGGTAGAGTCGGAAGGGTGCGATTCCAAGATAGCCGGATTGTCTTTTGCTTTTGGTGAATAAATTAATAAAAATGTGTTTTGTTGTTTATTTAAGCAAAGGGAAGGCTATAAAATTTCAGAAGTGGGATTGGGGATTTGCTTAAACAATTAAAGTGCGCCCAGAAGGGTGCATCGAATATTGCAGCGAAAAGGTTCCGAAAGGTTGCTGACCTCCCACGCGCAACACGTGTTGGTTTGCATGGTTGAAGACGTTCAACGGAGGGAAGGAGGCCAGATAAGTACTTCTTTTATTTACGCACGCAATTTGATAAGCCTTTTAGCCAGTAGTTTGTGGAAAATGTATAAAATGCCAGAGTATGTGGAGAGTCAGTTTGTGGTCCAGTATCGAACATGAGTTCCACACTTGTGACGATTCCAGAATGTGTCTCGTTGGGAAAGTGTAGAGATAGCATAGATCTTGAAGAGTATGTTGAGAAAGAACTGGAGGAGTTGCGCTTGACAGAAGAAATGCTGCAAGTAGATGAAGATGTGGAAGAAGATGTCCGTGACAAACTTCTACAATTGAGTCAAGAATTCAGGGTTTGCTTTGCTCTAACTCTCTCTGAATTGGGGTGTACCGACTTAATGAAAGTTGACATTATGGATAACAATGTTCCAGTCCAGAAAAAGCCATATCGTGCGAGCATGAGGGAAAGAAAAACTATTTCGTATATAATCGCAGAGTGGAGAAAATGTGGGATCGTGAGAGACACGGACTCCGCGTATGCAACTCCGGTGTTGCTCGTCGGGAAGAAGGATGGTAGACCGCGTTTCTTGAACGCACAGACTATTAAGAAAACTTCTGATAGCGTCGATCGATGAAAACTTTGAATGCCTGCACGGGTGTAAGTTATTCACATCCTTGGATTTAGCCCATGGTTTCTTACAGATGCCACTAACCGAAAGCGCAAAAGCTAAAACTGCTGAAGGATGAAACCGGTCAGTTTGAGAGACTTGTTTTCGGGTTAACTAATGCACCTTATGAAGTTAGTAAATTAATGACTTTAGTGTTAGGCCCGTTACGGAACAGTGTGGCTATGACGTTCTGATACCAACTCGAGATTGGGACGAAATGTTTGTGCGGTTACGTTTAGTGTTCGAGGCAATCGAGAAGGCGAAATTGACATTGCGTATCATGAAACGTAAATTCGGTGCAAAGACTATAGACTATTTGGGGTTTACTCTCAGTAGCTTAGGTTTAACACCTGGGTCTAACAAGACTAATGCAATCATGACGTTTCAGGTATCAAAGAATGTACACGATATCCGAAGATAAGTATGGTAATTTTCACCATAAATTAAAACTAATAATTATGTTTTTTTTTGCGAAGATAACTTCGCCACTTCTACCTTAATACCTTAATAATATTATACCTTAATAATATTACCGATTATTAATATCAGCTTGGGTCAACTATTCTTTCTTCATGGCTGCTTTGATCTAAACAGATTTTGTATTTTTCTTTGAATTGAATTACCGATGTTGAAAAATGATTGCACAAAATATTGTAGGTTTAAGGGTTTCCTAAAAATTATGTATTGTAGAGGATAGGTAAAGGTATTGTACGTACCAGTGTTACAATTGTATTTAGTTTTTGTAATAACCCATGAAATAAGGTGTGCACCAAAAAACCCTTAATTTTAATTTTATTTTTGGACATGCTCTATCATTTGCTTACCTAACTTTATTTAAGCTATAAATATGTTTTGTTCTGTAAAGGAGCCTACAAGAACGTGCGTGGGCATTTGATAATTTCGCTAAACTTGTTATACATGGGGTGCACCTGAAAAATGGCAAAAACTATTTTTCCATCCTAAGGAACTGAAATTGTATATTCTGGAGTAACTTTTAAATAGAAACAACTTTTCACAATAAAATTCTTCTCTAAAATGAGAAATAAGAGCTTTACTCTTGGAGCAATTTGAAATTTTCGCCCCTCCCTCGTATACTACGCAAGTTTTACCGAATACGATGGGTGCTGTTTTGGTTTAAGGACATGCAGAACTTTTTTACAATAAAACAAATTTACTAAATTAAAAGGTAAACAATTTCTGCCGGTCACTGTATATAAAAAATTAAAATCGGTTGACTTTTGGAATCTTAAACACAATAAATGCCAAAACAGTTACGATTTGATGTTAGATTGTACTGAAATAGCCACTGAGAGAAGTTATATTTCGGGTCCAGTCCTCAATATTACATAAATGTGTAGTATGTGTCAACTTCCACTCTTTAGCAAAAGGTTCAAAGCAGAACGAAATCCGGCCCGATCAGCGCTCCACCCTATCGCGCACTCTCGGGACGCCGCGGTCGGATTCGTCTCATTGTGTTTCTTGTGCTCTGCGAACGAGGTTCATTTCTTCCCTGTTCACATTCGCTTTATAAATTACACGTAATTCTTATTTCTTCTTCCAAGGGGTAAGTAAAGCATATAGTTTTCTTTCTTTCTATTTCAGGCTTGTCTATTGCTTAGACTATGGGTAAAACAAGCCATAGGAAGCGTAAACGTCACCACAGCTCTTCGTCGGAGGGGGAGTCCAAAAAACGGAATTGTGTAAATTCCGAATCCCTTTTAGCAAGGCTAGAACGATTAGAGGCCGAGTTGAAAAGGCGATTTCTTTCAAGCCAGTCCCGAACCTGGACCGAGCCGTCGGCGTTTCCGCTCTCATTCTCGGGAGCGTGGATCTCTCAGATATAGTCGCTGTATTTCGCGTGGGCGTGTAGCCACGAGAGCAAGAGATTATTCCATCTCTAGCAGCAGTGACGGAGAAAGAACACGTGCTATTCACTCTCCTTCGTGGAGGACGCCGCCGCGGGCGACATCTCATCCAGCTGCTAGCCGTGCGGTGTTGCCACGTGTAGTCGTTAAACCAAACGCTGATGGTGACGAAGCCCCCAAAGAGGACGCCCGTAGCGGTTCGGGGTGGTGGGGGGTTGAATGGAGGCGAAGGTGTCGTTGAGATTTCTACCGTCGACAAAGACACTCCTGTCATTCATAATGACGTCACTTTATCGTCACTGCCAGGGGATGTCTTAAAAATCTTGGGCGGTGATCCCGACAACAGTCAACAAACTGGCTTAACTTTGCATGAACAAATCCCACACAGCACATAATGGATATCCACATAAAGTTAAAAATCTTCATGGGATATCTCTGCCATCCAAGACTTATCTCATGGATATCAATCACGTCCATGGAGATTACAAATGTCTAGTAAATATTCACTGGATTTCAGTCAAAAATACTTCCAAACTATTTGCAAAGGTTAGTGCAGTATTTCCAAATTTTACTGAACTAACTTAAAACAAGCAGTTTCGAAACAACATAACTTTTAATTCAACAAATAATATCTAGTGAATATACTCTAGATATCTATCTAGACGGCACAAATAACTATCCTTAAAATATCTGATAGGTATTTATTAGATGTTATTTTATTTTTTTAAATTAAACCAGAATTTTAAAATTTACGGCGGTGTGGAGGCAAGCAGAGGTGTCTATCATATAGGTATATTCTTAGATCTTAGCCCCCTTGTCTACGGCCGCCAACGCCCCAACCTTTCTGTCATCCGGCAGATACACGATAGAACACGCAAGGTAAGTTTCAAATTCTCCTGAACTTGTGAACGAGAATTGTGGGGGCTGAAGAGCGAACAGACAAATTATTCGTCGTAAACAGATTTAGTTATTTGGGGTAATGGTCGCGGGTAAGGTTTTTTAAAATAAACTTTACTCATAATAAAAAGTGAAGATAGTCATTGGATAATCAATTCACCAATCAGAGTTCTTCCCATACATAAGTCCTGGGGAATATGAAATCTCTCTTGTTTGTCCTTGTTGCTTTGGTTTTTTGATTGCTGTTTGCATTTGCACTTCAATATTGTCGGTTAAGTGGTCGAGTCGCTAAGCGTTTTCCCGTTGATTTTTGTGAAAAGTTACACCGGCATTCCATATACAAGGTTAGTAAATTACTGTTATTATATTTCAAATGTTAATTGCAATAGTAAGATGGTTTTACTCTCTGTACGATTTCGTGTGCGGATCCTAACCTCAAAATTTGCATGTAAGTTTTCATTGCTGTTCCCGCCTTTTAAAAAATTCCAGTTTTTAACTTAAAAGTGTAAAACTTAATTTTCTCACAATGGCTAAACGATTGAAGTCCAAATCATTTTTGGACATGACTTCTAGACATCTGCGTAGAGTTGTGCACGCAACGTATAAGACGCTTGCTTTTAATCATTAACCACATCATGAATATGCAATCGATGAACCTAAACTTGATGGTCCCATTGAAATTGAAAATAGTGTTGTTGAGGAATGTGACTTTGATGACATGGTTTTTGATGATTATAATACCTCTTTTACTGAAAATTTTGAAGATGAAGATGCAAGCATTGTTAAAGTCGAATAGTGAAAATGCTTCCCAGTGTCCCAGTCTACCTCGAAATCTACTGAAAATCTGACAGATATCGACGATGACAATTTTGTGTTTAATAACTTTTCTCAAGAACTTGCATCTTGGAGTGTAAAGCATCTAATTACACATGTAGCGCTAGGCGACCTTAAGAAAATTACCTAATTTGTCACATTTACCCCAAAGGATCCTAGAACACTTTTAAAAACTCCCAGAAATACTGATATACGAGTCGTATCACCTGGAACGTATTGTCATTTTGGATTAAAGTGCGGCATTTTACAAGTACTTCAGGAAATTGAGAGTATACGTGAATTCACTGACATTAAAATTAAGTCGGAATTGACGGCTTACCTATTTCAGGCACTAATACTAGTCAGTTGTGGCTAATATTAGGATGCATAATTTCGACTTCAAGAGTTTTTTTAATCGGAACATACTATGGACCTTCGAAACCTGATAATGCAAATGATTTTTTATTAGATTTTGTAAATGAAATAATTCTGTTAACCAACAATGGTGTTGTATATAATGGCACTCATTACGGAGTATCACTTTATTGTATAGTGTGTGATGCACCTGCGAAATCATTATTTGTTGCAAAAACTAAAGGTCATACTGGTTATTATGCATGCACCAAGTGTGTTCAAGAAGGAGAGTATCATCAAAGGAGAATGTGTTTCCCAGAATTTAATATTGCAAAACGTACAAATGACAACTTTATTAATCAACAAAATGAAGAATTTCACACAGGTCATTCTTTACACTATACCGAATTTTGGAATGGTTTCTCAAAAATCCATTGGACTATATGCATTTGGTTTGTATCGGAGTTAAACGTCACGACCTAATTTTGTCCAACCTAGCCTGTGTCTCCCATATTTTCGACAAAACCTAAAACTTTGTGCAGCATCTACTCTTAAGGAATATTTAAATGCCACTAAACCATTTCGAGACGCCGAACAAGGTCCTTTATTTTTATCCTATGTCAAGCCTCACGGAGTTGCCTCCAAACAAACCCTCAGTCGATGGGTGAAAAGCGTCCTTCAGGCAGCGGGGGTGGACACTACGATTTTTTAAGCTCATTCAACTAGGCATGCGGCGACTTCTTCTGCGCTCCGGAAATGTGTATCCATAGACGTAATTAAGAAATCCGCTGGTTGGAGTCAAGAATCCAGAATCTTCGGAAAATTTTACAATACACCCTTGATTTCCTCAACAACAGACTTTCATGACAAGGTCTTAAGTTTAGATTAAAAAATCTTTCCTTAATTTCGGGGTTATTACTCCCTCTCAAGACTTTAGTCTGTATTTTACTACATAAGCTTCAGTTGTAAAAGCTAGTTGCTACAAAATTCATACAATAAAATAGTGTTTACATTTTTTCCTTCGTTTTCTTTCGGTTTTCTCAAATACCATCGTATTTTATGACATAAGAAATAATTTAAACATCTACACAGTTATGTAATATTGAGGACTGGACCCGAAATATAATTCATCGATCAAAAGAACTTACCCGAAGTTCGATCGTAATTATATGAGGGTCCAGTCCGAAAACATTGCATCCCCCCACTCCCCCAAGAAACACCCCTAAATGTCATTAAAACACTAGACTTTAAACCAATGAGACGAATCCGGCCGCGGCTTCCCGAGAGTGCGCGATGGAGTGGGGCGCTGAGCGGGCTGGATTTCGTTCTGCTTTGAAGCTTGTGCTAAAGAGTGGAAGTTGACACATACTACACAGTTATGTAATATTTTCGGACTGGACCCTCATATAATTACGATCGAACTTCAGGTAAGTTCTTTTGATCGATAAATTCTAATCCGATTATTCAGCAAGCGACATATTCGCAATACAAAGGTGGAAACACTTTTAAATTTGTTGTGGGTATAACAGAGAAGGGAGCCATAGTTTTTATTTCAGATGGATATGGCATATGAGGGTAGTATATCAGACAAGGGTCTACAGCCACCGGGATATTTTGGCTTCCAAAATCCCGCATGCGTAGTTTGGACTTCTCGCGTGCTTGGACTTTGAAATTCGACGATTTGGTCAGCTGTTTTCTGCTTGGTTCTGTAACTGCACGGAATGTTGTGTGTAGAATTATGTTTATTAGCAATGATTCTAGTGTTTCATAAAACCTTTTGTTTGCGGGGCAGTGCCACTTAAAAAATATCAGCACGCTGCTTATTGCAATCAATGTGGCAAATTATTTTCTAAATATTCAAATTTGGTGCAGCACATCAAAAATTCCAGCCCGGTTAGTGTATTACTTATTTTGTGTCCTATTCATAACGAGTATTATATAAAATTGCAGATAAAATAAACAGTTTGATTGCACCTAAAGTTTATAATTGCAAGTGTGAGTTATGTCAAAAAAAGTTTTCCGATTTGAAGAACTTTAAATGCCAAAAACAGTTTATGTCTGTCATAGAGTAGGGCATTATAGATTAAAAGGCAAAGACATTCGTCACCTGAAAATGCAAGGCAGTAATAAAATTGGTGGCTATTGCCCAGCCGAAATAGTAGCAACGGTTCTGAAAAATGAAAGAAAATGTGAAGTTAAGTATTTGACAACACATATTGGACATGACACACATGATTTGGGACATTTAAATTTAACGCAGCTAGAAAGATAACAGGGGCGCTATTCTCAGCCACTCGTTTCGAACGCCAGTACTTCGAAAATGACGTCACGCACGTTTTGAAGCATTCTCAACACTTCGTGTTCAGTCGAATAAGTTTTAGAATCATAAAATCTCATTCGAGCGGGTTTGGGTTTTACTAGTCGTTTTCGTAAGATTTTTTAGGTTAAGTATATTGCGGCCTATTTTTGTGGTTATGTTATGTACGTTCTCGGATTAGAAAGCACGTTATTTTAGAATTTGCACTGCAATTTTTCTAAATATGGACGATTTAGTGCATTTAATGTTATTGGAAGAAATGGAAAATGTAGAAGCCGTGGAAAATCATGTAGTGGACAATTTACCACTGCGTGTAAGAAATCCATTGGAGGAATTAAAAACTAACAATTTAGAAGGATTTTAGAACAAGAGAAATTTTCGATTATTTAATTGAATTATTGCGCCCATTCATAAGGCAAGGAGTGACAACAACATCATTAGACGTTGAATTAAAGGTACTTTACCAAAGTGAAGGTTTATAGGTACCTATTTTGTTTAGAAACGCCTAGCTGAACAATTTTAGGTGATTATTGCTCTTAAGTTTTATGCTACTGGAAGTTACCAGTCAGATGTGGGCCACAATTGGTTTCTTGGAGTGTCTCAATTATCTGTAAGCAGATGTGTTAATGAAGTAACCGATGCTTTCAATCAGCGCCAAATTATGGATTTGATAATTAAGTTTCCTAGAAACTTTGATGAGCTAAATAGATTTAGATTAAGGTAAGCAATTATTACTATGGGTGATAATGTTAAGAATTCATTGTTACCTGTTTATAAATTTTATGAAAAGTATAACTTACCAGGGATCATGTGGACGACCCTAATTATCCAGAACATATATATGTAAATAGGAAAGGATATCATTCAATAAACACGCAGCTGGTGAGTATAGAAATATAGATTTTTGGAACAGTTATTAAAATAATATTTTTGAAAGATATGTGATGCTGATTTAAGAATTATAAGCACCAATGCGCTATATCTAGGAAGTACTAATGATGCTTTTATTTGGGGTAATTCAAATGTACAAAGGATGCTACGTGAGTTGCATGATACGGGTCATACTGACTACTTTTTATTAGGTGAAAAGAGAAAGTATTTTTAAAATATAATTATACAAAACAGTAAGACTTTTTTAAAGGTGATTCAGGATATCCATTGCGGACTTGGTTAATGTAACTCCAAATACTCCGGAGCATCGATATAATACGGCACATAAAAGCATCAGAAGTATAATCGTAAGATGCAATGGAGTGTTGAAGTCACGTTTCAGATGCCTATTAAAACATCGAGTGTTGCTTTATGCTCCTGAGACGGCATTATTAATGCTTGTGTGATTCTGCATAATCTGTGTATTGAGCATAATATTCCTAATCCAGATCCCGAAGATATTGATGAACTGGACATAGACTGGGGTCTGTAGTTGAATTTCTTTAAAATGAAAATTTTATGCTATTGAATTTTAGGAATGTATGCAAATGACTCAGCGCCAGAGAATGTTGCTGATGCTGCAGCAAGAAGAGTTAATCCAGAATTGGCAGAAGGACGTCTAGCACGTAACCGAATAATTCATGCTGTTTTCAGAAATTGAGATCTCTATTTCATTTTTAATTATTTAAAAAGTAGGTACAGAGTTTCTCATTTCAAATGTCGCCTGCAATTACTTGCTTATTTGGTGGAATTAGGAATTAATTAAATGGGAGCGTCTACGGTTGCCGAAATTTCTGCAACTATAATAAATTTTTCTTAAAGTTTCGCTCAGGCGTGGGCGGATCTCTTACTGTCGTAAAAGGTCGCTCTAGAATTTCATATTCATATTTCATTATTCCGTACATTTTCCAAGAATTGATGATTGAACGTGAAATAACGTAGAAACGGTGGGACGCAGATGCGACACAAGATTAACAATGTCACCCCTTGAATTCAAGAAGAAATTTCAAAATGCAATGAGATATAGCGATGTAGGTGTTTCATTTAAAAAATGAATATTTGCCATATATGTATCTCAAAAATAGGATTCTCAATTTTTTAATAATCGATTTAAAATTTATGGAAAAATTGCTAGTGTTTTGTGCATTCGATTTTCCATCAAATGAATGACCAATTGGGGGTAACATTTGAAATGGAACACCCTGTATCTATGTACACGTAACTGTATATAATTTTTTGATACGGTAAAATATTTGGAAAAAATACCTAACCTACATTAACATACACTTAACTTAAAAGAAACAAACCTATATTAAATTATCTAATGAATCAGAAATTCTTTCCAGTGCTTTGGCTGTGTGGCAATTTCTCGCAAAACTTTTAATTTTTCGGCATGATACTTTTCTTTAATTTTTGTTTTCTCTTCCAAGCAATTTTTATATGATTGTACAGCAGCACTGGTGTGGGAAAATGTGGCAGGTCTTCGCTTGGGAATTTTTCTTGGGGACGAATTGTGGATAGGTGAAGGAAGTGACGACTCCTGATTGCTTTGTTTCCACGAAGATGGAACGCAGGGATTGGGGAAAGGAAGACTTGCCCTTGAGGTTGAGGGTTGTGGCAAAGAACATGATTGGGAGATGAAAGGTTGTGGAGGGTTCTGAATTTCAAATTCATCCTGTCCATTTGAATCGACCACGTTGTTTCCGACATCTGAAATTAATTAAGTACATATATTCTACATTATCCCAGTCACAAAAATACTGTTTTATTGCTGCAGTATGTTCCAACAAATTGAATGGTTCATAATTTTTAATGGTGTTCTGCGTTAACATGACACAAAATCAAATAACAACAGTTATGTTATAACACATACGTACCGCTGTCAATATTGTGTGCATTAATGGCAGTCATATCAAAATGCACTGTCGATTCTGGGGCATTGTGACCTTCTACAGACACAGCTTTGATTATGTCCAGAATGTCTTCCTCTGTCTTTGTCAAAACCTCTTCTTGTGGGGGACCACCGCCTGTACGCGTCATACTTTTTTTGTTAGAACTAAATTTTGACTTTGTTCTTGACCGCGAATCTTGCCAAGTCTGGAACGAAATCATAAGTACGTAAATAGGTACCCATTACATTACCTGTTTTATTTATTTACAATCCAGCAAATATACACAAATGCATAAGTAAGGTACATATTAAGGAAAATTTACGCACCTTTCTCCAATTCTTCCAGTCTTTCCTCGCCACTGGAATGCTGTTTAAAATTTACCCCAACTCTCTCCACAGCTCTTCGGCACCCTTAAATGTAAAACAGGCCGAAAATTTGCCACCGTAGCTACAAATTGAATGTCCCCTCGGACCACAGTTTTAAGATTAGTTTACAATACATATAATCATAACAATAACACCGATACCCCATATCCAAATCAAAACACCGCCGGAGTGAATGCTGTCGCAGCAATGGCCATGAAATATACTAGGGACGGCAATTAACTTCCTAACATTCGAAGAATTGCAGCACATGTACCTTTTCCTCATATTCTAAATGACATAAGAGATTCTATAAGCAACGATTTGGAAAGGATTCATTTGCTCACTAAAAAAGATCTTTATAATATTGAACAGATTTATAATATAAACAAAGATGCTGTTAAAGCGTTTGTGTGCCGCTACTGATAACACAAGTCGAGACGTGACATTATTACAGACTAACAAGTATTGTACGCACGCATTGTGCATGAATATACTTTACGTTGTATTTTTAATAAAGTCCAGAACCGGAATAATGGTTTTGGTCCTTCGAGCCGGATGTAAAGTATGTAGAAGGAAGAGGTGCAGCCGGCAAATCATTTCTTCAAAAAGTTGGCAGAGCCGTCGAGGGAGGCGTTGCGAGGGTTGCTGTTGCAAAAAGCCATCCTGTTATTAGTTTTATCCTGTTATCAGTAAGTTACAGTCCGTTCCTATTTAATCTTTCGATTTGATAAATTGTATGTACTTTATTTGCTAAGCAATTTGAAATAAAAAATGAGCGACGCCCAAGTTTTTAAAAACAAAATAAAGCAAGTGAAGACGAAGTTAACGAGATTTAAGAACTATTTTAACGATAAAAAAGATAGATTTTATAGTGATAATATAGAAGAATTGCGATTGCGGTTAGAAAACATGCAGGGTAGCTTGGAAGAATTGAATTTGATTCAGTCGGATTTAGAATTGATTGCACCGCCACAGTCGGACGAAAATGAACGCGAGTCATTCGAAACGAATTTTTATGATGTCGTCTCCCAAGCTAGATCTTTATGTAATAGAATTGAAAATATACAAGCTATACAGTCTGAGTATTCGGTGACGGTGTCGAGAGCTCAACCTAATGTATAAAATAATCAAAATCAGTCTTTGATAAAATTACCAACCAATAAGTTGCCTGTTTTCGATGGGCAGCATTCAGGCTGGTTAGAATTTAGAGATGTTTTGAAAGCGCTGGTGGATGAGAACGCAAGTATGTCAGCGATTCAAAAATTCTATTATCTGCGTACCTCGTTAGGAGTGGAGCATGCCCAATATCACTAGATTTAAGTGCTAATAATTACGAACACACTTGGCGCCTCTTACAGGAAAGGTATGAAAACAAAAAACTTATGATTCATAATCATATTCGCTCAATTTTTGAGCATCCCGTTATATCACAGGAATCTCATCGCGATTTGCATGTCTTATTTGATAGCAATACAAAACATTAATTTGCACTCTCTGGAAAGTTTGGGAGAAAGCACGAGTAATTGGGATAGACTAATAATTTACATATTAACAAGTAAATTTGATCCCACAACGCGTAGGGATTGGGAATCATATAAATATGAGAATGAATTACCTCAAATAAGTGACGTAAATAGTTTTCTCAAAGAGCGTTGCGAAATGTTGGAAAAGTTAGAAGTGACCGAATTAGAAAAGAATATGGAAAAGATGAAAATTGTATCAAAAAACAAGAAGGTTACAAATAGTTTTGTTTCTAGCTCGGAGAACATAATTTGTTATTTTTGTGAGGCAAAGCATGCGTTTTATAATGTTCAGTTTTTAAAGGATAAATCAAATTAAAAATAAAGGATTGTGTGTAATTTGTTTTAAGACAGTCTCATCCGGTATGGAAATGTCGCCCGGGAAAATGTATAAAATGCAACGGGGCACATAATTCGTTACTTCATATAGAGCAAAACGCAATTCAATCGGCATCGGCTGCTTCGGTGGGCGGCGGTGAAATCACAGAGACACAACAAATCTCAAGCGATAAGGAAAAAATAGAAAATAGTTCTCCTAATAGTAGCCTTCGAATTTTAAACTCCGACGCTACAAAGGATATTTCTGCGGCATCAACGGGAATAATTGCGTTTATTGTACCAGTGGCGGAGCATCAGATACTTTTGTCCACTGCGTTAGTACAAATAAATGTAAGGGACCAAACTAATACAGCGGGAGCACTTTTGGACAGTGGCTCTCAGAATAATTTGAGTAATAAATTAAAGTTGCCATATGTTTCAATCGATCATACCGTAAGGGGTGTTGGTCAGAGTGCGCTTAAGGTAAAATATAAAATGAGTTTGAACATTTCTTCATTCCATGGTAATTTTAAAATGATGATTGATTCCGAAATAACGGATAAATTACCTAGATTATCTTTTGATATCTCGAAAATAAAATTACCGGAACACTTGGAATTAGCTGATCCTCATTTCAATGTGGCCAGTGATACAGACATTCTTCTAGGGTCACATGCATTTTGGAGTATTATTGGTGCTGAAAAGGAAAGTTTAGGAGAATCATTGCCTTTACTTCAAAATGGTAAATTAGGCAGGATTGAAGCTGGCAATTTAACTACTGCGGTACTAAATGATACTGAGTCATATAATCTCTTTGTGACTAATAGCGAAGATACTGGAACTAATGAGATGGTTTCAAGATTTTGGACCTTAGAAGAAGTAACGAGTTCTGCTAGTTCTGAAGAGGATAAATATTGCCAACAATATTTTGTGGATAACTTTAAGCGCAATGCAAATGGTCGTATTTCAGTCAAGATTCTTAAAAAAAACAGTTATAGAATTAGAAAATTCTCGTGAGATTGAATTGAATAATTTTTTTTGGTAGAAAAGCGTTTACAGAAAAATAAATTATTAAATGCTGAATGTATCCAATTTATGAATGAGTGAAAACCTTACTCACATGTAAAATTGTTTGAACTCATGGCGAACGAATAGTGTATCCGGGTGTTTGAAGGCAGTAATTACAAAACTTAATATGCCTTTAACACGGAACCAAGCAGAAGACATCCAAAAAGCGGTCACCGTAGCTATAAAGCAATTGTGGATGGATGACAACATTATAAAAAAGCTATGTGAGGTGGTATCTGCTACTATAAAAATTGAACGAACTAAATAGAGATCTGCAAGAAATTAGAAAATAAATAAAATCCCTGCAAGAAACATCTTTGAAAGGTTCAGAGGGGGATTCTCGGCCGGTTATAGTGAAGTTTACTAACTTTCTAATTAATAATAAAATTTTAAAATCTGCAGGGAAGTTGAGAAATGCAAAAAGTATTTCCGTCAGGGAGGATCTTACAAGGTTTAGAATGGGAATGTTGAAGGCGGCCCGTGAGAAGTTCCCGAAATGGTAACGTCCACGTACGTCACCAGGGCAAAGTGCACATTATTACGGCGTCTAAGCAACTTACGGATATGGCAGGTTCTGTTCTATAGTTGGGACAAAATTATTGTATAAAATAAACAGTCACTTGAATGTTTCAGTACTTCTTGAATTATTAAGAGTTTTTTTGGTAGGTATTTATCTCATTTTTTTTAACTGTAGCTGATTTTGTGTAATCTGTATACCCGGGGTTTGTTACAATTGAACTATTTGTTTTTATCTTAACTTTCCTTTATTGTAATTATTACATATTCCTTAGTCGATTTTCTTTCTCTTTTCCCTTTCCTCTCTCTCTATCGCTAACAACAGTCTCGCCCTTCATTTTCAGTGAGCTATTTCGCAATTTTTGTTCTTTATATCTATTGTATGTTGTTGTTGTTGTATATTTATCACATTGCTTTCTTTATAATTATAGTTTTTGGCCTGTATCCGCTAGAAATTCTTGTAAAAATATTGTTCGTAATTCTGTGATCTGTTTTAAAGTAAAACCTATTGGAAATGATTATCTTATGGGTGATCTTCCGAAGTATCGTATAAATGAATACTTACCCTTTGTCAATGTAGGTGTTGATTACGGATGTCCTTTCCTAATTAAAGACCGCAAGGGAAGAGGGGCAAAGGTAAATAAATTTTATATAATACTTATTCATATGTACGAGTACTAAGGCTGTTCATTTGGAACCAGTCTCAGAATTGACTTCAGAAGCGTTCTTAGCCACTGTAGGACGTTTTATATCCAGACGCGGTAAACCGCACAATATTTATTCCGGAAAAAATTTTGTGGGTGCAAAAAAGTAGCTAAACGAAATTTATAAATTTTTGAAAGTAAAGTCAGATTCTATTTCGAGTCAACTAAAAAAGGAAAGAATAATTTTGCATTCTATTCCTTCGCGTTTGCTTACTTTCGGGGGAATTTGGGAAGCAGGTATTAAAAGCTGCAAGTTTCCCTTGAAAAGAGTAATTAGGAAATCTATATTTAATTTTGAAGACTTTCTTACCAAATCGAAGGATTATTAAACTCAAGACCTGCAATAATTGTGTTGATCGTTAGATCTAAATATACACTGTAATTACCAAATAGTGTCATGTTAAACCATAGGTTATGGGCCCAGCGCACACCAGGAAATTTTGGGAATAGACTACAGTGGAAAAGTGCGGTCTGGAAAAGTTCGTAGAAAAATGGCCGGTGTAAACATTCAACACAACCTGAAACCGTTTGACAGAACCGGGTTTTCAAATTGGGAATTTAGACTAAAGTTATTGCTGGAAAAAGAATAAAACTTGTGTGTGTCAGCTCCGACGCACGACTGGTGTTTACCCCTTACGAACGATTATTTTAACTTCAATCACTTGATAATGTTGTTGATTGTACAGAAATATACGTATCCATAGATACATACATAATTTCAATGTGAAAGGTGTGCGAGGTGCGTTGCGCAGAGGAAAGTAACTCCTCACTTTTAGTTAACGCTTGATTTTACTCCTCATAAAATTTTCGTACCGCGGGCTATAACTGAAAATCGATTCTTAAGGAGTAAACTCCAAAAAGTGTTAAATGTTTTAACGGAAGATCCCCCTACAGCAGATGAAGAAAAGAAAGTCTGGATGATATTCATGCTAGAAGTTTAATAGTGCAATGTCTCAGTGACAACATTCTAGAGATGATTAAAAAGATTACAGCCAAGGAAATCATGACCACTCTCTGTGGAACGTATGAGAAAAAGGAATAGCCACACAAGACACACTTCAAAGAAAATTAAGATCGTTAAAGTATTTAGAAGGGTCACCGTTGAATTCGTTTTTAACTGAATTAGAGTAGATTCTGTGCGAATTAATGTCTGCAGGAAAAAATATAGATGAATGTGAAATAGTGTCACAATTTATTATTGTCATCAATGCCGGAATCATACCAAGGCATTACAACCGCGATCGATGTGATTTTCTCGCAGGACGAATCGAAAGTGACATTAGACTTTGTTAAAAATAAAGTTATTGCTTGAAGAATCAAGACAAACGAAGAATAATCAAGAAGCAGAAATAAACAATGATGTAGCATTTACGGGGTACAGACGAGGTGTTGGTCGGAACAGTGTTACGTTTTAATTTGGTATTAAAACAACAATTGTATTTTTTCAACATTTTATTATAGACTAGTACTTACATCGTGCTCTGATTACCGTACTTGTATTCCTATTTTAGGTCTCTCACTTATATTTAGTCTATTATTGCTTTGATTGCCCCTGTTCTCGGTTCTTGCATCTGTTCTCCGATCATGCCTCCGTTCCTTGTCTTGTTGAGTTTCTATCGATTTGTTTGAGGGTAGAACTGTCTTAAAATTATTATTTCTTGTTAGGTTCGCTAGTCTTATGGATTTTGTCTCACTTACCTGCTATTTTTGAGTCCCCTTATTGCCTCTGTACTTTGTAGCTTTCTGTTCATGTTTCTGTCATTTTCAGTCTTGGAATTGTTCATCTTTCGTATTTATAATTTGCTGAGCCTACCTTGGGGAGGAATGTCGTTCCCTTTTCACGATTTGGTCGTATAATTATTCATTTAATAGCCTCCAACTTGTTGTTAGTCTGTTGTCAGATTGTTGAGGTTAATTTGGTTACTTTCGGTTCTGCCAACTTGTGCAGAACATTTTCCCATTTAGATGCTCAGTGGCGCGCCTTCTCATTTTCATTTTCCCTGTCTCATCTTTCGGTTCTTTATGCATTGTCTTATCTATTCTTCTGTCTCTTGAGACCTCTTTATGACTTTTCTTATTGCTATCTTCTTTTCCTTTGGGTTTGCAAGTCATTTTAAGCTTTCTTTCCTTTAGTTACCTATTTCATTACCGGTGACGCCTCTGGAAGATTTGGAAATCTAGGGTGCTTCTGGGTACATTTGTAGTTTCGGATGGGGCCACCTTGTATTTTAGTCGGCGGTTTTTTTGGAAATTCCGATTTGCTTTCTGAAACGGCACTTCCGGCTGTATTCTTCTTGCGAGTGGTTGGTGACGCCAAGTTTTGGGAAATAGATTTTCTTGCCAGTTTCTGGGATTTTCTTGGGTCCCGACCGTTTCAAGACGTCGATTTGGTTGTATTGTGCAAGTTTAGAGATCGTCGTCTATGCCTTTTGGGATTTTAACTCGCATTTGGAGTCCAGTCGGTTTTGTTGGAGAAAAAACCCCTCGTGGTGAGTGTCTTATTTTTCATCTTTTATTTCAATCTTCAGTCATCGGTGTTGGTTCCTTTCCTTTTTCTTATTTTCTATTCTAATTTGTCTTTTCGGCATTTTAGGGTTTTTTTTTTCTGGGAGCAATTTTTCCGGGAGTGCAAATTTCGATTTTTGCTGCACTTTTCCCCACGTTACGAGAAGCGCCGATCACCTGGTGCTGAGCTACACGGAAGTGATTTGCTGTAGCAGCTGACCTGCATTTTATCTTCTGGAAGGTCAGATATCTATTTTGATTATTTCGTCGCCTGTCCGTCTGGAACATCGCGTCCAACGGCTGGTTTTTGTGTAGCGCCCGTCACAGCTTTTTGTGAGCACTTTGTATTTGTATTTTTCGTGTTTGCGCGCCGCTAGTCCGTTCAGGAATCGTCCCGTTCGGCTAGTTTTAATGTAGATGCCTGGCCACGGCTTGTTGTGGTCATCTGTTTGTTTTTGACATAATTTTGTCACGTTATTTTGTTAAATTTAATTTGTCATTTTGGTATAAATAATTCCGGTAGTTTTTTTTTCCATACATAGTTTAATCATTTTGCCAGTGTTAAGTTAGATAAGAGTTGTTTGCTTTGATAAATTTTGATTAGTTTTTTTTACCGTTTATTCAATTTTCAATTCAATTTTATACTTAGATATATTTTTTTGTAACGGGATTTAGAAACGGTCGATACTGCCGTTTGCGTCTATTTGCGTTTGGGTAGAGTGCGTGCGATTGACCCGTCGGTGCGCTGCGCGTGCGGAGCTCCAACCGTGTAGGGTATTTACCGTGTCATCGGCGCCTATTTTGGTTTTTCTTTTTTGGCGCAACGTGAGTACCGGGCGTCTAAATTTCCCGCAGTTTTGTTGTACTATTTTTTTTCATATTAATAGCTATTTTGATTTATACCACTATTTTTTTTTATTGTATATTCATTCTGGGCTATATTTATTTTTCATTATTATATGCTGGCTTTATTATTGAACTATATTTGTTTTATTATTTTTTCATTCATTTGCCCTATTGTGTACCAGCGGTTTTTAGGAGCTGTGACCGCTGTGTTTGCGTGTTCATTGGAGGATCAGCCAACAACTCCTTGGCGCCCTTTTTCAGTTTTGCCCACCCCCATCTTCGGCTCGAGCTTAGCTGCGGCGGAATCCTCCCTTGTGGCGTTCGCCATTTGGGTGACGTCACATTTCTGGCGCCCAACGTGGGGCCATTTTTTTTGTAGGCCATTTTTTTGTAGGCCATTTTTTTTTGCAGGAAATTTTTTTTGCGGGTCATTTTTTGAAACCTTTATTTTTTCGCTTCGTCGTGGAAGCATTGAGGTTTTTTGTTCTATATTTTGGGAATATACAGTAATAAAATTTTTTTTGTGCCTTTGCGATTTTTTTGTGTATCTTTTGAGTGCTTTGTGCGTGCAATTTAGGCGCAATACTTACGTGCAGTGATACTTAGGTGCTCTGTTGGTGATAGTGGTGAGCAATATTAGTGTACAGGCTGTGCGTGGTGTTGTAATAGTTTTGCACGTGCATTCGTGCATAGTAATTTTCAGTTATGCCTTGCAACATGAACGTCAATCGCCTTTCTTCGGATGAACTCACATATGAATTGGAGATAAGAGGGATAGCACCTGGTACTTGCGACGAGATGCGCAAACTCCTAGCGCGAGCTAGAAAGATGGAGAAGTCTGGCGATAGTATTTCCTATCCTGATTACCCCTATACGTTTGAGCAAGATGAGGAAGCTGTTGCGAAGAAGATTGGAGAACTGAAGGCTGATATGGAGAGTGTAGAGGGACCAGCGGATAGCGGATCTGTCGTGAGAATGGAAAGCAAGTTGACTCATGTGCTGGGACGTGTTGATAGGATGGTAACGGTTTCAAAGGAGCAGAGGGAGAGGAAAGCTAAATTGGTGTCAGGTGTTATGATGCTCTTAACGGATTTGGAGGAGAAGGTGGAATCATTTGGTGTTATTAGAGTTGTGGAGGAAGTTGGAGATGTACCACCTAGCCTCACTATCCTAGAGGACTCTGTCTTGATGACATCGCAGGAACCTCAACCTGGACCGTCTAGTATGCCTATGCCTAGGCATTCAAGCCTTTTGCCGCCCTCAGCTCACATCAAAGCCGTGCCTGTAAACATATGGGGACTTCGGTTTTCTGGTGAAAAGAAAAGTATGTCCGTCAATGCCTTCCTCGAAAGAGTAGAAGAGCTACGATTGGCTAGGCATGTCTCGGAGGAACTTTTATTTGATTCTGGTGTCGACCTGTTTGTTGGAAAGGCTCTTATATGGTACCGCGATGCGAGGAAGACTGTGAACAATTGGGGTGAGTTAGTTTGGTCGTTGAGGAGAGAATTCCAACCTACAGACTACAACGAGAAGCTCTTAGAAGAGATAAAAAGGAGGACACAAGGCCCGGATGAGAGTATTGGGATTTACTTGGCTGTCATGTCCGCGATGTTTGGTAGGATGAATTGTTCTATCTCTGAGAAGGTTCGTTTAAAAATCCTATTACGTAACATCTCGCCATTTTACCAAACCCAATTAGCACTTGTGGAGGTCACTACTATTGACCAGTTGAAGTCGCTGTGTAGGAAATTGGAAGAACATCGAAGTAATGTGGAGTCATTCTCGCTTCCACCTAGGAAGAGTATGCTAGAACCTGATCTGGCTTACATTAGTACCGAAGCAACTCCTGCTGTTGCCGCTGTAAGTGCGGAATCATCGTCCAGGACGAAGAAACCAGATGGACTCTGTTTTAACTGTAACCAGCCAGGGCACAGAGCTGTAGGATGCATGCAGCCGAAGAAATTAAGGTGCTACGGGTGTAAAACTGAAGGGTTCACTCGGCGAACCTGTCCAAATTGTAAGAAGGCTTCGGGAAACGGAAGCGGACGTCCTTAATTCGTCGGGATTTGGATGTCCAGGATGTGAGACCGACAGTTAATAGAGTGCAAGCTGTGCTTGATTTCATTTTGGAGCAGGCCCAGGGAGACCAGCGACCTTATCTGTCTGTTGATGTGTACGGGAAGAAGATGTTAGGTTTGTTGGACTCGGGATCTAGCAGGACGATTTTGGGTGGGCCCGGTTGGCAAGTGGTCCGAGACATGGGAGTTCCTTTAAAAGGCTCTGAGGGGGAGATGTGTACGGTGGCAAATGGAAATAGTTGCGCCATTTTAGGTACCTGCTCTTTGCCTATTCACCTTAAGGAACGTGTGCGTGTGATGGATGTGCTTGTTGTGCCGGAGCTGCCCCACCTTCTCATTTTAGGGTGGGATTTTTGGAAGTTGATGGATGTTGTGCCTGGAATGAACGAGTGGCGTTTCTCAGACGAACTCCCTTTTGTGGACTGCGTCAATAATATACAGGGAGAAGAACTTCTCAATTCAGCAGAAAAAGAGCAGTTGCAGACGCTCATTAGTCGCAATGCGGAGCTGATGGATTCTTCTCTGGGTCGTACTACTCTCGCAGAGCATGTTATCACCACTAATTCGCCACCTATCAAGCAGCGATATTATCGTGTGTCCCCGATCATGCAGAAGCATATTGATGAGGAGTTAGAGGAAATGTTGAGGCTGGGAGTAGTCGAGAAGTCCAATAGCCCCTGGTCCTCGCCTATTGTAATGGTTCGGAAGAAGGATGAAGGATATCGCTTCTGTGTGGACTACCGAAAATTAAATAGTGTGACGGTGCGAGACAGTTACCCTCTTCCTATGGTGACGGATACTCTGGACAAACTTAGGGATGCCCGATATCTATCCACTTTAGATATAAAGTCCGCCTACTGGCAAGTTCCCATGGCAGAGGCATCTAAAGAATACACCGCATTCGCTGTGCCCAATAGAGGCCTGTATCAGTTCCGCCGTTTACCTTTTGGACTGCACAACGCACCCGCGACTTGGCAGAGACTTATCGATAAAGTCCTGGGACCCGAATTAGAGCCGCACGTCTTCGTTTATTTAGATGATGTCGTGGTCGTCACGCAGTCGTTCGAGGAGCATTTGACAGTGCTTGAAGAAGTTTTTAGGCGCCTCAGAGATGCGAATCTCACTGTCAGCATGTCGAAATGCCAGTTTTGTTGTCCGCAGATGCGCTTCTTGGGCTATGTGGTTGACCGTTTCGGCTTGCGTGCCGATCCAGACAAAGTCCGTGCCATGTTGGAGATTCCATCTCCCAAGAATGTCCGTCAGGTTAGACGCGTGGTGGGTACCTTTTCATGGTACCGAAGATTCATTCCTTCATTTTCTACCATCATTGCACCCCTATGCGCCCTTCTCAAGAAATCTAGGAAGTTCGTTTGGACCTCGGAGTGTGAGACTGCCTTCTGTGCTATAAGGGATTTACTTGTTGCCGCCCCTATCTTGAGCTGCCCTGATTATAGTCTGCCGTTCACCATACAGACCGATGCTTCTGCTTATGGGTTGGGAGCAGTGCTCAGTCAGATGCACCCTGATGGAGAGAAAGTTGTTAGCTACTTGAGTAAATCGTTGACGAAGCAAGAACAAAATTACTCTACCACCGAACGAGAGTGCCTTGCGGTGTTGTGGGCCATCGAGAAATTACGCCCGTATATTGAGGGAGTGCCTTTTACAGTAGTCACTGACCATTATTCTCTTGTATGGTTGCAGAATTTGAAAGATCCAACAGGCCGTCTCGCTCGATGGGCCGTTAGACTACAACAATACTCATTTATCATCGTTCACAGGAAGGGAAAGGAGCATGTGGTGCCAGATACATTGTCGAGGTCGGTTCCTGTGCTGGATGCGTTGGATATTGCTGGTTTACCTCCTGAGAACAAGTTGGACTCGCCTGAGGGAGAGCCGGATAGCTGGTTGATTAGGATGAAGGATCGAGTTGCTGGTGACCCACTGAAGTATCGTAGTTGGAGAGTTGCGGAGGACAGGCTGTTTAAGTACGTGAAGGCGGATTACCCTCAATTAACCTCTGAAGCTGACTGCTGGAAACTCGTGGTTGCTAAAAGGGATAGGCCACATCTGATCCGAGAGGCCCATGATCCACCCACGTCTGGTCATGCTGGAGTTTACAAGACCTATGCGAGGATGGCAGATAGATATTATTGGCCTAAAATGAGACGCGATGTTGCAGATTATGTTCGTAGGTGTCGGACGTGCATCGCTCATAAGCCTCGATGCGAGAAGGCCAATGATTTTATGGTGTCACACCCCAAAGTAGACAAGCCATGGGAAATGATCTCCACAGACTTGATGGGGCCCTTGCCTAGAACCACCAAGGGGCACAAGTATATCCTCGTTGCCACTGATTACCTCAGCAAGTACTCGTTAGTCTTTCCGATGCGAACCGCCACAGCTCAGAGTGTTGCCAAACGGATTGAGGATGAAGTATTTTTGACGTATGGGGTACCTCGTACCATTATCTGTGACAATGGAACCCAATATCGTAGCAAGCATTTCCAACAGGTTGTTAGTGGATATCAGAGTTCGATAAAGTATTGTGCTAACTACCATCCGAGAGCGAACCCAACTGAGCGAGTTAATCGAACACTCAAAACTATGTTGTCGATATATGTTGCCGATAATCACAGACTGTGGGACCGAGACCTGCAGCGCATAGCATGTGCCATTAGAACCTCCAGACATGAGACCACAAAACTTACTCCATATTTTATTAATTTTGGTCGAAAAATGGTAATTTCAGGTGAGGAATATGGGGAGAGGAATGTTGGAGTGGAAGATGATGAAACTGTGGAGACTGCAGTGGACCGGAACGTGGCATTGAAGCAAGTATTCAGGGATGTCAGAGTTCGCCTGGAGTCTGCCTCTAAGAACAGCACCGAAGCGTACAACCTTCGGGCCCGTGGAGAAAAGTTTGTTGAGGGCCAGCTTGTCTGGAAGAAGAATTATGTCCTTTCAGATGCTTCAAAATACTTTTCAGCAAAGTTAGCTCCAAGGTACGTGGGTCCCTACGTCGTGCATAGACCAGTATCACCTTGGACTTACATCTTACGAAATGAAGACGGTAGCATGTTGCCTGGAACCTGGCATAGCAAGGACCTGAAGAGTGCTCCTGTAGAGGAAAATTAACCAGAGGGGTTAATTTTCTTGAAGTAAGGGGGGGATTGTTACGTTTTAATTTGGTATTAAAACAACAATTGTATTTTTTCAACATTTTATTATAGACTAGTACTTACATCGTGCTCTGATTACCGTAATTGTATTCCTATTTTAGGTCTCTCACTTATATTTAGTCTATTATTGCTTTGATTGCCCCTGTTCTCGGTTCTTGCATCTGTTCTCCGATCATGCCTCCGTTCCTTGTCTTGTTGAGTTTCTATCGATTTGTTTGAGGGTAGAACTGTCTTAAAATTATTATTTCTTGTTAGGTTCGCTAGTCTTATGGATTTTGTCTCACTTACCTGCTATTTTTGAGTCCCCTTATTGCCTCTGTACTTTGTAGCTTTCTGTTCATGTTTCTGTCATTTTCAGTCTTGGAATTGTTCATCTTTCGTATTTATAATTTGCTGAGCCTACCTTGGGGAGGAATGTCGTTCCCTTTTCACGATTTGGTCGTATAATTATTCATTTAATAGCCTCCAACTTGTTGTTAGTCTGTTGTCAGATTGTTGAGGTTAATTTGGTTACTTTCGGTTCTGCCAACTTGTGCAGAACATTTTCCCATTTAGATGCTCAGTGGCGCGCCTTCTCATTTTCATTTTCCCTGTCTCATCTTTCGGTTCTTTATGCATTGTCTTATCTATTCTTCTGTCTCTTGAGACCTCTTTATGACTTTTCTTATTGCTATCTTCTTTTCCTATGGGTTTGCAAGTCATTTTAAGCTTTCTTTCCTTTAGTTACCTATTTCATTACCGGTGACGCCTCTGGAAGATTTGGAAATCTAGGGTGCTTCTGGGTACATTTGTAGTTTCGGATGGGGCCACCTTGTATTTTAGTCGGCGGTTTTTTTGGAAATTCCGATTTGCTTTCTGAAACGGCACTTCCGGCTGTATTCTTCTTGCGAGTGGTTGGTGACGCCAAGTTTTGGGAAATAGATTTTCTTGCCAGTTTCTGGGATTTTCTTGGGTCCCGACCGTTTCAAGACGTCGATTTGGTTGTATTGTGCAAGTTTAGAGATCGTCGTCTATGCCTTTTGGGATTTTAACTCGCATTTGGAGTCCAGTCGGTTTTGTTGGAGAAAAAACCCCTCGTGGTGAGTGTCTTATTTTTCATCTTTTATTTCAATCTTCAGTCATCGGTGTTGGTTCCTTTCCTTTTTCTTATTTTCTATTCTAATTTGTCTTTTCGGCATTTTAGGGTTTTTTTTTTCTGGGAGCAATTTTTCCGGGAGTGCAAATTTCGATTTTTGCTGCACTTTTCCCCACGTTACGAGAAGCGCCGATCACCTGGTGCTGAGCTACACGGAAGTGATTTGCTGTAGCAGCTGACCTGCATTTTATCTTCTGGAAGGTCAGATATCTATTTTGATTATTTCGTCGCCTGTCCGTCTGGAACATCGCGTCCAACGGCTGGTTTTTGTGTAGCGCCCGTCACAGCTTTTTGTGAGCACTTTGTATTTGTATTTTTCGTGTTTGCGCGCCGCTAGTCCGTTCAGGAATCGTCCCGTTCGGCTAGTTTTAATGTAGATGCCTGGCCACGGCTTGTTGTGGTCATCTGTTTGTTTTTGACATAATTTTGTCACGTTATTTTGTTAAATTTAATTTGTCATTTTGGTATAAATAATTCCGGTAGTTTTTTTTTCCATACATAGTTTAATCATTTTGCCAGTGTTAAGTTAGATAAGAGTTGTTTGCTTTGATAAATTTTGATTAGTTTTTTTTGCCGTTTATTCAATTTTCAATTCAATTTTATACTTAGATATATTTTTTTGTAACGGGATTTAGAAACGGTCGATACTGCCGTTTGCGTCTATTTGCGTTTGGGTAGAGTGCGTGCGATTGACCCGTCGGTGCGCTGCGCGTGCGGAGCTCCAACCGTGTAGGGTATTTACCGTGTCATCGGCGCCTATTTTGGTTTTTCTTTTTTGGCGCAACGTGAGTACCGGGCGTCTAAATTTCCCGCAGTTTTGTTGTACTATTTTTTTTCATATTAATAGCTATTTTGATTTATACCACTATTTTTTTTTATTGTATATTCATTCTGGGCTATATTTATTTTTCATTATTATATGCTGGCTTTATTATTGAACTATATTTGTTTTATTATTTTTTCATTCATTTGCCCTATTGTGTACCAGCGGTTTTTAGGAGCTGTGATCGCTGTGTTTGCGTGTTCATTGGAGGATCAGCCAACAACTCCTTGGCGCCCTTTTTCAGTTTTGCCCACCCCCATCTTCGGCTCGAGCTTAGCTGCGGCGGAATCCTCCCTTGTGGCGTTCGCCATTTGGGTGACGTCACAACAGACATTTTCAAAATAAGGGAAATTCAAGAAACTATGCAAGCAACAGTACGTCGGGATGCTCAAATGTAAAATTTCCTTTTAAATGTCACAATTGTGGCGAAGTGGGGCATAAACGCTCTGAGTGCAGGAATCCTCCAACATATCAGAGAGGCAGAGGAAATACCAGGTATTTTGGTGGAAAGCATGTTAACATGGCTGACAGTGGAAGCAAAGATTCTGAAACAAATGAGGTTGCAATATCATTTCGCACAGTATCTGAAGAAGCTACGGAATCCGCGTATGTCACATGCAATAAAGAAATAAAATTTGTGATTGATAGTGGAGCTACGAACCACTTGGCATAGGTGTCGTGGCGAAAGAAGAACCTGTGACGTATTATGCGAGAAAAACCAATTTACGTAGAACAGGTCTACAATGAAGTAATGGGGGTGTCCGCTGTTGCTGTCAGCTGCAGTGTCGCGTCGGCCTTTATTGTTTACATGTTTATGCTGTTAGTTACTTCATTATAGACCCGTTCTACGTAAATTGTTTTTTCGCGCAGAACACGTGACAGGTTCTTCATTCGCCGCGACACTTATAACAGAAGAGATGGGAAAGTATGCATTAAATAAAAGTTTTGTGAACCATGACATTAACGTCGCCAAGTCAGGTGAATCCATCAAAACAAGAGGACAAGGTGATTTAAAACTGATCACACAGAGTGATGATAATATATCAATGAAAGGAATTTGGATTTGTGAGGATCTGCTTTGTAATCTGTTATCAGTAAGGAAATTGCAACAAGCCGGATTGGAAGTACTTTTCAGGAAAAATGAAGCTATAATAAAAAAGGAGAAAAAGTCATATTAAAAGGATACCTACTTGACAGGAAATTTGTATACTGCCACAACTGCGTGTGTAACATCTGAAGAGGCTACTCTGCAACATAGGAAAATGGGCCACTTATGGTTCGTTAATGTACTATATAATGCTAGGGACCAGATCAGACTTAAGTTTTTGTATCACATATTTTAGTCAATTCCAACTGTTTTTCAAAAGAACATTGACTTTATTTGAAACGTGTCTTAAAATACCTCAAGCAAACCGAACATTATGGTTCAAAATTTAGAAAGATATTTAGTTCTTGAATTTAATTGTTTATGTTGATTCAGATTTCGCGACTTACTTATATGAACGTAAAAGCATATCGGGGTTTGTGCTAAAATTAAACGACAATGCTGTGTTTTGGAAAGCTAAGAAACAAAATACAGTTGCTCTTTCAAGCACTGAGGCAGAATATGTTGCCTTAGCAAATTGTGTATAGGAATGTTTATTTTTGTCCCAACTGTTGACCGAGATATTAAACAAGACCATGTATTCTATCACGACCTTAGAAACAAAACATTCCAAACATATAGGTAGATGTTAAACATCATTTTGTTAAAGACTGTGTTATGAATGGAAAGATTGAGTAACATTATATTTCTACAAATGAACAGCAGGTTGACTTATTTACTAAAGTTTTAACAGGAACGAAATTTAAGTACTTTAGAAAAGCTTTGAATGTTTTAGAATCATAATTATATTTTTATAATCAAAATATTGTAGATGTGTCTGAATGATGTTATGTAGCGTAATGTAGGATTGCAAGGGGGTGTGGTTGTAAACACTTCTAATTACGTGACAAGCATTACTATCCAGGTGTATTTTGGGTTGTATACCTTTCAGTTGTGTTTAACCATAAAGCAGAGTAAAATCACTTCCTTGTAAAGCGCATGATCCGTATAATAGAAATAAGACATATTTTAGTAAAAGTTTGTTGAGTTGAGTGTTTTCCCGCGTTACATGTGTAATAATTGTGTTGATCATTAGATCTAAATATACACTGTAAATACCAAATAGTTGTGTCATTTTAAACCATATGGATGACTTGCGGGAAGGTTTTTCAAGCAGAACAGATGAAGAATCAATGTGTATTTATTTCTCCCATATTTGGAAAACATTAGATCAAAAATTAAGATCAAATGTGTTTATGCCAGACTTCGTTTTACAATGTCTGGCTAAAAGTTATGTTACCTGCAAAGTTTAAGTAAGTATATTATTTTCTTCAACCGTTTATTTGTTTGTTGTCTCGTTTCCAAAACAGAATTTTAACAGAATGATTTTTTAGACTATTTTGCACCTGGCATTTGGATAGAGCATGGAGAAAAATTTTATCAAAAATTAACTCACGAGAGATGCAGGTTATGATTACCTGCAAGAATTGTATTTGAAAAATTTATTAATATAACTTTTTTTAAAGGCAGAAGTCCACAAAGGTTTGCTCACATTTTTGCAAGAAAAGGATGAAGAAGCATTTGTTGTCATGATTCAGAACTTCATAAGCGGTATACTGTCAAACGCCCAAACATAAGATTTTGGTAATTATTTTAATCAATATTATTTTAATCAATGTTCTATGATTGTATTGTATTGCTCTCATTTTCATAATTCCCTCCTTTTATCAATCAAGTTGGTAGCACTCACCATAGTTACTTGTCATTTCCATCTGTTAGTTTAGGATTTTCTCTGTCACTTGCAGTGGCGAAGCGTCCATTCAGGCTGTAAGGCGCAGCCTACCCTATATATTTCAGACTTTAGACATCCTATTTTTTATTACCAGTCAGAATGCATAAACATTTTCGATTCATAATATTTCCATTTAAGCTGAAGCGGCGGCAACCCTCAGAACACCGAATACGCGCTGCGGGTAGCCAGCAACTACAGACAGAACTGTTCCTTTCTCCAGGCTGATGAGGCTGAAGGTCCACAGCCCTGATCTGGACCTCTGCGGCGCGGCGCGGTGTGTGTGGGGGAGAGATGCAGTAAGCGAGTAATTTAGCTAGCCTAAATTCACGTAAAGCAGTGGTTTGTTATGTCGCTCGTTGCGCTTGCTTGTATATTATTGTTTTCAGAAATGGCAGCGGCACTAGACAGTGCAGATTTACTAGGATTTTTAATTAATAAAGACGGTTATTTTAATAATTTACCTTTGCAAGATAAACTTAAAATTAAAGCGGCAAGATCTACTCCTTTGCTATCAATGGAAAGGAAATATTCCTGCGGGAAATGTATTCGACGGTTCCAAAAAATTTGGTACCTACACTAACTTTATCTGGTTGGCAGTTGGCAGGCAGTGTCATTCGCAACCGACTTTTTTGTTTTTATTGTTTATTGTTTTCAATAGTGATACCTACTGAATGGTGCAAGTTGGGAGTCGGTAATGAGGGCTTAAAAAATACGACGGCGAAAATGAAAAACATGAATATTCTGCACATCATATTTATGCGGTTGTTAAATTTAATCAAGTAGGAACTGTCAGGATAGATCATGCTCTCTCGGAAGCCGCACGTTTGGCGTCTATTAAACACAATGCAGATGTACTTAGATCGAAATCGACTAATAGTAAAATGGGTAAGTTGTTTTTGCTCTTCAACCCCCTCCCTCGCTCATTTAATTTAGGACAGCCTACCCGCAGCCCAAAACTACGCTTCGCCACTGGCCACTTGTCATATTTCGACCGTTTTTTCGGTTTTCCGGAATAAAAGGGGGTTAGATTATTTTTAAAATTTGACGTCAAAAAACCCCCAAAAAACAGTAAATGTTGCAGAGCATTTTAAAACTGAAAAAGAAAACATTATTAATCAATTTATGGAAATAATGAACAATGATGTTGCTTCTCTTGAACATCTGCAGATTGTAAAGAAAACAATTGCTCCCATACCAGCAAACTTAGCAGCAGTGGATGCTACATCAGCTTGCACTTTGGTTGGTAAAGGAAATACTAAAGTACCTAATAAGAATATTGAGCAACAAAGACGTATGTTTTCAACTAAGAAAAAAACACGTCATTCAAAACCCAAACTTTCTAATTCTAATGCCGAAGAAATCAATAGCATTGCATTTTCTCTTTTAAAAAATATTGATAGTTTAAAAATACTATAAACTTAAAAGATAGAATGCAACACAATGATTTTGTTACCATTTTACTTACAGTCCTCTTTATAATAAAATATTTAATTTTGATTTCGTTCTATTTTACACAAATTTGTAAATTTTTCATATTGTCATCAGTTATTTTTATCGTATCGTGTCCGACAAAAAACAAAATATTGTTCAACGTTAATTCACCTTAACTCCGCCACGTAAAGAACCAGTTAACCATGCATGTTTTCTCTAACTTACGCAGAAAACAAAATATAAATTCAAAAAAGCATGGGTAAAGTAGCACAAAGCGTTTTAATTCTTAGTAGTTTTCAAATCTCCCCCCTTTAAAAGCATATAGTGCGCATGCGGGATTTTGAAAGCCAAAGTATCCCGGTGGCTGTAGACCCTTGTGTATATCAGACAGACAAATCATAGAGCGATGTGGTCTGCTTGATTTACTAAAACAAAACAGTTTCATACTGGCAGACAGAGGATTTGATATCTCCGATCTTTTGGAAAGAAAAGGAGTTAACATTAACATTCCCCCATTCAAAGGAAGACGTCCTCAATTATCAGAAGATGTGACAAATCGAAGAATTATAGTCGAACAATTAATAGAATTTGTTAAGAAAAATAAAATAGTTTCTGAAAGATTACCATGTACTTTGTGGCCAATTAGTAATGAAATTGTATACAAATGCTTTATGTTATCTAATTTTAAGGACTCTAATTGTACAAGGTGACCCAGAAAAAATTGCGACAAAGAATAAAAACAAAATATGTATTCAGAGGAGACGTCTTTTATTTGGTTGTACCATAAGTAATGTGCTAATGCAAACAAAACCTGGTAGGTATGTACAAACTAAAACAGAAACACAACAAGTAAACGAAAAACAGTACAAAAATATTTTAACTTAAAACAAACTAATATAACACTATAAAACAGAATATTGTACGTTCTTTGGAATGTACTTTCATCACTTCAAAGGTAAATATACATAAAATTAAACCACACACATTTTAATTTATACTTTCGCACCACTTATGGAATAAACAGAAACATTAAAATCATTTACGGTAAGCATACTGCAAATGTTCTCTTGAAAAAACATTCATAAAGTAGTCTTACGCATTGGAACCCATTTCTTTCATAAAATATTTCCTTCGGTGGATATATTATAGGTATATTTTCTTGCTCCTTTCTGCATACATGACAAAATCACATCGGTCAGTGTTAGTAACATACGTGTGCATCTGGCACTGAGCAAAGTAAGGGTGATTGCGTTTCAAACTGCTTACTCCATTTCCCTTCCGTAAACATTTTACATCCAATGGATTGTAACTCCCAGATGTATAAGGACACTAACACTATATTCGATCCAAAATTTACACCATTGAGACTAGAGGCCAAAAAATTCTGTAAGTAATGGATCCACATCACCAATTATCGATCCCGTTATTCTCGACCGCCGTAATAGCAACAAAAGTTTTAAATTTGATTGTGATTTTGTTTTTTCTTCAAGTGCACTACGATCATTGGCAGTTATTGAATTAACTGCATCTAATGCTTCTATTCTTGGGTATAAAAACTGAGATCCATTAAATATCCGACAGCATTCACCCTTTGTTCCTCGAAAAGCGGACTATTGATTCCAAAATTGATCAATAGATTTTGTAAGGTATTGGTAGGACTCTCCTCAACAGGTGTGATAACCTTATAGACCAGTCACATTAGGGGTTTCACCTCAGAATGAGAGATAATAAGCTGTAAACTTGTATAAACCTTTATTTTGGCATTCTAAAAGTTGTCTCAAAAGTCCCATAAAATCTCGTGCCCGCGTCTGAATATATTCAAGGTCAAAAGTCACAAAAATCTGTTTTTCGCAAATATCTTGCTTCCTATGGTTTCAATGATATTTGCATTTATTATGAAAATTGTAGAGCATAAAATTTTCTACAAATTTTGTTCCACACATTTTTTATACGCTTAACCGTTTTTGAGATAGAGCGCAGAGAGCAGGCAGCGCTTAGCCATACATGGCGTAATGCAAGGTCAACCGTGAGTCCCGGTAAATAATACGTCGTATAAAGTTAATTAGTGACCAAAACTCCATAATTATGAATAATTTGCATCTGTTGGGCAATGACCCTTCAGGGCAGGATTTAATTTTTGAGAAACCAGTTTTACAAACTTTCGCTGATCGTTGGCAACAATACCTTTTATTGGGTATAGCAAAATCGGACAAAGAAGAGATGGAGAAGAAATACCCCCCTAAAAACATTCCTTTGCTAAGGGCTCCACTTCTGAACCCCGAGCTGGAATCTTCTGTTCCAGACTTCAGTGTAAAGGCAGGTAAATAACTGGCCAAAATGCAAAATCTCCTCGGAACGGGGCTGGCAGCCGTGAGTGATGTCATCGATAAGATTTTGACATCCGGCTCGGTTCTTTCCGATCCTAAGACCGACATTGTGCCGCATGTAGTAGCGGCTGCAAAGCTTTTTTGTGATGGTTTTCACATGATGTCCACTAACAGAAAATATAATGTCGAGGGTCATCTCAATCCTACTGTCAAGAAACTTGTTCGGGAGAGTCGCCCGGACGAATTCTTATGCGGCAAAACTTTTGCGGATAAGCATAAGGAAGTTAAGGCTCAGTGGCGTACAGGGAGAGAGATGAAAAAGTTTTCGTCCCAACAGTGAAGAAATATTTCCCCGCTTCGGATTTTCCGTTGACTCGTAGACATCCAGTGGCGAGTACTTCCATAGTTGACGGGTCTTTAAACTATCAGCAAGGGTATCAGAAGACAAGAATGAAAGGGCGACAACAGCAGGGCAGAGAGAGATCGACGGCGGAGGAGAAATCAGAGAAGTGGGGGATGTATACCAACAGCAATTCCAGCAAGTAGCGGTGCCGGTGAGTACCAACATTTACGGTGGTAGACTTAGACAGTTTTATCATTTTTGGCAGAAATTTACACAGGATCAACTACTTCTGTCTTGGATACGTGGATACAGAATCCCATTTGTTCGGCAGCCTGTACAAAATAAGCCTCGTTGTTACCCAATTATTCGAGTGCTATATCTCAACTACTTGAAGAGGGCGTAATTTCTGAGTGCGCCCCTGTTCACAATCAATTTTTATCTCCTTTTTACCTGGTACCAAAGGCAGATAACTCTTCTCGCTTTATACTTAATCTTAAAGATTAATTATATTCTAATATATCTTAATTATATTTTAAGTAGAAAAGAAATATAGTAAATATATTTTAATTATATTTTTATTTAGTAATTATGTATCATACATTTACTACAATTGAAGTTCAAATGCGGGGAGGATTTACGTGAACTTTAATAATTAGAAGGACATGAGTCTCAATTTTCTTCTTCTGCAGCATAGTCTTCCGGTCGCTCGAAAATTTTCAATTCATTATCATCTTCGTTGTCAAGGATATTTGTCTCTAATAGTCAAGGGTTTCGGGGTCAAATGCACTTTCTTAATCGAGATCGCTATGATACGATGAAGCATTGAGGCAATCTTGCCCATTACACTAGCCACAAGCTACAGAACATTGCAACCCCGTTTTTCTGCATCCGCAGCGTGAACCACAACCATTCTTGCAGTTGCAAAATATTGTGTTCAGTAGTTCATCTGGAGCTGGTGGTAATTTTGTCGTTATCGGTTCCAGGAGTTCATTTTGCAGCACCCAACCCCATTCCTGGGGTTGTAAATCATTCCCTAACCAAGTTTGAAGATTAGATAACTGCACAGGTAATAAGCTTTGTTGACTTGACGAATTGCTTGTAGCGATGATGATCGATATTGTCCTTAGATTTTGGAGCATTATAAATTGCCAACAAGATGCGTACTCCATTTTCATACAATGTTTGTACAGGACAGTTTTCTTGTTGAAATACTTGAGCCAGTTGATCAAAATTGGGAAATTTCTCTAATGTTTTAATGAAAAACAAGCAGGTCTTATCTATACAATGACTATAAATGGAAAGGTATGGAATCCCAGGTATAATCTTAATAGTAATATAAGTATTGAAGAGCTTACACATCTTAAAGAAAAAATACTTAATTCTTTTTCAAATTAAAATATAATTAAAGTATTTCACTTAACAATTTGTTAATTACACTTAGGCCCGATTTTTCAAATGAAAGTTAACTTGTAGGTTAGCAAACCGTAACTTCAAAGTTAACCTTAGATTGTGTTTTTCATGTTAATTATAATTTCTGGGAGCAACAGAAGTGGAGAATAATGAAACTGAAGAAGAGAGTAACGTGGCTGAAGTGAACATCAGTAATAATATATATCTAGAAGAGGTGAGAGATGCGGTGAAGAAACTAAAAAATGGAAAAGCGCCTGGCATGGACAATATAAAAGGAGAAATGATCAAATGCATGGGGGATAGAGGAATAAGAGCACTGCACCAAATCATAAATACAGCTTGGACAACTAAGAAAGTACCTACAGACTGGAAAATCTCAGTCATAGTCCCAATTTATAAGAAAGGGGACCAAAGAGAATGTGGAAATTACAGAGGGGTGTCCTTGCTTAGCAGCGCGTGCAAGGTATATGAGACAGTTCTGGAGAGAAGGCTCAGGAAAGAAACAGAGGAGAAAATGCACGATGCACAGAGTGGGTTTAGACCGGGATACAGCGTGCAAGATCACATCTTTACAATGAGGAATCTGACGGAAAAATTCTTAAAGTTTGACAAAGATTTGTACTTGTGTTTGATAGACTTAGAGAAGGCTTTTGACAGAGTACCGAGGCAGCAGATCTGGAGAACGTTAGAAAACTATGAAGTAGACGGGAATCTAGTTCAAGCAATAAAATCACTATATAAAAACAGCTCCAATATAGTTAGAACAGCGAACCAAGAGACAAAAGAATTCATTACAACCCAAGGTGTAAGGCAGGGAGGAGTACTCAGTCCTCTGATGTTCATATTGTACATGGATGAAATAATTACAGAATGCAGTGAGAAATCCGCCAAGATAGATGTGGGGTACAATAGATTGAAGAACTTCACTGTAAGTGAATGTGTATTTGCTGATGACATTATACTGAAGGCAAACAGCGAAAAGACACTACAACGTAATGTGGACATATGGACTGAGAAATTGAAGGAGAAAGGCATGACCATTAATGTAAGCAAAACCAAAGTCATTATAATAACAAATACAGACAAAAGGATCAAAATACAAATAAATGGAAAGGATGTTGAACAGGTCGATAACATTAAGTACTTAGGAGCGGCAATAGACAGAACGGGAAAATTGGAAAGAGAAGTAAATAGCAGGATAGCATCATCGGTGAAGTTGTATCATGCTATAAGAAATGGATTTTTAAATAAGAAGGAGATCAGTAAGAAGACGAAACTCACCGTATACAAAACGATATATTTACCAACCTTATTGTATGGATGTGAATCGTGGGTACTCACAGAGAAACTGGAAAAGAGATTGCAAGCTGCTGAAATGAAGTATTTGAGGCGAGTAGCAGGAGTAACTATAATGGATAAGATAAAAAATGAAAGTATCAGGGAAAAATTAGAAGTTGAAAGTGTCAGCAAGCATGTGAAAAAGGCGCAATTAAGATGGTGGGGACACTTGAACAGGCTGGATCAAAATAGGCAAGTTAAAAAGATATGGGAAGCGAAGAAAATAGGCAAGAGACGAAGAGGAAGACCTAGAAGGACATGGGACAACGTGGTAGCCGAAACACTTAAGGAAAGAGGATTGACATGGAAAGAAGCAGAAGTGCTAGCGAGGGATAGGAAGAAATGGAGAATGATTGTGAACGAGTCGTGAATGAAACGAAAACCTCGACACCTAACGGTAGAAGAGGAATCGATTATATATATATATAATTTCTGGTTAGAAAACCGGGACTACTGTCAAAAATGTGGTGAAAACCATGGAAACAGCTTAATTTTTAACCTTATGTATGAAAGTCAAAGTAGGCCAATTCAGGGCGAATATTAATTTTTGAAGTTTGTTGTTTGTTTAAATTTAAATACAAAAAGTGCGTTCTAGGAAGTAGAAGCCGTATTTGATGTTATAAGGTCTGTGCCGTGTTGTTTTCGGTCTTTTTATTAGCAAAATAATAGCAGAAACGTGACGAAAATGTTTTTGCACGTTGTGGTCAGAGATAGAAGACTTGGCCAAGAAAAATGACCTAGGCCTTTCTTCAAAACGCAAAAAAGCTGAAAATGTACGTCTTAAAGAATATGTCGTAGAAGCATCGACTTCTGCAGTTGACGATTTTAAAGAAACATTAGCACAATCAACAATAGGAAATCCTGCTCAAAGGTTTTGGTTAACTACGGTGTATTACCGATCATTTGATAATATCATAAATCAAACGAAAATAAGATTTTCGGCTGAAAGTCAAAAGTTAACTGTAACTGTGCATAGTTTTTTACAAATTAATTTTGATCGCAGTTTGGAATTTAGTAAGCTCTATACAGAAACTTTTTTAATTGATAAGGAGATATTAGCATATCCAATATTACGTCGGTTGTCAGAAAAGTAATATTTCCAAATTCATACAGATTTATGCGAATTGCATTAACGTTGCCAATTTTCTCTGCTTCACGTGAACGGTCCTTTTCAACAATGAGAAGAATCAAACATTGGCTAAGGCCGCCCATGGGTCAAGATCGATTCAGTTTTTTAGCTCTTGCAAACATAGAAAATGGCATTACAAAATCCCTGATGTTAGATGATGTTCTGGGAAAATTTATTAAAACACGAAATCGGAAACTGTTACTTCAATAAACATTAAACGTTTGTACTATCAAATGTGGGTATCAATAAAAATGTTTTGTCAGACTTATTAATATGGAATAAATGCATCTTTTCTTCCCTTTTTGTTCAGGGTTAATATTTATGGAGGATTGATTTTATAGTAAAAAATATATTTCCCTTACCTTTTACCTTTTCCCAAGCTTAAATTACCCAGTCACCTTACTGGCAAAATGATGCAACATTTGGACAAATGCATATTTGGCCCAATTAAAATTAGCTGGGGAAAAAATAGTGGCATTTGGTAAAAGACAAATGGAAAAACGAGAATCTGGTAGACTTAGTAAGAATAAATTTGTTGAGTTATTAGGAGAAGTTTGAAAAGAGGCAATGGTATGTAAGGATATAATGGGATTTGAGTCAACTAGCATGATTCTCCTTAAAACCAGCTACGATATTGATGAGGAATTTAAAAGAATTAATTTGACTCAGAAAGGTAGAAAAAACATTGAACTGAAAAAATGTTATTCCAAAAAAATTCAAATAGCAAAGAAAAAGTACTATAATCTACTTTTTATGTGCAAAAAAAGTAATTTTACATCAGTATCACGACTTCTTTAAACACCTTCCGTACACAGCACAGGACGCACGAGAATCATACTGATTAAAAAGTATTTCTTATGCCCCTTTAAAATATTAGCAATAATATTTCATAGTAAGTTCTTTCTTTGGTTTCGTTACATTTCTTTAAAAATAACATTACTTAAAATGTATTACATTATATTTTTGTACAGAACTATCCTATGTCAATTTTTAATTGCAAAAAATTGCCTGTTTTTGATAATCATACCGACATATATTTTTTACTAAACTATGAAATCTAGCAATAGGTAAATGCCAATTGTATAGGTTGAATATCTGAAATTTAAAAAATAAGAATAAGAACAAAATTTATTTTTGCAGTTAGGCTACTTCCGTTCTAAGGCGACGATATGGAATCTGTGGAAGGGCCTTCGTCGAAATGGTAGAGCCGAAAAAATAAGAGAATCTTGGGATGTTGAGGAAACAGAATTTTTCCTCCGCTTCATGTATGAGCGAAAAGTGCTGAAATCGCTAGATGAAAAAGGTTTAGAGCAGAAGAAGTTTTTAACCATTTGGTACCGAAGATGGAGAACAGTGGTTATACCAAAACTGCTCGACAGATGCAGACTAAATTTAGAACCTTGAGAGGTTAGAATTCATCCAACTTTTAAAGGAGTTTTATACTTTTTTCTTTCTAGAAATGTACAACAAAGTGATAAAATCTTTAAACACTAGTGGGCTTGATACTTCGTTAAAGAAGAAGTTTCACTATTTCGAGGCAATGCACCTTCTTCTGACACGAAGAAGGTAATGGAGTCGATTCAATAGATATAATCGGAGAGCACCAGGAAACAAATGATGTCACCTTAGACGAGCTTCGGTCTTTAGAATTTGTGTCAAGGGATACCAATGAGACTTATTTCTATTCCAGGGCCATCAACAGAGACAGAGGCTCCCAGCCCCCAGCTACACCAGTTTCTAAGGGTAAAATGAAAACCAGAACACCAAAACGAAGCTACCAAAAAAGTTTAGACGATTTTGCCGATACAACAAAAAAAAAATATGGAAGTATGGAATTCTTACAACACGAAAGATGAACCGAACCAATCAAAATGCAATTTTTGAAACCCAGAACAGGTACCCTATATTTCTCGTTTTTGATATGAACTATTTTAATTCTGTATGATGTGTTTAAGGGACAACTACTATTAGTAAAAGTTACAAACGTCACTTACAAATGTCTGACCTTAAATATAAAGACCTAATGGACCTGTGCAATAAAATTATTGTACCATCCAATTACATGAAGGAATATAAACTTCTGAATCCATCCGAAACTGTTATGGATGTTTTGCCAAAGACTGACGCTGACGATGATTCTGAAGAGGAATCATAATATCTACGTTTTTCTTTTGTTATTATTAGTATTTCTGTTTGGATATTAAACAAGATAGTGCTTGTTACCCTGTTTGTAATATGTACCTAAGTCAATATCTTATAAAATTGTAATATTAAGTTAGGCACTATCTTATTAAATAAAAAATACATTATTCGCGTCTTACAAGCATAATTCTGTGTACAGAAGAATATCGTAAGCGAGGAGCTTACGATAATAAAGCTATTTTTTCTGAATTCCTGAGCCGGCAAAAACATCGTAAGCTGAAATAAATATAGAATTTTGCCAGTAATCCCAAAAATAACATCATATATGTGGAAATTAAAAAAATGCATCTAAAGTGAAATTTTAAGGCACCTGCTATGAAACAATTTATTGTGAAACGAGAAAAACGTCTCCTGTAAAATTCTCGTTTTGGCGCTTACGATATTCTGTCAAAAATCCATCGATATGCTCAGATTCGCATTTGATATAGCAGTATTAGCATCCAGCAAGGAAGAAATAGGAAGAGCTCTGAACGAAATGGAAGCGGTTTTGACGGAGGGCTGTTATAATATACGTAGGTGCCGCAACCGTACACACATGCAGTACACACAACTCATACACGCCATTTTGTAGCAGAATGTATTGTTAAGTAATAAAGACCACTTATAAAGCATATTGGAGTTTAACCCACCCAAAACATGGTGTCAGGTGTGTATCTGTGTATGAAATTCAACATGAAGCAGTAAAATTAAAGCAGGCAGGCAAAGTAAAATGACTAACAAAAAAGCAAGAAAAGAAGCCAAGAAGTCAACACCCAAGACAAAGCAGAAACGAAGCAAGCAAATAAAAAAGTCAGAAGAAATGGCAAAGGAATTGCAAGAAAGAGTTCGTGAGTTTTAAGGTAAATTAGCATGTTTATCAGCCACCAATCATAATTTGCCATTACCAAAACCGATGTATATCAGAAGGAGATGCAACCGAAAATTTCAAGTTTTTCAAACGTACTTGGGAAAATTACTTGGTAGCAAGCGGGTTAAGCAGGAAAACCGAACAAGAAAAAGTAGCCATACTCCTAACAGCAGTGGGCGAAGAAGTATTTAAAAGATACCCAAATTTTGTTATTACAAACCAAGAAAGAAACAATGCAGAACAATTATTAGCAGCTATTGGACGCAATCTTACACCAGAAGCTAACAAACGTTATGAGCTGGCTGTGTTCAACACGGCAAAACAAGAACACGATGAATCGTATGGCAACTATTTCAATCGTTTGCTAAATCTGATAAAAAATTGTCAATATGGTGAGTTAGAGGAAGATTTACTATTAGATAAAATTTTATATTCAATAAGAGATGCATCCATGAGGGAAAGGCTATGGTTAGACAGTAATATTACATTAGAACAAGCAGTTGATAACCGTAAAGCTAAAGAAATTTCTCAGCAGCAGCTAGAAAATATCAAGGGTACGCAAGCAGAAGACAACAAAATACATAATAGACAGAGTACTAGCAAGCAGTACACCAAGCTCTATAATTATTCCAGTTACGACAAGCAAGCAAAAATAACAAGGATAGAACAAATACGAACTAATCATAAGAGAAAACATGCAGTTATTGTGGTTTCGTACATGAGGCAAAAAGATGTCCAGCTAAAGGTGCGGTTTGTAGAATTTGCAAGAAGAAGGATCATTATGCAAATCCAGATCCCGAAGAGATGTAAAGGAAGTATGCAGCGATCAAGACAGCAACGAATCATTTGTATTAAGCATAAACAGTGATCCAAGTAAGCAGCTCAATACTACTTTAGACTTTATTGTGCAAAATAAGATCAAGAGTGTACTATGTCAACTGGATACGGGAGCCAAGTGCAACTTTATAGGTATAGATGAATGTTGTAAAATTATAAGTAGGGAACATCTTAAAATAAGTCGTTCAGATACTCTCTTGAATTGTTTTAGTGGTAAGATAATCAAGCCGTTAGGAAAAACAACATTTAGGGTTGCCACCCGTCCTCCATTGTGGAGGACAGTCCTCCATTTATCAAAATTGTCCTCCGTACTCCTTTTCTCCAAAAATGTCCTCCAAAATCTCCTAGTGCTACTTGAACCTATATTTAAAATATTTTTTTACCGCCGTGTTGTCCTCAACACCGCATCGCCACAAGCTGTCGGGCGGTTTCCAATTGGCTCGTTAACCTTTTTATCCTTTTTTATACATATTCTGTTAATTTTGTTTTGTAATTGAATTTGAATTTGAATAAAAAATTAAAAGTAATTTTCCCACGACCACCTAGGAAAGCATACAGCATAGTAGGCCGGAAACTTGACAATTGCGATGCCCGTGCGCTAAACTCAAAACTGTGCTGTAATTTTTGAAAATCGCACAGTTCATTCAAATTTTGTAGTCCGCTTTGAGATTTTGACGTTTACTGAATAAATATTCTGTCGCGTCTGTTTTAAATCTAATAATGTTTTATCAGAAAAATCTCTTAAAAGGTATGGCAGTTGAACATTTTACTCCATGGAAGACTTAAATATTTTAGGTAACTACTGATCATTATTATGGATTGGCGGGCAAGAGAACAAATCAACGTGTCATTCATGAGCCGGTCGGAATTAGAATATTATGCTCATGGTAAGTTAGTAGGCTACTTGGAAATTTTGAAATCATTAGCATAGACAACAAATTCTGAAAATAAAGTTACTGTTTTATGAATAAATTTGTCTTCATAAGGGGTCGTGGGAAAAATAGTATACATAACTCGATTGAAAGTGTATTTCCTATAAACTCGCGTGATTCACGCTCGTATGAAATTTGTCACTTTCCATGCTCGTTACGTAATATACTATTGTAGTCGCAATATTCTTTCGTAATATCGTAATCATACAAAAAATGGAAAATATGTTGGATGAAACCGCTGTTGCATCATGAATTTCCAAATTATCATTTTAAAACATAATAGTAGCTCCATTTTCCAGTGCGTCCGCCATAAAAAGGAAAATATGTACAAAAAAGGGATCAAATAGTGACATTATTGATTATTTCAAGTGCTTCAAAATAGTTCATTTTCAAAAATTCTTCCGGGGGAGACCCCCGGACACCAGTGGCGGCTCGTGGGTTAATAACCAGGGGGGTCATTTTGGTTTTGGAACTTACAAGTGATACTAATACATGACCGTGCAATGCAATTTAAAGGATTCCGCAAATTTTTACACAATCAATTACTTTGTTTAAAATATACCTATTTTTAGAAACCGATTCATTAAAGTCGTGCACTGATTTGCGATAAGCACTATTAAGTTGCTGGCTTATGTCTACATGTTTATGTTTAATGTTTAATATCGGTTACTCCATTTTTAGCCCATAGGTAGGTACTTATAGCATCATTTGAAAATAATAAGCACGGATAGCAAAAAACGCAATTTTCCAAACTACATCCGCAAATTCAGTCGCACAAACTGTATATAGATTCTTTAAAATATCTTTGGACATTTACCTTTATCCTTTTGTTACCTATCTGTTTCAAATTCAGTTTTGGTTTCGGTCGCCTACTTTCCGACGTTTATAATTTAATGTTCCAGTTGATTTTAAGGCAAATATCTTCTCAACAACACTAATCTTTTTTTTGCTATAAACAAAATTTCACAACGAACAAACGAACAATCACAATAAATTCACAACCGTAGCATATACGCTTCGCCAACTATCCGACGACAGCTGAGAAATGAACACTGAAGAACAAGAATTCAACTCGATTTTGCGCAGTTGTCATCGGGCCGTTGTCCCTATTACAGATATGGGAGTAAAAGGTGACTCTCACTTTCACTTAAGAATTCGCTATCTGCTGTCACTGTTCTTCTTTACATGCATTTCTCCATAAGCCATAAGAGTTGTGCAGGGTCAATTTCAATTACGGCCCGGCTTGCTAACTCTTAGCGAGCGTGGCTTGACTACTTATAGGTAGTATTGCTGCGATGATGCGAATGCAGATCGCTGAGGATTTTAAATATGAGACGGTTGGACAAAAAAATCTTTTTATTAAAATTATAGTTTTGATTAGAATATTTTAGGAGGGTCATTGACCAATTGACCTTGAGGAGAAACCGCCACTGCCGGACACCCTCTTGGTGCCCACTGCCCGTATATCATATTTCACAAATTCACACAAATATAATAGTAAATGTCCTCCTTTCGGTTTTCAAAAAGGTGGCAACCCCAACAACATTTATGTGTCTAAGAAAAAATTAAGTTCATAAAATAAATTTTGAAGTTGTAAGTTTGAAGCAGAAACCTTTGTGATCAGCGCAGACATGCAAGCAGTTAGAATTGATTAAAATATGCGAGAAAATAGAAGAAAGTGAGAAAAGCGAAAACGAAGCAGATGAAATTCTGAAGAAATACAGAAATGTTTTTGAAGGATTAGGATGTATTGAAGGCGAGGTAAATTTGGAAGTAGATCCCAATATTAAACCAACAGCACAGCAGCCAAGAAGAGTTCCTATAGCAATGGTAGAAGAATTAAGAAAACATATAGAAAAAATCGAAGAAATGGGTGTAATTAAAAAAGAAGAAGGACATACAGAATGGGTGAGTAACATTCTAATAATTGTCAAACGCAACAACAAGATACGAGTATGCCTAGATCCTTTACACCTAAACAAAGTGTTACACTGTTATAATTATCAAATGCCAACAACTGAAGAAGTGTTGCCTGAGTTAGCAAATGAGTTAGATGCCAAACGAGGATTCTGGCAATTAAAATTAAACAAGTAAGCTAACGAGTTTTTGAACTCCTTTCGGTAAATATCGTTATTTAAGATTACCATTTGGTGTAAAACCAGCCATGCAAATATATCAAAAAAGGCAACACGAAATTGTACACGGATTAAGTGGTGTAATAGCAATGGCAGATTATATTTTAGTATTTGGCAAAAGTAATAATGAACAAGAAGCACTAGCAGATCATAATAGAAATTTAGAAAATCTTTTAAGTAAATGTTAGAAAGAAAATTTGAAATTAAATAAGAAAAAGGTAAAGCTTTGCAAAAAGCAAGTGAAATTCGATGGTCACATACTTACAAACGAAGGATCAAAAGCGGATCCAAATAAGACGTCAGCCATCATGAACATGGAAAAACCTACTAATAAAGCAGAGGTACTCAGATTTCTCTTTATGTTAACATATCTAAGTAAATATATGAAGAGGCTGAACCGTTACGAACATTAACGTACTTAAATCAGCAATTCGAATGGAAGAACAGAGCAAAGCGTACGAAAAATTAAAGATGCTTGTAGTGTCACCACCAGTGTTGAAATATTACGATGCTTCATAACCAGTTAAAGTACAAACTGATGCCTCATCAGAGTCCATGGGTTGTGTATTGATGCAAGAGGAGCAACCAGTAGCGTATGCAGCAAAGACATTTTCCGACACGTAGAAGAGATACTGTCAGCTGGAAAAAGAAGCAACTGCGATTTTGTTCGCATGTCAGCGATTTGACCAGTATTTGTGTGGAAAATCTGTAGTCATTGAAACTGATCACAAACCCCTGATCACAATACTACAAAAGCCAATAGCAGTAGCACCTAAGAGGATACAGAATATTATCCTAAGATTACAACGTTACAACGTAAAATTAATATATATGAAAGGAAGTGAAATGCATATAGCTGATTTCTTATCAAGAATAATAACGAAAGAAGAAGTAAGTTGAAATGGAAGTATACAAGTTGGAGGATATAGCAAATCCGCTAGAAGGACTAATGATGAGAGATACGACCATTGAGAATATAAGAGAAGCAACTGTAGAAGACAGAAATATGCAAAAATTATATCAAATTATAATTCAAGGATGGCCAGATCATATCAGCAGACTACATGATGAGTTAAGGTATAATGTTTTAATTCCATTACGGAAATTGCGTAATGCAGGGTGGATAATATCTTCCCTTGTACGGACAAATTATTTAGGATAGATAATATTTCCTCCACCAGACGATTAACTCATCGTCTGTAAATTGCGCGCACAAGAGCTAGAACCAGCTCTCTGATTGGTGGAAAGAAGTCACCAGACGCTCAAACCGCCCTTTTAAGCCAGATCAGCTCGCGAAAAGTTCAGATTCAGTATGAACTCATATCTTCGTTCGTATATACAGTCGTATATACGTCGTGTTCTGAAAGGTTTAGTTCGCCATTGTAGGCATCCATTTGAGTGGGATTTTTCCTTCAGACACCTTACTGGACATTGCTTAATTGGTATTGATTGTGAATTGATAGTGGAAAAAGCAAAGTCCCATACCAATAATTTGGGATTATTTGTACGGACGTTGCGTTGGAGTTACTATTCGCAGACAAACATTCTAACCAGGTAGGAAGTCCTTTTAATTCTCCCTTTTTGTTCGTGCAGGCATGTGTTTTGTGGAATTCTTTTAATTTCTCTTTCTGTATTCTTTGCTGAGATATCTTTACGATATTTCAGGGTATTTCGTTACCCCGTTTGTATTGGGTAAACAACATAGAAACTGGAACTCTGTGTGTGAATTGTTCGAGTAATCGTCATCTGTACCCGGACGAAATATTGGAAACACAAATACGATACGAGGGCTGCCCGTTATGCTATTAGCCCCTTAGCTGAAGAAATAGGACATCCTTAAAGAAGCAACTTGGAGACAAACTAGATAAGCGAAGACGACATCAATTGAGGTCAGAGATTTATACTTTGTTATCGCGACCCACCATCTTTGACCGCGAGTTAAGCTGTTTAATCGTGATCTCTTGGTTTCGTATTGCATCGTTTGTTATATTCAGCATTTCAGTAGTAGTATCGCGTTGTTTGTAAAGATCAGAGGTAGTAGTCAAAAGATTTTTAGTAGTTGTGTAATCGTGGCTCTAGAGCTCTAGACCACGGTATTGGATTATTGTTTAACAAGTTTATTGATAATTTCTTTTTTTAACAGTGTAAAAGCATTGTAATCAGTGATTCGGATATTTTGCGCATCTCTTGAGTCACCATCTTTACGTTACGCGCATGCGTGAACGAAGCTTCCTTCCGTGCGGCATATTACCGGTTTGTTTATAACTCACAGTTTATGTAAAGCGTAATCCGAGTTACAGAGCTAGCCCGACCATTTCAGCTTGGTCCATTGTGCATTTTGAACTTACATATTTTGAAATTCGATGTTTAAGACTAAATTTAATATTTAGTGCAAGTAACCTTTATTTTATGGAAGAGTTTATTCTATTTTTTTTTAATACATTTATTAAATATTTGTGTGTCTTCTGGTTACTCTGTGACCTTTGGATGTTGCTGTTATCGGAGGATCGTCAACAACTCCTTGGCGCCCTTGGTAAAATTACTATTGTTTTAGCCCACTCCCAACTCCGGCTTGATCTAGTCGCGGTTAATCCTCCTGTATTTTGCGGCGTTAGGCATTTTGGCCCGTTGTAAAATTTTGGCGCCCGAACGTGTGGGGCTTGGAAAACTATAGGCTTGTTTTGACTTATTTTTGCAGTTATAGTTGTGGACCTAAACTTGTAAAGATTGTTTATTGCATTCTTTTGTCCCTATCTTTGGAATTGTTCTCGACTTCTGTTAATATCTTTGCTTTTGTACTCCGGATTGATTTGTTTAAATTCTATCGTACATCATGGTGTCTGATTTGAAGATGGAGGTTGATAGGTTGTGTCAAGATGAACTCCTTTATGAATTGCGTATTAGAGATTTAGGTAGTGGTGAGCAGTTGACTGTCGTAGAGATGCGAAAAATATTGAGAAGTGCCATGCGATTGTCGAAAACCGACTTAGCTATTGATGTCCCGACTTACCCCTTTACTTTTGATGTCGATTCCGTTGCAATTGAGCGAAGTTTAGAAGAAATAGAAACTTTGATAGCAGATTTCGAAGGGAAGCATTACATAAAAACAAGTTTTGACACGAAACAGTCGCTGAAAACACTGGAAGGTACATCAAAGTACCTTACCATATTTGGGCATAGGGTTGAGACTCTAATCTGATTGGTTGAAAATTGAAATTGCTACGCATTTCGCAAACATGATCTCACATTGTCTCGAACTTTCTTACAGAACGGGGTAGTTTTCGTGTACGCGTTTCTTGTTTTACGGTTTTTTGTTAATTTCAAAATAATTAGTTTTTCGGAACAATACTTAACTCGCCAAGTGTTCCTACGTGCGGTTTTAACACCTGCGTTAAGTGTCTGACTACAGATTTTGAGTTTTTTTACATTTTGCGTCGCAAAAACAGTTTAATTAATTTTCTCACACGGTGTGCTGTCGTGTCACGTGCTATGTGCCTTTTGTGGTAACAAACTGCAATTGGACAAAGAAACATTAAGATACAGGTGCCGGGCAGTGATCATACAAAAAAGCGACGGCAGTGCTCCTTCCGAAGATTCGCGTTACACGGGACATTTTTCGAACAGGCAAGGATACCGCTTGCTGATATCGCTAAACTTGTCACAATTTACTTGTTGCGGAGCTCCTCTCGCATACATTATGTTCAGCGACAAACAGGCCTATCGCAAGTCACCATCGTTGATTGGTTTTCATTCATAAGGGAGGTGTTGGTCAACTGGGTGGAAAGATCCTCAAACAAAATTGATGGCCCCGGCAAAATTGTTGAAATCGACGAGGCCAAATTCGGTAAGCGAAAGTACCATCGCGACCGCCTACTTACAGGACAGTGGATTTTGGGCGGCATTGAACGCCTGGGGGACAGCGGTGGCGACCGCACTAAAATGTTCTTTGTGCCTGTGCCGGATCGCATTGCCGACACTCTTGTAAATATCATTGAGGAGTACGTTTTACCGGGGACAACAATCTTCACTGATTGTTGGAGAAGCTATAGCACACTTTTAGAGCGAAATTACCAACACCTGACCGTCAATCATCAGTAAAATTTTGTTGACCCTGATACCGGAGCGCACACTCAAAATATCGAGCGCTCCTGGGTGAAGGTCAGGTGTCGTGTTCCCAGGGCCGGACTTCGCAAGACATATCTAACTTCTTACTTGGCGGACAGCTACTTTCGCCGGGCCGTTCCCGATCACCGCCTTCGCCGACATTTGTTTTGGCACGAGGTTGGACACCTGTATCAACCGGAGGATCATACACTGCAATTATAGGTTAGTGTTTCTAAAATTAATTTTCCTTGCATTTCTACAGCGTTATAATTTTGCCCATGGTTCGGTGTGGTGGGGAAGGAAAAAAGATCTCAATTTTTCCCTTCCCCACCACACCAAACTACATCGAAAAAACCCACGTTTACGCTCACACTTTCTTCTGTAATCCAGTCCCCCCTTCCCCCCGTCCCCCTAATTATATTCAATTTTCGGAGGTTACAAATCGACAATTCATCCATGTACAAGCCCAAAATACTACAAAAATCGACAATTTGAACAAATTTTTTACCCACCCAGCACCCCTATTCGCTCCCCAGTCCCGTAAGTTTGAGGGGTTTTTGGCCTTTCCGACAAAACATTTCAACATTCCACCATGTTTCAATACACAAATTAGTCGTTGCTCCAAAAAACGCAAAAATTCGATAGGCACCTAATCTGTAGAATTACCAGATTTGTTTGTTGCAGACGAAAAATGTGTTCCAGGAGTTTAAAATTAGTGGCTTTGGCAAAACAAATTAATAATGTAAGTTATATAATAGTTATTTTGAGAGAAAGAATACAGGAAATATATAGTGGAACAAGAAACAGGGTAAGGGTTGGAGGACGGCTAGGCGAAGTATTTTGGACGGAGAGAGGAGTCAGACAGGGGTGTCCCCTGAGCCCGTACTTGTTTAACATCTTCCTGTCTGATTTAGAAGAAGTAATGAGAAAGGGGCAGGCAGGAGGAGTGATAATAGGGAGAAAGAAATATTGGACACTAGCATATGCAGATGATGTAGTCCTCTTGGCAAAGGAAGAGAAAGAACTAAAGGAGATGCTTAGAAGATTGGAAAGATATTTGGAGAGGAAAGAGTTAGTAGTGAACACAGAGAAGACCAAAATTATGAGATTCAGGAAAGGAGGGGGGAGGAGTCGCATAGAGAAGTGGGAGTGGAAGGGGGAAGAATTGGAGGAGGTGGGGGAGTTTAAATATCTAGGATTCATCTTACAAAAGAATGGGGGTCAAGAGAAGCACGTGAGAGAGAGAGCCAGAAAGGCAACAATAGCGATGAAGCAGGTATGGGGAATAGGGAAGAGAAATTTTGGGGGCGACTGGAAAAGAAGAGTAAAGTTGTTTGACGCTTTAGTGAGCAGCGTAGCCATGTATGGAGCGGAAATTTGGGGGTGGGAAGAGAGAGAGAAGATAGAGGGGATCCAGGAAAAATACATAAGGTGGACACTGGGCTTAGACTGGGTAACGCCAGGGTACATGGTAAGAGACGAAACAAATAGAGAAAAACTAAGAACTAGGGCAGGAAAGAGAGCCATGAAATATGAGGAAAAGTTAAGAGGTGGGGGCGGCAATGAGTTAGCCAGGCAGTGTTGGGAAGAGGTACGGAAGGGAGGAAGAGAAAAATCGAAATGGGAGGAGAGACGAGAGAAATTTTATCAGGAGCGAGGATATGCAGCAGAAGAAGTGGAGAACTTGAGAACAGCAGGGTGGAACATGGTGAGGGAGATAGAGGAGAGAGACAGACAAATACAAGTGCAGGATAAAGAAGAGAAGATAAGAGAGTCAAGATACAACAGCAAATATAAAGAAATAAGGGCAGCGGGACTACCGAGATATCTACGAAGTAGGGGAAGGGAGGAGAAGATAATAAGGGTGGCAAGGTTTAGACTGGGAAATGAGATGAGAGGGGGGAGGTATTGGGAAAGTGAAGACAGAAGAATGTGTAGGGTGTGCGGGGCGGAGGAGGAGACATGGGAACATGTGTTAGAGAGGTGCTGGTGGAGAGAGAACACGGAACATGTCGGGGTGGGGATGATACTGGAAGAAAGCGGAAGGGGGGAGAAGTGGATGGAAGTGATTCAGAGGGGAAGAAAGGAGAGGGAGGTTTAATTATACTTAAATGGGAATTAGATAGGTGGAAGTTAATTGTGAAAAGGAGTTTATTTATTTATTTATTATTTTGTTTGTTCCATTCATTTATTCGTTTATTTATTGAGTTGTAATCCCAAATGGGAAACAATAAAACCATTATCTATATAATAGTTATTTGATTGAATTGTGGGTAAAATAATCTTAATTTGCCGAATGAGCTATCAGAAAGAAACATTTTAGAAAATGTTACAAATACTGCTAGAACCCTTGAAAATTACGAGGGAAACGAAGAAAGGGAAGGTGAAAATATAGATAACAATATTACAGAAGCTGAAAAGGAGAGTATGGAAGTAGGAGAGATAGACATAGATAGCAACTTTAATGATTCGGCTGCAGATCCAACGTACACCACCAATGTAAGTTTAAACCAAAAATACTGAAGGGTTGTTTATGCACCTTATTGTTTTTAATAGGATAGTGAAGTGGGATTGCCATCTGAAAATAGTGATGAAGAATGTAACCAAACGGAAATAAAGAGATCACGTTGGAAGAAGAAGAATCCTGCTACTTGGAAAAGTAATATGTGTAAACAGAACAGAGCAGCTTGTTTACCATATACCACACAATCTGGCCTAAAGGAGGCCAAACAACCAAAAAATATAAACTGCGAGAAATGCAGATTCAAGTGTTCAAGAAACTTCACTGAACGAGATAGAGTTTTGATTTGTCATTATTGGAGTTGCGACTTTAACAGACAAAAGGATTATATAATAAAGAGCGTGTACTGTGTTGAACCCAAACGTCGCTCAAAAGTAGTAAGTCTGTTTCTAAGCAGTATTACCTGGAAAACTCCAGAGGAAGATTCCGTGTATGCGCTAATTTTTTTCAAAAAACGTAGTGCATTTCTAATGGTCCCGTTAATTATGCAACAGATAACCGAAGCGAAGTGGGATGTTTTTCGGATTTGTAAAAGGGGGCACAATCTCCATTAAATAAAACATCAGACAATTTAATAAATAATATTAAAAAACATATTGACAGCTTTCCTGTAAGTCTGCCATATTACGTCCGGCAAAACTCCAGCAGGAAATCCTTGGATAACAGTTTATCTATTAATAAAATGTATAGTTTGTATTTAGAGTTTTGCAAGAGCAATGAGTTAGAGAGTGTAAAATCACATACGTACCGTAGAGTGTTTTGTACAGAATTTAATTACTCACTTTTTCGACCACGTAAAGACCAGTGTTTGCAATGCACAACTTATGAAACCGCTAAGAATGAATTACAAGAAGCATACGACAATCACATTCAAAGAAAAAAGGAGGGTCAAGATGCGAAGAGCCAAGATAAGGAAAGAGCAAAAGAAGAAGATACATTTCAAACTATCACTTTCGATTTAGAGAGTGTATTGCAATTACCGTCCTGGGATGTATCTCAATTTTATTATAGCAGAAAAATATGCGTTCATAATTTAACCATTTACGAAGGAGCCAAAGAAAATAATGGTTACTGCTACTCTTGCAATGAGTTACACATGGAAAACGTGGAAGTAATGAGATTGGTTCTATTTTAATAAAGTATCTTACTGAAGAACTGGATAGAAACATTACTTACATCACACTGTTTTCTGATACCTGTTCTGGAAATCAAAATGTGGCTGCTGCATTATTGTACACTGTAAGAGTACATCCACAACTTCAGATAATCGAACAAAAGTTCCTTGAAAATGGGCATTCCTATATGGAATGTGATTCCATGCACGCAGCCATTGAACATGCAAAGAAAACTCGATCTGCTTTTCTCATGAATGACTGGAAAAACATTTTTAAGAAATCTAGAAATCAGAAAAGAAATCCATACCGAGTTAATGAACTTAAACACCAAAATTTCTTTAATCTGCAGGAGCTTAGTATAGTACTAATTAAAAATAGAACATTGATGAGCATGGGGACAAAGTAAATTGGTTGAAAGTAAAGTCGTTTAAATTTGAGAAGGAACACCCTACTTCAATATTTTACAAATATAATCACAGCGAAGAATACAGGAGAATTAATGTGGCTGGAAAAGGCCGTCGTCAAAGTGATGGCAACCTTATACTGCAACCTGCATACAATCAGGTGTTACCTATTAGCGAATTGACGGAAAAAGATCTCGTTAAATTGTGTACATCTGGTGCAATTCCTGAAGAGCTGCATGGCTGGTACCAGTCCTTACCGACACAAAATACTGTTCAAGGTGACCGTCTTCCTGAACCAGCGTTTGATGAACAAGGAACTGACGAGGATTAGACAATTATTTTGAATTTTCAGGTTTAATTATCAAAAATAATTATCGTGTAATATCCATAAGTGCAATCTGTTATAGAAGTAAAAGTCACTAAGTACCTTTTTTGTTAATTTTTGTTACTTAAACAACGTGGAATTTATTATCCTTTCAGTTAAATAAATGTTAGCCAAATATAAACGTGTTTTTATAAAAGCCACGCGCATAATGCAATTCATCTAATTTTAATAAGAGTTGAAGTGTGTAAACTTAAATTCTGTAAAATTACACATAATGCACTTGGTGATTTTTACCTCTAATATTCGAATATTCGAATATTCTTTTTATCACTTGTGAATAAAAGACAATCTGGTACAGAATTATTTTAATAATAACAAAATACAAGTAGTACAAAAACTTACAATGGTACAATTTGTGACGTCACCAAATGACGTAACGTCACAATAAGGAAGGATCCGGCCGCGACTATGCTCAAGCCGAAGACGGGAGTGGGCAAAAAAACAGTAAAAGGGCGCCAAGGAGTTGTAGGCTGATCCTCCGATGTAAACGCAAACACAGCGGTCACAGCTCCTAAAAACCGCTGGTACACAACAGGGTAAACACAAAAAAAATAAAACAAATAGTCAAATAGTAATGCCAGCATATAATATTGAGAAAAAAAATATCAATGTTACCCAAAATACAAGATAAAAAAAACAGTGGTAAATCCAATCAGGATACAATAGTATTAAATAACAACAAAATTACTGGTAATCTAGGCACCCGGTGCTAGCGTTGCGCCACAACAAAGAAAACCAAAATAGGCGCAGATGACGCGGTAAATACACTACACGTTAGGAGCTCCGTACGCGCAGCGCACCGACGGGTCAATCGCACGCACTCTACACAAACGCAAGTAGACGCAAACGGCAGTATCGACTGTCGCTAAATCCCGTTACAAAAATAAATGTATACTCTAAGTGAAAGTTGAATATTCGGCAAAAACTAAGCAAAATATTATTTAAGTTTCTCTAATCAAACAACTATAATCAATTATCTAAATGACATGAAACTTATTGACAAAAAAACAGAACTAAGTATTAGGTACTGGCAAAGTGATAACTATAAGTGAAAATTTCAAACAAAACTACCGGAATTAATGACAAACTAAATTTAATAATACAGGTGACAATATGTCAAAAAAACAAACAGGTGACCACAACAAGCCGTGGCCAGGCATCTACATTAAAACTAGCCGAACGGGACGATTCCTGAACGGAATAGCGGCGCAAAAAACACAAAAAATACAGTTACAAGGTGGTCACAAAATGCTGTGCCAGGCGCTACACAAAAACCAGCCGTTGGACGCGGGTTTCCAGACGGACAGGCGACGCAATAATCAAAATTATATTTCTGACCTTACAGACGAATCAATGAGATGCAGGACAGGGGGTCAGCTACTATCGAAAATCTCTAGGTGGTGTCTAGGTTCCTGCAGCTCAGCACCAGGTGGTCGGCGTTTTTTTTCCAGTTATAACTCGAGCGGGAAGTGCACGAAAAGCAAAATTTGCACCCCGAAAAAAAAACCCTAAAATGTCATAAGGACAAATTAGAAAGGAAAACATAAAAAGGAAAACATAAAAAGGAGAAGAAGAAACAAGGATGATTAAAGATTTAAATAAACGGAAGAATTGGCTTACCACGTGTGGGTCTTTTTTTTCCAACTAAATCGAACTGTCCTCGTGAATTAAATCCCAAAAGGAAAAAGGCGGCGATTTCTAATACAGCAACGCAATTAAATCGACACCAAAGGAAGTGATTCGAGAAAATCCCAAAATCTTGGCCAGCAAAATTAACTAATTTTACATAAACTCTCAAAATCACAACCACTCACGTTCAGAACAGCATGAAAAGTGAAAAATGCCGAAGCTAATCGGAATTTTGAAAAAACTATAAAAGTGTAGACCCATCGAATAAATTTCCAAAAATATCAGAGGCGTCACCGAGAGTGAGGAAGTTAACTAAAGAAAAGAAGGCTTAAAAGACTTTCGAATGTAAAAGAAAGGAAGATAAAGATAAGGAGAGACCTCAGTCGAACTTACTAGAAGGAAGAACAGAGACTAGAAGAGATAAAGAGTAAAAAGATGTGCCATGGAGGGAAAAAAATCAGAAGCACGCCACTGAACCGCGAACTAAATACGAGCAACAGAGCTAACGCCATTCCGAGATGACATTACCGAACATACATAACCTAGCAAAACGCGCTGTCATAACAGATCCTATCAACGATATTAACTAAATAAACATAGGATAAAATCTGAAAAATCAGGGAATAATTGACAAAAGACTCACTAAGAAGATAGTGAATATCAGTAATGAACAACTCCAAGACCAACTAACGTGCTAATTCTGCAGGTAAATCTAGGTTCGACGTAGGTGACAAAAATTAAACAAGAAAGCCTAGAAATTGAAGAGGCACATACGAAGACAGGATGAATGAAGTCCAAAGAAAATATAGCAGAGAGCAAACTACAACTTGGACCAGGAACTATAAAGATTAATAAGCTGCAGGACACGACAAGCTACATCTACGATGAAAAAGGGGAAACAGCTGAAACGAAGAATAAACAAACCAAGGTAAGAGAAGAAAAGCTATATGAAATACTAACTAACAATCGGGAATGATTCTAGGCAAAATAGTAATTAAGTGAATGGAGAAAACAATGTACCGGCACAAGAACGGAGAAAGATCGGAAGACGAGGCAAAAATGTCTAAAGGGAGAAACAAATACTTATGAGATAATAAATAGATCTAAGTAGTGTCGGAACTAGTACGGTTTGAGAGAAATTATACACAAAATGTATAATATTTTAAATAACACACTTGCTGAAAAATAAAACCGTAACAAATTGGTTAAGAAATGTTAACCACACAACTACCGTTTTATCTAAAATAGATCTGCCATCTGAAGACACATTACATATCATAGTTATTGCTAAAATTAGAGTCGCACGTTTCGAGTTTAATTGCGATTGGAGCGAAAAATACGCGAAAAACCTGACAAAGTATCCCAAAACGGATAGGGTTTTTGGCAGAATAGAAAAGCTCACTAGAGCACGATCTGAAATCATTACTAAGGAAGATTACTAGAACATCTTTGGAGAGGTGGGAAAAGTTCAAGTGTTGGGCACAAACTGGAAATTATATGATTGGAAAGATCTTTCACTTTCGAAATTCAATAAAGTTGAAGGCATTCAAGAAGTGAGACGAATTCACTTAAAAAGATCTAATGGTGCCTGCTTAGCGAAACTAGAATTTTTTTATAGGAGTGATATGGGAAAGAAACATGAAAGCTACTTAAAGCGCGGAATGGTGTTAAAGAAGTATCAGCCTAAGGAAATGATATTGCATAATGACATCAAAATAATTAAACTGGAAAATATTGAGACGTTGTTAAAACATTATCAAGAAAAATGGGAAGAAAATGCGGACTTTGTTTGGTATGAAGATGAAACTGAGGGAATGTGCGATTGTCAGGAGGAGGACATAGGGCTGCGAATTTAAATTGGTTTGAGAAGAATGTTCTTCAGAAGGATGAATTTTTGATTTTATGTTGTTTTTATGCCAAAAAATAAATAAATCACTTCAATTTAATTTTCATTCATTTTGTTTAAAACTAAAAATGGTGTAATTCAAGCATTTCTGTTTTTATTCGTCAGCTTAGGTTCATCAAAACGCAATATTTTGTCATGGCATGTCAAAATGCAGCTTTTTTGTTTTTTTTTTGCTAAACGATGTGGAATGTAAGATTTAAGTAGGAAAGTTCGAGTATATCTTCTTCTTTGAAAGTAAAATGTGTAGTTACATGCTTAACAATCGAACACCGCCGTTAGTATCTATAGCTTTTCCTCCTTTATCGCGAAACGTGTTAGTTGCCAAGGACTGCACTTCACTCATAATATGACATAGATTTACTTAAACCAGCAAGTGGTTTGTCAGGTGGGAAAAAATGTCCAGAAACTACTTGTCTTCCCATAATCGATTTTGAAAAAATACCGCTATCACCTTCCTTGCCGTATGATCCAACATCCACAACAAATCTATAATTAGCCTCCACCATTGCAAGTAATACGATAGAAAAATATTTCTTGTAGTTGAAAAATAATAAACCGCTTTTCTTGGGACAAACAACTCCCAGTTCCGAGGCATTTTATTTTAAACTCTCATGTGTTGGTGATGGGAGAAATCGAATAAGATTTCTACATATTGCACTTAAAGTATCTTTCACCAAAATACTTATGTAACTATGAGAAATGCGAAAAGCAAAAGCGAATGATTCTTCGGTAGCCATAAACCTACAACAAATTAAGCAAATTATTTCTCTGTTCAAAAATTTATTTTCTCTTTATATTATCTACACTTCTGTTATACTGGGCAATGCAATAATAAATGCATTTTCTTAGAGGGACGTTAAATTTACATTAATACAGGTCCCCGAATGTTTCATTATCATCAAGATACACCCTGCAATTTAACTATGTATATCACCAAAATGTAATGTAAAGAGCATATTTTCCAGAATATTATAAATGTTTCAGCAAAAGAATGTAAAATTAGGTGGAGGAGTATGAGAGATCATTATTTCAAAATCAGAAAGGACCGAAAACAGGGAACAGGGTCAGCAGCTTCAAAGCGTATTAAATGGAATTTGTATGATAATTTAAAGTTTTTGGATAATGCAAAACACGAGCGAGGGTAAATTTACTTTAAGTTGAAGGAATCATAATATGTATTATGTACATATAAATTATTTGCAGTTCTCACAATACTTGTGCTATCGGGAACCAAGATGCTGATTTTAATGTTCCTAGACCAGAGAGACAGTACGACTCGGATGCTGGTGCTGAAGGTGATATTGTGCACACTGACAATACTCAATTGGAATCAGGTCCTTTAACGCCAAAAGAAACTTTTAATATACAATCGCCTGCATCTACAAGGCAGGGAAGTTATGTATCATCAGCAACACCATCATCAAGTGGCCGATCAAGACAAAATAATGGAAATAACGAAATATTGGAAACCATACAAAAATGCTTTGCAGGAGCTAGTTGCAAATAGTAGACAGAATGATGATATTGATGCTTTTATGAGAAGTATAGCTCTTACTCTCAACAACTTACTCCAGAAAAGATAGCTCAGGCTAAGACAGATATGTTGAAAATTGTGACTGATTTGCAATTTCCAAGATCCATAATCCACCGTCGTTTTATGATTACAATTCCTATCATTTTCCAAATTGACAAATTAATATTTTTAATCTAGATACTAGATAATACATGAAGTACCTATGTTAACAATACATAAAATAGTTCTGTATTCTTCATTTTTTACTTACTTTAAAGTTAAACCCAATTTTTCTCCAGGTGATATTGGACACTGAACAGTAGGTGTTCCCAATTTAGTCTTTAGTCTTCTTGGATCATTCCCAATACAAAATAAAATTGATCTTTGTTTAGCCTAAAGAATTGCCGAAACATTTCTTCATCATTTAATAAATGTTGGTTAATAAGTAAATTGAAGTATCCCTCTTCATTTCTTTTTATAAACAAATTGTTAGTTTTCTTTCGTTCGCTCCTTAATAGGGATGATAAAAGAATATCGTCGTCTTCTTCTTCTTCTAGAAGAATAGCTATCAATGTCACGTAAGTAAGTAAGTAAAACACAGTACTTCTCTTGACCGAGTTTAGAAGGACTGAAAATCTGAAAAACGACGCGTTCCATTGCTCCCAACAAAACCAGGCGCATACGGGCGTTCATAAGTCGCCGACACATGCGACCGTCGAACGCCGCGGACGTCGGCTGCAAGGAAACCAGACCTTTACTCTCCATCTTTGCACAAATTATCTTACTTGTTTATTTGTTTACGTCAACTTTACGCGACAAAATATTCTGTGCCCTATTATCGATACTCTCATACATTATAGAGTACCTACGGCTGCAAAAAATTACTTCAATGTAGGCATATACATACATAAAACAGATGTTTGACTTGTTTTTGAATTAAACTCAGAATCGATAGGAATAAAGGATCTTTCCCTTGAAAAATATGTATAGTAGATATTATTAAAATAACGCGTATGGATAAATTTTACTACTGAGAAGAAGCATTTTTGCATATATGTATGTAGATATAATATTTGGTTCAATATTAAATTACTGCGATTCCAAGAATTCTCGTTGAAAATCGCCTGGTCCTATCGTCTCCATCCCCAACGAGTTCTACCAGTACAGTGACTGTCAATTCTGAAGATAATATTAAGTTTTCTATTGAGGAATTGTTATCAATGTCTCCAGAAACCCAAAAAGAAGGTTAATTTCTAAATAAAATAAATTTAATTGTCTTATGTATATAAATTACATTTGAGGGGCATTTGGCATCAATAAATATTTCAAAATTTGTAAATATTATGCATCAAAATAGATCGGAATACTTTCGGTGGCAAATATTGGGCCTTTCAACAAAAGATCTGTGGGCACGTTTGTTCTAACTTATTATTTTGCCGTTGTAAATGAACAGATAATGTCATATTATTGATAAGGAGTACACACCTAATATCTCTATACATATTCTTTTCAATTCTATAATTTTTAGATTCATTTGAATTTTTGGTTCCCGGACCTTCTACGCCGCCATCATCACAAAAAAGTATTATAACTAAATTTTACGTTGAATTTTATATTTCTATTTAACATAAAAATAATTTCCACGAAAATACATCGAAGATCGAGCTTCAGCGTTTCCCCATCTATGTTTGCCACATTTCTTACGTATGCTGGATTTACATTTATTTTTTAAGGGTCTGGAATACTATTTAAAGAGTTCTGTTGAGGGACGTTTACTCTTATTGAACAAGATAAATTTAAATGAAAATATTAGGGGAAAATTATGCAAACTAATCTTAGAATTTTTACTAAACGAAAATAAGAGGAAAGTTAGTATAATATCGTCGGTAAAATGGTATAGGGTCGTACCTTGAATATTTTCGAATTTGAGATACGACCACCAATCGATTGTTTTTGGGTACGCTTATTAACTGTCGAAGAAGCGTATCTCAAATGCGGCCCTAATTGTCATAATATAAATGTCGCTAAAGGCGCATCTTGAAAAGAATGTCGTAAAAAACAGAAAACAAATGTATGTTTTACATACACCCATTACAACATAAGAAGACGCTGCTCAGTCGTATGAGTCACTTGAGTTGGTTCCGTCATCTTGCTGTGATCAGTTTGTTAATGGTGTGTATTGCAGTAGTTAGAGGGTTTCGGGTAAGTATTAACAAATTATTTGACACACACAGTAGTTGGATCAAGTCGACGTTTTTGTGACGGATTGTATTGTGTATTTCATTTGGCGGGAAAACGTTTTTAGTGAAGTCCATTAAGTGTAAGGAAACACATGAGTTATCGTTATTGAAATTGTTCAGAAATATAGGATTTTAAATTCGCCTTGTAGTGAACAAATTCATTAAAGGTAAGTAAATTATAACACACTGTACATTTAGGAAGGATTATAAAACACTGCTTTAATGAATAAAACAATTTTATGAAAAATTTTGGTTAGGTATAATAGTCTAAGAGCCAGCAACATACATGGTGAACTGACGTCCGCAAATCTGAAATTAATTCACAAGCTTACCATTGTTGTGGTAATACTGAATTGAATAGTCAGTCCGCCTATCATATTGTTTTGGCGCAGGTTTAAATATGAAAATATTATTTTTTTTGAAAAAAACTCATTTTAGCGAAACAAAAATTTTCATCTAAAGATACCTTGTGATATGGAAAATAAGAAATGGTAAGTGACGGACGTTTTTTGTATTGCTAAAATGGTGACAGATCCACAGATCGCCGTAAACATAATAAAAATGTTAAAAACTAAACTTATTTTGGCAAGCGTCAAATTAATTTTTTTTAATTAAAGAAATAACGATTTTGATGAAAACATGGACGGAGGGTTTCTACGTTGATAACCCCATGACTGGCGTCTTCGAAGTTCACTTGATTTTGCGCGCATCGGCACATCCGTACGCTGGCAATGCACTTGCTGGCTTCCATCTGCTGCCTGGATGTGATTACAATCCTGCATTTTTCAAGAAAGGCAAAATAAAATCTTTTAAATTACTCGAAAAATCAGAAGACTATCAGACTATGACCGACATTGGTACCATCATGACACCTGACAAAAGAAATGAAGTACCTATGTGCTACATTGGAAAAATTTGTTTGCCATATGTATTAATGGTAAACCGCATTTGAATTCTGTCGATTTGGTACGGTATGAGATGTTTGAGAAAGCATGTAACCTCAAAGCTCTAATGAGTCATTACAAAGAAAAACATATAAAAATATCGATTCTTCATCTTTCCCCCCTTGCAAGACCGAATTATTCCAGCAAGTATTAAGAACCTATTAAATCACTGTGATATGGCGCTATGTACATCAGAAATATCCAACCTGTCAGGGCCGTACCCAGAATTCTTTTCGGGGGGGTTACCCATCCTCTCCTATCCTGAGCTAACCTTCGCATTTCCCTAAAAGTAGAACATCCTACATCCCAGGGCCGTACCTATAATTATTTTTCGGTGGGGGGGGGCGGGTGTAGTATCTGAAAATAAAAATATAGTAGTAGACCCCGAGTCTCATTCATCGTACCTTTTTCGTCTTTAATGATAACTGTAAATATAATGATAAAAGTCACCTAAGATCATTTTTCATTTGTCGATATGGTATGGTATTAAATAAGTTTACGAACGACGAACGAATATAATAATGAGGAAAATGTTTTATTACAAGTATTAAGTATTAATGGAGAGCGCAGCAGCGCAGGAAAACTTTCCGCGACAATTCACGTCATCTTCCAGATTATTGGAAAAATAATGAATCAGCCAATTTTCGAAATCTTTGAATTTTCTAAAAAATTTATAATTTTCCATAGCCAGCTGCTATGGCGTTCTCGTTTTAGTGTTTCGGGGGGAGGGTTGACCCCTCTAACCCCCCCTGGGTACGGCCCTGCAACCTGTTTCAACCCTACTTCTTGTGGCTGGATTATTAATGATGAAGTCAGAAAATATTACTTTGTATGGTTTCTGGGACAGCAACTGCCTGAATCTATTATTTAATATTTTTTATAAGAAACGCGGAAAAAAATGAAGTGGAAGAGGAGCAAACCGATGACCGCATGAACCGCGATGAATTCAATGATGAAGACGATGACATTGAAAATGACGATTTTCTATTAGTCTCTTGGACTTGGACGAGGAAGATACATTGAACTAGTTCAGCAGTGTTTTTAACAGTGGCGGCTCGTGGGTTAATAACCAGGGGGGTCATTTTGGTTTTGGAACTTATAATTAATACTAAAAGTACCTATATGCATATATGTACAAAACTAAAATATAAGAAAGGGGTATATATTGTCAAAATAAAACATACCTTAAACGTGCTTATATTTCAGGTCAATTCTGTTCTGCAAAAGGGTCTTTTTCGTTGAAGTTTGGAATGCTCTTGACAAGCATCTTCTCGATGCTCGCCATAGACAAAGCACCAAGGCTAGACTGTCCCATTGTATTGCGTAAAAAGGTTTTTTTAATTTTTACCCCTTTCAAAGTTGAAAAACATCTCTCACTTTCCAAGGTTGTCATCGGTAGTGTACACAAAATATTTAATAAGTTCACTGCTTCAGAAAATGTTTCAGACAAAAGTTAAAGTATTATGGCGACTACACCGGCATTATTGTGAAAATCCTAACGATATATTACAACTTACGCGAACCGCAACGCTTCTACCGCTGTCTACGACGAACTGATGTGATGACCAGAGAAAATATAACTCCATCCTAAAGAACTATTAACTCGATTCTGCGCAGTTGTCATCGGGACATTGACCACGTTGGAGATATAGGAGTAAAAGGTGACTCTCACTTCCACTCAAGAATTCGCCATCTGCTGTCACTGTTCTTCTTTACATGCATTTCTCCATAAGCCATAAGAGCTGTGCAGGATCAATTTGAATAATGTCCCGGCTTGCTAGCGAGCGCGCAGCGCTGCTTGACGCTTGGTTATTTCTAGTATTGCTGAGAATGCAGACCGCTGAGGATTTTAAATTTGAGACTATCAGACAAAATATATTTTTATTAAAATTATGGTTTTGATTAGAATATTTTAGGAGGGTCATTGACCAATTGACCTTAAGGAGAAACCGCCACTGGTTTTTAATTACAATACTCTGCATATTACTGATATTTTACTTATAATTTACTTGTAATTTACTTGTAATTTGTTGTTTGTCATATTACGAATATTTTCAAAAAATAATATTATATTATATACAGGGTGTTCCAGGATTAACTGGACAAACTTAAAATCTGAATTCGGGACCTCCAAATGAGAGATAAAATTCCTATGAGGGTATGTCCGGAAACGCTTCATTGAAGAGTTGCCACCCTCCAAAGATATAGGCTAAAGTTAGGCTTTTATTTTCTTCCTCAAATTTGGTGAAAGATGAAAAAATGAATTTTGATGAAGATTTTCTACCATCGGAAACGCTTGCAAGGCATTTTCCATTTTCTTTCTTTGTTCTAAAACTATCAGTCTTGTGAAAAACACAAAAAAGTTTCTAAATGAATCAGGCTTTGCAAATCACATTTTCACATGATACAATTCGGGTCCGAAAAGTTCAATAAAAATTATTATAATAGGGGTTGCTGTTTTCACTCATTTAAATGATAAGGGATGGCTGAAAAAGTGACCTTTACAAGCGTTTCCGATGGTAGTAAATCAAAATAAATTTTTCATCTTTTACCAAATTTAAAAAAATAAATAAAAGCGTAACTTTAGCCTGTACCTTGGGAGGGGGGGCAACTCTTTAACGCAGCATTTTCGGACATATCCTCATAGGAACCTTTTCTCCCATTTTGAGGTCCTGAATTCGGATTTTAAGGTTGTCCAGTTAATACTGAAACACCATGTATGCGTGATTTATTAACACTTCTTTCCCTCACCATTGTGCTCTATGGGAGGGTCCCGAACAGCTGCGTTTGTGTAAGTATGCACACCGACACGCAATAGATGTGTACGCGCGTACACGGATGTGCCGACGCGCGCAAAATCTAACGAACTTCAAAGACGTCAGTCATAGAGTTATCTACGTCCAAACCGTCAGTCAATGTTTTCATCAAAATCGTTATAATTTCTTTAATTAGAAAAAATAAATTTGACGCTTGCCAAAATAAGTTTAATTTTTACATTTTTTAAAATAAGAATTCGACCAGAATTTGCTCCAACAACTACTCCCCAGGCAAATACCCCGACAGGCATTGAATTACAGAGCAAGTCCTTGACGATTGCGTGTACTAAACGGAAACACAACAACAGGAAGCCACCCACTATTAACTAGTGTGGGCAAGATGAATGCATTCGATGCTCCTAGTGTACACAAAAGCAGTATAGTGCCCTGCTATGGCCAAATATAATAAAAAAGAAAAGAAATGATCTGGTTTGTTCGCCCACAGCAACCGCATATCATGATTTCGCTCTTTTGGAGCTCATCAGTGCGGTGCAGCTGTGTGCGAACAAACCAGACCAGCCTCTAGTATTTAAAGGCGAGCGGGCCACATCAGTAAGCGAGCGCCAAATTCAAAGAGTTGGCTCTCGTTCACTGACCGTCCCCTCTAAGACATTTCTAGTCAATGTCGAAGACTAGAGGCTGGTCTGGTTTGTTCGCACACAGCTGCACCGTACTGATGAGCTCCAAAAGAGCGAAATCATGATATGTTGTTGCTGTGGGCGAACAAACCAGATCATTTCTTTTCTTCTTCATTATATTTGGCCATAGCAGGGCACTATACTGCTTTTGTGTACGCTAGGAGCATCGAATGGATTCATCTTGCCCACAGTAGTTAATAGTGGGGGCTCCCTGTTGTTGTATTTCCGTTTAGTACACGCAATCGTCAAGGACTTGCTCTGTAATTCAATGCCTGTCGGGGTATTTGCCAGGGGAGTAGTTGTTGGAACAAGTTCTTGTCGAATTCTTATTTACATTCTTCGACATTGACTAGAGATGTCTTAGAGGGGACGGTAATTATTAATTTGAAGTCATCTTACCAATAAGTGACACCCACGTCATTTTATTGGTAAGAATTATGTCGGGTATTGGAACCTCTATTAAGTAACTATTATTTTTTGTAGATGGCTCAAAAAACAATACTGCACAGCCATGACTCTTTAATTAATACTCTAGAAGCAGTTCAAAAATGCATGTCTGTCGCATCTGCTAGTAAAATATTCGGGATTCCAAGAACCACCCTGACTTATAAATATAAAGGAAAGCTTCCTATAAAGTGTATAAAGAGACCTGCCATAAACCTTACCACTGATGAAGAAAACTTGTTGGTCGAGTGGCTTCTATACATTGCAAAAAAAGGGGGTTCCTGCCACCAAAACTCAAAAAGGAAAATAGCTTCAATAAAGGTCGTCCAGGAACAGTTAGAGCTAGTCCTGAGATGTTAGCATCTGACGGGTTATCTAACGTACCGTCACCTTTCAAAAAAATGTTTGTTTTGATCACTTGAAAGTAAATCTGAAAACCTCGAAAAAATGAAAAAATACCTTCTGTGGCGACTTCCGAGCAATGGCAAATTTATCACTTATAAAAGCAAAAATTGAAAGAAGAACAAGAAGTTGTAAAAGCTGATCGCAAAAGAAAAAGAGAATAATAATAATAATATCTCTACTCACTCCTACTAACCCTAAGGTTAGCCCCAAAAGCTAAGCTTGTGTGGGACGGAGGAGGCGGCATATTACTATTGGCCGCAGGTGCGTCACAGGAACGACCTACAGTTGTTAGTACTCTACCCACCATTTAGTGCGAGAATGAAGAAAACCTGGAAAACCTCATTAGGTAAAGCTGGATAGGGGATCCAAGGCGCGCCCTAGCCACAGCGCAGAAATGGGTCACCCATCCATAGCCAAACCGGGGGCACTGTCGCTGAGCATTAACGACTACTCACTCGCGCATGCCAGCAAGATCCCAAGGCCTAGTTTAACTGAAAACTTTCAAAGCATCCAAACCAAAAAGTCAGAAAATTATAAAAATATGAATTATGAATATTCATCCAACTCATCAGTTGAAGTGAACCTTGAAAGTGAAGGGGAGGGAGATGACTGGATGGAAGAACCTTGTGAAACGGCCAGTGAGAATGCCGCTGTAGATACTTTTCCTAATTTTGTCTTTATCCACCATAAAAGTTGGAGATCATGTGATTATAAAGTACAATGACAAGTATTTTCCTGGAAAAGTAAAGGCTTTGCAAGAGAAAATAGTTCTTGTTTCTGTTATGGTTATTGCTGGATCGAATAGCTGGAAATGGCCCTATCCAATTGACGAGATATGGTATTCTGAAGATGAAGTTATTGAAAAAATTCTTGACCCGGTTCCTTTAAATTAGAAGGGGAAATTTTAAAATTCCAGAAATACAAAAATATTGTGACTACTTTTTGCAGATGTGATTAGAACCTTGTTAAGTAATAAGTACTTACCTAAAATAAATATTTTTGTTACTGTCGCTTATTGGATTTTAATGTCAACTATTGGGAAACGCAAAAATGCCCTTGTCACTTATTGGTTCGCTTGGGTATCTCAAAAAATTAATTTATGTTTTTGTTTTTGTAATCGATGAATTCATTTTAAAAGACAGTCATTCAAATAAAAGGTTCAAAAACATTTCAGAACAAGCCATTAATTAAAATTTCATAAATATATTTTTTCACGAGTTTATCCATCTATAATTCATGTTAATGTGACTTATTGGTGCCACTACCTTAGCTCTTATCTTTAATGCATTCTTAGAAAATAGATGTGTTGATTGAGTGGGATAGCGGTGGAAAAAATGTAGTAGGAAAGAAGGTCCAAAAATTCGGATTGGTGCTAAAGTGAAAATGTTCTGGAAGCCCTCTCATAAAATAGTATTACGGAACTGTAATTCGGAAGATCGATTGCCACTGACTAAACTAAAACAAAGACGCATTGAAACAAATGATGCTATTGAGGCGATTGAACCTGAAGTAATTAGCCAATCATTACCAGAATTGAATCAAGTTCTCATAGAAGAAAAATCCATTAACAAAACATTAAGAAACAGGTACACAGGAGAAAGCGGTCTGGGAGGAGACAACCATGGGCAAGAATTGATGGGAGAAGGAGAAAAGGACTCCGCATTTGAACTGCTACCAAAAGGCGATTAAATTCTCATATGCAGACAATAGCAAAACGTGTTTTTTGTAGATAGTGAAGAACTTTGCACTGAAAAAGGGAACGTTGTAGAAGATATAGACGATGATAATAAACCAGAAACTAGAAGAGGAAGTGACAACCCTGAACTGAAACTATGAAGCTACTAGTTCTAATAAAGATCGAGGCGATTCTGATGTGAATCCAGATTATGAAACAAATTGATGTAGTGGTGAAGTGGTCCACACTGGCCCTTTTATGTTGGGAACATTTTCAGAATTTAGCACCATGTGAACATGGTCATGTGCTTGGTAAAGGGAATATTAATATTATTTAAGACATTGTCTTAATATTCGATGCCGATACCATTGAAGGAGTTTCAATTCCTAGCACTGAATATTTTGAAGTTGACGGATGCCCAAAAGAAGAAGAAAATTTAGCAGGGCAAAAGAGTAAACATAAATCAAAGAAGGCGCTTGCTAAAGAAATGAAGAACAAAGGTGAAGCCTATGTTAATCCTGAAAATCCTGAATTTGGAAATGAATGTCTGAAGATCACCAAGGATGAAAGGGAAACTATTTTTAAAGACAAATGACAAATTTGTATTTTTTTACCAGAAGCGGGAAATGGAAGTAAAAGTGTGTAAAGTCATGTTCCTAAACACACTGTCAGTGTCTGAAAAAGTAGTTAGCTTTGGCGAAAAAACAAGTTACAGGAATCGTCGAGAAAGAGAAGAGAGGAGGAAGGCCTAAATACCAAAAAGAAAAAGACCAGAAAACAGATTAACGAGAGTAGAGTCCCATTATTGTCGGAAAGATTCTACTCGTCAGTACTTGCACTCGAATCTGACAAGAAGAAAGATGTTTAGAATGTTTGCAGAAGAACAGAAGGACGTATTACGATCCATGCTTACGTACGAAATATATCGTCGATTGCGAAAAAGTATGAATTTGTCTTTTCATCGCCCCAAAAAGGACAGATGTGGTCTTTGCAATCACTATATTGAAGGAGATGAAAGGGAGAGAAAATTACTTGAAGATAAGTACAGAAAGCATACAGCATACACCGTGAGGAGGGTGAAAAAATAAGGGTTATTACTTTAAATTTCTTCGAAGCTTATCATGCGCAGAACGAAGGTGATGCAGCCCATTTTAAAATTTCCACTGCTTTGAAGTCGGCCGGGGAATGTTTCTGCCCTCACAACTATTACCAATTTATAAACTATCACTCTCTGGCGTACTATAATTTTTATGATTTCAAAGATGTTGCATCTTCATTGACGATACTAAGTGTTAGGAAGGATGATAATGGTGACGGAATTGACTGGACTGTTTTTAAGGAGTTGACGCTCAGCAAAAATAATCCTCAAAAGATATTTTAAAGACAGTCATTTAGCCTTGGTCTGCCAGAGTATGACGTTGCAGAGGGGAGGAACATTTCCTCAGTTACCACGAAGACTAAATTCGCAGTCCCCGAAGAACTCTGCATTAAAGCACACAGATCTAATAGCCTTATGCAAGAATCTGCCTCACTTATAACCGATACCGTATTATTATTTTTTTGACTGAAATTCCCGAGATCGTTTATTTTGTTGCTTTGAAAAAAAGCATCAACCAAAAATGCTTTTATTTTAACAAGAACTTATAAAACTATCACATCTTTCTAAGGACGTAACTGGAGGTTTAGTAAAAAAACAGTCAATAAAAACAATTGGTAAGTGGCGTATCTAAATCGTGGATCGATTTAACCCCTAATAGAAAGTTATATTTTAATTTCTCGATGTTATTCAAAAATTTCAATATTTAAACCTTGGTCATCGAAAAATTTGAAGATTATCATGTAAAAAGATAATGACAGTGAAACAATCAAAAGCCAATAAAACTTCAAAGTGATTTCCTGTAATACTACAATAAACCTAGATACGCCCCTATGCCATTTTACAGACGAATGATTCCAATGAGAAGTATCTGTAAGTGTTTGTATTTCGCTTACACGATTTCCAACAAGTGTACACCATCGATTAGTTGAAGCTTTAATCCAACCTAAAACAATCATTGAATCGGTCCATAAATAAATATTTGTAAATGAATTTTTCATAGCATTATATTATGAACCTTTTGAATTAATTGTGTTAAAAGAACTGCTGCGCAAAGTTCTAATCAAGTAATGTTACCCTTTTTAATGGAACCACATGGGATTTAGAACATAGTAAATTAGAATTGAATGTTTCAGAATCAGTCCTATATCGTATGTAAATGCACGCCATAGGCAGACTCTGAAGCATCTGCAAAGCCATAAAGTTCAATAAGCTGCGACTTTTTAATTATACAACGTGGAATTTAACAATACCAAAGTATTTTTAAAATGGGTTCAACTAGTGTGGATGTTCGGAGGAACAGTTTCGTCCCATGACAATTTTGCTTGCCATAATATTGTTGTAATATCAATTTAGCAATGACCACTACGGGACTCAACAATTCAAGAGGATCAAAAATCTGTGAAGTCACAGGAAGAATACTTCTTTTAGTTGTGTTAGGTTAAGGATATTTATCACAAATAGAATATTGAATAATATCTTGTGTGAACTCCCACAAAACTCCTAATATTTTATTCCCTTAATCTTTAGCCAATAATTGTAAAATGCTAGAATCAAGTTCTTTATTGACATGAAATTGATTCACTAATTTGTTTTCATTTGAAAGCCATTTACGCAATTCAAAACCACCGCTCTTTAAAATATTAGTTACATCATGCCGGATGTTACACAACTCATGAATTGTGTCTGCCGCAGTTACAATACCGTCAACATAAAAGTCATTTTTAATAACTTCACATGCACGTGGATAGATACTTTTATTTTCTATCGCTAATTGCAATAAACAGCGAATAGATAAAAATGGTGCGGAAGTTACATCACCTCATCATAAAGGGAACTATTGTTAATATTATCAACCATCGAGCGTTAGATTATAAACCTGCTGACGCTAAATAGTCTTCCTAGGAGGAAAACGTCTGTAATAGATTCAGTCTTTACTGTTTCACCATAACGTAATGTACTCATGAAGTGAAATAAATATTTTTTAAAAACTGGAATTTCGAGTACTCAAACGTAATTGGCGCAGTCGGTAGGATTTGTCAAACGTGCAAATTACAAAATCGAATTAGCAGGGTACGTTTCAACCTTTTATTGGCAAATTCGAAAATTGAAAAATTCGGTCGCGAGAGTGAAAAGTGAACAAAATCGTCACTGGGTGAACAGAATCGTCTCCAAGCTTTCTGAACGAATCAACCTGTTTTGAAGTATCGAAATTCCGCTTGCAGCTGAATAAATCGTAGAAAAAGGCTAAGGACCACATCGCCTAACCTATCTACAGGACATGCATACTCCAGAAATCTTCCTGCTGTAAGTCTCGTTTGAAAAAGTATTCCTTCTTTCCATTTTTTTCCTAGATTTAAGTGAATTCCAATTTTTTCTTCCTAAACATTAAGTGAAATTAAACAAGAAATTTTGAAAACAAAGAATAATTATAAATAGTAATTCAAAGAAATAAATGATGTCAGCTTCTGATATCGAAGAAGTCATTGATAGATTATTTAATTTAAGCACGTCAGATAATTTAGTTCCAGATAATTTAAATATAAATACAATTAACAATATGGCTTTGAACGAAGCAGGTGCTGTTGGTGTGAATTATCAGTTACTCAGGTTACATGTTGATACAATTCCACAGTACGACGGCAATCCTTACACGTTAGCTATTTTTATAAGAACATGTGAGAACTTAATCTCAACCTTTTCAAATCGTAGAGTTACTGCTGATCCAATAAATAATTATATTTTGTTGGCTATTCTAGGTAAACTGACAGGTCGAGCTCTTTCTTTAATAGGTTCACGAACCGAATTAAGTTCGTGAGACGAAATTAAAGATGCTTTAGTATTAAGTTTTGGCAGTCAACGAAATGTAGATTGCCTAATTCAAGATTTAATAAATATTAATAAAGGCGAAGCGCCGTATACTTTTGGCATGCGTTGCCAAGACGCACGCAGTTTGATTATCTCTAAGTTAAATACTCTCACAATCTCAAACGAAGAAAAACTCGTTCGTTTGGAAAATTACAATGATCTTTCTTTAAAAACGTTTATTCGTGGACTGAGTGGTCAAATACAAAATAACATTACGCTGAGAAATCCAGACAGTCTAGAGAAAGCAATGAGCTTGCTCATTGAAGAAGAAAACTTTTTATACTCACAAAACATGTCGAACATGTTAAACACGCAAACAAAATTTAGACCTACCCAGCGTATAGTTCCAACGAGACCAAATTTTTTCAAACTAAATTTTCCAAACTTCAATCAACAATCGTACGCACAACAACCATACATTCCTTCACCACAGATGCAATTTAGACCAATATTTCCTTCAACATTCCCCCAACAAAGACCAAACTTCCCAAATTCCCAAAATTTCTTCCAGAGACCATCATTTCCCTCAAACCAATTCAGACAAAATACATTTGGTCAAAATACCCAATCAAATTTCCGTCCAACAAACTTCCCGTTCCAAAGGCCAACAAATTTTCAGTTCCCAAATCAACGTTACCAATTCCAGAATCAAAATCAAAATCCAAATTTTACACGTCAAAATTCAGGTACATTTAAACTAGAACCTATGGACACTCGAAGTCAACCACCTAAATTTACGTTCACAGAATTACATGCACAAGATGTGAACCCAGAGTTCGAAAACCCGTTCGAAAATCAAAATGATCCTAATCCTGAATACTATCCTGAAGAATCCTTCCAAATGTATGGAGAAGAACAATTATGACACATATAATGATGAAAATTACGATCAAAATAATACGTGTGAAAATGAACAATGCGAAAATGAAAACCAAAATCAAAATTTTCAGGTAACCATGAAGTCAAACTACCCGACTTAATAGAACTCAACCATTTGAAAGCAAATCTTCCTTACATATTTATTCCTGAAGTTAACGGCAAATTTTTAGTAGATACTGGTAGTACCAAAAGTTTAATTGATCCAGAAATTGCTCACAAATTTTATAAAGAATTTATTACTGTAGAAAATTTTAATATTCAAACACCACATGGTATAAGCTACCATTCAGAAGTGATGACTTCACCTATTTTCAGCATGTTTCAAGTTCAACAAACCCATAAATTTTACGTTTTTAAATTTAGCTATAACTTTGATGGCTTAATAGGCGTAGATTTGTTAGAAAAATTAAATGCGAATATTAATTTACAAGACAAAACCCTTCAAACACCACTAGTTAAAATTCCGATAGTTTTTGAAGTAGAAAACACGAAAAAAATCGAAGCTCAAACCTCGTTTCAAAATTACTCGATAATAGTACAACCGCGTTCTAAGCAAGTTGTAAAAGTCCCTGTAAATCAAAATTGTGGTACTGGTATTTTAAATTATTTAAAATTTGGAGAAGGCGTTGAGATGCCTAAAGCACTAGTAAACGTTTTAAATAATTTTGCAATCACAACGGTCACCAATTGTAATGAAGATCCTGCTAAACTTTCATTTTCAGGTCCTTTTGAAATTGAACAGTTAGATCTTGTTGATGTAAATTGTATGGAAAAAATGGAAATCGATCAGAGTCACGATAATCTTTTGAAACAAAATTTAAAAATATTAGAATTGACCATTGCAATGCTGAAGAAAAGAAATTTATTCAAAAATTATGTTTCGACTACAGAGACATTGCGAATCAATACCACTGAGCTTTACTAACAATATAACACATAAAATTAAACTCAAAGACGAATCCCCAATTTTTACTAAGTCATATAGATTTCCGGAAGTACATAGAAAAGAAGTGAAATCTCAGATTTCAAAAATGTTAGAACAAGGAATAATACAACATAGTTCCTCCCCTTGGAGCAGCCCTATCTGGGTGGTTCCAAAGAAAGCTGATGCTTCTGGTAAACGTAAGTGGCGAGTAGTTATTGACTATCGAAAACTCAATGAACAAACGATGGACGACAAGTATCCCTTGCCCAATATAACCGATATTTAGGACAAGCTAGGTAGAGCGAATTATTTTACAACTTTGGATTTGGCAAGTGGGTTTCACCAAATTCAGGTCGATCCGAATGATGTTCCGAAAACGGCATTTTCCACCGAAAGCGGTCATTTTGAATTCAAACGCATGCCGTTTGGGTTAAAAAATGCACCTTCGACTTTCCAGCGCGTTATGAACAATGTATTAAGAGGGCTACATAACGAATCATGCTTAGTATATCTTGACGACATAATTATTTAAAGAACATATTAAAAATCTTAAATCAGTTTTTAACAGATTGCGCGAAAGCAATTTCAAAATCCAATTGGATAAATCCGAATTTTTGCAGAAAACCGTACAATATCTTGGACATATTATAACGCCAAACGGTGTGCTACCTAATCCTGAAAAAATAAAAGCGATAAAAAGATTTCCAATACCACGCACAGGAAAAGAAATCAAAAGTTTTCTAGGTCTTCTAGGATACTATCGTATATTTATAAAAGACTTTGCAGATCTCACGAAACCATTAACTGAATGTTTGAAAAAGAACGCCAAAATAATTCATTCTCAAGAGTTTCTAAATTGTTTCAAAACATGTCAAGATATTTTAAGTAATCATCCAATTCTTCAATACCCGGATTTTTCAAAACCATTCGTTTTAACCACCTATGCTAGCAATGTAGCATTAGGCGCCGTCCTATCCCAGGGTGAACCGCCGAACGATAAACCAATAGCGTACGGAAGTAGAACTTTAAATGACAGCGAAGAAAAATATAGTACCATCGAAAAAGAGCTTTTAGCCATTATACGGGCTTGTAAACATTTTAGGCCATATCTTTTTGGACACAAATTCACAATATATACAGACCACAGACCTCTTGTTTGGTTGTTTAGATTAAAGGAGCCAAATTCGAAACTTGTTCGATGGAGGCTTAAGCTCGAGGAATATGATTATAAGATAGTGTATAAAAAAGGCAAACTTAATACCAATGCGGACGCATTATCCAGAGTTCTCATAAACCCCATAGATACGCAATCAGTTGTGAATAACCCAGGTGAAATAGACCAAGACATTGTGGAATTCCTAAAAGCACTATGCGAAATTCCTTTCCCAGATGAAACCGAAATTCAAGATGATCTTCCAATTTTACAGATCCCAGATAAACTCCATGTTCCGCAAAATAAGAAAGTGCAACATGATCCAACTTCACTCACTCCAAATGAGCCTGATATTCCTCAAACTCCAAAAATTAAAATCCTTTCCGATATCCAGATAAAATCACCAAATAAACCTTCGTCCAGAACTCAAACAGCTAGTTCCATTAATACTCCACACTCCACAAGTCACGAAACAACAAATAAAGTCATACTAATTTTAGACGAAATTATGAATAACAAAAATAATCAATTTCTGATAAAACCGAACGTTCATGATAAACTCATAGTAAAACAAAACAACTTTCAAAATTTAAAAATACTCGAAATTCTAATTCCAAAATTCAGTGAAAATCTAGTCTTCAATTTTCTCCGCGATTATACTACTGCAGGGAAAACATTCCACATCTACTTTTTCGACAAAGACCTCTACAAAATTTTCAATAAAGTTTATATGGAGAATTTTTACTCCAGAGGATTAAAATTAATCTCATGCACTCAACTAGTCAAGTCAATTCGTGAAAAAGATGAGCAAATCATGCAAATCAAATTCCAACATGAAGGAAAATGTAATCACAGAGGATTCCTCGAAACTCTAGAAAAATTAAAAAGGAAATATTATTGGCCCAATATGAAAGAAGGTATAAACAACTATATTAATAATTGTGACATATGCCAAAAAGCAAAATACTGTCGAAAAACTCCAGATTCCCCCACTCGTATTAACCGAAACACCCACCAAACTTTTTGAAATCTTACACGCAGATACTTTTATTTATAACAATCAAACGTACTTAACCATAATCGATACATTTTCTAAATTAGGCCAAGCCATTAAAATAAAGGGTGCAAATGCAATCGAAATTTGCAGAAGTTTCATTAAATATTTTAGTTACTATGGCGTACCTCAAAAAATTGTCATGGACAACGGGAAAGAATTTAAAAATATCACCGTACAAGAATTATTAAAAACTCATAATTTGAATATTCATTTTACCACCTCAAGACATCACGAATCTAATTCGCCAATAGAAAGGTTTCATTCAACTTTGATTGAACATTTAAGAATCTTAGGAAATTTAAATAAGGATGAAAACAACTTAATGAACTATGCAATAATAGCTTACAATAGTTCAATACACTCAGACACAAATTTTGCCCCTTTTGAATTAATACTAGGACACACTCTCTCTAGAGATCCTTCGGAAATGTTAACCCAACATTATTTCACTGATTATGCTTACAATCACAGAGAAAAACTTAGAACCCTTTCTGACACAATTGCGGAAAAATCAAAATTAAATAAACAAAAAATACTAGACAAATTAGAAATTCGTGGTTTGAACCGACATCAATTCAAATTAAATCAAATAGTATATAAAACAACAGAACGACAAAGTAAGAAGAAAAACAAATTCAAAGGTCCGTATCAAATTGTTAAACTTTTAGATCATAACTAAATTCCACGGAGAGATACGATCCTAGTAAGTTAAATCGTGATTCTTCTTTTTCTGTAGTCGAGTTTTTTTTATATTGAATCAGGTACGAATAAGTGGTCGACTGTCGCCGCAAAGTTGTCTTGCAAACGGAACAGAATCGCAGCTTGTTCATTTGGGGATCGCATAATAGCTGCGGGAGGGTATGACGGCCGTCAATTTGTCCGTACCGTTGAAGAGTACGATCCCGTTAGCGACCAGTGGAATTCTTTAGCGCCGATGGCAACTGAAAAGGCGCTGGTCTGTACTATTGGTCTTTCGAATTGTCAAGTGTGGGAGAACTGAGTTTTTGTTCATTTATTTGTCTCTGTGATTGGAATTTTTATAAGAGAAGAATTTTTCTTATCTCTTCTCTTGACCGCGCTGAACCGGTTCATTATTATTAGAGCGTGATAAGTTTAAATGGAATATTTTCATCTCGTGAATTATGTAAAGATTTTCTGTTTACGGTTTATTTTTGGTGCCTTTATCTTCTGTATTTTTACTCCTCGATGTTGATGGTTTAATTTTATACAATAAAAGAATTCCTGTTTTTTTCAGTTACTTATCTAGAATAATTATTACGAAATATTTTTTCAGCAAAACATAAACAATAACGTATACAAATTGCTACATAAAATGTATCAAATTGTGAAAAACTAAAAGTATTGAGACACATATTTTCATCTAAATTGTCTTTTGGATAGGATATTCAAAGATTAATATATTAATAATAGGTTAATCATAAAACCCTATGGACTTTCTGGCAACAGTTTTATAAGAGATTTATTGTAACTGTTCCATGTGGTTTACAAAACCTTTTGGTTTTAAAAGTTATCAAAGATAAATTTAATTTCATGAGATATCGAGATGTAAACAGTTTTAAAAACATATTGTCACCATAAAATCTTTACACTTATGTTAAAAACTCGACACCTCCATCCAAAAAAAGCTTCTATTTCGGTCATAAGTGGAATATTCTATTTACAACGTTTGTGGTATTCCCCGCCCGAGACTTACTTTAAAACAAGCAGGAAGTTTCCTGTCGCATATTAATATGGTATGCTACGCTAGTGTCCAAGAGATGGCGGGAGCGTGATTATAAATTACTGACCCATTGCATTTAAGGTTATCTACATAATAAAATCAAAATATTTTCATACATTTAGGCAATAATATTAATTTTAGGGTACCCACATTTTAAATGTAGTCCGTTTATTACGTGTTAACAAAATAATTCCACACCCATTGGTTAGTTGCTTGATTCACGCAGAAATAGACTGTTCTAGAATGCCTTATTTTGACAGGCCGCCATTTGTTGTTGAAGGGCACACATTTATTCGCAATTTATTTGGGAAGTTAAAATTAAGTTTTTATTACCAGAAATGAAATGTCTACAACATACTCCCCAAGTTTTTAATTGGTTTTTGCTTAGAACTTCCTTTTAAGGCTTTTACCCACTTTTCATGTATTTTATTTGATAACTTGTATTGTTTAAGTACTCTCCACAATGATTTAGTGCAGCAGGAATTTTAAAAAATCCCTTTCACTTCTCATTTCGCACCCCACAACAAAACAGTGGCATATTAATAGTCCTTTTCATTTCGTTTGATTTCGTTAGTGCGCATGTGCAGAAGTTCACTTACAATCAGCTGTTCTTAGTTTTTCGGACGAATGTCACTGTCAGTTTTTGAACTTCGTGTAGGATATTTGTAAGTAAATAGTAGAGTAGCTACCAAATAAGGAGGGTGTTTGAAAAACGGAAAATTACAAATGTTAGTTCCCAGTGACATCCCTCATAAAATTATGAGGCTGAATCCCGAAGGCGTGCCTGGCCTGTTTGAAATACGGGAATGTTAACCAACATAATTTCAATCACGCAGGTTTTTAATACGTAGCGGTGAAGATCAATCAATTTTTTAAAAGAAAACTGAGAAAAAGGATCTAATAGACAGGTGCGTATTTTTCTTCAATGTATGTACACATGTAACTACGAATAATTATTATTTCAAAGACATAACAAACTAGTTTTTGACCGTAGTTGTGTGTACCCTAATCGGGCACAACACAGATTTGATGTTGGTGGAATAGCATTTGTTGATGGAATAGTATTTTTGGTGGAATCGTGAATACGGATCCATATTCGTGTGATGTTTGGGTTTATAAATGGATTATTGTATATAATCAACTTGCTTTAGCATTATTTGGTTTAGATAATCTCCTGTTGTCATCTAGAGGACATTGAGGTCGTGGACGGGTGTCGCATGTTGGTAATTTACAGCCGTTGGCAACTGATGTATTTTGACATGTCAAGTTGTAAAAATCGTAAATTTATTTGAAAAATATCGTAAAATAAAAATTTTAAAAAGGAAAATTGAGAACGGCTCTGGATAGGTGTGGGTTAGTTGTTGAAATAATGCGATGAAAGTTTTGTTCTATTTATCGTTATTTGGAAAATTGTTATTTTTTTAAATTGTTTGTGTGCACCCTTCGGGCGCAACACAGGATCCAGGTATTATCGTTATAAGGGAGTTATGTAATTTTTATTTATTTTGAATTTGTTTAAAGTACACCACTGACTTTTAAAAACTAACATTTGTACGTGCCATTCACACTTGAGTTCTTTCAGCATAATTAATGGTCTGAAGCAAAAGTTCTTTCGAAATCTTCGAAAATGCGAAAAATGTAAATGAATAGCGTACGTCACCGGAAAATAGGGGACCGGCCATGAAAGTAATATGAAGGAAGTTTTCGTGTATCTCGTTTAATAAGAAAGTTGCGCGATCTCCATCTATTTTTAAATTTTGTCGACTACGCCACTGCATTCGATAATAGAAATCTGTGTACGCTCTTATTGAACAATGTATTTCGATACGTCTAATTGAGAACCGTAGAAAATAATTTTAAAAATATCGTAAATTAAAAAGTATTAAAAAAATAGAGCGCCACTGGATAGGTGTGGGTCAGTCGTTGGAATAATGCGTTGAAAGTTTTGTTCTATCTATCGTTATAAGGGAGTTATGTAATTTTTATTTCCTTTCAATTCGCTTAAAGTACGCCACTGACTTTTAAAAACTAATATCGACATGCACTATTCAAACTTTATTTGCTTCGGCATTTCTAATTGCTTCGAGCCGAAAACTTTTTACGAAATCTCCAAAAATACGAAAATTCTAAAATGACACTGTACGCCACTGGAAATTAGGGGGCGATCGTTCATTTTCTTCTCATCGACGCATTTTTTCCTCAGTCGGGAAAATGGAAAATATTTTAAAAGGGTGGAAGCAAGAATGTGCACTTTTAGCATTCGGCACCCTTGGACGGGGGTGCGAGGGAGCGAAACGCGAAAAAACGGACCGGGTCGTGTTCCCAGCATCGACTTCGACCTCCGTTCCAAAAATGAAAAGAATTAATTTTTTTTGCGAAAATTTAATTTTTATACAAATGCATATGAGAGTGAGTAGTTCCAGCGAAATTTGTTGCTTGTTTACATCCGAGATCATACCTCTGCAATGGTTCGACGTATCGGATCCGTTGATGTCTCGTTGGATTAACGAAACTTGAAATGTTATCCCGATTTGCGGCATCTTTCGCCAAGACACGCCGGAAAGACACAAAAGAATAAGAAACTCTAAAAAACCGCGAAGAAACTGTGAAACGGCTTTCAATTTTTTCCGACTCCAGGGGTGGTCGAGCGGCGCGGCGGCGGAAACTTGTGCAACAGGATCATTTCGTCGCTGCCGACATATGTTCATACCACGTCGATTTTTCTATCTCTCATCTGCAGCGAGTTAACGGCCGTCCAGATTTAATCGGCCTCAAAATCTGTGAAATTTCCAAAGATTTAAGTTATAATTTTGGGCGAAAAAAAATTAAAATTACAATTCCCAGGTCGAAATCGTACTTTGCGTATCGAATACGACCCTCAATAAGAGCAAGATTACGCAAAAATCGATAAAAACAAAAATTAGCGCGGCCCGGGATCCGATCTCGAAGCACCAAAACAGTTTCGGATTCGCAAAGAGGGAAACCGTGCGTATTGGCACCGACCCATTTGCGGCCGATTGAAAGTCCTTCTTATTACGCGTATTAAATTACAACTTACATCACATGATGAATTTTATTTTTTCCATAATCTCCTTAAATACACAATTTTATTTATTGAAAGGACTCCTTTCACGTCATTAAAGGGTTCAGCGACGTGAAATTATGCGAAATTCCCGAAGAAAGAGTTATAAATGAAATTTTAATTCAGCTGCCTCCTGGCACCCCTCTGGTTTTTCGTTAATAACTTTTTCAAATCTCTGCCGATTTCAATTTTTTCGACGGATATGGAAAGAGGGAGCTTAGAAGAACCTTATTCTTGCTTCGAAACACACCGATTGTTCCTCAGATGAGGTGCACGGAGCCGTCTCGAGGAAGCGGAAGATTTTGGAAAACACGTACTTTTTAGGGGCGGCCTGCAACCCCAGCGAGACCTCTTATTTAAAAACCGAAACTGATTTTTTGAAGGGGACGGAACGGAGCGTCCACCCGTGCAAGAATTTTCGACCTGCGACCCCGTTTGACCCCCTAAAACAATTGAAAAGCGGAAAAAGCAGGGGAAATGTGTTTACATTTTGCCTCGATTTGCCAGCACGCGGTCCGATTCAATTTCGGTTTCCCTTGCTTCGACCTATTATTTTTGCAGTTTGCGGGTTTCGGGAAATTGATTCTTTTGACGACTTTCCGGTGGGCTTGGACTGTTGAAAATTTCAAGCGGCATCCACAAATGCTTTTTCTTGCGGAAAATGACGAAATTTCAAGAAAATATTTATTCGGGCCGGAGAAAATCGCAAAGTTGCGGCGTCTCGCAAAAAATTTTTTTTGGGGGGTAAACGTTACGGGGGAGAGACGACAGTCGGTCCCGTCTTTACAGACACTCCGGGCACGAATAATCCAGAATTTCCCGTCGCTATCTCCAAAACTACCAACGCGGGAAGTCCCGAAAAGGTCGATGCGTTGAAATTTTCCAAAAATTTCGTCCAAGTTCGGATTTTCTTCCCGACCCTTTCGGAACGTTTCGAAGGGGTGAAAGTGTTTCGGGTGGACGCGCTCGTTCATTTTCTTTCATTTGACGCCACATTTTCCACATTCGGGAGACAGGAATAAATTTTGAAAGGGAGGAAAGTCAAATTCGCAATTTTTAACATTTCGCACCCCGGAACGCTCGCGGGGGGATGAAGAAGGGAAAATAGCCCTCGCTCGTGTAGAGCGGCGAGGGTTCTCTCCCGTAAAGGCAGAAATTCCCTTCCCGGACGCTACCTTTCGAAGCAAAAGAAAATTCCGCATTTTACCCTCCCAAAGAGTTTCTGGGGGTAAATGAGCCCCGATCGGGGCGCAACTTTCGGAAACCGCCGCGTCTTGCAGCACGCTTCCATACGCGAAGCCGATTTTCATTTCACCCGGTAGTTTTCGAAAAAAACGGGGGGTTCGAAAAATGCAGTCTTCCCTCCGGGAGCACCTAGTGGGAGGGAGAAATTTTTTGGGGAAAAACGGCAGAGGGACTTTAGACACTCCAAAGACCGTATTTTAACCTCCCGCTATTAGAAAAATTGCAGGTCTAAAACTGAGTCCGCCGCGGTGTCGCGAAAAGTCAGTTTCTTGAGCGGTGATTGCCGAAAATGCACCCCTCGGGTTTTTCGCTAATAACTTTCTCAAACGTCGGTCGATTTCAATTTTTTCGAAAGAGCGAACTTCGCAGAACCGTATTCTCGCCGCGAAACACGCCGAGTCTCCGGCAGGTGAAGAAGACAGCCTCGAGAAAATCGAAGATTTCGGGAGAGACGTACCATTTGGGGGCGGCCTGCGACCCTCGCGTAACCCTTTTTGGCAAATCTAAAGAGACATTTGTAAAGCAGAAGAGACGGCTGTCCGCCTGTGCGAGAATCTCCACCCCGCACTCACGTTAGACCCCCTAAAACTTTAATTCAAAAGTTAAAATTTACGTAAAATCGCAAAATCTACCCCGGAATTTTCGCTCGTCGCGGGGCGGAGACCCGTGACAGAGGCGATCTGCATGTCGAAATGTCATCTTGAAAGGTTGAGTAATCTTCATCGAGAAAAACCGCGCCTCGGGACGGTCTGTGAATGTCACCCCGAGCATAATAAGATACGCAATTTCGGCGAAATTCTGACAGACGGGTGTCCACGGTGATTAATAGGAGAGGTGGTCTGACGGCCTGCATAGAACGCAGGCCTTACTGAAGCACGATTTGTATCGCGGAGGTTAGAGCGAGATAGCGGCGTAGATGCTAGTTTCGTGCGTAAAGTTATAGCCGGCCCGCGGGATAACCTGGTTTTGTGTATTTTTTTTCATACTATTTTAATTTGTTGTAAATGTAATAAACGTAGATAATGGGTAGAACATGTTGTGTACCAAAGTGTAGTAGTGGTTACGCCTCAAATAAACAAAAGGTATCGTTGTTTAAAATCACAAAAGAGCGACTGTTACAGTAGGGTAAAAAAATTCCAAGGAAAGATAGTAAATTGACGATTAATGATTATGTGTGTGAAAAACATTTTCCGGAAAACGATATAATTCGAGAACTAACGAATGAAGTTTATACGGTAAGGTTTTCGTATTTTCTAGTAAAGTAACATAACTACACAGTTTTAATCTATTAATAAATATGCAGATTAAATTAGAGAAACCAAAACTATCTGATGGGGCAGTCCCCTGCTTATTCCCTAATTGTCCTAAATACCTTTCTAAGGTAACACGAAAACGTCGGATAATAGTAAAACACGAGATTGTTCCTGGAAAGCGACAGAAGTCAAATGAGAGTCATGTTAATGAAAGTAGTGGTTTATTATCAGATTGTAATGAAAACAAAATTCATATGCATACGTAGGTACCTAGCGTTTTTCGTTTTAGCTACGATTACATCGGCAAATGACAATTTATTTAATCAACTGCGAAGTAATATTAATTTAATTTCACTGCCTTCAGCTTCCTGGGAGTTACACATAACTGAGAACGCTATTGCAATATTTGAATTAACAGTTTTGGGCTGTAATATAATTATGAAGAAGAAAATAATTATTTTCGAAAAAAGTATCTGTTGTTACGTTTATGAACATTCAATTGATATCAGTGTATTAGAAAAAACTCCTACATGCCTAAGCGAATTCCAAGATTATCTGAATAAATTCGCGTCAATGTTAATTTGCCCTGGAGGTGCTAGCATTCTTCAATCTCCATACAACTTTATAAACAGATGTTATGTAAAGGACAATGTTTATGAAACATGGCGACATTGTAAATGTTGCTGGCTTATCCCTAACGATATTAGCAAATGCAAATTTTGTAAAAACTCAAATCAGGCAATCCGCGCTTACACACGTAGAATGAAGACGACTAAAATATATTCAAAATATAAATCATTGAAAAATGTAAAAAAATGCCTTAGAAGAGTTAGAAGGAGACATTCGAAAATTATGAATGAATTACAACAAGCGAAGCGGAAAATTAAAACAATTCAGGAGGAGTATGTGTTGGAAAAAATATCGCTTCTTCCTAACATGCCTTCTTCTCAAAAGTTACTAATAAAGGCATGCATTCAAACGTGTAAATATAGTAGAAAAACTTCCAGACGTTACATGTCGGAGTGGTTACTGCTATGTTTACTTTTGCGCATAAAAAATTCTGCCACATACAAATTTCTCCGAAGCAATGATATTATGCCCTTGCCTGCTGTCTCTACTATTAGAAGATATCTTTCTCGGGTAAAAATAAAATGCGGTATAGGTATAGACGATGAGTTCTTTAATGCTTTCAAAGCAAAAATGTGTGAGAAGAATGATTTTCAAAGGCAAGGGATCTTGATTTTTGACGAAATGGTAGTTAGGCAATCCATAAAGCTGAATGTCACAAATATGAAATTGATTGGGATCCAAGATTTTGGTGCAGATAACGAGAAAACTGTTAAAACGTCTGACAAACAAGCAGATCATGCTCTGGTATTTATGTGGTCGTCTTTGGCAGATAAATTTGATCAACCCGTCGCAGTCTATGCTGCCAAAGGACCTACAAATGGTCTCTGTTTAGTTAAATTAATATTAGAAATTATTAAGAGGATTGAAGCCGTAAATGTAAGAGTGCATGGTCTTGTTTGCGACGGAGCCACAAAAAACAGGAAAATGTGGACCGAATTTGGCGTTAATGGCAAAATGCATTATACCGTGAACAAAATCATTCATCCTGCGGATGAATCTCGTCATTTGCATTTCTTTTCTGATGTACCGCATTTGATTAAATGCTTGAGGAACAGATTTCTAAAATCACGAGTTCTCATTGTAAGTAGTGTAATCTATACATATTGTTAATTATTTATCTTTATTTTGCTTACCTATAAAAAATACTGTAGACTCCTGATGGTACTGCTGATTGGGGGCATTATGAGGCGTTAGTTGCTTTAGATATGAATTTGTCGCATAATCTACGATTATGTCCAAAACTGACCACCATGCACACTCGACCTAATAATTTTATGAAAATGCGAGTTAAATTAGCTACGCAAGTAAGTATTTTGAAATATCCAGAGAATTAGGTACCTCTCGACAAAATGTTTTATAGATTTTTAGCAACTCTACAGTTACCGGAATACAGTATTATCAGAAATCTAGTAAATTGTTGTTGTTTACAAAAAGATTTAACGATCTTTTTGATTCTATGAACAGGAGACGTGCTTATGAAGGTATTAGGTTGGATAGTATAGACTTTCAGGTATTTATTCTTTATTATTAGAGGTTTACTGCTCTACCGATGATACATTATACTTTTAAGGTTTTACAAGACAATTTAAATTTCTTGAATTCTTGGGAAGGAATGTTCTTGGATGGTACTGTTATAGAAAATCAGTTTTTAACCAGATCTACCAGTGAAGGTTTTAGGATTTCAATCCTATCAACAATTGATTTGAGTACTTATTTTTTATCCCGGTGCAAATTTAAATATATACTTACTAATAAACTGAACCAGGATCCACTGGAGGTACATGAAATGCATGTTTTTCCGCTTTAAAGGGACAAGAATATATTTTCATTTTTAGCTTGCAATTGTTAGGTACACGCAGATATTTGCATTGTTTATTTTGTAAACTTATTTTGTGCACGTTATTGATTTATTAATTTGATACAGGATAGGATTATTATTCACCGAGGGAGTAAACAAATTACCTACATATTATTTTCTGTGGGTAGAAAATGGTACATACCTACTCAATAATAAATCCTACGCCATACGGTGTACAGTGCGTTTATAAATACGTGTGTTTTTTACATTTCCACAGTGAATAATAAAATTATTATTCACATTAACCTAGTGATCAACCTATGTGCATGCTACTGTGCCTACCTGTTATATTTGAGTGATATCAAAATGTTAATGCATGCCGTAATTCGATAAAATGCGCACGATTCGTAATTCAACTTTGAAACATTTTCAGAGATTCTTTGGAACGATAAGACAAGCTGGATGTTCAAATGGCCATCCAACTTTTACAGATTTTCTTCAACTCTACCGGATGCTTTCGGTTTACAAGTTGCTCAAACCACCAAAATTTGGAAACTGTACAGTTCTAGATGGAGACACAAAGAATTCGACTCAAATTTTATCATTTGACGATTTTAAGTATATATTTTGTGAGGCAGAGCATGACAATCGAAAAGCCCATATTAAAAAAATTCAATCAAAAATTGAAATGTCATCACTGAACCATGAAGACTGGGAAGAGGTTATGTTCGATAATTTATACACCGAATCAAATGAAAATACCATTGCGGAAAATACTATAGAATGCATAATTTATTTTCTAGCGGGCTTTATTTGCAAAAAAATATATAAAGCCTCAAAGTGCAACATTTGCAAAGAACATTTGTATAACAAGGAACCTAAGAAGTTTTTGGCAGCAAGTGAATTTACAGTGCTTAAATCTAGAGGCGGTTCAAATCATCCAAATTTATTCATATTTTGCACTCTAAGCCAAGTAGAATTAGTGCTAATGCGTCATATCAGATCTGTTGATGTAACTTTTATAACACTTTCCAAAAATGTTATTTTTAAAAAGAAACTTTATTTATTATAATTTACATGCGTAAGCTTCGGACATAAAAATCTGACTGACTACTAAAAAGAAACGTTCTCACACAATAAAAATGACAGCTAAGCAACTTTACATTTATCAGTTGTCCACACGTGTATTTCCTGTGAATACAATGACACTATATTGCAATAAGATATGTACTATAACTCCTCCATCGCTAGAATGAAGCTTCTTCGGGAAGATGAATTTTCTTTTCTCTTGATTTTGGCTGCATTTCCAATTCTTGCGGTTCCTTTCGAATTTTTGTAGATCTTCTAATTTTGATCCATTTTACTGTAAAATAGGCTATAAAGGTTATTAGTAGGACATATAAAATTGAAGTCCAAATGCTCGGTTTGTAATATTCAACATTTAAATTATCTTCTGTGATCGGATAAATGCGATTTGAAGAGATTTCCTGTAAACTGAGAGTTTTCAATTTTATTTTGAAATTTAGCATATTTTCTTGTTTCATTTCCAAATGAAGTCCGTCGACTATAGAAGGTTTTCCAAAGGTTTTATCTTGATAGACTATTTCTTGATTTTTGAAGTACAGGGTGCAGTTGCTTCTTTTTACCAAAAATATTCCTGTTAGAGTTTTGGTTTCCGACTGTGCACTTTATATTGAATCTTTCTTCTTGTGGAAATACTGCCAAGTATTGATTAATTTCGGGGACTATTTCCAAGTGATTTTTCGTTATTTCTAATTTGACATACTGACAATTGCTCGTGTTCATTTCCGATAGAATTTTTTCTTCACATAGGGCCACGTTATTTCTTAGTAAATAATTTGGACATTGAAATATTTTACCTTGGGTACAAATATCATTTAGAGGCTTAACAACGTTATCTGATTTTAGTAAATATTTAACATCTGGAATAATTGTTCTAAATTCTGACCCATATTTTGTAGGAATAGGAAGTAAGTAATAAAGCTGAAAATTCTTTTCGAAATCGATTGGTATCGAAATAAAGTAACTAATTTTAGTATTATCAATTTTGCAATTAATTTTTATTACGGATTCAAAGTCTAATATGTTTTCATAAATTACTTCAAAAAGAAGTTCGTTTTTATAATGAGATGAAATTCTTTGTAGTTCCAGAAATAAATCTCTAGTTTTTATAACACTTGGATGGAGAACATTTAATTTACAGAAAGTTATAGAATTTTCAATATCTTGAAAAATATCTAGAACTGCGTTGTAGAGAATTAATAACTGATTATACAAGTCTTTAGCGAATAAAATATTTTGATGAATTATTTTTTCGTTAACCATTTGCTTTAACTGAAGGATTCTTGAAGTTAAAATAATTTCATTGTGCTGAATGTCTTGTATCGTATTGTTAAAATTTTTAATAAGTCTGTGACTGATAGAGTATTCGAATTTTAATTGATTCGCCAAGTTGTGTTCGTTCTCTTGAACGTGCTTTAGAATTTTCTCAAATTTTTCACCATCTGCGGCATCCAAATTGCCGGTTAAGGTTTTGATAATCGTTCCTAAACCATTAATCAAACCTCGTTTTTTCCTAGAATTATTTTGTAACTTAATGTTCTCGATTTTCTCATGAATTATTTTCTGTGTGTAAAGTACTATCTTATTATAATTCTCTAATTCACTAACATAAACACTATTATTTAAACTACTCAACCTAAGACTATCGTATTGATTATTTAAATTATTATATTGATTATATAAGGATTTCAAGTCGTAAAAATGAGTAAAAGTATGTTCTGAGCGTTGTAATTTAGCTGGACCCAATAATATTGGTAAAATACCTAAATTGTGGGTGATATTCCTTATTTCTGCTCCTCTTCCGATTGTAAGGAACCTGAAATAGTTTTAAATTTGTAAGTTTCTTTCCTAGGTCGCTTAATATTTGATAAATGAATTTTCTCTCTAGTATTATGATGAGTTGGATTAATTTTACCTGTTTTTAATTCTTTATCTATCGATCTAAGAGTTTCTGGTTTGTATTTATTATTTGTCTTACTCTGTTTTTGTTTATTTTTAACGAATATTTTTTCGGGTACTTCCGGGAGATTTTCGCGGGTTTCATTAATTTTTCCGATAACATTTTCCTTCTTTTGTTGAAGTTTTTCGTTTAAATTTTGGTACATTAATTTAATTTTGTCTCTATGACGTATAGCATAGTTATTGACAATTTGTTTTTCAATTTCGATATTAAAAGGAGATTCTATATCTAGGTGACCTGTTACAATTTCATATGGTTTTAGATTTGTAGCAGAATGAATTGTATTGTTATAAGCCAACAATGCATAATTAAGTTTTATTTCTATTGGTTCATTTTGGCAATCTTTTTGATTGTTAAAAAGTCTAATGTGCTCGATTATTGTTGAATGGAAGCGTTCTATCATTCCATTTGATTCTGGATGTTGCGAACTAATAAAATGTACATTAATTTTATGAAGTTCTAAAATTTCTTGTAGAGCCGAACCTTTAAATTCTGAACCATTATTGGTTATAATTTGTTCAGGAATGCAATGATGCGTAAAATATTTAATTAATTTGTTTATTACCTCTATGCTTTGAGTAGAATTTACCTGATATGCTTGCGCGTATTTCGAGAAAGCATCTATTATTGTCAAGAATTTAACTTTATCTAACGAAATAACATCAATATGTACAATTTGGAAGGGTCTTGTTGCAGTAGGAGTTAAATTTAGTTGTAATTTCAGTGGGTTTCTATCATACTTTGGGATTTGACAAATTTCACAATGGTTAATATAAGTTTGAATTGACCTACGTTGATTTGACCAATAGTACAAATTTTTTATTCGATTATGTGTTTCATCAAGACCTCACCTCTATGATTCGTTTTTCCTTCATGGTAATTTTGAATAGTTTGTCTGATTTCATCTTGATCAATAATATCAATTAATTTTTTGGTACATTTAAGCATTTTTATTTCAGAGTTTTTAAAGTAGTTTTGAAGAATTGTACTAAACTTCTCGTAAACTGGATCTTCGAAATATAGATGATATTTAATTTTTGGAACAATAAACTCTTTAATAAATTTAATTACATCTAGTTCAAATTTATTTTCTGAAAATTGAATAAGTATTCTTTGTTTGTTTCCAAACAATTTAATAATAGTAGGTGCTGCAGGTGCAAAATTAACTTCTGAAATGATTAACTGATTTTTTCCTACGTTTACTGGACAATCTACAATTGGTACTCCAATTATAGGATTTTCTTCGCTCGAATGAACAGTTTCTAGTTCGTCATCATCGTTTATATTTTCTACTTCTACAACTAATGATTGATTATCGACATTTTGAGTTGAAGTGCTTGGCCTTCCTATATCTTGGTTAAATTTTTCGATATATTGCAGAATTCCTTTAGAATTTCCTGGCGTTTCGTTCATATTAAGTTCGATGCGAGATAATGCATCTGCGTTTGTGTTTAAACAACCTTTTTTGTGAATTATTTCGTAATTATACTCTTCAAGTTTGAGTCGCCATCGTATTAATTTTGAATTTGACTCCTTCAATGAAAATAACCAAATAAGGGGTTTGTGATCAGTAATGATTTTAAATTTAGTATCGAATAAATATGGCCTGAAATATTTTACAGCCCAAACAATCGCTAAACACTCTTTTTCTATAGTCGAATAATTGATTTCACAATCAGTTAATGTTCTACTTGCGTACGCCACTGGTAAATCACTGCCAATTTTTCCTTGAGACAAAACAGCGCCTAATGCAAAATTACTGGCGTCTGTGGTTAAATTGAATGGTTGGTCAAAATCTGGATACTGTAGAATAGGTTTGTTTATTAGTAAATTTTTGCATAATTCGAAACACTCTTTATATTCAGGATCGTTAATATTTATTACGTTATCCTTCTTTAAACACTTAGTCATGGGTTTCGTTATTTTTGACAAATTTTTAATAAACTTTCTATAATATGAGAGTAATCCTAGAAAACCTTTTATTTGTTTTGCATTTTTTGGTATTGGATAATTCTGTATAGTTTTAATTTTATCAGGATTCGGCAGAACACCTTCTGGGGTTACGACATGTCCTAGATAAGCGACTTCTTTTCTTAAGAACTCCGACTTATCCAACTGTATCTTGAAATTCGAGATTCTCAATCTTTCGAATACTTGTTTTAAACTATTAATATGTTCCTGTAAACTAGTACTATAAATAATTATATCGTCTAAGTAAACGAGGCATCTTTCGTTCTGAATTCCACGCAAGATGTTATCCATTACTCTTTGGAATATAGCTGGAGCGTTCCTCAGACCGAATGGCATACGTAAGAACTCATAGTGACCGTTCTCTGTTAAAAGCGGTTTTTGGGATATCTTCTTCAGCCATTTCAATCTGGTGAAAACCCGATGCTAGATCCAATGTAGTAAAATAATGGCATTTGCCTAATTTATCCAACATTGGGCAATGGATAACGATCTCCGATCGTTTTTTCATTCAGCTTTCTGTAATCGACTACAATACGCCACTTACGCTTATCTGACGCGTCCAATTTTTTTGGAACCACCCAAATTGGTGAGGACCAAGGAGAACAAGATGGTCGTATTATATTTTGATCCAGCATTTTCTGAATTTGATTGCGTACTTCTTGCTTATGTACGTGGGGGTACCTATATGACTTTGTATAGACAGGAACGTCATCTTTAGTTTTAATACTATGTTTAATTTGACTAGTGAAACTCAATTGCTTGTTTTCTAAATGGAAAACATCAGCATATTTCTTAATTAAATTTTCAATAGCATTTTTTTCTTCCGAATTCATATGGTCTGTGCGAATTTTCGACACATCAAATCTAACCTTTTCGGTCGAAAAATGAATAAAATTAGAATTAAAATAGTCTGGCTCGTATTCTCCGAACTTTTCTACTTTAATTGGTTGAGTTATTTCCACAGAAAACTTTCTTCTGATGGATTTAAAATTGAACAAATTGCTTCACTATTTTTTACATTTGTTACACAAGCTGGAATTTCTAATTCCCCTAATTTCATGTGAGGTATGACAATTTCACCCTCTTCAACATTATCGATATTAACCTTAATTACTTGTTCACATCTCGGTTGCACTATCATGCAATTCGTACTATGAGATGATAAGTTATGATAAGATATTTTAATCTCACATTCTGGTGTGATTAGAATATTTTTTCTTAAATTAATTGTTGCGTTCAACTTCTTTAAATTGTCCAAACCTAAGAGAGCATCAAAATGATCGTGGAATTTAAATAAGTGAAATTTCAAAGGAAGGTTACCTTGTTTAAATATTTTTGAGCAAGGTATTATAGTGCTAAATTGTTCTATTGAGATACCATGAGCTGTGCTTTTTTATTGAATTTTTAAAATATTTATTTGCCACCACAGGATTAACAAATGACCTGGTACTACCTGTATCTATTAAAATTTTTAAACTGTTTTCCGGAAATTCAATATAAGGCAACTCACTTTGATCGTTAGTTAAGTTCATTAATTCAATTTTTGTTCCGAGGCATTTTCCTCTAAAAAATTATCATCTTCCTTTGGAAATTCAACAGACGGTTCGTCGTCAATACTAAATAATTCTTGAACTACATAATTTGGACGTTGTTGATTAAAATTTTGTGTGTTTTGCTGAAAATTTTGACTTTGTAATGGTCTCTGTGTATTTCTCGTAGAAATACTCATTGGAGTTGGTTTTGCAAAGTTTGGATTTGTATTAGGTTTGAAAACATTATTTGTATTCCTATTTTGATTAAAATTATTACCACTATTAAAACGAGTATTAAAATTATTTCTATGAATATTATTTCCACTGTAATGCGGCTGATTATTAAATGCGTTTTGCACTGGTCATCTTGCATTATGAGCGAAATTTGTTAATTGTAAAGGCTGACCTTTATTAACCTGTTTATTTAGAAAATTTGGGTTTGATTTAAAATCACTTTTAAAATGTTTCTGTTGGTGAATATCCAACTGAAAATCGTTAGTAAGCATGTTCAAGGCAACGTTCAAATCTGCTGGGTTTTTAGTTCTCATGAGTGAACCTACAGGTTCTTTCAACCCGCGTAATAAAATCCTAAGCGCATGGTTGCGAAAATATCCTATCAAATTTTAGTTTATTGGGAAACCCGCCAGGGCGGAATGAAGATTACTCTTTTATCTAGCTCAAGCTTTCGCAATAATTTATTGCTTCATCAGGAGGCTATAAAAATACAGGAAAATGCAGCAACCATCAAAATATAAAACTAAAAACTTACATGATAGTGAGATTAAAAAATAACCGTAACAGTCAATTGGAAATTTCTTCGTGTACAGAATTATAGAACAGCGTTAATGTACAACTATATTAGATGGTAAACTTATGAATTTGCTAAAATCTCCCCCATCATCGCTCAGTTTGTTATGGATGATATATTGGACAAGGCTCTCGCACAGATCACCTACGATATTCCTCTTGTTAAGAAATATGTGGACGACATTTTTATAATTCTCCCTGAGAACCATGCGGACAATATTCTAAACACGTTTAACTCACAACATGAAAAGATTCAATATACAATCGAAAAAGAACACGATCGTTCTGTTCCTTTTCTTGATACCTTAGTCACCCGAAACAACAACAATCTACTTTCCACCCAATGGTACTGTAAGCCTTCTAGTTCTGGACGTTTTCTTCATTTCTTATCTGAACACCAGGACAGAATAAAAATTAATTTGTTACTAAGTATGAAACACAGAGCTACCAAAGTCTCCCATCCTTCTAAAAGACAATTAGCGTTACACAAACTAAAAAGAATCTTTCTCAACAATTCGTACCCGCTCCCACTTGTTAACAAATTGATTTTTAGAACACCTGACATACTTAACACCCCTCCTACTTCAGATAAAACCTTCTACTTGGCTATTCCATACGTTAAAGGCCTCTCTGTTAAGATAACTTCAGTTTTCAGAAATGAGACTAAATATAAAATAGCTTATTCCTATCCTCTTAAAGGTAGTAATATATACACCAAACTGAAAGACCAATTACCTAAACTTCAATCTTCCAACGTTATATATAAAGTTCCTTGTTCCACATGCGATCAGTGTTGTGTTGGCCATACTCAACAATACTTGAGCGCCCGCCTTTCCTCACATAAAAGTGATTGTAGAAGAAAAACTGGAAATTGTGCCCTGGTGCAACATCATATTCAAACAGGCCATACTTTTGATTTTGACGATGTCTCTATATTAACTAGAGAGGATACTTTAAGAAAACGACTTTTTTTGGAAATGCTGTATATAAACAACAATAAAACGGTGAATGTCCGCACAGGCACAGACAACCTTAGCAGTATACCGGGTGGGGATTTAGTGTGTAATCGGTTCATATCTCTGGTACTGCTTAAGCTAAAATCTTCCCCATCATCGCTCAGTTTGTTATGGATGATATTTTGGACAAGGCTCTCGCACAGATCACCTACGATATTCGTCTTGTTAAGAAATATGTGGACGACATTTTTATAATTCTCCCTGAGAATCATGTGGACAATATTCTAAACACGTTTAACTCACAACATGAAAAGATTCAATTTACAATCGAAAAGGAACACGATCGTTCTGTTCCCTTTCTTGATACCTTAGTCACCCGAAACAACAACAATCTACTTTCCACCCAATGGTACTGTAAGCCTTCTAGTTCTGGACGTTTTCTTCATTTCTTATCTGAACACCAGGACAGAATAAAAATTAATTTGTTGCTAAGTATGAAACACAGAGCTACCAAAGTCTCCCATCCATCTAAAAGACAATTAGCGTTACATAAACTAAAAATAATCTTTCTCAACAATTCGTACCCGCTCCCACTTGTTAACAAATTGATTTTTAGAACACCTGACATACTTAACACCCATCCTACCTCAGATACAACCTTCTATTTGGCTATTCCATACGTTAAAGGCCTCTCTGATAAGATAACTTCAGTTTTCAGAAATGAGACTAAATATAAAATAGCTTATTCCTATCCTCTTAAAGGTAGTAATATACACCAAACTGAAAGACCAATTACCTATACTTCAATCTTCCAACGTTATATATAAAGTTCCTTGTTCCACATGCGATCATACTCACCAATACTTGAGCGCCCGCCTTTCCTCACATAAAAGTGATTGTAGAAGAAAAACTGGAAATTGTGCCCTGGTGCAACATCATATTCAAACAGGCCATACTTTTGATTTTGACGATGTCTCTATATTAACTAGAGAGGATACTTTAAGAAAACGACTTTTTTTGGAAATGCTGTATATAAACAACAATAAAACGGTGAATGTCCGCACAGATACAGACAACCTTAGCAGTATATATTCCTACCTACTTACACTTTTCAATAAGAGAAATAATATTGCGGATTTGATACCCGATTGATATGTTGGTCTAACCTTAAGAACTCTCCTCCGTGTTTCCTCTTGCAAATGCATATATCGTTGGAAACCCTGTTATTGTTAGTAACCTAGACATATTATTTATTTATTTGTCAAAAAAGCCATTTCAATAATTTTTTTAAATTGTAATGTATGTCTTTGCAAATTCATAAGTTTACCATCTAATATAGTTGTACATTAACGCTGTTCTATAATTCTGTACACGAAGAAATTTCCAATTGACTGTTACGGTTATTTTTTAATCTCACTATCATGTAAGTTTTTAGTTTAATATTTTGATAGTTGCTGCATTTTCCTGTATTTTTATAGCCTCCTGATGAAGCAATAAATTATTGCGAAAGCTTGAGCTAGATAAAAGAGTAATCTTCATTCCGCCCTGGCGGGTTTTCCAATAAACTAAAATTTGTTAACCAGATTCGCCGTCTATTCTCGTATAAAAAAAATATCCTATCAACACATGAGATTCATTTCGTGGAATATGTGTAGGTAAATAAGAAATTTGTAGATTTAATAAATGCTGAACTCTATTATAAAAATCAAAAGGTGTTTCATTACCTTGTCTTAATTCTGTCATTTCGATATTTAAACTATAGCAATCTCTTTTATCTGCATAACTATTGATGAGTGCATTTTTTAAATCCAACCAATTATTTATTATACAAGACGAGACATTCACAGCAGCTTCGCCTTTGATTTTCGCTAGAATATTTGACATCAGATATTCGTTCTGAAAGTCTTCTGGTGCTTGAACATTATAAAATTTATTTACAAGTTTCTCACATATTTCCAGAAATCTAGGCAACAGTTCTGTTTGACCATGAAATTCTGGAACCATGTCCAAATATTCTTTTTTTAGAACAGGAATTTGATTTTGATTAAGAGCCATTTTTGTATTAGTTCTGATGGGTGATCTAGAACGATAAATTGAACCTTGTTCAAAATTTGAGTCAGAGTCCGAACTTTCAGAAAGAGATCTATTACTTAAAGAACCTCTAAAAGACACAAGTATTTACAGCAATATTATTGTCCTCGACATCCGGCTTTGATATTCCCTCAAAGATGGATTGTCTGTCGTCTTCTTGTTGAGCTACTCAGTTCACTCAACTAAAAGTTTTTGGTTAGCTACTTTTTTCACCAACACAAAGTTCTATCGATAACAAATCGTTAAAACGAACCAAATATTATGTTCTCTAATATTTGTTTATCGATCCTACCGACTGCGCCACTTTTATAACACTTTCCAAAAATGTTATTTTTAAAAAGAAACTTTATTTATTATAATTTACATGCGCAAGCTTCGGACATAAAAATCTGACTGACTACTAAAAAGAAACGTTCTCACACAATAAAAATGACAGCTAAGCAACTTTGCATTTATCAGCTGTCCACACGTGTATTTCCTGTGAATACAAGGTGTAATGACACTATATTGCAATAGGATATGTACTATAACTTGTATTTAAAGCTACGTTGGAAGATTTCTTTTCTTTCCAACAAAACACTCTCTCTGCTTTCCCCTGTACGAATCATTCAAGTGAGATAATGGCAAGAAGCGTGTTTTTTTATATTGCAATGCGTGTTAAACAATTTTATAATCAAGAGTGTTCAAGAAATACGAAAACTTCTTCAAACAAGAAGAAAGAAGCTAGATTACAAATTGCGTAAAAGAATATAAACGTTTTGTTTTCATTTTATAATAATAATACATGAATAAATTGATAAGAATCAAGTATTGTTTTATTTTCGCAGTTGTATACGGATTGGTACTAAAATAACTATAATGTCTAATTTTCAACCGAATTGCATACAACGGGGAATAGTGATCGTATAGCGTATACGTGCGGAGCACTGCTTATGCTGCTGACCTGACCCCCCCCCCAATTGGCTACTTTTTTGCCCCGAAATTTTGCAGCGCTTCGGTGAAAAAATTATTTCCGCTAGCAACCCCCGCGCATTGGCGTCGATTTTTGGATGTTTTCGGTCCGATCGACGGGGCTACCGGAATCCGCCTTCAAAATTAAACTGCGACCCCCGATCGGGCCGGTATAAAAAACAACCCTTATTTTGAGGGCGCCGTATCTCCCCGCGGGCGAGACTCTCGCGTTCGTGACCCCCTCCTATGACCTACAACTTTTTTCGGCGAAAAAGAGAGCGACGCCCGTTTTTCCCCGCGCGTCGTCGGTTCTTCTGGGTGCGATGGAACGTTTTCGACCCCTTCCGGTGCGCCGAGTTTGTTATCGCTTGGAAACGGGATGTTTCGGGGGTGGTGGAAAAATCTCGAGGGTACCCGCGGATCCGGGACGAATTCGCGAGCTCAAATTTCGTCCGGATCGCCCCATTTTTCGCCGAGAAAAAAATTATTTACTGTTTTCGACGTTTCCGCCACCCCTCGCTTGCAGCGGGGGATGACGAAGCCTTCGGCCCCGCTTCGTCACCCCCGCAAGCGAGTCGACGGGCTGGATCGCGCGGTTTTATCCGGTGAAAAACGCCGTTTTTCGACATTTTCAAATTTCGTTTAGTATAAAAGTAAAGTAATAAGGTAGAGATCAAAAACCAGATATCTGGAAAAACCGAAGTAATACATGTCAAATAATTGAGACCGCTGAATAAAATAAATAATCCTGATTAATTCAATAAGGAAATTAACTGTTGCAGGTACTTTAAGTCATGAGGCACCGAAAATACACAATTTAAACAATAACCCTGGGATGCTTCCGCTCAAAATTGGTACAGCTCAAAATAAAATTGACCATTGGGCATTCATTCAAATTTATGATCTAACCAACATAATTACCGAATACGAAACTTTGCAAAATTCCCACCTTAAGTTAAAATCTACAATCAAAACGAGTTCAGACAAAAATGGAGAATATTCACGAGAATACTCTAATTCCTATCGGCTAGCGGACACCTGTATCTTGAAAATACAGAAACATTTAACCGAGTTAAATCCACTCTACATAAGACGTCAAAAAAGAGGATTGATAAAGGTATTAGGTACTGTAATAAAGGCTATTACAGGTAATCTCGATCATGATGATGCTTTAAAATGTGATGAAGCTCTCACTTCATTAATAGGCAACCAAAATCAAATGGAAATCATAATTAAGGATCAAATAACTTTGCTACGAAAATCTATTGCTAAATTCAATGAGAGTATTTCTACTTTAAGTCATAATCAAATTTTATTGCAATCTAGAATCATGCAGATAGAAAATCTTGTAAAAACCACTCAGCTAGAAAATCTTCAGGCAAATCACTATTTCCAAATTCAGAATATGCTGTTTCTATTTATAACGACCTTTCAGTTAATCTCGAGTACAATTGAAGAAGTTCATACAGCCATAAGTTTTGCAAAATTAAATATATTACATAATTCAATAGTAGACTCGCAAGATCTGCTCGCTGAAATCAAAAATGTTAGCCAAATGTTGTCATCAAATTCATTTCCATTTCAACCATCAATAGAAAATCTATTGTTATTTGAAAATACGATCGATATCAAGGCTTACAGCAAATTAAATAAAATCATATTTGTGCTTGAAATTCCAATAGTAGAGACTCCTATTTATATTTATTATCACCTTTACCCGTTTCCAACACCCGAAGGAGATAATTTCAAAGTAATTATACCTCTCTTCCCTTACCTAATGCTAAACGAGAAATCCTATGCAACGTCGAATATTAAATGCAAAGAAATTGTGGACGAGAAATACCTTTGTCAAGAAAATACTTTAGGAATTCAAGATGACGTCCCTTGCGATGTACAACTCTTAAACTTCGTTGGTAATGCAACCAACTGTAAAGTAACAAGAATAATTCAACTCCATCAACCAAAAATTCAGAAACTAGAAAACGACAAATGGGTCATCGTAACACCGAAAAGAACTTTAGTGCAGCAAATGTGCGACGAAAATATTAATAGTGTTCCATTAAGTGGCAGTTACTTAATTGAAGTGATTAGTGACTGTGGGCTAAAAATTGGAAACTTTATAATTAAAAAACAATTTCAGTGGCAAATTAATAAGCCTCTTTCAAATGTGCCTATTTTAGACTTTCAAGTAAACTCGTATGTCCAAGCGACGAATCCTGAAAACGTGCATTTACAACTGGACTTTGTTAATTTAGACGATGTCAAAAACATGTACACTATTTGAGAAAATCAAAAATCAAAATTATCAAATTTACAAACTCCAATTGTGCACTTTGAAACCATAAGTGTTTATACCATATTGTTATATTTATGCTTAATTTTTGTAATCCTTTATGCTTTGTTTTATAATTTTAAATATTGTAAGAAATGTAGGAAATACGGAAGTTCTAAAGAAGGAACATCGACATCTTCGGGTTTCGATATAAAGTTGTCGGATTTTAGGAAACCCTAAAATCTTCTCTAAGGGTGGAGGAGTTACATCACCTCATCATGAAGGGAACTATTGTTAATATTATCAACCGTCGAGCGTTAGATTATAAACCTGCTGACGCTAAATAGTCTTCCTAGGAGGAGAACGTCTGTAATAGATTTAGTCTTTACTGTTTCACCATAACGTAATGTACTCATGAAGTGAAATAAATCTTTTTTAAAAACTGGAATTTCGAGTACCCAAACATAATTCGGATGAAGTACCAAAAGTTACGGTATTAAGTTTGTATATGTTAACTCATCCTTTGGACTTTATCTCCAAAATATCTTTTGTTAACCTCTATGTTCTTCCTTCACTAATTTTGTCGGTACATCTTTGAAATATCTGCAGTCAGTGTATAGTGATATTTCCTGAACCGCACAATAATTGAAAAAAGATCACTCTGTATCGTTGGTCGGTATACTGAACATCATTAAGTGATAAAACCTTACTACTTTTTGACGATGCCTCAAAAACAACACGAAGTTTCGTTTGACCACAGCGTGATGAGGCAAATAATAACAGAATTTATCAAAGCCACTATTTTCATCATTAAATTTAGACATATGCCCAAATGTTGCATATTCTTCCATAAAATGTATATAATCTTTCTTTAAACCTTGATTTTCTGGTAATTGTAATTTACGTTACATAATCGGCATTCAGTCCAACGATGTTACTTAAATACACTCTGTAGTTCGACTTTTCGAACTTCCACGCACAAGATTTTAAAGCTAAAACGGCCCCCACTTCTCATCCACTCCAGATCCCGAAGCGAGTCGGTGATCGGGTGATCGCATCATTCCCCTCCTTGTGCTCCACATGTTAGTGTGGCTGGTTTTTAAGTACAATATCAATTGTAAGTATTATCTTATCTTGTTCTGATATCTCTTTTAGCAATGGGTAAGAAGAGAAGATATCGTTCTTCGAGTAGCGAGGCCGAGAACGCATAAATCTCTCGTAAACATTTGCTTAAATGTTTACATAAGCTGGAGTCTGGTTTGGATTCTCACAACCGGGCCAGCGGCAGCAGATCGTGTTCGAGTTGCCATAGTTCCCCTCCCCGCCCTACTCTGAGCCCGTCGCTCTCTCGATCTCGCTCTGGCTCCCCGCCCGTAAAGGTATCGGGCTGCGAGCATCGTAACCGGTCGATGGGCCCGAGTTTCTGGCACTCTCCTCACGGAGCAGGCGGTGAGATCGTTTCAGTAGACGGTCGCTCGTGCGGCGGACGATCTCCGAACCTCAGTGGAGCACGAAATCTTTGCGATTCGGCGAACACAATAGTGGACGATGCGGCATGGCTTCGCCTCGATCTGAGACAGCAGCGAAGGAAGTGGTAGATGATCATCTAATAATTTATAATGACATCGAGTTACCCGAGGAAGTGCTGGGTAGTTTAGGACATGACCCTAATATTAAAAAGGATGGCTCCTTGAGTTTTCATCAAGATTTAGCTTCCCGATGGGAACATATTTCACCCAATGGCATGTCTAAGGAGGGCCAGTCCGAGCTAGTAATGCGTTACAAACCAATCTTCCAATGGCTCCTTTTTAACGCCACCTGGACTCAACCCCGAGATAAAGGCTATTCTTTCTTCTCCCCAACTGAACAAAGATGCAGCTTATGCAGTCTTTCAAGAGCAGATAGGCAATGGCCTCTCTGCATTAGGTAGGGGTATTAATTTTCTCTTAGGATAGGCTGATAATATTCCACAAAGGTGGAAGGAGTATCTGCTGCCTTGCCTATCCGACCCTGGTCGAATCTTAACGAATATTTTTTATGAATTATCTATGAGTTGTCGAAGTTTCATATACCCCACATAAAACAAAAGTATGAAACAAAAGTATAAAACAAAAGTATGAAAGATCTGCCCTTCTTTTTGGTTCTGATCTAAATGGAAAAATGAGATTAGCAAAGAGCTTGTAAAGTGTAAGTAAGGACTTAAAGCTCGCCCCGCCGTCTGCTCCCAAACACTTCTACAAGCCTGCCTTTAAATCTGGGAGAGGGAGAGCATTCAAGCAGGCAGGACCGCCCTCAGGTGTACCAACCTTTAAACATACATCTGACCTTCCTCCAGATACAATTGTATACCTGTACAAATGTTTTCGGCACGTTCAACTCACACCAATCTGCATTGGCGCTCATCTTACCAGGAAATATAGGTGACAATCCCCTTCTAAGTCGTTTTATGAGGTAGGTGGCTAGGTTAAGACCACCTAAGCCTCGGTATAATTTCATTTGGGAAAGCCATCAGGTGCTTGAATATTTTAAAAAATCTCCTGCCAACTCTCAAAGATTGGTCATTGAAACTGGTCACCCTTCTAACGTTAGCATCAGGACACCGTCTGCAAACGATTTCTTTGATAAAGTTATCGGGAATAAAAAATTATGAGGGGAGGGGCATCCAGATCTTTATACCGGATCCGATAAAACATCCGGGGTAAATAAGCCCCAACCTTGCCTCAACTTTCCTGTATTCGAAGAAAATCCCAGCTTGTGTGTCGTCGCTACATTGTTTAGGTATTTGGAATTAACAAAACCAATACGTCAGTATGATATAAGACGCGTTATTCTTGACCTCGAACAAACCACACAGCGCAGCTACAAAACAAACTTTAAGTCGGTGGGTGAAGGTCTCTCTTACGTTAGCAGGCATTGATACACACATTTTTAAGGCCCATTCCACCCGCCACGCATCAACGTCAGTGGCAGATAGACTGGGGCTCTCGATAGATATAATTAGGGACTCGGCAGGTTGGAGAACGGTCATCGACCTTTGCCAACTTTTATAAGAGACCTTTAGCGCGGCAAGGTACGTTTCTAAAGCCTGGTCCACATTGCGCTAGTGGCATCACATACGAGTGCCAGTCAAAAAAACCGGCGGTATTTTAACTCGTATGTGTTACTGTCCTGTCCACATCAAATGAACTCGTACTAACGAAAAATTAAATTTCTTTGCCTTCACGTCCACACGGCGCTGAATAAACTCACATAAATGAAGAGGGAAAAGGTCGAGGCGGTAGGTCACAATAAACTAAACATTATGTTTACTGTTTAGTTTACTATGGTTTGGTGGTGTGATGTCTCGAAACTTCAAGGTGGGGTAGCTGAAGAAACAACTACAAGTAGTAGGATAAAAGTCGTACGAGAATCAGTCTACACTTGACACCAGTGGCACATTTTTCTTTCAATTTACCAACACCTGGGAAGCGGTGGCACAGCTCGTACGATATTGCGCGGATAATTTATGCCACCAATGCCCCGTCCTCACTGCTTCTTGGCGTTGCCATTAGGAGCTTTTCGTAGGAGGCCACTGGTCAATGTGGACCGGGCTTAAGAGTGTGTTAGCCCTAAGTTCTTAAGTGAAAATTAACAAATGTATTTTAGTTAACTTTAACCTTTTTGCCAACGGGTCTCGGAATTTCTTTTCTTTTTTCATTGTCATTGTTAGACAATATTCTTAAATTTAAATAAATTTTGAATTTATTAAAACCCGAGTTTTTGGAAAGCCTCGTTTTCAATTCTCATCGATATCTTTAAATATCTTCAGAGTGTATTTAAGTAACATCTTAGAACTGAATGCCGATTACATAATTTAACGATCATACGAACTTACATGTGAAGTTCGATCGTAATTATATGAGGCATTCAGTCCAAAGATGTTACATCCCCCCTCCCTCTACAAAGATTCCGAATTGAAAACAGGTACCCTAGTTATATTTGAACTGGAATGATGCGATCACCGACTCGCTTCGGGATCTGGAGTGGATGAGAGGTGTGGGCCATTTTAGCTTTAAAATCTTGTGCGTGGAAGTTCGAAAAGGCGAACTACAGAGTGTATTTAAGTAACATCTTTGGACTGAATGCTTCATATAATTACGATCGACCTTCACAGGTAAGTTCGTTTGATCGTTAAATTCTAAACTTTTATATCTGTTTAGTGCCGTCTGCTTAGAATAGCCTAAATTAACAGCATTATCCTTTAGCAGAATATTTACATCGCGTTCAAATGTTTGTGCAAAATTGTCTTCACAAAATTTTGAAAGTTTTGCATTGTTCTTGTTATACCTAACATTCTTCTTATTGTCAAAATTTCGTCAACTGTTTGTCGATACAAATTTCATCATTTGTTTATAAAATAGAACCATTATAAACGTGTTGCATAAATATAGCAGAATTTAAATTGCCTGTAATTACCCAAAATAGGCAAACCAATTCCCAATTTAATTTGTCCAATACTCAATAACTCCCAAAAACACTGCAACTTAGTAAAATGTCAACATTCCTGCGTTTATTAAATGTGGGGTCAGCGAATTTTAAATTCTAGAGTAAATTTAAATTGTTTTTGTCACATGACAGGAGGCAATGGTTCAGTTATTTTAGGTAAAACAACACATGATAAGTACTAGAATAAAGTGCTAATATTGGTAGTACGCAGAGTAGTTTATTATTTCATAACTCATGATAATACATTGTAATTTGTATACATTGACAACAATTTTATATTGACGTTATACTTAGCTTCAGTCATTATTAGACCAATGCCTGAAATTGCATAATCTATATTAGATTTATTGAAACATTTTACATATTTGCTCTGAAATAAAATTGCACTGTGACCCACTATCCAGTAAAACTGTAACACAATGTATCCATGATATCTTCAGTTTTGAAAACTGCCGTAGGCAGCAAAGTCTGATATGACAACCTGCCATTAGTGAAATAACTATTTACATTCAATTTATTCCCGGAAGGATATTAACATTCCTTACAGACCTACAGCACAAAAGCATATGTCAAGAAACCAAGTGCTTAAATAAGATTTAGTTAAGTAGGCTTGGCAACACGTTCGTAGCTCAGTGGTAGATTCGTCTACAACGAAGGTGCGAGTTTAGGGGTTCGCGTCTTGCTGCGGTGGGTTTGTTTTGCTCTAGTGATTCAGCTTTTTTCTTATGAACAAAAAATCGGTCAGGTCCAGAAGGTCAGAAAGGTCATCACCATCAACGCCTGAGACATTTTCACTCATTTGACTTTTACTGTTGATATATAAGTCCCGCTTGTTTACAAGTCCCTCGCCCGTTTCTATAGGTCTGTAAGGGATGTTATTATGCTTCCCGGAAATGTTATCTGGATTATTAATATTTTCAGTAAGCTCACTCTTACTGGTGCTATTATGATTTGAATCAAAATGTAAAAGCGAATTATGTTTTTTATTGCACTTTCTGCAACCCGACGAAATGCAATGTATGGTTTGGTTTGATACAATTTGTACAAAGATTAAGCTTTTTAACTTCTTTCAGTCTGTTATTAATAGAGTTTCAAAAACGCTTCGCAATAATAAATTGCATGTGGACCTTTACAAAAATAGCATTTGATGGCCTTGTCGCGCGCGGCAGTCGATGAAGCAACGGAGTCGGTTGAAGATAAAATAAGATAGGTGTAGGCAATAACGCCACGCCGCCATAAGTCAGAGGCTTTTTTTATTACGACAGATGGCGCTAAATACCATTTAGTATTTACGAATGAGTACCATCTACTAAGATGTTTTGCTCTGTGGCCCGAAATGCCAAAGCTGTCGCGTCGTTTGTCACGTACGATAATTTGTTTTCTATTCGTTTTAAGAAAGTGTTTCAAAATCGAATGCTGTGCTGCACCAACTTAACAAGTAAGTGATTTTTGTAAATGTAGGACATATTTAGGGTACATTAATTTATGATAACGAGTGGCAGTAAACATTTTTCAAACTGTTTTTGATTTTTGGTAAACAATGTTATTTTTCGAACACGTGTATATTTTAATGTTGATTGATAATTTTACAAAATTTGTTGAGTTAGATGCAGTAAAGACGACAAGTGCTGTCGAGTGTATAAGAAAATTAGAAAAATTTGTGAACCTGTATGGTGCCCCAGTTAGGTTGATCACTGATTGAGGAACCAATTTTAAATTCAAGCCGGCACCCGGAGGCAAATGGTGTGGTGGAAAGAGTAAATCGAACACCCTATGATGCAAGCAGGAGTGGAAACTGAAGGTGGCCACGATTGGGACAAGTATGTCGAAATGATCGAAAGAGATCTTAACACCTCTGTTAGTAAGGTCACGAGGAAAACTCCTTTCGAAGAAGGTTTGGGAAGAAGTTTGACTACCGAAAATGAAACGTATACATTACCAACTCACCGAGAAGAGAAGTACACAAACACAGCGAACGAGCAGCAGAAGACTAAGGCCGCCTTTGATAAACACCGGTTCAGAGTTTTGGTATATGATGTAGGCGACATTGTATTCATAAACGGAAACAAAGTGGCCACAGGCGAATCTACAAAATTACAAAGTTGCTACAAGGCCATATGTCGTAATAAATAAATTACCGAGCGATACCTATAGAATATTAAATTAAATAAATTAAATTAAATAATAGTAAGGTGCCATATTGCATTTGGAAAATAATCGAACGAAGTAAAGAGGTGAGCTATACCAACATTTCCTACTGAAGTTAAAAAATTATCACTCACGTGTGAATTTGGTTGTTTGAGTGAACAAATGGTTCGAGCCAGAATTGTTCTTGATATAAATGACTTAAGTTTGCAAGAGAGGTTGCTTCGTACCGAAAATTTAAGTTTGCAGAAGTGTATCGATGCATGTAGAGCAGCAGAAATTGTCAAACAGGCTAAAAGTGTTCAAGGCCAAGGAAAAGTAGACGCAGTTGTTAAAAAGAAAATTCACAAGCATAAAGGTGGCAAGAAGATTGATGGCCCCAGAGAATGCTCAGCGTATTGTCGCAAATGTAGCCAATGTGAAATTTTAAATCACCCAGCCTTAGCCTGTAGGATTAAACAGGTAAGAGAAGTTGAGGCAGCTGAAGATATGGACCCAACAGAGTTTGTGTTGGTTCCCTGATCGCAAGTACATCTGAAGTTAATATGTGGTGTGAAAAACTACTGGTTGAAAGTAATTGTGTTAATTTTAAATTGGATTCGGGCAGTTACGAAATTCCCTTTGTTTATTCATGAAGAAGATAAGAACTTCCGTTACAAGACACCAGCACCTAAGCCGATCTGAATTGCTGACCATCAATAGCCTTCAAATTTATCTATATCTTACTTTCCAAATATTTATAAATATAACTGCTTTGGAATTGTTATTCACTTTTGTAATATTCAATCGCGAGTTATTGTAAATGTCAAATGTAATATTGAGTAATAAAATTGATTTTTCAAGTCAACCAAGTTGCTTAACATTTTGCCTAATAAAATTTTAAAGCAGTTTAAAAGAAATGTAAAAATTTATACAAAGTAATAGAGAAATATTTGAAGGTTTGGGAAAGTTGAAAAATGTAAAATTGATGTAGATAAAAATGCTAGATCAGTTGTTAACCCTCTTCGTTTGAGGAGTTAGAAAGGCGTCCAATTATTCCTAAGGAAGAAAATCCGAGAGGTTGGATAACAACTTGATTATAGTAGAGGAGAAAGACAAATCTCTCAGAATATGTTTAGACAATAGAAATTTAAACAAAGCTATTAGAAGACCTAAAAATATTCTTATTCCGACTCTAGAAGAATTTTCAAAAAAATTGTCCATTTTACGGTGTTAGATTTTAAAGAAGGATTCTGGCATATTGTGTTAGATTCAGAGACGAGTGAGTTGTGTACGTTTTCAAGTCCATTTGGGTGTTGTAAATTTAATAGAATGCCATTCGGCTTGAGCATGGCTCCAAAGTATTTCCAGTATCTAAATAATAAACATTTTGGTGATATACACCGAGAAAATTTTTCCTTAAATTTCTCCGACAAAATTTGGTAGGTACTTGATTTATTCCAAAAGTTCATTTTCTTGAAGTGAATTTTGTAATTAATATTATATATTTGTTCATTACAAGCATACATCGATTTTTAGTTTAATTGAGCGAACAAATAGTTTTATTTATAGTTTGTCAAGTTACGCTACAGATCTGTGCAGGTAATTGTGAGGTATATACCTGATGTCTGTGTTCAGTTTGAAAGAAAATTGGAATCTTTAAATTTTTCGTAAGCTGCTTAGTTTTTGAGTAAAACACCTTTTTGTGAAATTGTTAATAAACTGCATTTCTGGTGGACAAAAACCATCAACAACTTTCGACAGCATTTGCCAGTAAAAAAATTTCTTTAAACAAAAGAGATCTACAAAGGACATTCGCGCAAAAAAATTGAATTTAATGGCTTTCATGGTTTCGGAGATAATCGTTCTTTTTCCAGAAACTTCTATGTTAATTGTTGTGACGTCACCGATGACGTAACGTCGCAATGGAGGATAGGCCGCAGCTATACTCAAAGCCGAAGATGGGCGTGGGCTAATAACAGAAAGGGGCGCCAAGGAGTTGTCGACAGATCCTCCAAAATACTTACGCAACACGCAGTGGCTACAACTCCTAAAAGCCACTGGTACACAAAAGGGGGTAACAAAACAAAAAAAAAAATACGTAGTCAAAATGGTCAATTTCAAAAGTGTATAATAAAAAAAAACAACTGGTAAATGAAATGCGGAAATTACAAATCGAAATAATTAATTAATTTAAAAAAGTTACAAAAAAGGTTAATTAGCAAATTACTTATAGTGACGCGAAGCACCCGGTACTAACGCTACGCTCTCAAAAAAAAGAACAAGAAAAATAGGCGCCGATGACACGGTAAATACGCAACACGGGTGAAGCTCCACTCGCGCGGCGCACCGACGGGTCTATCACACGCACGCTACCTAAAAAAACGCAATGAGGCGCAAACGGGAGTATCGGATGTAACAAAATCACGACACAACAAAAAAAAACAATTAATTGAATTGAATTTAGAAAATAGCTACAAAAAAGTGTACAATAAAACTGCCAATAAAAAAACAAATGTATTACTAAATTCTGAATTAAATTATTAAACAAATGAACTACGCAAATTTACGGTAAGAAATTAAATTAATGAATTTACAAATAAATGAACTACATAAACGGGGTGGTCACAAACAAGCCGTGACCAGGCATCTACATAAAACCAGCCGCTGGACACGATGATCCAAACGGACAGGCGACACAAACGGTAGAAAAATACCAAAATTTCTGACCTTATATACAGATGGAGGAGGTCAGCTGCTTCAAAAATCTTCGGGGCACGTGCTGCAGCAAGCACCAGGAGGCGAATACGGCACTCCTCGATGGAGGTAAACCAACCAATAAAAATTAGACCCCCAAAAAAAACCCTCGTGGGGGTTTTTTTGCCAAAAGCACGCCAAAACTTCAAAATGTGAGTTTAAATCCCTTAAAAAGGCCAAACGACGATTCCAAATCCAAAAATAACGATGAATCGAGGTCCCAAAATAGGTGATTGGAGAAAATCCCAACGAAAAGGCTAGCACAATCAAAAATTGCCAAAACTCTCCAAATTACCCTACACTACACGTCGAAGCACAGCATGAGAAAGACAAGATTGTACGGAAATCGGAAATCAAAAAAAACGCGCACCTAGAAGATAGTGCGAGTCGGTTCCATGAAAATTACAAGTACCCAAATTTCCCCTAGAAACTCAAAAATTCCAATAGCGGCAATGAATGGGGGGCAATAAACCGAATAGAAGGAGGCTAAAGAAGACTTACCGACCCAAAATAAAGCAAGATAATGATAATAGAAACCCTCTAGAGACACAGCAAGACGAAAGAATAAAGTATAAGAGACGTAAAGGAATCAAAGACTCAAGACGGAAAGGAAAATTAGACCGGCACGCCACTGACCCTCCGAACATAAAGAAGGGGAACTAAAAATGCCCTACACGGATGACAGTGACAGAAGCGAACTAACCTAAAATATCCGGACAAGGTGGATCATAAATAGATGCCTAAATAACAAAGTTATGACAATAAATCTCCTTAAACAAATTCAGAAGACTGAAACTATCAAGAATGAGCGACATGCAGCCCAACTAACGAGAGAATTTCGCCGGCAGAGTCCAGGTTCGAGGTGAGTGACAAGAATAAAAGCACAGAATAAAGGAACATAAACACATCAGCTGAAATACGAAAAATAGAAACAAAAAGGTAAGTGGAGCAAATTCAAGAACTGAGAGTGAAATATTCTAGGTAGAAAGCTGATAAAATTACCAAACAAGAGACTTGGGGAAGAAATCAAAAACCAGGGACAGACTCGGATCGAAAACTTAAGAGACAGATAGTCAAGAGGGTCAACAATGAAAGCACCTACAGAAATATTGATAGGAAAATCAGAACACATGAAAAGTATCTAAATAAAAGGTGTTAGGGTAAATTTCAAACGTAACATTGTAACTTTTGGTCACATATTCATAGGAACTTTTCTTCTCATTTTGAGCTTCTCAATAATCTCCTGAAGGTTGGCGTACCCGTTCTGAATCACCCTTTATTAATTTTGTCGACGCATGCAAATATCTACAACTATTTTTCTCGATCATAAAAGATAGGTACATCCTGTATAAAAATGTATATAGGTTTTTTACATAACTGCTGCTGCTGTGATAGCACATTACCTAATGGAAAATCCGGTCCTAAATATATACCGATAAGTTCACGGGTAGGTAGGTATACATATTTTTTCTTTTTGTTCTTATAGGTACGCAATTCTAAAATATGCATTCAAAAGTGGATTACATGTGGTTTTTACTTATGTTACCCCCTGAATTTACAGGAAAAGTTGCATACCTGTAGGAGTAATTTTAGTAAAAGTAAATTAAAAAAATAAAACTTATGAAACCGGTTAAGATTTACTAAAAGGTTTATAAAGATAACCACAATTAATGGCGTCCGACGTTTCATCATTTTTAGTAAGACATTTAGTTTAGGAGTAATAATATTTTTGTTTTACTTCTTTGAATTCAACGGGATACTTTAAAAAATAAAAACTGGTGCTATGAGGCGGGAAATAAGAATCGCGGTAAATTACCTATTAAAGACCATCCATGTCAAATAAATATATAATTTGCTGTTACCGATAATTTTTCAGCTGTGTAAGTTATCATCATTCACAACATAGATTATACCTCGGATTATACAGATACTACTTTTTTAGAAAACGACATAACGTATGACGCGCTTTGCTTCTTCTTTGAGGAGAATGACCAATGTGCTATCCGAAATTCAGTGCCGTCTATTGGGCTGCATGCCATGCTCAGAAAATATATGAAGAAACATATATAGCCAGTATTCAATAGTAAGTTTGAGAATAACTGTCAAGAGTAAAATTTTTCAACAAACTATGGTGCTGAATCAATAATTTCTCTTCCACTCCTGCATGATGTTAAAATTAATAATAATATGAATTCACCATCAGTTGCAACCTCAGTTGCAACATCATCACCGATGCCGCAAATATTTTCGTCACCACAATCAAATGAAGATATCGATAGAACATCATCATTATCATCACAGACGTTTTACATAGTGCAGCATCAATCCCTCGAAGGAACCTCTATAATAGATAATGATGATGGCGAGAAGGAGGGCCCGTGTGTTTCGAATATAAGAAAAGTCTGCAATAGTGGCGAAGAGGCAGAAGAAATTGATGGAAACAATTTTCATTTAAAAGACATTTTAAAAGAATGAGTAATTGGATTGGGGGCGTATTTTCTTTGTACAATCCGGACACAGGTTTACCCCCGAAATGCCAACAATATTTGACCCACCTCATCATCTGTCACTTTTTTAATCAAGATATCAAGTAAGATAAAATTCTTAGTTGTATATGAATATTAAAAATAGGGTTTCAAAATCTTTTAGAGTACGATTAACTAACGCTCGTTTAAGTCGTGTGGCTGACAAAATTGCAAACAGGCATATTATACGGCACCTTTGAAAAAAATATTCCAAGAAAAATAAATCTGAGATTGCACGGGGAAAATTAGTAGACAAGAATATAAATATGTTAAGATTCTTAAGGCAATCTAAATTGCTGAAGCCGACTAGAGAAAAGGAGGATGAAAGTGATGACGATCTATGTGACAATGGTGGACATTTTGACGGCTGGGGTATAAATTAATAAAACTAACAGTCTATAATAAACTTATAGTAACTACAAAATTTTTCTAGATGCCGATGATTCTGTTAATAATGCCAAAAATGCTCAGGAATGGCTTAAACACAACGCGGAGCCTTGAGAAGAAGTTCTTACCAAATGGACAGTTTCTTTTGATTTAAAAAATAAAAATATTAACGACGGTGTCGCCTACGGCACGGTTGATAAAGTTTTTGGAGAATGGTTCATCTTAAAGGTTGACCGAGGCTATCTCTTGGTAACTTTGTTATAGATACCTGGTGATATAGAAAATTCTGTACAAATAAAAAGGAAGAACCTGACCTGACCCTGCAACCATTTATAATCGTAGTAGGACCAGCCATTACAGAGATTCAGGCCGTTTATATGCGTATTGATGACAATCTTTATCGGTTACCATCTGTTTTAAGGGCACTTTAAAACATTCATCGCCTTGGACACTCAGTACCCTCTAGAATCAGCACACATTTGGTATCTCTTGCAGAGGGGTTTATATAAAATATTCTTAAACAGTGATGATAAGATTCCCCACGTCCTCAATTTAATAAGTCAACTGAAGTAGTATTTTTGCTGTGACAATGAATTGTAATATTTGCAAACGGTTTTTTAAAGACGTAAATGACTTAGTGAACCACACTAACATTAGCCATCCATTTAACCAAGAATATCCTTGCAGTTTTAAGGGTTGTGCTTGGAAGTTTGTATCTATCTCGATTTTAAAACAGCATTACTATAGACCAAATATAAGTCACAATGTATCAAACAAAGTTGCTAGAGTAGTCTCTGAGAAGGGACAATTCAGTACTATTAATTATCATTCACAGAAAGATTATAGCCATAATGAAAACCCCTCGTATTCTGGCACGGATGACAATTATATATCATCACAAGATGATGAGGACATTAAGAACGAAACTTTAAAATATATGGGTAAATTATACAATAACAGCTCTATAACTAGAAGTTGTATTCAATTAGTTGTCGATGATACCTCAGAACTAATTGAAAGTTTAATTTCACATATTCCGCATCAATTAAAAAGAAAAATTGATAAAAACGTACATCCTCAATTAGATGGTATTTTGACAAACATAAAACCGTTTCAAAATCTGTCAACTGAACACAAAAGGTTTAAATTCTTAAATTCTAATTGGTTAATATACCCAGAGAGTCAGATTCCAGACATTGTTCGTGATAAGAGTGGTGTAATTGGAATGGGAATAAGGAAATGTGAAGGTCAGTTTGAATGGGCACTTGCCTTAAATATTTTTTAGAAATTCCAGGCGTTTTTAATACTATTAGTGTTAGTTTTCTGTCTGTTTGTATTGTTTAATGAGCACTGTTCGTCCTCGGAATAAGTCTATATGTTAAGAAACGGAAGATTATAATTAGCACCATGTAAGTTATTGAATAATTTATCGTTAGATAGGGTTTCTTTCACAACTCGTTTTTAGGCCTTATACCAGGGTAATAAAGACAGGTATCCGCACGAGCTATCCTGGGCTGCATGCGGTGGCGGACCCAAGTCGTAGTCAGTGTGCGAGCGAGATTAGTTAAACTAATAATGTCAAATTGCGGTAGACACTTGTTCGCAGTTACTGAGTTGTTTTTACTTTTTAGCAAATGTGATAATGTTCTGATTTAGGTACCTACCTATGTAACTATTTAGGACAGGTGTTGTGTTATTACCGTTACGTGAAAATGGGAAAGTGCTGTGTCGTACCGAACTGTCATAGCGGTTATGCCTCCAATGCTAATAAAATTTCGTTGCTTTTTATACCAAAAAACAAACTGGAACAATGGGAAAAGAAAATTCCCAAGAAAGATAGATCTTTAACTAGCAAAGACGTGATTTAATAGCTTTCTTAGTTTCGGAAATATTTAAATAATCAGTTTTTTTTCGAGAAATTTGTTGGAAATAATTTTAGGACACACGTTCATCGATTTTTTCTTATTATTTTGACCTCCTCTATAAGCCCTCGAAATCTTTTACACTCGTTATTAATCATCCTGTATATCGCTCCACTTTGCGTAATTGTCCAGTTGCCGAAAAAGGTAACCATATGGGGAAATGCAATAGACTATCCTACTCCTTTTTCACCGTTTGGTTAACTTTGAGGAACTAGACAATTACGCCAAGTTGGTGAGATATATTTATATTATGCGTCGCCTTTTCTAAGTGTATTCGAAGATTACAATTTGATTTAATTTAGATGCATTGTAATTGAAATCATATTAGCGTAACTCACAGTGGATGGATCAAGAACTTTGACGTAAATTCACTATGAATTCTTAATAAGTTAACCCCACACGCCAAAAGACAGTGACACAGTAATTAAACTCGACACGTGTTTCGCTGACAACGTCAGCATCTTCAGGAGTAGAAGATAATCTAAATTCTAAAAAGGAGGTTGGTGGCATGTGAAAATTACAATCTGATTTGCATGGAATGTGATGCATGCATTCATAAGTTCACTTGCACCTGTATTGACTCTTGTATAAAATTCAACATGTGCAAACATATACACCTCTTGTGCAGATACCTGAAGCAACAGAACAGCACCCGAATTTCAGGGACTACCATTTCAGTTAACATCCTTTTAATATTTTAATTATTAAATAATAATAATATTTTAATTATTAATATTAATATTTCTATTCTGAACATTTTTGATTGAACTATATTGATTTTACAGTGATTTGTACTCGATCAGTGTTTTTGGGATCGATTTGAAAAAACAACAGGTAAATTTTATTGTTAGGGTTAGGAGCTAGGACTTGGCGGTGGTGGCGTGGCGTAATATAATTTATTATGTATTTTCAAATTTCAGTGGAATGCTTTATTGTGGAGTGGGGACTTGTTAGGGTGGTGGGTGGTGATGGCGTAGATAAGGGTTATTGTGGATTTAATATAATTTTTGTATTAATCTTAAATTTTTCTGAATTCATTGATTTTCATAATTTAATTCTACCTGCTGCTGAATAGACAAATACATATTGTATTAATTTATTAATGGCTTTTGTGAAATTAAAACTGCTAGAAAATACCTACCAGTCACTGAAAATATTCACATGGGCATCAACTTTCAGGAAATAAATATAAATAAATATATATTATGCATTCCATAATTTATTAATCTGTATAATATGTTACGTCAGTAGTCTCAATATTATGTGCTACTGAGACACACATGTGAGGGCATATCCACTTGTTAATACCTAACTGTTTTAAATTTAGATGACCACAATTTGCTCATTAGTGAAGACCCCAATGCCTCTGAAGTTTCTGGAATTGTAACTCTCAATGAAGTTGCACGTACAAGAGATGTTGATAAGCAACTTGCCAAAGAAATACAAAAACTGATTGATAATTTCACTCAGCTGATGGGATCTGTGACTAGCATGGAACAAGTTGATGCGGCGAAAAGAATGTGCATTTCTTTAGGACCAACACTGGAGGCAATAGCTACGCAAAAACAGCTGGGAAAACCATCTACATCTGTCCGTTCCTCAAGTCCCAGCAACAAAAAAATTAACCCTCAACGGCGAGGTAAATTATTGTATTCCACTAAGAAGAAAACACCAAAGGCAGTAGCTCTAGCCACTCCAACAAATGATGAAATGCAAGAAATCGCTATGAAATCATTATTGAAATAAATTGCTTATACGCACCTAACGTTATTTTGTTGATTGTTGGATTTCCTATCCCTTGTTTTAGTCTTTTGTGCTTCATAGTCGCAGCTAAATTAGTAAGTACCTACCTACATATTTAGATCTTTATTTATATTAACGTATCTAAAATTATTCAAGTTAAAATTATACCACACAATTATGATGATATATATATTTTTTTCAAATAATTATTTTGTAACAATGTAGGAACAATATTTTAAAGTACCTATTATTAGAAATATTTGATAACATAGAGTAACATACATTATACAAGGTGTTTCAAAACAATATACAGAACAGATTTTTCTAGAGACGATAGAGTAGTCAAAAACAAACATTTTTTTGTCATAAACTCATGGGTTTCGTTAAGGTTCCAAGAGGCTAGGAAAATTTTATACTCGCAGCTCGTGATTTCCTAGACGGGATGTATCTAGGGCGTTGGATAGGTCGGGGTGGACCTGTGGGCTGTCCTCCACGCTCTCGGGATCTCAACCTCGTAGATTTCTTTCTATGGGGGCATTTGAAAATATTGGTCTACGAGACACCTGTAGGAAATGTTGAAGACCTTGCAGCAAGCATAGCAGCAGGGCTGGAATAATACGAGACAACCGAAACATTATTTGTTGATTTTCACAAATAGCTATCGAGACACCTCGAACTTTGTAACCGTTAAAATGGAAGACAATTTGAACATTATTAATTTGTAAATTTCTTTTTCTATTGATTTTTTCTTAATTATTGTTATTGCGTTCTCTTATTTGCAGTTCACCTCATAGGTAAAACTACAGATCATTATAAAATTATTATTATTATTATTATAAAATGACAGAAAAACAATGTCAGAACATAAACCTCATGATTATTTGAATGCAATTTGGGACAATGATTATTATTTATTCGTCTGGTTGCTTAGATATCAGGACTATAATTGAGAATGTTTCTTGCCTCCTGGAACCTTAATGAAACCCAGGCGGACATTAGTTTATTGACAAAAAATGTTCGCTTTTGCCTACTCTATCGTCTCTAAAAAAATCTGTATATTGTTCAGAAACACCCTGTATATCCATTCCTGAAATCCAGATAAATATTAAGAGAACCTAAAATACAATTCAATTCAAGAGCTTCCCTAATTTTAAAAAAGTGCGCCGACTGTTCGTGTTGCTCCGACTTCACTCGCGATATCTCGTCATCGGGAATAATTGTAAAGTGGCGGGATCTAGGCGCTAGTTAGAACACGGCGCAAAAAAGATCAACGACAACATAGAAGAAGAGGCAGAAGAAAACAAAGAGCCTCCTGTTTGAAAAGGAAAGTTCGCGCAAGGAAGCAAAGAGAAGCTGCCGAAGGAAAACGTGGATGAAAAGGGAAAAACTGTAAATGCCAGGCCTATTAACTAATTCATTAAGAAGTGCAAAAGTAGATAATATTCGACAGGCTGCCTTTGAAGAATACTGGAAGCTTGGCGACAATAATGCCAAATTCAATTTTATATCGTCTTTGATTTGTATATTAGAAAAGAAGACAGTGCGCGTAAGGACAAATGCGTTTGTGAATCAAATCATACAAAGCCGACAATTTTCTACATCTAGTATACTGCCCTCCTACGAATTTCTCATTTTTGCAAATTCAAGATCAAGATGGCCTAATTTATCATTCTACAAAGCCTAAAAGTCGTATCTGTATCGTAAAACCGGTAATATTAGGGGTAAAGGTTAGTCGTAACTATAAATATGCATGATTCCCTAAATCAAAATGTCGTATCTGAATATACTACGTCAATTTGACGTATCTAGTAACTATGAAGTCAGATACGACATTTGGACCTACTAATATGTATTACATTTTTGGAAGAGTCCAAATAAGTTGTAGGGTGTGCGAGAATATTAAATAATGTGAGGTTATGATTTTGTTTGTGTGCAAGTTTTCTGTTCGAGGATGGACCATCTATTCAAACGTAATAATGTAGAAGGAAATGAGAAAGTAGATCTATTTGTTGCGTTGATTGGAGGTGAAGCATACAAATTGATAAAAAACGCTGTCAAACCCAGCAAAGTGTCAAGAAGCAAAAGCAACGAAGAGTTAAAAGAAATTCTGAAGTCTAGAATGGCTATAGAAACTCACATATTTTACAAGATAAGTCAAGAGAAATTGAGCATAGCAGAATACATAAATAAACTTAAGAAACAAGCAGATTTATGCTAATTTGGTGATTTCTTATATCGAGCTCTTAAAGATAAGTTCATAAGTGGATTATCAAATAAAAGAATTCAAGACAGGCTGTTGGCATTAACATTTGTTAAAGCATGTGATACAGCTCTTGCACAAGAACTTGTACAAGCAGAAAGCCAAGAGTTACAAAAAGATTTCAGCATAAATAAAGTGAAAATGAAGAATTTTATTCATATGTCAAAATAAAGAATATCTAAAGCAAAGCCACAGAAGATGCAACATCCTAGTCAAAAGGAAGAATTAGGTTAAGGTCGTCAGTTATGCTATAGATGTGGAAAAGATCATAATCCAAATACATGTTCAGCAAGAGAATGGAAGTGTTATTTATGTAAACGTCAAGGCCATACATCCAAAATGTGTAGGTTCAAGAGTGTTAAACATACAGAAGAAGCAGAGCCATCACAATCTGAAGAGGAAAAAGCTGAGAATGAAGAAGCGTTCCAATTACATAGAGTACTAGAAATAGGAAAAGTAAATGAAGTAGAGTTGATAAATTCTGTTAAATCTGGTCCAGTCACATTTGAAGTAAAAATAGAAAATGAAAATGTAGAAATGGAGTACATAAAGGAGCTAGAATTAGTTTGTCAGTTGCAGATTTAATATTTTTATAATTATTTGTGCCAATTCTTTATTAAGATTGGTTAATTTCGTGAAATTTTTGGCATAGGTAAATAAAAATATTGCATAATACATATAATCGACGTTTCGACTCTGGGTGTATCAACAATCGGTTTTGCAAACATAATAGCAGCTACAATAAATTTTTGAAATGAGCACCTTGCAGACGCATACGTTTTTGTGTAGTAAAAATGATAAATCATGACTTTGTATAATTTTTTTCTCGGGAACGGGCCGCTTTAAGAGTACCTTTTTTGGAGAAAATTGTTTGAGGAATTTAAAAATTTCATTACAAATTCGTTAAAAGCATCAACGCAAAAGTTAAGGGGTGAAAAGCATTAGGGGTGTTCCATCCCCGGCTTTCTAGACAAGATATGGAAGATGTCATGTCACTCGATCACAGGTACTTGCTTACTATGTCTACAGTCCAAATTTTATAACATTCGATACAGTAGTTTGAAAGTTACCAGCAAAAAACCTTCTTCAGGACTTGACCTTTAAGGGCGAATAGCTTCGAAGGGAGGCGTCCTAGAATTTTTTTTTATGTGATTTAAGTGTTATTTTGACCCAAACTATATGCTCCAGAAATATTGCCCCGTTGTTTTGGGACATCCTGTATATTGTGGTTTATTTAATTTTACAAGGCTTCCGTATGGAGTTCCAGCACTTTTTCAGATGTTAATGGAACAAGTAACGTATGGAACATAAGTTTTGAGAAAAAGTTTTTCCGAGGAATGTTGTTGCTAAACAAAGTTTAATCTAGTTACCACTGGGATAGAAAACATGCTCGTGTTAGCTCCTAAGAAAATGTAACGTGTTGATGTAGGGAGCCATGGTATGTTGTAGGAGGCCATGATATATGTTATGTGTCAAAAATGGAAGAATGGCGCCCACTATTCTTTGTTGATGTTATGTTGTTTGAATATTATTAAACTCAGTTTTAAACATCGAGACGTTTATTTGAGCCCTAGAGATCAGAGAACTAACAAATTCAGAAGTGGGATCGAACATTTGCGTTAATAGGGAAGAAAATGGCGAATAATGAAAGTGCTGATGAATTCGAAGAATTCCAAAGGAACCATAATAATTTTACGACAAATACAAACAATGTGCAGAGTAGATCAAGAAACGAATCTTTTGGGAGAGGTGATCATGGAAATGGTCAGGAAAGTGTGATGTCAGGGATGTCGAGAGATGAAAATCCAGTTCGAGAGAGTGTGGTGGACACAAATACATTAGTTGCAATGATGTTACAGGAAAACCGCCGTCGAGATGAGATTATGGAACGGATGTTTGCAAGGTTAGTTACACCGCAGAGTGCATCTCCCACAAATTCAACTAATGCCTATCACATTATGCCGGATCTGTCCAAGAGCATATCAACATTTGATGGTGAAGGTGGTACGAAGGCAAAGGAGTGGTTACGAAACTTAGTGAGTATGCAACAGTTACATCAATGGCCTGATAGTTTTGCATTAGAAACAGCTCGAGCAAATTTAAGAGGAGGTGCTGTTTATTGGTTTCAAAGTAGAGCAGATAATATTACGAATTGGAACGAATTTATGGGTGTTTTTAGAAGAACATTCATGGAAGAAGAGAGTGTACCAGTCAAGTGGCAAAAGATGTTGGAAAGAGTTCAACAAGGAAAAGAATCAGTTTCGATGTACTTTCATGAGAAAATTAAATTGTGTACTGACTTGAATTTAACTTTTAGTGATACAAAAGAGCAGCTATTGGTGGGATTATGGGACAGAGAATTGTGTTCGGTTATTGCAGCCAAAGATCATAGTAATGCTGATGATTTGTTACATGACATCGTCAGTCATGAACGTTTAACATTACAAAGGCAGGAACGTATAAGAACTGGTATGGAGAAGAGACAAGAAAAACCCAAGATGAATCAGTCCATGACATGGAAGATTGAAAATGAGAACAAGGAGCGGAAGATGACAACTTCGTTTCCAAATTGGAATAGAGAAGACAAGAAATCAGAAAAGAGAAGCCCCCAAACAAGACTACCTGCGAGAGATGAAGAAGGAAGACCATTATGCTTCGTTTGTAAACGATATGGCCATGTTTCTAAGTATTGTAGAAGCAATCCTTTGCAGAGAACAAATCAGGAAGCCAAGGAAACGTTAGTGATCACATGCAAACGGGCAAGTTAAAACAATAATTTGAAATATTTTAAGAAAGCAAAAATTAATGGTAAATTTGTTGAAGCCTACATTGATCAAGGAAGTAAATGTGTATTACTGAGACAAACAAATGCTGACAATTTGAACATTCACTACGAACCAGTGGATTGCAACACAGTAATTAAGGGGTATGGTTGCGGAGAAGTCAAACCGTGTGGGAAGGGGAGAGCCCTAATTGAAGTGGATGAAGCGAAGGCAGAGACTGACATTATAATAGTTCCTGATACCGCACAGAATATACCTTTACTAATCGGACAGCCATTTACAGAACAAGAGCACGTAACAATCGTCCGAAGAAGAAACACGCTAAGATTGTTTAATGAGCGAATAGAAGATTTGTCGGAAGATGAAGGAGACGTAAGCAATATGAAAATACCCGAGCTACCTAGGACAGCAGTAAGTTTATGGGCCAAAGATACTATAATAATACCGCCAAACCATGTGGGATTTATAACATTAGTTTCGGATTCAAACATAGATGAATTATTTGTAGAAGCCCAAATTAAGTCGAATAAGATCATTCCAAGATGTATTGTGAGAGCTGATGAAGATAATGAGGTGACAGTGCCCATAAGTAACTTGAGTAATACAGAAATTCACATAGTGAGTGGTAAAAAGGTACTTAGAGCTGAGAGTTGCAGTGAAAACGTAGAAGTACAAGATAATGACATATGTGAGGTTTTACAAATGGAAGCAAGTGAAATTGGGGATAGAACAGAGAAGATTATCGATATGTGTGAAATTGGAGCTGATGTGAGTGTGAAGCAAAGAGAAAAATTAGCAGAAATAATAACAGAATTTTCTAACTGTTTTGCCATGGAAATGAGTGAAATAGGATGCTACAAGGAGATGGAAGTGAAGATTGAATTGACGAGTGATGAGAAGATCACTTACAGACCATATAGGCTAGGATATACCGAAAGAATAAGGGTAATGAATCAGATAGATGAACTGAAGGCTGCCGGAATAGTAGAAGATTCACAGTCAGAATATGCTAGTCCAATACTGATAGTAAGGAAGAAGAATGGAGAAGAAAGAATCTGTATAGATTACAGGGCCTTGAACAAAGTGACAAAGAAGGATAAGTACCCCCTACCATTAGTTGATGACCAATTGGATCGATTAGAAGGCAAAAACTATTTTACATCTTTGGATATGAAGTCGGGGTATTACCAGCTGCCGTTATCAAAAGAGTCAAGAGATAAAATTGCCTTTGTGACGCCAGACGGCCACTTCCAGTTCACGAGGCTCCCCTTTGGATTGGTCAATGGACCGTCAGTGTTCCAGAAGATGATAAATCGTGGGTTGGGTCCCCTACGATACACAGTTGTGATGGCTTACATGGATGACCTATTAATACCAAGTGTTACCATAGCAGACGGATTAGAAATGCTCAGAGAAGTGCTGAAGGTTTTAAAAAAAGCTCATTTGACTTTAAATCCCAAAAAGTGTTCAATGTTTTGTGAAGAAATAGAATATTTGGGATTCAAGATTAAGGCAGGTGGCATCCAGCCTGGAGATAACAAGATTGAAAGCATAAGACAGTTTCCCAGACCCGAGAACATACATCAGGTACGTCAGTTGCTGGGAATAACTTCTTATTTTCGTAGGTTTATTAGAAATTATGGAAATTATGGTGGCATCCAGCCTGGAGATAACAAGATTGAAAGCATAAGACAGTTTCCCAGACCCGAGAACATACATCAGGTACGTCAGTTGCTGGGAATAACTTCTTATTTTCGTAGGTTTATTAGAAATTATGGAGTTATCGCCAAGCCGTTGTCCAATTTACTGAAGCAGACGGTTGAATGGAAATGGACTGAGAGCGAAGAAGCTGCATTTGAAACATTGAAGAGTCGACTTTGTGAGAAACCTGTTTTGATGATGTATTCTCAAACTGCTCCAATAGAGGTCCATACAGATGCTTGTTCAAGAGGTCTAGCAGGAGTGATGTTGCAAACAGATGGAATGGGAAAATGGCATCCAGTTCTATATGCTAGTAGACAAACTACAAATGATGAAGTGAAGTATCATTCCAGCGAACTTGAGACGTTGGCCGTTGTATGGGTATGCGAAAAGTGGCGTCCATATTTGGTAGATAGAGAGTTCAAGGTAGTGACCGATTGCACTGCAGTCAGAAGTGCATTCTCAAAGAGAGATTTAGTACCCAGGATAGGAAGGTGGTGGATGAAGATGCAGGAATACAGGTTTGAGGTAGAGCACCGACCTGCTGAACAGTTACGACATGCAGATGCATTATCCAGAAATCCGATTCCAGAAAGTGAAGAAACGGAATGTGCAGATGGTCTTGAAGTGTTGGCCGTAGACTTGGGAATAGAAGATTGGTTGATCTTAGCACAGAGGAAAGATGAAAGAGTGCAATATATTACAGAGGTATTATTAAAACAAGCACAGGTATTTACAAAAGAAGAAGAAGAAATTAGAGGGTGCTATGTGATCGAAGATGGTCGTCTGTATAGAAAAGAAGAAGATAAGAAATTATGGGTTGTACCCAAAATAATGAAATGGAGGATTTTAAAAGTATGTCACGATGATGTAGGACATCCAGCGGTAGATAAAACTTTACATCAAATAAGGCAGGTGTACTGGTTTCCTAGAATGAAAAGGTATGTACGAAGCTATATAGGCGCATGTATTGAATGTTTATACCATAAATGTCCAAGCGGAAAGAGAGCAGGAAAATTGAACTCTATTGATAAAATTGGAATACCTTATCATACTATTCACCTGGATCACCTAGGTCCTTTTGTTCGGAGCATATATTATAGTAGCTATAGATGGATTTACAAAACATACAATTATGAAAGCAGTAAAGGACACAACGGCAGAGGGAGTAAAAAGATTTTTGAGTGAAATTTGCGATATTTTTGGACCCCCAACCAGAGTGATAACGGATCAAGGAACATCCTACACCGGAAACGTATTTAGAAAGTTTTGTCAGAGTAAGAATATTATTCAAGTGTTAAATGCAACCTCAACACCACGAGCCAATGGCCAGGTGGAAAGGCTAAATCGATTTATAACACCGGCTTTGGCATCCTTAACTAAAGACAGTGAGGGACGAGATTGGGATCAATATATGGGGAGATTACAGTATGGAATTAACAATACATATCATAAAGCGATTAAGACAACTCCGTTCAACGTTCTTTTCAATTTTAAACCCCGAAACTATGACGGAAATCCATTAGTTGATGAACTACAGCCTGAGAATGAAGCTAATAAAGATATACAGGAAAAACGAAGACAAGTTTTGGAAAACATAAAACAAAATCAGCAGGAGCAAAGGAAAAGATACAACAAGAAACGAGCTGAAGCAAAAAGATTGACGGAGGGAGACTTGGTTGTCGTCAGAAGAGAACCAGCAGCAACAGGACAAAGTAGGAAGCTATTACCAAAGTATGCAGGACCATACGTGATCACTCAGGTTTTACCAAATGACAGATACCGAGTAGCAGATCTACCTGAAACCCAACGAACCCAGAAATTTTATGAAGGAGTTGTGGCAATAGATGCAATTAAACAGTACCAAATAGAAGACAGCGATGATAGTGGAGAAGAAACGGATTATAAACAAGATGAAAATTCTGAACAGAAGACCAATATAATGGAACAAGCTACCAGAGAGAGAAGAGAAATAAAGAAACCCCACAAATATGACGATTTTATAATGTGAGCGTGTGTCACTGAAACTTTAAATGGAAAGTGTTGTGTTAAGTTTAAGGAAATAGAAAGTGTTAGTTTTATTTTTATATACACCTATGTTGAATATTAATAAGTACGAGTCGTACTTAGGTCAGATGGCCGACTGTTAGCTCCTAAGAAAATGTAACGTGTTGATGTAGGGAGCCATGGTATGATGTAGGAGGCCATTATATATGTTATGTGTCAAAAATGGAAGAATGGCGCCCACTATTCTTTGTTGATGTTATGTTGTTTGAATATTATTAAACTCAGTTTTAAACATCGAGACGTTTATTTGAGCCCTAGAGATCAGAGAACTAACACTCATTTGTTGATTACTACGGCGACATGTCAAATTTGTCAGAAATAATTTTGCAAGATGTCATAAAAGATTGAAATCCGAAAATCTATCTATAATTTAGTTGGACGAGTCGTGGCCTACGAGAGATTCTCTCGTAGGCCACGAACGAGTGCATAAACGCGAGATTGTTAACAATTTTCGAGACCAAAATATTGGACTGTCAACCATTTACCGTACAATTAAGGAATGCGAAAAGTGGACGACCTCCAGTTTTGGCGCCAAATGAAGTAAACACTCATCCAAACTGCTCAAGACAGAGTTGGAACGTCCACTCGCAAGTTAGGCCGCCGATTTGGAGTTGCACATACGGCTGTTGGCAGGACTTCGACTAAAAATGGATTAAAATATCGAAAAAGAAGAAAGTGCCCCAAATACAGTTAGACAGAATCGCCAGATGCTGTCGAACACTAAGGCGTCAACATTTTATTGGCAACAGAGTTATTGTTATGGACGACGAGAAATATTTAGTGTTATCTAATTCGGAAATCAAGGGTAACGATGGTTTTTACACGTCCGATATTGAAAATTGTTCAGACAACGTAAAATTCAAAGCAAAAGCGAAATTTGCCGACAAGGTTTTGGTCTGGTGCGCTGTTTCTCAAGCAGGAATTTCAAGACCTTACGTCTATATCCGCAAATATCTACCAAAATTGATAAATTTCATTAATACCCATCATCAAAATGATGAAGCAATATTCTGACCCGATCTAGCTTCATGCCACTATGCCAGAATCACTCAGAACTGGTTAACTTAACATAATGTGAATTCGGTATGTACCTAAGAACCACAATCCCCCCAACGTTCCCCAGGCGCGCCCATTGAGGAATTTTGGTGGTCTTATACATTGAATCAAGTGCATTTCTTGATCATGATATATACTACTAGTAAGTGGTTAGAGATCTTCATAAAGAAAGGAGGTACTGATGCCGCAAAGACAATAGGAAAAATGAGAGAAGAATTTTCACGATTTGGTCTCCCAGAAAAGCTTGTAGCTAGCTAGCTAGCTTGTGCTAGTATATTTGCAGGAAAAATGGAAATGGGGGGAAAGTAATTGAAGATGTAAGTAGAGTGAGATATTTAGCGTAGAGAAAAGATAGAATAAGGTTCATACCTAAAGATAATTTGAAAGAAGATGAGAAACAAATAAGAAGGCAGTCCTCATTAATAACTGGAAGAGAACAACTCGTTGTGACAAACAACCAGATTCCGATCGAGAAAGCTTCGGAGAAAATAGAAGAAATTCCTGTAGAAGTACCAGGGGAAACAAAGGAAGTAGAACCTTCCTATGATATTCCTCAGAGCCCACCTGAACCCAAAATTAAACCTGACATACACATCCCACTAAGGAAATCATGTCGTGTTATTAAGCCTCCACAGCCCTTAAATTTATAAGTTTTATGTTGTAATGTTTATGTTGTTAATGTTATGTTATGTTGGAAGGTTGCTAGTACGAAGTCAGTCAATAAAGAATTAGCATAAAGTCAGGTGTCTCATTGCTGAATACACAGCATTAGTTACGTTAGATTTAATGGGTCTACTACCAAAATCTCAATTAGAAGCTACGCCATTATTAGTTGTTATAGATGCGTTTTCGATATTTGATCGACTGTAAGCGTTAAAAAGGCCTACTACGGAGGCAATTTTGAATCGGTTGAGCAAAGATTATTTCGTAAGGGTGGGTACAGGTTCCGGATGCGATTCTGTCGGACAGCGGTTTGCAGTTTACTTCAAAGTTATGGGTATCGGTGCTACAGGAATTAGCAGTAAAAATCAAGCATACCTCCGTTTATTTCCCGCAAGGGAATATAACCGAACTGGTGAACCGCGAAATCGGTAAGTTACTGCGCTTGTATTGTTTCGATAAACATACGCGATCGAGGACGCGATGCTAAAGTAAAAATTACTTGATTTAAACCGGGTGATCAAGTGTTGGTTAGGACGCATTATCAATCTTTGGCGTTGCAAGCAAAAATTCAAAAGTTATTTCTGTTCTATAAAAAGCCATCTTATACAGTTTTGCGCCTGATCGGGCATAATTCATATGTCGGTAGTAAAGGGGGCAGAATTTTGGGTGTATATAAGTAATGCACAAGCTTTAAAGCCATATCGTGCCATGCATGTTTCCATCGAATAAGTTAAAGCGTCTTATGTTATAATAAAGTAATATGTTACTTGTAGCGTTCAGTTTTACGTTTTTTTTAAAAAAAGCATAAAAATAGTACTAATGCTTAAATTTTTGCTTGAACAACACACATCTATTGAAAATACCCACTCTGTTGTTTGCTTTCGGGACAGTTTCCTTCCGAACGATAGCGATTTTGGTGATATTGAGTGTGCCCATAAAATACCAACAAAGAATATAGTCTCCATAAGGTTATGCAAATATATCATGTTAACATGTCGTCGAAAAAATCCTATTGTAGTTCAGTTTATGGAGCAAAATAATTTTTTTGGTACACAAAATATAGGAACGCTAATAGTTAATAAGACGTTAATGGAGAAAAAATTAATTGGTTGCATATCAAAGAAATTAAAGTAACCAAAGAAAAACCCTACAGATCTTTATTTAAACGGACCATGTGACTTACCAATTTACCGAAATAAACATTAAGAAAATCAGCAAGGTCGCCCTTCACAATCAATCAAAAATTACTTTCCTTCAGTGTTGAAAACTTCGTGGCCAAACGGAAAATCTATTGCGCAACCAAAACTTATCGACATAAGCTCGTATATGCATTTAATTACGAAGACCGACGAACATTTCTACAAAAATTTTAAAGGCGATGGAACCATTGAGGAAGATATTAAAGGATACAATTCTATGAGTTTGGTGCCTTTTTGCTTTTGCTTTTTGTTTGTTTATTTGTTTGTTTGTTTGTTTGTTTGTTCGTTCGTTCGTTCGTTTCTTATATGAGCATGGTGCCTTGTTGCTTCCAAACGTATTGAAAAGTGAAGAATTTATTCTTGTTTTATTATTTTTGTATTTAAATTTCCGTTATAGCAAAGAAAACACTATTTCCTGTATATATTTTTGATAATCAAATAACTTTAAACCTTTTTTTCTCAGCTTCACCTTCACGTTGGCCGATTACTTGTTACATGTTATGGGTGTCCAAGTGCGTGTTTGGCAATTGCGAATAATTTAATGTCAAACGCAGACCAGAGTATCCAAGCCATCCTACAAGAGGAAAATAACAAAATTGATGTGGAAAAACTTCAATTTTTAATATTTAACGTGAAGATATCTTTAACTATTGTATACGTTGCTTGAAAAGAAAATCGTTCTCACCTTATCAAAGTCTAAATTATGTTTGGTATCTTTCATGTGTTTACTATTTTGGTATGTATGTTGTTTTATCCTAGTTTCAAGATGATTTTTGGTTTGTCCAATGTATGTTTTATTACAGTTTTTACAATTAATTTTGTATACGGTGTGACTTTTCATTAATTTTGGAATTGAGATTTTTAGACGAAAATAATAAGCATAACAATCGACAATATTTATATTCTCGTCTAAAAAGCCCAATTCCAAAATTAATGAAAACTCGCACCTCATACAAAATTAATTGTAATAACTGTAATAAAACCCAATACGGGGACACGCTGTATATTGTATAAATGACTATCTGGGGAATGTTCTGTGAAGAATTAAATACTTACTTTATTTATTTTTGTTTTATTATTTTTTGTATTTAAATTTCCGTTATAGTAAAGAAAACACTATTTCCTGTATATATTTTTGATAATCAAATAACTTTAAACCTTTTTTTTCTCAGCTTCACCTTCACGTTGGCCGATTACTTGTTACATGTTATGGGTGTCCAACTGCGTGTTTGGCAGCGAAGTTGTCATGGTTACCTTGGCTTCCGGGCGAAGTTAGCATGTTTCTGGGATTTGAGTTAAATAGTGAGGGGTTGAAACCGGAACCAAAAAAAACTGAATTCGAATATAGACTTTCCGACACAGACTAATATATAAACGGGAACTAAAAAGATTTTTGGGACTTACGAGCTGTATCAGACGTTTCGTCGTTAAATAGGCGGATAAAGTTAGAACGGACTTGACTGGGAAATAGTGAGTTTGTATGGGGTAAAGGACAGAAGGCAGCGTTCAAGAATTTTAATCAGAAATTGTAAAGTGCACCAACGTTAGTTATTTGATCATGAAGCTAGGACGGAGTTACATTGTGATGCAGTCAGGGTATAGCTGGGATGCTACCCCAAGAAGGTAGTGATAAGAAGTTACATCTTGTGTATTGTATTTCTAAGAAAACCAGTGATGCAGAAAAGCTGTACCATTCCTGGGCATAGGCTAATGGTCAAGTAGAACGTGTCAATCGGGCTTTGGTGCTTTTCATAACTTCGAAAAGGGAAGAAGAGTGGGTTCGGAACATTAAGGACGTACAAATAAATTTCAATATTGCCGTCAAACCTCCATTTAAATGTCTTTATGGATGTACACCTAGACTCTATGATGCATGATGTGCAACCTGTTACGTTTTTATTAATTATATTTAAGGTTATATAGCATATAGTTATATAGCAGTCGCTTTTGAAAAAAATGGTCACAAGATGAAGTAGTAAACCCCTTAAAACAAGTTTTTAATGCAAAAATACAAAATGACTGATATATTGATTCCTATGTCTGGATATTTGATTAAGCCCAATTTACCTGAAGGAGTTGCATTAAATGGATCAACTTTGCACATACTTACTAACCAAAAATGTGTGTATTTACGCCCTTTAAAAAATATAGCAAGTAATTTTTAATCTGAACATAATATGATTTATTTATCTTTTAATTTCTGTTCATCCTCGGAAGAAAAATCTGCATCTTTAGAGGTATTTGACTTTGAGGATGATTATTTTAACTCTAATGTAGCAATTCCCGAAAATGAGAACAAAGAAAAATATGATGATCCACAATTACTATTTACTGGAAATGACGACAATAATTGCTTAGATACAATAGAAAGTTCCTCATCTGGATTTGAAACTAGTGATCTAAATTTAGCAATTGAGAATAGTTTATTGTCAACAAAGACAGACATTGATGACCGTCAGGAAACATATACGTCAACATTTTTTTTACTGACGATAGCAATCGCTTAAATGTTAAGTTGCTATAATTATGTCCAACACAAAAATTAAAAAATATTAAAAATAATACTTGTTTTAATTACACATAAATACGCATTATGTACTAGAAATGTATATGTATTTTAAGAACAAAACGTAAATAAAAAGAATATTTTTGCTTAGAAAAAAAAATTAAATTCGAAATTTCAGGAAGTTGCTATATTTATGGCCACTACTGTATGTTTTAATACAGTTTTTACAACTAATTTTGTATACGGTGTGAGTTTTCATTAATTTTGGAATTGAGATTTTTAGACGAAAATAATAAGCATAATAATCAACAATTTTTATATTCTCGTCTAAAAAGCCCAATTCCAAAATTAATGAAAACTCGCACCGCATACAAAATTAATTGTAATAACTGTAATAAAACCCAATACGGGGACACGCTGTATATTGTATAAATGACTATCTGGGGAATGTTCTGTGAAGAATTAAATACTTACTTTATTTTTATAATTTTTGTAGGCAGTTAAGTGTAGCCGGCGCCGGCCTTGGGTATAGTTGCCGGCGCCGGTCTTGCGTATACATGCCGGCGCTGGTCTTGCTGTTTTTGCCGTAGTAATTATTTGGAATTTAATTGTTGGTTATACGCACGTTTTGAAATTAGCCAAAAAAAACAAAAATTTGGGATTGAAGTACGGCGTATTGTAATCACAATTACCTTATGTACAGTATTGGTCAAAATTATAGCAACATGTTTAAAAAAATTTGTTTATTTATAATTTTAATTTTCATATTTTGGTTAAATTTCTGAAAACCTGCTATTTAAATAAACCATTATGTTACATGTTGAAATGCCTATGTTTAAAAATAAGAACGTAAAATTTAAGGATGTTTTTTTATATTCCCCATCACGCTTCGTATTTTAGCTTGGACAAAATTATAGCAACATACATTATACCGAAATATAACAATTGTAAATTGGAGAGTAGGCTGTGTTATTAAATTTGACAGTATTAAAATAGATTTTCTTAATAAACTGTCGTATTGTGTTTCAACATGGGGCGCGGGAAAACCATTTCTTTGGATTTGAAAAACAAAATTATCGATTTATTCAAGAGTGGTGTTAAACAAATAGTAATTTCCAAAAACTTTCAACTAAATCGGTCAATTGTTTCAAGAATTTTATCAAAGTATCTACAAACAGGCAGTGTTCATACAGTAAACAATTCGGGAAGGCCTAAAAAGACGTCAGAGCGGGTTGATAGAAAAATTATCCGGTTATGCAAAGAAGATCCATTTTTGTCGTCAACCAAAATTTTGGGTGTTTCAAAAGAAAACAATGAAATTAACATCAGTGCAAGGACGATTAGGAGAAGGTTGGTCCAGAATGGACTTTTTAGTCGACGACCTGCAAAAAAGCCACTACTCTCAAAGAAGAATAGAAAGGCACGGTTAGAATTTGCAAAAGAACATCTTAGCTGGACAGTGGAAAAATGGAAGACAGTTGTCTTCAGTGACGAATCGAAATTTAATCTATTCCGCAGCGACGGGATTTGTTATGTACGACGCCCTAATGGCAAAAGATTGGATCCTAAATACACTTGTCCGACAGTGAAACATGGAGGAGGTTCGGTTATGGTCTGGGGCTGTTTCTCTGGGTATGGAATGGGCCCACTACATCGCATAGAGGGTACTATGGATCGATTCATGTATAGGGACATTCTGGAGTCTAAGATGGAACCCTATACATATGAGATAATGCCACTTACATTCACATTTCAGCAGGACAATGATCCTAAGCACTCGTCGAAATTAGTAAAAGACTGGTTCACAGCAAAAAAAATTAATGTTATGAAGTGGCCATCTCAATCCCCAGACCTAAACCCAATCGAAAATCTCTGGGAAATCGTTGATAGACAGATTCGCTGCAAAACGTATTCAAATAAGGTGCAGTTATTTGAAGCATTGGAGTTAGCATGGGATTCGATAGGTAGGGAAGAAATTACGCGTCTTTTGGCGTCCATGCCAAAGCGTTGCAGTGAAACAATAAGGGCTAAAGGATATTACACGAAATATTAAGACTTAAACATATGTATTTATGGATTAGTTAATTAAAAAAATATTTTTTCCATTGTTGCTATAATTTTGTCAAACCCCCAAAAAAATAATAAGTAAGTTTTAAAAATTTTAATCAATTGGTTAATCTCATTTGTAGCTGAAAGTGTTTAATTTTAATGCGAATTTATACAATAAAATAATAATAATAATTAATTGAAAGATAACTCCAAAAAGTCTAAAAATGTGAAATTGATAGCTTGTTGCTATAATTATGACCAATACTGTAGGTTCACTTTCAAATGGAATGGCGATAAAAAACATATTGTGGAAATTAAATACTTATTCATTTATTGAATACCTACAACGTGTACATAAAAATATATTAAATAAAATCAAATACTATTGAAATTATATTAAAATTTCCTCTGGACTGCTATTTCATGATAATTTTCATTTTATTTTCTTTCTTTTCAAACCAATAACTGTGTTCCCGGGACGGCCCCTCATTTTTACGGTAGGTACTTTAATATCAGAAATTGTTATGGCCTTAGGACAACCTTCACCAGACTAGACATTGGTTACTTTTACAATATTAACAGCACAATTTCTGTTCATATCCCAGTACTCGAAATTTACGTTTTGACACGTGTTTAATTGCACATTTAGATCATTTTCGCGATCTTCGGCTTGTGGCGTCATGTTACTGTCTACATGTGTCATCTCGATTGCTTCGCTCTCCGTCCCGGTATTCTGAATTGGTAGGAGTACATTGAATTTGGTTCAATTGCACAGTCGAATTATTGTCACAACTTGGGTTACCCAGTGGCGATTTCTTCATCGTGTTCAGCGTCGTTGTCCGAACACATTCTGGGGTTATTTCGGTTTTCAGTCTCAATTTCATTATGTGGGAGGCTACTCAAGTTTTCAAATTCATGTTCTTTTTCGGTTTGACTTTCAAAAGTTCCATAATTGTTGTAAGATTTTTAATGAATTCCAATCTATTGTAAAATATTTCAGAAGAGACCTCACTGCATATCTGAGACAATCTCAAACATTCATCATTTTGAACTTTTGGTGATTTGTTAATGGTCTACGGTTTTTCGGGTTATTAGTGACTTCTAAGTGAATGTTTGTCTCTGAATGTAGATTTGTGTCGTCAGTCTGGTTTGTTGTGAACGATGAAAAGAATGGCTGACGTGATTCGAAATAAGCCCTTTTCCATCGTTTTAAGCAAAGGTTTTTATCAAATAATGCCTGATGGCATGTAGAACGAAGTTTGAAGATGTGCCGACAAGGTAATTTTATGGATGTCCAAAACATGCACTGACAACTGTAAGGTGTTACTTCTAGGAGACCTTCGTTACTAGGTGCAAGGCATTTTTCTTCTTCTATAAATCGAAAGTCTTTGCACGAATTCACGCCTTCAAGTTGCTGTTGGACCTTTTTAAATGCGAAATTCGTTAATAATTTAGAATATAGATCTTCAGCTGAATCTGACTTCAACGCTCTCGTAGTAACTTTATGATACTCTTTTGAATTTTTAATATTCCTATCGACTAGTAAAGAGTTTAGAATAACAAAAAAAAATTATAAAATCCTCCAGATCAGAGAATTTTGAAATGACTGATTTCAATTTGGCGTTCACATTTTCAATTCTATTGTTCGTTTTATTAAAAAAAAGACATATTTCCAAAAGTAAGATACAATACCCACTCATCTTTAATTGTTTCCCAATTTTTCTCATAGTAATCCGTAACGACTTGGGGAACATTCTCCATCATTTCCAAATATACTTTTCGATAACACTCCTCAGATGAAGCATATGCCAATTTCTGCAAATAATTTTTGGCCACTTCACATTCTTTGCTTGACAAACCCATTTTCTTCGCGCTCACTTCTCTGTTAAAAATTTGAAGCGTATGAAATAAACATATCTGCAAAGAAGCACCAGAGAAATTGTCTTTAAAAACACTCCTTTCCTTGTTGCCTTTATCAGACATCACCACTGTTACGTCTGACGCTTTAGAATTCTGGTTTTTGATGGTTTTTATAAACCACTCGATATTTTCTTCAGTTTAATTCATTAATATACCACATGCCACTATTTCCCCACTTCCCTCTGCATCCTCCACCATAATTAAATACGTGGTCGCTCTACTGCTGTGTAGACAATACGTGCCGTCTACAAATATTATTTCTGGATAAGACTCAAACATATGTTTCATTTCGAAATCTTGGAAATAAAGACATTTCAAATTTGCATCCCCGTCCACGAAAATTTGAACGTCACATTTCTAAGTATTTCGCAAAATTGAAACACATTCCTCAAACTTTATTTTTTGTTGTGGTTTTCTGTTAAGATTTGTTAGGTCTTTCAAAGTCACAAGGCAACCGGATTCACTTATGATATTATTTTGTACAATTTTTATATTAGCGCGAGCATGTAGTGCTGCCGTTGAGTTCATCTTAAGTCGATCCGAAATCTTCAGTCGTTGTTGGGGCAAACTTTTAAATAAAGATAATATTACAGGGTGAGTATGATTTTCGTTTAATTCCTTTATCTCCAAAAATTTCTCGCAAGAGGTTAATTTTAGAAACATACCAGCCGGACACTTTTGCCTAAAGGTGAAAGTGTTTTTTGATTTATTTCTTGGAATGTACGTTCGGCCGCCTTTGATGCAACTTATTCTTAAATAATAATAAACTAACTGTTTATTTCCTTTGGCTGATATACTTTCAGGATAACTTTTAGCCTGTTGTCTCAATGGTTCTGCTATCTCTAATCCAAAAATCATTGAATACTTTATTTTATATTCTTGCAACTGCTTGTCGAAGCTTTCATAACTTTTAAACTTATCATCCACTTTTAACATCTGCAAAACCAAAACACCTGATGTAACGAATTATACCTGATATGAAAAGAAAATACCTTTGAAATGTTCGATACCTATTGGCTACTACTCGTAATAAATCTAAACCGGTCGGCGTACGGTGTGGATGCATTAGGACTTTATGTTAAATATGTCTGCATAATGAAGCATTTCCAAGTTTCAACAATACTAATTTCCTACGCCCACTAGTAGCTGCAAATTGCAAAAGCAGAACACCAGACGTAAGAAATAATAATATAACATGTACAATATCAACAACATACCTTCGACCTGTTGCACATAAATAATACACGCAAAAGTCAGTGATTGGATGCAATGTGAATTGAATAAGTTAGGTTAAGTTTGGTTTTGTCAATCGGCCGGCAACAATACGTAGACCGGCCGCGGCCGGCCGAAGTTATCGAAACCGGATCCGGCAACAATACAGCTAGAAAACTGCAGCCGGTAGAATTATGTATCATTTCGGTAGATAACATATAAAATCGGTAGATCTACCGAAATTTCGGTAGGGTTGGCAACACTGAATATGTTGCTCGACTGACTGGAGGAATCCGGTCAACTGGGAATCGCTGCTTTCAGCGACATCTCCAGGGGCAAGCGCAATGGCGCAACTTAACATCACATATGCGCGGCGGTACAAGCTTATAAAATTCTAACAACTACATAATACATTTAAATTATGAACACTTTCATTGATGTAAGATATTAATGTGATGTTAATAATTAATTTGTTTTAGGTTGGAAGAAGATGATGAATAAAATTAAATAAAATTATTTATGAAAGTCTACTGTACGAAATAGAACAGAAATATAAAGATTTTCTGGCAATCGCATTTTATGTTTACCTGTTTCGTAAAGAAATAGATCGATCACGGAATATTTGGTCAGGTATAAAACAGTCTATGTTAGATATTTGGTAGTAATGCAACGATTACGATTACGATTAATTCACGAATACTGCTTTCCAACGATTAACCGTAATCGTGAATTCCTGCTTAGTAATATTAAAAAGTCCCTTCCTCCTATAAACTGTGCTCCTCGACAATCCCAATATTTGAGCTGTATTTGTCCACGTAAAACCTAATTTCTTCAGGGGATGAAATTGATCGCAGGAAATATCAAATGATGGACGTCCTACTTATCCGGTTCTTGTTACCGGTACTTGAAAAGAGTTTTCATTCTGGTCTATTGTGGCATCTGCAACACAACGCAACAATAATGCCTATGTAGTTGTTTGAAAAACGAAAAGCAAATGCCAGTGACCGAAATGATTCTCCTGCAGCCATGGATCTGAAACTAACAAGAATATAAAATAAGCAATAAATTAATACCTATCAGATAATATCCATCTAGAGAAGCAAATTATTCTTACCCAGTTCTTTAACTTTATTTAGTAGATGACTGTAAGAAGAGGTGGAAGAGCATGAGAGACCACTATTTTAAAACCAAAAAGAATTTAAAATTGAGAGTTGGATCGTCGTATAAGGATAAACCAGTTAAGGGGCATTTATTCGAAGAACTAAAATTCCTGGAAACGAACGAGGGCAGTACTTAAAAGTTTATAAGTCGTCATACAGAAACCACTTTATTTACAGGTCTCATAATACTATGAGTGAGTCTCACATGCTTGGTTCGTAAGAGAATAGTCAGTTGCCATCTCCAAACACACATGAGGACATTTATACACAAATGAACCTCTTCTTTGTCGAAACTCCTTCAAGTTACCAAATTCAAATAGTGAGCAAGAAGAGAGTGCCAGAACTTCAACACTTACAGCATGTCCAAATGTCCATAAAGCTTCCCATCACTTAAGCGAAAAGCAAAGAACGTGGTTATTTTGAAATATCTAAATCAGCGAGCAGAAGGAAGAACTGATGTGCTCCGTAATGTTGTTCAGAAGATGGAAGAAGATGAAGTGGACATTTTTATGAGAAGTATGGTTCTAACAATGAAAACATTTCCCCCGCAGAAAATAGCTCAGGCGAGAAAGGGAATATTGCCTTTAATAACTGAACTTCAGTTTCTCGTTTCATCTGAAGACACAAATTCAATAATGCCGTTATTTAATTAACTTTGGTACTGTGAACTGTGAGCAATTACAATATTAAAACTATGTTACCTTAATGTTAACGCCAGTTTTTCTTTTGGAGATATTGGGTGCTTGATACATCACGTGCTCGACTTCTTCAACTTAACTTGAACAAGACTCAGTATGAAATAAAACTGTTCTTCGTTGAGTCTAAAGAATCATTTTCAATTGTTTCTGTCCATGATATACTTTGTCCACCACTTACTTTAATAAAAACAGCGACAGGAAAAACAATGCTGAGAGCGAAAGAATATTTTAAAATTATTTAAAGTTACAAATTCTTCTTCGACAAAATTAAATATTTTTTTATTCCGTTTGAAAAATAATAATAACAAAACAATTTTAATGCTTCTGTTTTAAACGGCATCTTCCCGTTTCGTGGCGTTTTTGGGTTTCTACCTGTTTTCGTGCCGATTCGAGCGTCTAGAATTTACTGGGTAATTAAATAGTGCCAGTTCGTGCGTTATAGGTACTTCTTGCAATAAAGGCATACAAAACGTACCTACTGCTTTGTTTTATAGTTGCCCGTCACTGAATACGGCCAAAAAAGTGGTTCCACGACCCACTATTTCTGGCCTGGGCAAGCTCAACTCGCGAAGCGAGCTGAGCGTTTAAGTCTCCCCCCCCCCCAAAACAAAAACATTATTTGAAAACAATAGGAGAGAAATCAACATACACTTCCGCATTGAAGTCTAGTTATAATAACAGCGTTGTGTTGTAAAGATAAACTGGAATTAGGGGCTTACTGGATTATCAGCAGGTCAGCGCCCGAAACGGCACTCAAACCAGGTAGAGGTTTGGGGCGACGCACGAAACGGCACAAATTTCGTCGACGCCCGAAACGGGAACGCACGAAATGGGACTAAACCTTTCAGAATTTAGGAATCAAAAGAACCGTTTAAAAGGTTTAGTCCCATTTCGTGCGTTCCCGTTTCGGGAAAAGTATACATATATTTTGCTTTATAAGTTTATGACATAATCAGTATTTACTTTTTTATGGTACATATATTTAAGTTTTAACACTGCTATGCTGCGTACCAAAATTATATAGCAGTGTTAAAACTTAAATATTTTCCTTTAAAATTGCAAGTATTTTAAAGCCGTGGGCTCACAGAAAAATGTGCAACTGTCATTTTTTAAGAATTTCTAAGTAATCGAAACTAATTTTTCAATATATTTATCCCAAAAATAAAAGAAAAATGGAAATCGCCAACAATGGTGGATTCTTCGAACATCATGATCCTTCATTCTCAGCAGAAGCGTACGTGATGCAGTTCATGTCTCAACCTCAACACACCGTTTCCGAAAATATTCTAAAAAATAACCAAGGTAGGTATTTCTGATGAAGTAAATAAATCCTAGGAAAATGTGAGAATAATTGAAGATACCTATATCTTATCGAGAAAATACTCCAAATAATCCATATGTTGAAGAGCTTCGATCTTCACTTACTAGTTGGAAATAGGAGCATTTACTTCATTGTCTTTTAGGTATGGTAATTATTATTTTTTAGATAATAGGGAGTTACCGCACGGAATACGATAACTCGTATATGAAAGCTTAGAAAATTTTTATAGTTTCTCTCCCTTCGTTACACTGGCACTAGAAATTTTCTACAGTGTTATCGATTTATAATATTTGACATAATTAAAATAAAATTATTTTTTAGCTGAGAAAGTGTTCGTCAATGTTTTAGAAGTTATAAAGGGGCATCACATCGAAAGGCATCTGAAAAATTTCGACATGGGAACACAAATATTATTCGAAAATAATTTGGAAGAGTGGAGCCACAACTAATGGGCATTCCACTTGAAAGCAAATCTTTGACCGTTGACACAGTCCAACAACCACCTAATATTGGATCTCCATCTACTTCTTCTGGTCGTGGCTCACCGAGTAGTTTACAGTATTTTCCCTACTCACCAAAATCTTCATCTGAGACTGGCCCAGCAAGTGATATTATGCTCTCCTTCATTTTAAATGAATCCCCAAAGCTTCCATGCTATTACAATATTTTGAAAACTTTGCTAAATTTTAAGAAGAGCAAAGAAATGCTTTAATAGCAATTATTGCTCGATACTTTGAGGATGATTATCACCTAGAACGAGAGATTTCCTACCAAAAAACTGGTAATACACTACCTCAAAATCATTTTGGTACAACATGTCTATTAACTTCTTGGAATTCTAGGAATATTACCGTACTTTGCCATCGCTGAAGCCTGCAAGAGGGTCGGATTGTATGAGCGGGGGTCTACCACCTTGGAGGTTGAGGACGGGCGGGATATGGTGCGGATAACTCGGGGAGAAAAGCAGGGAGACCCTTTGTCACCTGCACTGTTCAACCTTGTGTTGGACGGTGCCTTAGCCCATTTGGACTGGGATGTGGGATACGACGTCGGGAGGCGCCGATTACATCGCACGCCTTCGCCGACGATGTCATCCTTTGTACTTCCACCGCAAGGGGTATGCAGAAAAATCTAGATTCATTTGTAGCCCGACTGGAGAGAGTCGGGCTGAGTATTAACAACGCGAAATGTGTGTCAGTCTCCATGGTGGCTGACGGCCGCAATAAGCGGGTGAAGGTCTGTGGCCGTCCGATGTTTAAGATCGGGCGGTCCGAGATTTCGCCTGTCGATTGTTTGACGCCTTAGCGATATCTCGGGATTGGGATGAGTGGGACGTCTGAGGCTGCGATCGACGTTGACTTGAGCGGCGATTTGGACAAACTGTCCAAAGCTGCTCTCAAGCCTCAGCAGCTAGTTCGGCTCCTGCGGGAGTTTGTTGTGCCCAGATATCAGCATGCGCTGGTGTTTGGTCGCATCACGGTGGGCGCGCTACTGCCGCTTGATAGGCTCGTGAGGGCCGCAATTCGACGTTGGCTTGCTTTGCCGAAGGATATTCCGTGCGGCTTCTTCCATGCTGCCATCAAAACTGGAGGCTTGGGAGCCCCGCACCTTTCACCAGAGGCCACATATCGCCGTATGATAACAACGGCAGTGTTGGGCTCATGGTTGATCTGGGTCAGGTTCAATAGCATTACGACAAGGGTGTAAGCCTCGGAGGTGTCGTCATGCGGTAAGATAATTCGGCTTCGCTGCGGACCGAGTCCGAAGCATGTGACCCCCTCATCCAGTGTCCACTTTGCGCACTGCGAGTTATCTCCTTCCCTGGACGGTCTCCGTTGAAGGCCGTCTCCGCTTGGTAAAAAGGACAAAACAGGTCGAGGGGGGGCTACTGATTTGATAACCTGGCACATGAATGCAAGCTGTAAACTAAAAAGGCTGCTTACCTTGCAATAAAAGTTAATTTCTTTGAGTCCTCGGATCGTGTATTAATGTGTAATTGTGTATTAAACCGTACATAGTGGCGCCCAACGTGGGGCCGTACTTTTTTGTTTTGGTTTTGGTTAAACGCAGTGTTCCGTGTTTGTACCCGGCGTTTCGGCATCGTTTATCCGTTGCACCAACATCTTGACAATTTGCGGTGCTGACTATTGAACTAGTGAAAAACAACAATCTTGCCGTTTGTGTTGTTACAAAGGAATTTACTACGTTCATATGATACCTTGGAACGACTGAAATTGAGGTTTACGACGTTTGTATGGTATCTTGCAACTGTTAGGAGATACTATGTTTACATTTGACCTGTAAGTACTTTTATTATTTTCTTGCGTCGTTGAGTGTTGAATAACCACGGTAAGCTATCGCGAGAGACTTGGTTATTGGCTTCGCAGTCAGTCCGGTATTTGCGACACAATGACGAATATTACTTTATCAGACGAACAGTTTCAAAGATTGTTGGCTAGGATAATGGTCGCGGCTACACCCGCGGAGCCAGTAACACCGCCACCTATACAGACTTTCAGTGGGAACTTTTCGAAGTGCGCGTCGCGTTTTGACGGCAGAAAGGAGTCCGACGTGGACGCTTTCATTGATGCCGTTATGATTTATAAAGGCTGCACCCAAGTCTCGGATGAGAATGCTCTTAAGGGCCTCCCGATGCTCTTGGATGGGTTTGCTGCTTCATGGTATCAGGGTGTCACATCCACAACTGAAAAGTGGGATTATGCTCTCAACTTGCTAAAATTAACGTTTAGTCATCAGAAGCCATCTCACAAAATATATCGTGAGCTGTTTGCCAAGGAGCAGGATACTGCTACATCTACCGATGTTTTCGTGTGCCAGGCCCGTTCCTTAATTGCCAAATTACCTCCGGGTACACTAATTGAACCTACTCAGGTCGACATGATGTATGGGTTATTACACCGTCGAGTTCGTGAAAATTATCGGTGTTACGGTGCATTAGTATCATTTAATTCAAAGAACCAGGCACACTACAAATTGCATAAAGTTCTGTGCAACAAATCGCCTGTTAAGATAAAATCAGCTTTTGCATTGAAACGACGCAAACAAGTAAAACGCGCTTTGGACTGTAGAAGAAGTACAGCTAAGCCAAGAAGGAATCCATCTGCAACAATAATTAATAGATTTCGAGATTCATGGAGTTTATTGCCAGAAAGAAGATTTGGACGATGAAGAATTTTAAAAACGGAAGCAAATTTATTAAACAACTTAAAACGTGACGAAATTCAAAGGTTAGCATTTGAGAGAGAAACAATTTTGCAAGCTGACAGTGGAGTTTGATTGGAGGAACGTCTGAAACTAATAACGGCATCAAATTTCTTTAAGGTTTGTAGAAGAAGACCTACTACAAGTTGTGTGAATTTGGTGAAGTCATTGTTGTGCTCCATGGACTTGCTTTGCAAACCAACACTTCATGGCCGAAAATTTGAGCCAGTAGCCAGAAAGAAACTTGAAGAACAGTTAAACCTGAAAATATCTCCGTGCGGCATGTTTATGGACAAAGAACACCCATTTTTGGGAGTAGCACCAGATGGCATTGTTGGCGACAAAACGCTAATTGAAATAAAATGCCCATATTCTGCATATCAAAAGGATTTGGATGAAGAAATATCGCAGGGAAAATTGTCTTTCATAAAGCCAGATTACACTATAAATAAACACCATGCATGGTATTTCCAAATACAGGGTCCGTTAAAAATTGCGGGAAGAGGAAAATGTATTTTGGCTATTTTCTCCAGCGAGACATCTCGCTTTTATTGAAGAGGACAGGATTTTTGGAAAGACAAAATGGAACCGAAATTAATTAATTTTTATTATGATTGCTTATTGCCTGAATTAGTGGACCCAAGGCGCAGTAGAAACATGAGAATAAGGGACCCGCCATATATTGAAAACACCATTTTAAAAAAGGAAACTTAAAAAAATAGCAACTAATCACTGGTTGATTTAATAACCTAATCGATGCGCTACATCCTTTTCCCGTCCTTGTTTTTTTATGCCTGATGACATTATGCAGGTGATCTAGTCTTAATCGACGAACTTCGGAAATAGATAAAATTCATCAAAATAGTGGCGGGTTTCTATCATAATGACTTCGCCTGGCAGATTATTATGAAAGAACCAAAAATATTCGCACTTTGGTGCCATTTAGCTCCGAAATAATTTCAATGTATATTTTTTTTAATTTTTGAGAATATGTAAATGTTTGTTTCCGTCGTGCAAGTCTTGTTTAAAATTATAAAGTTTTTTTAGAAGTTTTTGGTTTTTGAAAAACTTATGAAGTATTCATAGTGAATTCACGTCAAAGTTCCAGATCCAACCAATGTGTGCACTAAAATTTTCAAAAAAATAATACTTCAGACCGATTTAGTAAACTTTTCAACTACAGAAAGTCATTAATTTGCTTTTGTTAGGTACCAATTTAATACACTGCAGCATAGATAGATACCATATAACGCCACAAAAATTGAATTGCATAGTACTGCTTTTGTTTTCGCCCGTGGTCAAATTGGTTTCACGTGGTCGGGTGCTTTTCGATTTGAACAAGAAAACTAACTACGGATTCAAATAAATACGTACATCTGCGGCGCGACGACCACGAGCACCTTTGTAACTTAGCAATCGCGGACTGTACCAAGGTGAGAGGGATTTAGTAGTTCGTACCTCAGATGGCGCCCCGTGACGGTGCGTAAATTATCGCATTTTTGTCAATTCAATTTAAGTAATAAATAATACAAATTACAATTTAAAACTTTGTAGTATGATCAAATAACGTATGTCCTTTGTAAAGGTTGTGTTAGAATTTGGTTTTTTAGACTTTTAGGGCCCATGTAATACTAGAAACTTTTGAGGGAAATGCGGTTTTCCACATTCGAATATATCGAAATGTATCAAGATTACCAATAAATTTATTGGGCTTTTCTGGGAAAAGAAGTCACTTGCGTTTGTTGCTAATTTAAACTTCACCGCATACTTTTATATTACAATAACTAGACTGCAGACTTGGCTACCGCGCGCGGGTAATCACTCTTATAGCGCCGCGCCGATGCACACGTGTGGTTTTTCCCGCTGCGGCGCCGCCGCGGGATCGCAATTACGGTCCGTAGTACTAGAATTCCAATCACATGTGTCTGCGGAGTCGCGGCAATCTCGCGCGTCGTCAGCGGCCATTTTGTGCCGCCGTTTCCGGCGGCGTATTGGCATTGTTTACTATTATACAGAGCATCAGAGCTCTGAAACGCAGTAATAATAATGGGTTTGAGTAAAATGTCTCTCTCGTTGATGGCGATGACCTTTCTGACCTTTTGGACCTGACTGATTTTTGTTCATAAGAAAAAAGCTGAATCACTAGAACAAAACAAACTCACCGCGGCGAGACACGAACCCCTAGACTTGCACTTTCGTTGAGGACGCATTAACCACATGAGCCACGAAGGTGTAGCCGATCGAATTTAACTAAATAGTATTTATGTCCTGAATCGTGGTCTAAATCGCAGTATATAGTACAGCTGCTCTGTATAATAGTAAACAATGCCAATACGTTTCCCGGCGAGACCGCAGCGTCCTCGCACCGCTTGGTACGGTTGCTAGTACATTGTTTGTTACGGAACAGTACACACATGCGTCGAGATGTAGACGTCGAATTGTTTATTGCCGAAATTAAGCAGTACCCCCAATGATCGAAATAAAAAGAGGATTGCATGGATTAATATTTGTCGGGTGTTTTGCGAAGCGTTTGACGCGAAGGAGGAAGGGGTTAAAAATGAAATATGTAAGTATATCTAACGTTCCCTTTATTATTTGGGTTTTATAACAAAAATGTGCGCCTTTACACAAAGTTAAGTAGGTACTTGTATGTTTATTTGCCACTTCATATAATTATTTTGGGAGCGAAGGTTTTCAATATCAGAAAGAAAGTAATCCGCTAAAGTGTTCCTTGCTTGAATTGTTTGAATAGCTGTATTTGTGTGCCCTGCAGTTTGTTGTCGTACGTCTACAAAACCGTTAACGACCAATGTGTCTTCGAACTGAAATCCATCCCTAATTCTTACAAAATTGTGAAGAGCACAACACGTTTTAATTAACAAAGTGGCAAAATTTTCGTTCACATTAATAGGTTTGTGGAAAATTTTCCATTTATTAGACAATATTCCACAAGTGTACTCGACATTTCTACGGGCCCGGGATAACCTGTAGTTAAATATTCTTTTTATGTCTGATAAAACTTTTCGCTGTAAGGTCTCATCACGTTTTTAGAAAGAGCGAAGGCTTCGCCAGCCACAAACGTATACGGCAAACTTGGGCGTACCGTCCCTGTTAGTGGCTGACGTTGCAGAATGTTCAAATTGTTATTATAGACAGTGGATAAAATGTCACAAAACCTATACATTAAGGGTTAATTTCATAACTGGCAACGCCTACCTGTGTATAGAACTGAATGCACACAATCTGTTAAAACATGCATGCGTATTTCAAAATAATCATTTGAATTCAGATATGTTTTATTCTTGGCTGTTTAGTAGCCAGTGCAGCGAAAAAAATTTCAGAACTACCAGATCAATCACGACAACAATGTTCACAGTAGTTAATATCAGTATTAAGGATATTATATGTAGAACGTATTGTAAGGATTAAAGTAGTAAATAACATTCTTGAAGACTTGAAAGATACAGTTATTATCTCGGAAAATTTAGAACATGATATTGATGACCATTTTTCATGTGACAAAGATAGCACAGAAAACAAAATGCTCCAAGACGATATTGATTTCGAAGTAAAAGGCAAGACAAATTTTGGGGTTCTAATTTAATAGATTACTCTGACCAGGTAAAGGAAATTGCTGAGGACAGTCAATATAATACAAATAGATTTGGAAAGTAGAAAGACTGCTGTGGTAAAGAAATCTACATGTTGTTGGTTGTTAGAAGAAGAAAAGGGGAGAAGATTTATGGAACTAAAAAGATGTAAAGGGAATAAAACCGAGAATAAAATTCACAACAAAAAAGCTTTGAAAAGAAAGAATAAGGAAGGACAGTAGTACTACTTCGGACGATGAGGAGAAGGAAGTCAATGTTGTACTTGACGACTCGACAGACACTGAAGATATGGAGGTTGATAACGAAGATGGAAATTAGAATTAAACAAGAAGGTTACAGGTACACCAGTGTTTTTATAGCTCAATATTTGCATGCAAATGTATAGGATTTTTTAATTTCTTTCCTTCAAATTCTAATTGTTGTATTTTAGGGCTGACAAATATTACGCAGTATTTTACGAAGCAAGATGACATGTGGGCAGAATTGTTGAAAAAACTGAGAAAGAAAATATAAATTCCAGTTCTTGCGGCAAAATTTAGAGCCATTCATATGGCCAAAAACACCAGATATTGCAATAGTCGATGAAAAATTTGTATGTTATGGTCCCATAAATTTACTTGGTAACGATCCTTTTCAAATTATCAGACATGACAACTTAAAAATAAAAAGTGCACAACCTTAAAAAAATTGATTTAAATAAAAAAATTTTGTTTGAGGATGTTTATTTTATTTTTATTCTTAGAAGTACTTAATAATGTACTTAAGAATATATGTAATTTAATTCTTAATCATTTTACTAATATATTACATAATTTTGGTGGTACTGCTTATGAGGAATTATGGGCGAAGTATTGAGGAAATATTGGGAAGTACTGAGGAAGTACAGGGAAGTAATGAGAAATTACGGGGAATTAATGAGGAATTACGGGGGAAGTAATGTGGAATTACGGGGGAGTACCGGGGATATCTGCGAAAGTACTAGGGAAATAAGAGGAAGAATGGAGATATATTAGGGGTGTGTGAGGAAGTACGGTTGAAGTATGGGGAACTATTTGTACAAAGAGGAAGTAAGGTGTATAAAACTGAGGCAGTGGTTTACTCCATTCTACTGCTGAAGATTGTGTAACCATTCACAAGTGTTTCTACAACTGTTCAATGTCATCTATATACAAAGAAAATGTACAACGGCATATGAACCTAGTTCATTCCGGATCAAATGCGATTTCACTGCAAAAAATCGAATAGCAGCAAGCGCATGAAGATTCGCAACTCAGTGAAACATGATGATGCGAACGAGCCAATGGCATCGACTTCGACTTGCGTCAGAGAGAAAAATCCTAAACAAGTGAGAAATCCTGTTTTTGTAGGATGTGAGCACTGTAATGTGAATGTTGAGAAAAATAAATTCGCGCCGCACATCCGCATAATCAAAATTGCACAGTGGGCTTAGGAGCCGGGGATTAACTTAATTCGAGTTGCATTTAAAGCTCGAATAGCTTCATATAAATTGTTAATCGCAGATGGCTCGCACAGTGTAGAAATAAATAGCTTTCTCGAAATTAATAGAAGCAAGGCTTTACGGCTAATAACGGAATCTACAAAATTCTGAATTTCGAAGTGCTTTGAACTATTTGCAAACTATATACTAGATAATTGTGATGAGGAAGAAGTGACGTCCGAGAACATCTCTGATATAAAATCCTTTAATACGAAATACATGGTAGTCATGGCATCTACTGATTTAAATTAGCTGTACATGGAATTGGTGGAGATTCCGAAACGCAAAAGCGAAGAATTCAATGTAAGTTAGAAGCAATTATTTTTAATAAAATTGTTGAAACGTTCCATAATCGAGGTTATTAAACCTTTAATAATTATTTTTATCCGACTTCAAAAAAGGAGGTGGTTCTCAATTCGACTATTTTTTTATGTGTGTTACCGCAGAACTTTTTTCTAGGTGAACCGATTTTGATGATTCTATTTTTATTTGAAAATTGGTGCTTCTCATGTGGTCCCATATAAATTGGATCAAGATCTGACCAGAAGTTTTTGAGTTATCCTTAATAATGCGTATTTCTATTTTTTTGTCCTACACAATAGAAAACCGACTTCAATATACAATGAGAACATCATCAATGTAGTCGAAGTCAATTAAATACGCATTGTTAAGGATAACTCAAAACTACTGGTCAGATCTTGATCAAATTTATATGGGGCCACATGAGAAGCACCAGCTTTCAAATATTCAAATAAAAAAAGAATTATCAAAATCGGTTCACCTAGAAAAAAGTTCTGCGGTAACACACATAAAAAAATACAGTCGAATTGAGTACCTCCTCCTTTTCTGAAGTCTGTTAAAAATATTATAGTTTAATGTTCTAATGTTCTAATGTGCGGTTTTCCATACACATTCAAAACACGCAATATTTGAACAAAGACCTGCTTAAAAGCACGTACGTACATGGAGCCTAATTAGGATTTGTTTCAAAAGCACCTTAGGTGGGGTAGCAGTCTGAAACGTCTCGTAGTACAAAAATCTGGATTTAGTTCTAGAATTCAATGCCTGGCGGGGTATTTGCCCGAGGAGTAGTTGTTGGAACGGTCCAGTACCACTAATTAATACCAGATAATTACTCAAAGTAGTTGTCACTTTCTGATATCTGTCCAGAGCGCGGCAGCATATATAGCAAGATTAAATTGCATGGTTTGAGTGTGTAGGGGGAGCACCGTACTGATGAGTCCCAGAAGGACGAAACCAGTTGGTCTGCGGTTTTCCATACACATTCAAAACATGCAATATTTGTTCTAATGTTATGTTACATCCCATTTAATAAGAAGAAAGACTCCGGTTGGGCGCTCGTCGGCATTCTATATATGGAGGTTAATATTGCGATACTTAATCCATTGCGAGCCTCGTCATATATACCACTACAGCAAAAGATTCGAAATACCTGTTCATAGTTAACGTGCAGACTTTAGATACAGGATGCTTTGGATTCGCCAACTTTCATCTTTATACCAGGTTGAAATATCACCACCACATCAATGCAATCATTACTTAAAATATTTCGAGCATCTTAGTTTTGATGGAATGCAATTTCCTATTCAAATTTAGGATATATCGAAGTTTGAACGGCAAAATACTGGACCGAGTATTAATGTATTTGGGTTAGAACTTGATAATAGTGGAAAGGGTGATAATTATAATATTGTGGAACCGATCCATCACTGTACTTAGGGCCGACAGACTCACGTCAATTTGCTGTACGAGTTGCTCTATATAGAACAAGAGGGTGGGCCTGATGGACACTACCGCTGGATAAAAAATTTGTCTCGATTGGTTAGAAGTCAGCTAACTAAGTATGAAAGACGTATTAACATGTGCTGGATGCTTAATATTTTTCCAAGATGAGGCAAAGTGGAGAGGGCATCTCAGTTGAGTAAAGTATGTATTGTATTATGCGACCCCGAGAATAGATTTCTCTACTTCAAGGAATATCAGCATTCGGCGAAAGTTCCTTTCGTTGTGTTTGCTGCATTTGAATCCGGCTGCCAGGCAAGTCCTGAAGTAAAAAATATACAGTGAACACAACGATTCACATTCCACTTAATTTCTGCTCTTTTATAAAATGCGATTATGATGAAACATTGTCAGTTCTCAGGCAATACACTGGAAAAGACTATGCCGCCGTTTTTATAAAATAGCTGATTCAAGACGTAAGGCGTATATACAGGGACTATTTTATAAACTCTAAACCCATGAAGCCATTAACATATAAACAGCAACATATGTATGGTGAAGCGACGAACTGCTTTATTCGCGGGGAAAAGTTTTCAAATAGCCGCCATGGCGATGGCATAATATGGATATTAGCAAGTCTGAGGTTAAATGTGCAGACCACAATCACTTTACAGGTATCATCATAATATTAAAAGCGAAAAGGCACAACACTTGCAACGGGTGGGGATATCGGTCGCTCGGTCTCTTTTCAACTGGCGGAGATCGTATGGGTGAGGTCGTGCACTCGACCAGGTGTTTCTTTAACGCAAATAAGAAAATTGCATCGGCATAATTTCGATGGACGCTTGGATCTGCTGAGCGCTGTTATCGCAGTCGGAGTTCAACGTTACACGGGTAGGCATAGGTAGAATGGTTTTTTGTCGTATGCATTAAATTAAACGCAATTAATTATGGACAAAATGACATACAGGGCAGCGTACATGCGATATGAAAACCGCAGGAAAAAACCTAGGCAACTATCACCACTACGTAAAAGTCGTGGAGCGTAGCCCACGGGTCATCTAGTAAGTTAATAAGAGTGAATAATATTATTATCATAATTCGTTTCTTTTTCATTTATATAGGAGAATACAGAAGAGCAGCCCATGGGAAGTGTAATTTGAAATATAAAACATCCAGACTTGTGCCAGTATTATTCCATAATTAAAGAAACTAAGATGCCCGTCTCTTTATTCAAGAATTGGCCGCTGCAGTGGAGGAAATTCATGTCATACCTCAAACTAAAGAAAAATACATCTCGTTCTCAGCTAGAATAAAGACGAGTGAATTTCAATAATCACACCCAAATAATATTCCGGAGGGTGGTAATTGGAAAAGGTGCCCCAGTATCGATCTTAGATTTTTAAACTCCTGTCGATTCATGGCCAGCAGTTTGGAGTCACTCGCGAATAATCTGCAAGATCAGTTTGTCGAGACCCGTAGGTTCTTAGCAATCCTCATCACTTGCAGTTGGTAATGTCGAAAGAATTTCTATCAAAATAGAGATTTTATAATGAGCCGACTGAAACGAGAATATATCATGCCTCATACGAAAATGCGCAGAACGTTTGGAAAACTTTTAATTGGGCCAATCTAAGGGATTATTCCGAATTGTACTCGAAGACTGATGTACTGCTTTTGACCGATGTCTTCGAATCTTTTGGACTCCTTTTTACGGAAACGTATAATTTGGAAGTGGCGATTTTTTACTTGCCCTGGTTTATCATTATCCGCTATGTTTAGAGTTACTAACGGACATAGATACATAATGTTGCATTGCGATCGAAAATCGATAAGAGGAGGCGTTTCAGTATGTATGGAACAATTATAAATATCAACCGGATCATGGTACCAACTACTTAATTTATTTGGATGCTAATCTATGTCGATTAGCCTCATCCCAATATTTATCACATTCAGGTCGTGAGGCTTAGAGCTGAGCCCTATGATTATGTAGTGGGTAACCGTGTTTTAAAAAGGGCCAAAGGTGTTAAGATCTATCTATGTAACTAAACCTTTGAAGCACCAAGCTTATTTGGACTGTCTTCTTGCAGGCAAAACATCTACAAATCCATAAAACACATTGCATATACGTCGTAGCAAATAAATAAAATTGTTCGATCACCTTTCGACGACAAAAGGTTCATTCTATCTGACGGAATCAGAACTCTAACCTGGATGCATTATAAAATTAACGATAATGTGGGCGGAAATGAAAAATATTCGAAATTGTAATCATTTTTATCTATCTGTATGTTGCTAAAAAATAAGAGAATAGGAATAAATACAAAATACAGTTTTATTTTCATAGTTTATAATCTTAGTTAATGTAAAACAATAAAAGAAATCTGTAAGAACTTTATTCTCAAATATAGGGTAAGTTTATGTGCTATAAATTATTGAGGTAAGTATAACATGTAATTAGACAATATCAGACTATGAATAAATTATGCTGATTGATAAAACCAAGCTATTTAACGAGGATTTTTTCACTGTTTCTGTTATATGGGATGATTTTCTCTATCAAGTATGTATCCGGATGTTGAGTCCTTTGTATTTCCGACTCGTAGAAGCAACCCCTAATCGGCTGGTCATCTATATCTCTGAGGTTATATGTGGCAAGGTTGGTAATATTAATTTTTGATGAACAATTCAGTTGTCCATCTGGCAGTATAGCCCTTCTCGAAAACGCTTTCATCTTTACTTATTCGCACTATATATTCATCGCGATATTTGCATTTTAAAGACATGATTTTTGGGTAATCGTAGACTCTTAATTGAGTTTTAGAAGAAATCTCCGCCGGTTTCATTCCCGCAGTACGATGCACCGCATTATTATATCCATTTGTTATGTCGGGTAGAATATAATATGTATATTCACTTAAGCTTGCCCCTTACTGCGAATTCCTTATAAATCCGCGTCTTTAGCGTTCTGATCACTCGTTCCACAATTGCCGCCTTTTTCGAACTATACTTTGTAGTAATGATTGATCTGATTCTTGGTCATTAAAGATGTAACATTTATTTTGTCTCAAACAGCAATCGAGCGGTGAATAGTATAATAAAATTCCCTCGTAAAGTATTTGAACGCGGCGGTCCGCTGTACGCGAGCGCATGTCTTCCTTGCCGTGTACAATTTTCGGAAATACCTAGCACTGGATCGCTACCTGTAGTACCGAAGCGTCATGTCAATATTTAAATGCCATTCATTTTTGAAGGTATGTTGAAATTTTCAAGTTTCATTTCAGTTATCTAAATTCCGTGTGTATTTCTCCTTTTTTAGATTTGCCGGCCTTGTTTGTTTTCCTGTTATTTAGTTATGCTTAATTGAATCGCCTATACAAGACATGCACTCCATTTAATAAAAACGCAAACCATCGTCGAGAAAAGGTCCTGAGGTAATTATCTTGTCCAATTGTCTATTCGGAGTTGGTAACAGGACCAATCCACGACCCTTCTAGACAAAATTAACTCAGCGTCACGTATCACAGTCCCGACCCACAAGAAGAAGCAAAAAGGTCAGATTTTTCATTTTGAAATAAAAAGGAAAAACCAAAATACAGACATAACTTGTTAATTTATTATACTCATTTCATTATGTTCATTGTCTGGGTTTCAGACGCTTCAATATTGTAAAATCACATGTAAACTCGATATAGCGCTATATCAAAATTTTGTTGAATCTATTATTTGAGATAACTTTCGGCATTATTTATCACGTTATTTAATTTAAATACCTTTACTCTAATAATTATCTAACCACCATTAAACCGTCTATTGACACCCTTACACTAGAGTCATTTTTCTTGATTTTTAAAGAGGTAAAATCAAGTGGCGCCCATTATATGGAGAATCCTTCCCCGCGACTCGGTGCCCGACTGTAAGAGCACAGGGCAGCAGTTTTGTAGTGTTACAAAGAGTTGAAATGCTGATTATAGAATTCGCTGCCTCCATCAATCTGTAGATTCTTTGTTGAGTGATTGGCATCGCGGAGAATAGTTTCCATCATTTTGCTAACTTCAGCACCTGTCTTTTTCACTGCTCGCGTCCAAACGTATTTAGAATAGCAGTCTATTGCATTATCGCCAAAATCAATCTGCTATAGATCGCCATAGCTTTTAATAATCGTTCGTCGTCTAGGGAAATTTCTGCGTACAAGAGCTAATTCGCAAATGCACTAAAGTCTGTTCCCCGAGTCCTGAGAGCGCGTCAAAACAAATACACGTGATCCGTGCGTGAACAGCGATATGCTTAATTCACAAGAGCTCACTTAAGCGGCGCGCAAAGTAACATAGAAAAATAATCAGTATGCCTGAAATAGTAAAAATATACTTCCATTACAATGTAAAATTAGTATTAAATGTAAATTCTGTAAAAAATATGACGGCCCTTGGTTTGAAAGCAATACTCGATTGACCCATAAACGCCGTAATACTGCAAGCATGTGAAGTCGCGACCACGCCTGACCGTTACCATGTTATACGTACCAATGAGAACCGCGCTACGTCATAGACACGTGCTGATCACGCGATTATGTTTGTTTTGACGCGCTCTCAGGACTCGGGGAACAGATTATAAGTTTGTAAAAGGGATTTTGAAAAGTCCACTTCACATGTTAGTTGTTCACTCTCCGTTTTCACTTTCCACGGTTATATTCTCCTATGATTATGCGGTCCCGTTGACTGGGTCATGTCAAACTGAATCACGTCACCTTTGTGAAGCCTCTTTCTCACAAAATCCGTCGCCGCTCCTATGGATTTACCATTAATGAAAATGCTGGTTTTAACATTTAATTGGCAGTTAAGAACTTTGAAAGGTATAGAAGTATTTACTTGATATTGTTTATTAATGATACCATTTAGAGTTAGACTTCGGCTGCTTTATCCCGATAGCTCTTAACCACAGGACCATGCAAATCATTGAACATATCATCGACGTATGTTTTACTCCACCGCTGTAATTCAGAATACTCCAGGCGAGCTGTTTGTCGTGTTTTTGATATTAAGTCATCGGCATTCTTCATTTTCTCAAAATAGGCACGCGCAGCAGCATCATTCGGCTGGTTGGGTCTTTTAACATTTTTTAAGCGTATATTATTGATATCAGAGTCACCACCCTGGGTAGGGTAAAATCCGAGACCTGGATGGCAGCGCAATCCCTCTCTGTTTATTTTACCCCGACGCGCGACGTCCAAATTTATCAATGATATTATACACTACTTAGAATCGCATAATTTATGCTGCTATTCATTTATATTTTAACAGTTCATAAATTTATCCTTCCTCGTGCAGTTCCTCAACAATTGACCATTATGCACTAGTTAGGATCGCATAATTTATGCTGCTATTCGTTTATATTTTAACAGTTAATAAATCTATTCTTCCTCGTGCAGTTCCTAAACTATTGACATTATTTAATCATGCCAAGTATGCCACGCTAGCTTTGAGGCGGACAACACCCGTAATCGGTCGTCGATCGATTAACTCTTTCGGTTTATTCCAGTAAACATAATCCATTACTGCGTCGTTTGTAAACCTCTTACTAGCTGGTAAAAACGAATTTCTTCACTGCTGACGCTCGCTGCGAGGAAGAAGCTTCACCGCCACCGACGCCGCCTCCTTTCATAATTCCAATTCCAATGCTATAGTTTGACGATATTTTAGGATTTTGCTTCCTTTTCTACCGAATATACAGTAATGATTCTTATATGTAATCACATTGGCCAACTTTAAAATTTCCTCGTATTCTTCTTTCGCTCACTCGCTAACGCTAAGGATGTTTAAGAAATATTAAGTAACAAAAATCAGAAGTGGCTCTATATGTTTTCAATTTTGTGTTATGTCTCAAAAACGAAATGTTATTGCGTGCTAACGTCACTGTTGAGTCACCCATAGCCATTTTTTGTAACCGGATCTATACGAACTCCGAATATCTCGTCATAATGGGGAAGACCCGCTTAATCGAATTTATAACTTTTAGTACTGTAATACCAAGCACAAATAGAATATGTATCGCGAACCACGTAAAAATTTTGATTATTCGCCGTGCTAAAAGAAAAACATGCAACTAGAAAAGCAGCATAACCCGGAGGGCTAAAACGCGCGCTTTCTGTGACGTAAGAGGCCTATCCGTTGCGCCGTGGTATAACGCGTCTCTCTGGATAAAGTGGGGAGGAGTCGAAGAATGAGCGGGGGCTTAGGGTGTTAACGGATCGGTTTGCGCATGTGAAAATCCCTACCTAATCTGTAGGCCCCGTGCGTCGGTGCGTCACAGCGTCATTCAAACATTGTGTTTGAAGTGTGATGCACGTTTCGTATTTAATTATGACGAAAATAAGTCTCAAATATAAAAAACGAAAATTGCGGAATTTGTTTTGGATAGTAAACTATTCAATAGGATCATTTTCAAAATTTGCGGGTTTTCCCCATTAGATTTCCAGTTTTAATTCCTTCAATAATCTTCTCTGAATCAGTTAGGTACATCCTCCACCTCTCTACCCATCATGGAACTTGTCGCGGATGATGTGGGTGTCATTTCATGAATGGGTTGGGAATAAGATGTGACAGCAGCAGCGGCACTGCTTTCAAGGAAGTCATCGTCACCAGGTGTGGAAGTTGCTGCCGAAATGATTTGCGTTCCGCATTGGACCCAGTGGCGTAGTTATCGATGCGCGAAGGAGTGCAAAGCGCTGGGGCCCAGGGCTGTAGGGGGCCCGTAGCGCCCCGGAAAGGCAGGCACATTTACAATAGCTCTTATATGACCGCGATTGCTCGCGTCTACCAGTTAGTAATTGATGTGCGCCGAAGTGCACTACAATCCCTCATTGGACAGCGCGATTTCGTGTGTGTCAGAACAGATTTTATTTCTCGAAACATACCCCCTAACTGCCCCCCCGCCACACAAACGCATTTTTTGTAAGAAAAAGATCATGTAAAAACAAGAAAAAAAGGAATAATCTCTGGGACATTTGATCCCACCCAGCCTCAGGATATCAAACTAGAACTGTATGCGTTACCTACCATACCGTCGTCGCTGAGGCCATCGCATTTAAACGAAAATATAATGCACACAATTTTGCTGTGTTCTTGTAAATAATGTAGTTTTTCAAATGCTCACAGGCTACAGCGAGCAATCGCGCACACATAGAAGGAATTGTAAATATGCTAAACGCAGCAAATGTGCCTTAGGTACGTTTCATATTTTCTCTATTCTAAATATTAAAGTAGAAGTAGTTTGAGAATCTCCGTATGTATATAGCTTTAAATAAAGAGTGCAGAGTTCTCCACTGAAGTGTATTTCTATTGTTACTCATTTGGTCATTTGTTATATATTTTACAGAAATAATACCTAGCATGAGACCATACCCCTTTATTGTTGATTCTCTATTATAATAGACATTTTTTCACTTATATTGCCGAAAATCAATTTTTTTGGTTACTGCGATTATTTTGGCAATTGTGACAAATGTACAGAAATTTTTGAAAATATCAATAAATCGTTGATATTCTGATGCGATGAAAACAACATCTAAAAGTAGTAGCGTTAAATTTCACAAATTACAACAGAGTACCTACTGTATCGTGTTAAAATTGATCTTAACAATTATTTTTGTATATTTACAGATGAACCCTCAACGTCAAAACAAATTTCAGTAACACAACCATGCCCAAGCCAACGCCAGCAGCATATTCAGAAACGTTCTGTGTTTAGAGGCATTGAAGGTCTGTCTCGTAGTGTAGCCACACCACGAAAATTGAAATTAATGGATATGGTTTCTCGAAAAGAAGATCATATTAGAAAACTAAAGCAGGTATGCAGAGGCAGGCGCATTGCCATAAAGGCTTTGTCAGATCTGAGTGACTCAAATGTGGTGCAAAATCTATTCAAAGATATGTCCACTTCTACAGCAGATTTCATGATATCACAACTTCGATGTGCTACCCGACATTCAAAAGGGAAAAAGTTGTGGCGCTGGCCCTAATGAAAATATGCCATCTAAACGAACTTTGCTTAACCCGTTGGAAAAAGTCCCATTTGATGTAAGCATTAACGTTCATTTATTTAGACATATTAATCAGTTTGTCAAAAGATCATGAAAATGACAGACTTTGTGTCTTATTATTTGATGAAATAGATATAAAAGAACATTTGTATTACGAAGTAAGTAAGGACAAGATTATCGGTTTCGAAGATATTGCAGGTAGTAGTACCCAGAAGCGTGCAAATAGTGCATTTGTGTTTATGTGCCAGGGCCTTTCCCGTAACTGGAAGCAGCCAGTGGCTTATTACTTTTCAAACAATGGAGCAAATGCGAATGAAATTACCAGTTGCCTGAACGAAGTATTGCGGGCAGTGAAACATATAGCTAACCTTGATGTTGTTGCCACGATTTGTGATATGGGACCCAGCAATGTTAAGGCTATAAGAAATTTACAGTCCTTTCAACACCACTTTGAATTTGAATTTTGAAGGGAAGAAAATATTCACAATGTATGATCCCTCGCACCTATTGAAGTGCACTGTCTCATTGTTTCGAAAGCACAATGTTTTGCTTCCTGTGAGTGTTGGGGACAAAGAAGAAACCATGGAGGCATATGAGACAAGCCCATGAAATCGGTAAGGAGTCGCCGCTCATATTTCGTGCCATTTCAAAAATAAAAGATACTCATATGGCTCCTATTATGAGTTTTGTCATGAAAGTCAGCATTGCTGCGCAGATAGTTAGTAGGACAGTGGCAGCGTTCATTTATACGATGCTGACTTAATTTTTAAAAAATAATAATCCATCGTTCCACAAACAAACAAGTAAATGGTATAATGTAGTGTATATACACAATTATTTGGTGATGTTGGTACCTACATATAAAAATGTAAATATTTGCTTTCAGGTGAAATTGGACAGCAATCAATTGCCACTCCTGCATTCATCCATCAAGTGGATGAATTGTTTGATAGTTTTAATGGGAGTCAACAAACAGCACCTGATGGTAAGCCATTAAAATGTACCATACCGGAAGGTTCTCCACATTTTAAATTTTTGGAATGGCGCATAGAAATAATATGTCCGCAGTTGATGTTTTCAACGTCGGACCAAGACCGGCAACTTTCGTCAAGGAAAACCACCACCACAGTGGGGATGGTTAGTTTCCATTAGAGCGTTTCATGGAGTTTGGTGCTACGTGCAACAGAAGGGGTTAACTTCATTGCGTGGAAGAGCGCTAAATCCGGATGTGTTGGAAAATTTATTTGGTGCTGTAAGGGGAGGATCTGGTAGTTCAGATAATCCCATTCCAATTTATTGGAAGTTTAAAGACGCAAATTTTAAATGGATTAACTTCGCAATATTTGTCCGGCACAGATTGCGAACAAGGCCAAAATGTTGGGCTAACAAACCTGTTATCTTTTATTCAATTTGAAGATGAAGATATGAATAAGGATGTGGAAATTCAAGGAATTATTTCACTGAAACCACTGACTAATTTATTATAATCCTGACAAAATAGCCCATGACAGCCAATGCTGTTTCTGTTGGCAGCTTGCCAGTGCTATCTGTAGCATTTGTTGCTGGATTCATTGCAAAAAGAATATTGGAAGATGTTGATTGTGATATTTGTCGAACGCTGTTGTGTTCTTCACCAGAAGATTTGCACAACACTTTCATTTCGTACAAAGAATGGACTGATGATAAACAAAAACTTACGTATCCGTCAGAAATGTTGGTCATAATAGAAAATTTCTTTCCCTCGCTTGGAGGAAAACCAAATGTTTTAAAATCCGCAATGGATGCAATGGAGGAAACGTTGGACTTTTCATGGTTGGTGTGTCCACAACATAAGACTTTACTGGACTAGCTTATTGAAAGTAGTTTGTAAAATAGGTATTCCATGGTGGTGCAAGCGATAAAATGAATTGCAAAAACATAAGGAAAGATGCAAGAGAAACAAAGATAAAATTGTCTAAATTTAAACATTAATGATTCAGTATGCAGCCCACAAAAAGTAATATGAGCACGCACATTATATAATGTATATGTTCGAAAACGGCCATTGGCCTTATTTTTGACCAATTCTAGGTTTGGACATTCCGCTTCGACCAAACTCCAAAATATATCTCGCCTTCGTACTTTGACCGTATGGAAACTACCAAAACTAGGTTTGGGCAAATTAATGCGAAATGTGCAAAGTTAAATACGGGGTTGTTTCATAGGTCAACAAGGAGACCCTCTTAATTGCAACGTGATCCTATCAAGTTACGATCAAGTTAGAGTTTATAACAATATTGTCTTCTTCAAAGATTATTCTCTTGAAAAGACATGTTTATTATGGACAACTAGTACTACTTATAATGCTCTGCTTGACTTTCACCTGATAGGGTCGCGCTGCGGTTAAGAGGGTCTTCTTGTTGACTCTTGAAACAACCATGTGTTTAACTTTGGATATTTCACATTTGCCTAATCCTAGGTTTGGTCGCATCGGAACGTCCAAAGCAGTGGAAAACCGAAACCGAAAATATCTTGAAAGCAAAGTATGTCCTTGATACCAAGCCGAAAATATTGAAAGGGGACAAATGTCGATCGTATTATGTGTGTCATAGATCACATTTTCCTAATCTCTTTAGTAATTCTAAAAGAAATCTTTAAACTAGCTGGTACAAATAAAATAGGCCGAGCTTGCCCTTCAACACTTGCTGTTACAACAAGGCCACATAATATAACTGTGGTATTTTATCCCATTCATGTGGGTCATGCTTGTGAAATTGGTCGTCTGAGACTTAATGAAGGAGATAGATGCAAAATAGCTGGTATGATTTAAAAATTACAAAATTTAATTATCAAAGTAGGTACAGATTAATTTTGTAGGTTAATTGACACAAGGTGTAACTATAAGCAGGATTCTTCAAGATGATAGAGAAGCAGTTGAACCAACAGATAACATTGAAAGAATCCATTTATTGGAAAGGAAAGACATACACAATATAAAACGTGACTTTTCCATTGGTTATCCAACCAAACGTCATGAGAATGACGCTCTTAGTGTCCATTTGTGGGTACAAAGTATGAAAATGTTGGAAAAAAATCCAGTCTTGTATTACAAAGGCCATAATGAAGATCCCTTTGAAGCAAATGATTTCGTTTTAATAATAATGTCAGAATTTCAATCAAATCAATTAAGTTTATTCGGAAAAGGAAAAATATGTATTGATGGTACGCATGGGCTAAACAGCTATGGCTTTCAGTTATACACAGTTGTTGTAGTTGATGGGTATGGGTCGGGTGTGCCTGCTGCATTTTGCTTTTCAAACAAGTCTGATACTTTATTATTTCAATTTTTCTTTCAGTGTTTTAAGCAACAGGTGGGGATAATTGTTACAGAAACTTTTATGTCTGATGATTATCCCGCATTTTACAATGCGTGGGAAAATGTCATGACCCCTGTTAATCACAGGCTTTTATGTACTATCGGTGCCAAAATTGGTCTTACACTTTAGGGTTCAATTCTGCTTAAAATGCCATAACCAATTACATTCTGAGGTAAAAAAACCTTAGCAACTGTCCGCCAATTAAAGTATTGAAGGCGGATCTGAACGATTTTATTTGGATGACAACAAACGTGTTAACCTTGCACTAGTAAACAAAGGGCAGCAAAAAATAGATAAATAATCATGTTCTTTTAACGAAAAATCACATCGCTTATGGGGGGCGGGGCTGGCGAAAACATAGCAACGTCCGGCATAAACGATTCGCGTCGCAAACTGGAACACCACTTTTGGAACTTTTAGTACGTGGCACGTGAATAAAAATTGGTTGCAAAATTCAAACAAAATTCAAGATAAAAATAAGAGGTCGCTAGTATTGAAAACTTTAAAAGTGTTACAAATGGAACTTGATGAACAATCCTTTTTAATTGAATTGCAAAATTTTATTACAAAACTTAAAGATGATACTGACACAGTTGCGTTTGGTGACTATTTTATAAATAATTATGCAAACACGGTAAAAATGTGGGCATATTGCCATAGGAAATACACCGGAATCAACACAAACATATATTTGGAATCCTTGCATAAAACAATTAAACATTTTTATTTGGAAGGCAAGAAATGCAAGCGGTTAGATAAAACCATAAACGCGCTCATCAATTTTGTCAGGGATAAGATGTTTGAGAAAGTTATAAAAATGTCAAAACAAAAAACAAATAATAAAATACAGCGTATTTTAAAAGGACATAAATATGCTGAGTCCATTGCTAGAAATTTAATTACTGTAGGCCCTGGTAATATTTGGATGGTGGTATCTTCCAAAGATGTATCACACTCATATCGGATTGAAAAAATTACAAATGAGTGTTACACGTTTGTGCACTTAAATGTAATATTTGCAAAATTTGTGTACACATGTACAAATGCAGTTGTCCAGATAGTGTTATAACTATAATATTTGCAAACACATTCATGCTGTTGCTAAACTATCTCTTGAAACTGCAGTTACAGAACCAAATGAATCAACTAATTTTGAAGCTGTTAATTATAATGAAATTGGAAATGTTCCTTTGCTGATGAAAGTCTGTGATGGTGACAATGCCAGAGAATTAATTGATTGTCAACTACAAGTCATCATAGGGCTAAATAAAAAGATTTCTTTGGATGAAAAAAATGCTTTCTTAGTTTCCAAGTATTTGAATAAAATTATGCATGACAAAGAAAACAATATTACATTTGAGCAAACTGAAGAAGTTAATGTATTAAAAAAAGTTGAACCGCAAATAAGGTTTGCTCCAACAGATAGTCAGAAAAATAAAAACATTACGCTCATTTCAGATTTTGAGAGAAATGTTTTAAAAAGCTCTTTAATTAATCCTAACAAAAAAGTAATAAACGTGCATACAGGTTTTGATCACACTTATGTATAAGTTACCCCGATTAAATTAATAATAATTAGTTATGTATTCGTGACTCATAGGTGATGGGTATTGAGTTGTAAAAGTTAATTGTTTATTATGTACTTACTTAAACATGTTAATCTTAATAAACTCTAATCATCGTTTACTTTTATTTTATTTACTTAAGTATCTACCTATACCCATTTTCCTTTTTTGTTTTATTGATTGCGTGTTGATATATAGGGTTACTGGTAATTCGATACGTTCCTTTGGAGATGTGATGGGACAGGATTTAAGGAGTAAAGGAGTATATTTGACTTGACATACATACATTATGCAAAACAATAATTTTTGAGATATTTTATTTTTTACTGGATTAAGTACTTGTTCAACACTATGGTGATCTGTTTGGAATGAAAAAATCCGGAAACATTTCGATCATGTGAAAATTTCAAACAATAACTTGTAAAAAAATGAGTTTTGCATAATTAGTTCCTGTCCTATTATATTTCCAAAGGAATGTATCGAATTACCAGTAACCCAATATAAGTAATAATGCAATCAATTAATTTCTGGCTCTATCTCAAAAACCGCCATTCAATTTATTTCGCTCAAAATCAGTGTCTTAGACTTAAATCAACTTAGTTTTTTCACATGTAATACTGATTTGTAAAATGGAGCCTATTGAAAAGAATTTATTCATTATCAAAAATAGAATAGCTGTTTAAATGCATCTATTTCATAATTACTAATAAATCGACTAAAATTTAAATCAGCATTCATTTCATTATAACCATAAAGAGCATTAAATGCTATATGTACATAAATTTTATGTACATATAAATAAATAAAATACCTACTGAAGAATATACCTAACTTGAAATCCCGCTTTATTTCAAATAAACCATTGCTGAAAAACTATTGCCTGACAGGGCTCCATCTATAAAACGGCAATATAAACACTTCGGATTATAATGACGTCATGGATGAAAAAAAGTTACTGTGGTGAGACGCTCGTTTTCTCTCGGCAGCCGCAGCTGTTTCCATGGATTGCCGCTGCAGTTTCTTGGCAGCACGAAGCAGACTAAACTCGCGTGGTCGATTGCTAGAGATGCATAATCGGTAAATGAAGCTCTCGACTCTCGAGAGAGATGCACATAGTTTCGGTGTAAGATTGCCTCTGCGGTAGACGTGTCACGCTAATATCAACAGATGTGACACATCTTCCCAAAATTAGCCAATCAACGGTTCAACTAATACAAGTGGGAATCAGTGGCGGCGCTAGACTTTCAAAATGGGTGGGCGGATGCCGGCAAAAGAAAATAATTTGGGGTCTAGCGGAAGACGAAGTTAGCAAAAAACAAGGTGTACATTTACCATTTATCAACAAATTAAAACACATGCAGCCAGCGACGGGCGGTCAAGGTGGGCGGCGACCGGCGCTTGGATTTGTAGGTTGGGCTCCCGCCCACACCAGCACCCCCCTAGCGCCGCCACTGGTGGGAATCAGTATATGTAGTATATACCACAAACAAATAGAAAAATTGCATGCATAGGAATTGAACAATTAATGTGAAGCAATCAAGACAATTTTCCGGAATTTGATCGTTGAACACTTTTGCAAATTTCTCCAATGGAAGCTTTATTTTAAATCATTATCAAAAAAATGACGCATTAGACAACAAATCCCGAACCTTACTTGTTATAATAATAATAATCCAGCATTTATATAATTATATAGTGCAATAGTAAGTTAAACGTCTCCCATTTTATTGCACATCAACCAATTTTCCAAAAATATTTCTTTAGACTTTACGCTTTCACTTGTGTCTTGTTTTAGCCGCTTAAAGCATGCCGAGGTTATTTCCCAAAGAATTAGCGGCTACTTATTATATACGGGCTATCAAGAAAAAGGACAGTATCTGCCCAACTAAACAAGAAGGTCGTAACTGACATTTTTATGAAAATTGAGTTGTCCCATATACAAGTATAACAATACAATTCTACAAGGTTGTTTTTTCAGGTCATTATGTTGCCTAGGTGTGACATGTTCAAAGAAATCATTTTTGTGCCACGTATTATAGCATTCAATGAATCATTCGTGCCACTAAGATCTTCTTCTCAGAAATCATATGCCTTCATTTGGCATGAAGCAATATCAGGTCGAACAAAACATGATATAATATCTACCTTCCACAAGTTTTTGATGAGCTTGAGGGATGTAGAATCCGTCACAATATGGCTAGACAACTGTGCGGCCCGAAATAAAAATTGTGCTCTTGTATTTTATGTACTTATCAACTCGAATCAAATAAATTTGAAATATTTTCAGTCAGGGCATACCTTTATGTCTAGTGATGCTTTTCATTACCAAGTTGAGTTAGCGTTAAAGAGGAAGAAGAAAGTTTATGATTTTGAGGATTTTAAAGAGTGTGTGCAAAATGCAAATGAGATGAAACTCCAAAATTTCTGCACTGTGACAGATTTTACATCTCAATACAAACTAAATAAAATCCATCCAAGGCCTTACCTTCAAGAAATGGTTTTTGTGAAATTTGAAAGAGGCACAAGGCTTTTATATTATAAAACTGATTTCAACTCACCATTCATGGAATTGAATTTTGTATTATCAAAATTTGAGAAACGTGCTTTACCACAGCCAATTTGTAGGCAACATAAGAGAGGAATTTCGAAACAAAGAAAACAAAACTTATTATTTAAGCTAAGTGGCATAATTTCACCTAATCGTTTATTTTTTTGTCAAAATTTGCCCGAAGTCGAATTAGAAAGTAATATCGATTAGAGTATGTTACATCAAGCATTGTCCACTTACCATTTTGTGTATAAATAAAAATTTTGTTTCCATGTATATTTTTTTCTTTAGTGTGCCTGAGCAAATTATTAGAAATGAAAGTTGTAACTGCTGTTTTTCTAAATAACCAGGATATCATAAAAATTACTACCTATAAGGAAAATTTAAAGAAACGGATGTAATCAATTTCCTAATTTTTAGTGAAGAAATATCAAGAAACGAGGAAAAATCCATAAAAGAACTTAATCTTGATTTACCCAAATCGATAAAATATACACATACGACTTTCTTGCATATTAGGGCAGAGTTCCCTAGGAAAAACTATCGTAGCCAAGTGGTGGAAGTTGGTCGATAAATGTAGAAATGATAAATGATAAAGCACCATTAAGCCAAATATTAGAATTAATTAAAATCTTTTCCAGGCAAATTTATTTATAATATAGTGACAAAAATAATGTCTACCCAATTAGAAAATGTGTAGGGTAAAGTGAGGACAGTTGGACCAGCCGGAGAGACGGACCACTTGCAATATCTCGCAAAGCACATGAGCATTGCGTGCTTGACCTTGCTACATATAAGCACCTACATCAGTTCGAAACAGGGTATACTGCAGCTCGGTTATCGTTTTTCGTGATGTTATTGACAAAAATCGTTTTTCGACGGGTGCAAAATTATTTGGGTGCGGCATGTTGGGTGTGTGAAGTTCAGGTAAGTTTCAGTGACAATTTTGTTTAGTAGACGCGTACTATTCTAACGTAATCCTAACCTTAAAATCAATGCGTTTGAATATTCCGCTGAGCAATAATTCCCCGGTCCGTCTCTCCTCCCAATTGGAGGATAGATGGACCGGCAGAGATGAGGAGAGATGGACCTAGTTTTTTATTGTTGCAGAAAATGCCGAACGTATACATTCGCACCAGCAAGGGGCTCTTGGACTGTCGAAAATCTAACATTTGCCATCAATGCTATAATCTCGGGTGAAATGGGCGTAAACGAAGCAGCGAGGTCATATGACATACCAAAAACAACTTTAAAAAGACGATTAGCTACCAATAACCTGGACAAAAATGAACGTTTGGGTCCTGGGAGTACTCTGGGAAAAGCAGCAGAGGCAAAGCTTGCCATGCACATTACAAAACTGCAAAAACGTAGTTTTGCGCCCACCAGAAGCGAAGTGCGTTCCTGGGAGTATGATTTGTCCGTGCGACTTGGTCTTCCAAACAAATTCAATGCTGAAGGAGGTGAAAGTTCGCACAAAATTATTGATGTGACTAATTATTTCTATTAATCCTTAGGTAAAGCGGGTAAAAGATGGCTGCAATCGTTTTTAAGAAGAAATCCAGACATAACCGTCCGCAAGGCGGAGAATACTTCTGTTGCTCGAGCTGTTGGAATGTCAAGAGAGATTGTGAGTAAATGCCTCTCACAAATACCGCTCTATTCGACAAACCTGGGAACCTATACAACATTGACGAAACAGGACTGCAACTAAATACCAGAGCTGGGCAAGTGTTAGCAGAAAAAGGTTCAAAAAGTGTTCCTTCGATAAGTTCCGCTGAAAAAGGTGAAACTATAAGCGTGATTTCATGCTTTTACGCAGAAGGGGGATACCTACCCCCTTACTCCATATTCAAAGGAAAAAATCTGAAGAATTAGTGGTCAGATGGAATGCCGCCTGGTTCACGAATATGAATGTCGGAAAAATCGGCGTATGTGACATCCGAAATATTCTTGGATTGTTTAAAAACGCATTTCTACACGAGAAAAGCCGCGGGAAAAGTTCTTTTGATAGTGGACGAGCATACATCGCATACAAATAACATTGAAACACTAGAATACGTTGAACAACATGACATCATTTTATTCTGTCTACCTGCCCATTATACCAACTACTTACAACCGTTAGATCGTGCTTTTTTTAAGAGCCTTAAGGGACACTATTTCGAAGCCTGCAGAAGAATGATAAAAACCAATCCAAATAGAAAATTAAATAGACTCCAGTTCGGCAAGCTGTTGGGCAGCGCTTAGGGAATATCAGCTACAGTAAACAATGCAGTATCGGCGTTTAGAGCAACTGGAATAATGCCTTTTAATCCGGACGCGATACCAGATTACGCTTTCCTAACAGAGACCGCAGCTGTAGCTGATGAACATTCAGGAAATTATCGACATTCTCCACAACCGGACGCGCCTACAATTTGTAACGAAGCAACTGTTCGTCCGACAGCATCCCCTCAACCAGGCCCTTCTAGGATGCAGCAGAAACGCACTCCATCCAAGAAAGCTTCAGGTTTGCCAGATTCGTCTCGACAAAATTCGTCTGGAATGGTGTTGCAGAATCTTCCAGATCGACGGGAAGGCACTGAAGACGCTTTAACACCAGGAACGGCACTTGATATCATTTCACCTACACCTGTGATAACACCGGCCGTAAAAAAGGCTCGTGCCAATCTTACTGGCGTTTTAACTTCTCCGGAATATATAGAGATTAGGCGACAGAAAGTGTCGAAGAAAAAACAAACCAAAGCTAAACCAACGGTTAATAAATATTCAAAGTAACCCAGACGAGAGTCTTCCTCGTCAGACTCTGGTGATATAATTTTGGACGATTCTTTAAGCGGTGCAGAATACAATAATGATTTCGAAAATCAATGTGTTGGACGCGGTGAAAATTATTACGAAACGGCGAAGAAGGACGATTGGATAAAGTGCCTAATATGTAACCGCTGGTTACATGAGGGATGTACGAACTACCAAGATACGTGCCAGACCTGCGGAACCCACGACGCAAAAAAAGAAGAGGAGGAAGATGTGAGGCCCATCTCTCCTGACCCAGGTGGTCTATCTCTCCTGCATTGGACAGGAGAGACGGGCCAATTTGAATTTTTTGTGAAATTAGGATTTTGTGTTTTGTTGTTTAAGCTGTCGCCAAAGAAACTACTAAGTTTAAGTTCGTGTTCCCCGTTTTGAATGGATTTTTATTTTTGTTAATAAAGAAGTTATTATCAGTTTTTTAAAAGGTGGTCCAACTCTTCTCACCTTACCCTACCTGCCAACATATTTTGTTTGTTTTATAGATGACATTACAGAAACTAAAACTTGGTTAAATTATTCAAAGGAACCTTGGGAAAAAGTTCTCGAAAAGTGGCGATCAACATTTCTCCTTCAGAAAATGACTCCCAGAGGAAAACTTTTGAAGAATTCCTTACATAGTGGCCCTTGTTAAAGGACATTCGAGGAGAATATTTGGCATGTTATTAGGTATTGAAGATAATAAAGTTTCTTATATATAGTTTTTAGATCAATTTGGATTTTCACTTACTACATCCAAATTGTGATATAAATTTATTAATGAAATGGGACCCTTTCGTTAATAGTTTTTTCGGCTTTTCCTTCGAAGAAAAACAGAAACGCCGGGGTTTTTGAAATGTTGAAAATAACTGATTTATTGCCCAGTATGTAGGAATAACAGAAACATGATCACCCTCTAACTGTTTCATTTTCGTAGATTGAAAAGTCTGTTGCGAAATACAGGCGATTTGTCATTTGTTGCCTCCAAAAGGTCGAATTAATGTAGATGGTAAACGTAGGGAATTTTCCACCTAGAGTGTCTGGAGGGAATCATAGTCCACGCAAAGGTTAGTTTTTAAAGGGGCATTTAATTTGAAGCAGGTTCTAACTAGGCTTTGCGCATAAGTTGAGAATACAAGGGTTTCGCTTAAGTTTTTGAGTATTTCTTCACTTAAAAATTTATTTACCGGCTAGGAAACTGAGTTTAAATTGTTTGATATAATTTAATAACGGAAGTCTTAACTCGAAATACATGTTTTTTAGCAGAAAAATAAATTTCGAAGAAATGAAATACTCACATATTTAGGCGTTAAGCGAAACACTTGAATTCCCATCTAAAGCGCAAGTGCGAGTGAGAGCCAGCTGGAAACCGAAGGGGGCATAAGACGAAAACAAAAAGTTTTTAAGTTATTTTTATTTTCAAGACTCCAGGGTCACTACCCCTGGAGTCTTATAGAAGTCCAAAAAGAGAAGGCCCTACTCAGGAAGCAAACAGTGCAACCGTACTTAATGGTGGAATGATTTTCTTTGAAAGGCATTGAATTATAGAACTATTTGCCCGAGGAGTAGTTGTTCGAACGGTCCAGTACCATTAATTAATACCAGATAATTACTCAACGTAGTTGTCACTTACTGATATCTGTCCAGAGCGCGGCAGCATATATAGCAAGTTAAATTGCATTGTTTGAGTGTGTAGGGGAAAGCACCGTCCTGATGAGGCCCAGAAGGACGAAACCAGTTGGTCTGCGGTTTTCCATACACATTTAAAACATGCAATATTTGAACAAAGACCTGCTTAAAAGCACGTACGTACATGGAGACAAATCAAGATTGTTTCAAAGCCACTTTAGGTGGGGTAGCAGTCTGAAACGTCTCGTAGTACAAAAAATCTGGATTTAGTTCTATAATTCAATGCCTGGCGGGGTATTTGCCCGAGGAGTAGTTGTTCGAACGGTCCTCTACCACGAATTAAAACAGACAAAAATTATCCATCTTACGTAGACATTTTCAGATTATACGAAAATGATCTTACTGAGTAGATCCTGTAGGTAATTATTTAATCATCAACATTGGTTTGACTTGTCAGGACTGTGGGAAAAACTTTCTTTTGCCCAACAAATATTTAATCCATTTGGAATATTGTCATAAGTATTTTGTACTTTTTATATGTCCAATTACAAACTGCAAAAGATCTTTTCAAAAAAAGACGTATTTCGTACCCATTTAATGACAAAGCACCTTCCTAAACATAAATCATTTCCAAAAAATAATTACAAAAACAAATCGAAACTAATTTTGCAAGATGTCAGTAATAAAGAAAATGTTCCTTTTCCAATTATGGATGAACCACGTGCAGCGTTCACAGATGAAGTAAGAAGTGAAACTGAAAAAAAGAATGATTCAATAAATGTACAACCTGCATCATTTTCTGCAATTTTAGAACTGAATGAAAAAGTAAGTAATTTGGAAAATGCCTTGAAAATATCGGGTGAGGATTTCATTTCGAAACTGCATAATATTGTATCAATCCCTCGATCTCTTATCCAAGAAATTATAACAAATACGAATAGTTTATTATCTTCAAACATAATTTCTATCGGAATAGCTTTGGTTAATGAATTGTTAGCACACGATGAACAGCTACGTCCTTTGAACAATGCGCTTATACGTATACTAAAAATGTTTCAAAATCCATTTTTGTATTTTAATTTCGAAACAGAATTTAAACGAATGAACGTTTCTACTAGACTAAAATCGCATTTTGTTATTCCTGTTCAATATTCACTAGGCTCAATATGTGATGAAAGTAAAGCCAATTGCCATACTTCTTTAGTAATTAAAAATATAAAATCTTCCCATGTGCCCATGAAAGATAATTTGCGGTTGTTCCTTGAAATTCCAGGAGTTTATAAAAACATTTTGAATTATCAAAGTATGTGTTCGATTGTAAATTTAACGAGCAATAATTTCCTGTGTAGTGTTCTACATGGTAGTCTATGGAGGAATATTTGTGCTAAATATCCAGATAAGCAATTTATACCACTCATTTTATACTTTGTTGAATTTGAGATAGGTAATCCACTTGGGAGTCATTCAGGGTTGTATAAGTTTGGGGCGGTTTATTATTCCATTTTGTCAATACCCCCTGAATACAGCAATAAACTAGAAAATATTTTTAGTCCTTCTCTTCCTTAGTGCAGATAGGCCCAATTATGGAAAAAATTACTTTTAATCCTGTCTTAAAAGAACTTAAAGATTTGGAAGAATGTGGTGTAGATGTACAGTTACAAGATTGTACGTGTAAAGTATATTTAAAAAAACTATTGTTATGGCGTCCAACAAAAGAATAACCGACTTCTTCAGTTTCGTGTCCAATAAACGCCAAAGATGTAGTGTTCAGGACCAGGCTAATGAAGACCAAAGTCAAGAGGGTTATCTGTTCAGCCACATTCACTTTTACAGTCGACACAAAACTTTTGTTCTCATTCATCTTTATCATTTAATAATCCCGATTCCGATCCCGGAAGAGGAAATGGCGATGACGAAGACGATAGTCATAGTCGAGATGAAAGTGAAGTCGTCAAAATAATCGATGCGGCAGCAGAATCTACACATACGCAAGCAAGAAATGTTGAATGGTATAAAGCTATAAAGGATCGAAGGTAGTTACTTCCTGGCTACTTCAAACATATTCTTGCTGGGAAAAAGTCAAACTGGGTAAGCGTTTTGCGACTTGCTTTAAACATAATTAAAAAGCGCAAAAGTTCGCCAAAAATGGAAAGGCACAAATAGCTGATGGGGTACGATGCGATGGACAAAACTTGCAAAGGGTTATCAACCATTTCAAAACTGAAGCTCATAAGGCAGCTGACAACCTCTACCAAATGCCCTACGAATGAAGAAGGGATTGAGACTGTTCCTGGTTCAAAAGCAGAGGTCTCAAGTGTTATGTATTTGTGATTATAGTTTATGTTACCATAGAGTGCAATGTTATGTCATATGTTGAACGTATGGAGCAATTATTCATATGCAATGAAGTCGAAGAAAATAAAAAAGTGGCATAGTTTTTAACCCTAATAGGGAGTGAAGCATATGAAGTTGTCAAAGATTTAGTGTCACCAGCTGGTCCCAGTACCAAAACGTATATTCAATTAAAAGAAGTCTTAGTCAAACACTATAGGCCAAAAAGGTTAGTAATTGCTGAACAGTATAAATTTTGGAAGTCAAAGCAAGAAGTCGATGAGGATTTAACAGCCTACACTGTTGAGTTAAAAAGTCTATCAAAAATTTGGAGCTTTTTAAGAGAAGCACTCAGAGAGAAGTTTGTATGTGGCTTAAAATAGGAAAATATTATCCGAAAGTTGTTGCCAGAAGAAGGTCTGACGTTTGCGATGGTGTACCAAATTGCAACAAGTGCGGAGTTAGCAGACGGTCAAGCTAAAGCAATGGGACCTGAAGAAGTTCAGAAAGTCAGTTTCAGTCATAAGTTTTCCCTTGGTAATTAAATTAAACCTACAAAGTTTCGAAAAAAGGTGGAGAAAATGCTCTAGGTGTATGAGAAGTCCTGATGAAAGTAAGTGTCCTGTAGCAAATCGAACTTGTTTTGAATGTGGAAAAGTTGGCCATACAACAAAGGCAGCCTTGTGTAAGAAGAGAGTACATTATGTACAAGAAGAATTCGACGCAGAAGAAGTTAGTAATTAGTTAGTAATAGAAGAGCAGGAAATAGATGCGTACTGGACGAGAAGTAAAGAAGTGTTTAAATCTGTGTTAGTGAGTTAGTCAAAATCAAATCCCGTAATTATTAAGTTGAAAATCGAAAGTTGTTTGGTTAAAATGGAAATAGATTCAGGTGCGGAAAATAGCATTATGCCAATTAAAATGTTTAAAAAATTATATCCTAATGTCGAAAATGTTAAATTAAAAACCCTATTTGGATCTGTAAACCGCAGTGTCCATAAAGCAAGTGTAAATGTAATATTCGATAATAACAAATATGTATTTGAGTTAACTTTAGCAGATTATGATAGTGATTTATGTTTGTTAAGTAGATCTTGGGTTAGATGTCATCATGCCAAATTGGCGAAAGTATTTTATGTCTGATAAATGTACCCATATTAACAATGTTTTAGAGTCTAGCTTTACAAGTCAAGTCATAGGTCAGTTACGACAAGATTTTAAAGAAGTATTCAGTCAAGAAGGATGAATTAAGGATTATGTTGTGGACATAAAATTAAAAGAATTTTGTAAACCGTATGGGGTTCCTTTTGCGTTAAAAGATACAGTACAGGAAGAAATGCGAAGTTTAATCAAAAGAGATATTTTAAAACCAGTCCGATTGTAGTGGTAACGAAATCAGATGGAAGTATTCGGAAATGTGAAGATTTCAAGAACAATTAATCCAGACATTGAAAATCAGTATTACCGTCTACCGACAGCTGAAGAGATTTTTGCATATTTGGCTGGGGGAAAGATATTTTCAGTCATCGATTTAAAAAATGTATATTTTCAACGAGATAAGTGAAGATAGTCAGAAATTATTAACTACAAATACGCCTTTGGGGTTGTTTGCGTATAAACGTCTACCATTTAACTCATCACCATACATGTTCCAATCAGTGATGGATCAAATTAAAAAAAATACAGGAAGTACCCACATTGTTATTTGAACGATTGTTTAGTCACAGCAAGAACTGAAATAGAGATGAAAAAAATTAGAATTGGTAATGGAAAGGCTAAAAGAATATGATGTTGGTATTAATGTCGATAAATAAAAATTTTCTGTAAAGAAATTGGAGTTTCTGGGTCATATTTTATCTGAAAATCGAACTGAAACATATAAAAATAAAATTAACGTAATTTTAAAAGCACCAACGCCAACGCCGCAAAATAAACAATTACAGCCCTATTTAAGTTTACTACATTATTATTCGAAATTTATTGGAATGTTAGCAAAAGAAGGAGGGCCATCGTACCATTTAATACGAAAAGACATTCCTTGGTGTTGGAATAAGAGAACAACTGATTGTTTTGAAAAAAGTAAAAGGCTTTTAATGAAAGCTAATATTTTGATTCCGTATAATCCAGACCTAGAAATTATTTTATCATGTAACGGATCACCATATGGCGTTGGACACTGCTTCTGGAGTTATGTGTGCTAATACTGATTAGTACACATAACTCCAGAAGGTGATGAAAGACCAATTCAATATGCCTCAGTTACATTGTCTAAATCAGAGCAAAACTATAGTCAGCTAGACAAAGAATCATTAAGTAAAATGTTTGGGGTTAAGAAGTTTCATCATTATTTGGATGGACGAAAGTTCACCTTATGGAATGAGCATGCCATTACAGTCAATTTTGTCACCATCTAAAAATTTATCACCTTTAGAAGCCGCCAGAGTTCAGAGATGGGCAGTTGATGATTACATAATTAAGTACTGTGAAGAAAAAAATATGCAAAATGCAGATGCATTGTCACGATTGCCTATTGATGAATGTAGCATAATCCGTTAAATATTTTTCAATTGTAAATAAAATACCTTTATCATACAAAGATATAGCAAAGGAGACTATGAAAGATACAAACTTCAGATTGGCGAGAGAGGATGAGGATGCCCAGAAAAACATGGCTATCAATGTCAAGTGATCTGTAATAAGAGTTTAGTTAAGTCTGGAGTCTTTTAAGATACAACGCCAAGAAGACGGATTGTCAATTCTCTCGCTTCTACTAAAAAGTGTTGGTCTGCAGTGAGAAAGGAAGTGGTGCTAAGCTGTAAGGAATTTTTTTTCAAAGGTTAGATCAAGATCAAACGCATATTTTAGACCACATGCATAAGTTTATCGACGCAAGAAAAGTTCAGTGGAAGTAATTCGAACAGTACGCATCGATGCTGGAAACCTATTTGGGGAATATGAAGTTTCCTGGTTCACCGACGATAATATACGATTGCACTCATCTGAGAAACTCCCACATTCCCCAGAGATGAATATGTACACTGCAAAATTGTTAAAGGTTTCCGTACTACACTCGGTGTTTTCCAAATTGGTACAGTCTTACATATCTTTAACGCCATACAGCGCTGGCCCAGAAAGAGCAGTATCAGTACATACAACTCTAAAAACTAAGAAACAATCAAGCTATTCCATTCCATTTTTTAGACCTAAACGAGTTTATTGTTATTTTTTGGTAACAAATAACAAGCTTTTGTCAGTTGTGCTGCATTTAGTGAAACAAAATAAAGAAATATTAGCTCTTTTGAGAGACTGGTGGAGATTCAACACGGGTACTCATCAATTTGTAGTAACTCTGGATGGATGCAATTAGAGTTGTTTGAGAAATGGTTTGATCATTTCCTTAAGAAAATTAGCAAAAGAGGCAAAGCTGCATTGCTTATGAGTACTCCTTATAAGGAAGAGTTAGAGAACTCTTTGGTCGAAAAAAATAGAAAGAGTAATGCACATAAAATGAAATTGATTCGAATAAAAACGCCCGTAAACAAAAAAGCTATTAATAGCAGCTCGTCCACATGGAAGAAAAAGGTGTCCTAGTCGAAGGTTTCTAATGCTTCAAAATTCGAATCTAGTAGCAGCGAATTAGACGCCGACGTGGATTGCCTATTTTGCGGAAACAGTTATTCAAATTACCACTGCGGCGAAGGATGGATAATGTGCGGTCAGTGTGTCAGATGGGCTCACGATGAATGTGCCTGTGTAGAAAGCGATGACGACCGCGATTTCACATGTGACATCTGTTTGCAAAAATAAATGGGTTCAAAAATATATTTTCTAAATAAATGTTATCTTGTAATACTTTCCTATGTTAAATTCACATCCCATTTCACCTCTTGCATTTTCCTATTTTACCTACACAGTGTAAAATGGGAAATTGCAGACATTTTCTAATTACCACATGTAAGTATTTCATTTTCATTTTTGATTAGTTTCTGATGAATATTTGACTGAACTAATAGCCATACTAAAGTATATTCACTTTGCAAACTTTTACAACAATTACTTTCTTGTATGCGCGGTGTTAAACGTTAAGTATACCATTTTAGGCCACCTTCCCCTACCTAAAAGGGTTAAACGTCTTCATCTATTTTCTGATAGTTGCGGTGGACAGAACCGTAACAACACAATGATAAGGTTCCTCAATGACGCTGATTCAAACTAAACTTTTCCTCACTATCAAGAATTATTTCCCTCAAAGAGGTCATTCGTTTTGGTCAAACGACAGGAACTTTGAGGAAATTAAGAGAGTTGTGCCTATTGAATATACAGAAATGATCGTCAAGGTAACAAGGAAATCTGAATTTAGTGTTAAAATGGTGGAATCAAGGGATATTTTGGATTTTAAGTCATGGTGGCCTGCCTCTTTTTAAAAGTCTTTTAAAAAATGCTTATCTATTGCAACTGCCGGAAGAGGAGTGTCAAGAGAGCAAAAACAGAATTTCCAACTCTCCATCTTTACGCACTTTGAGAATTCTTCTGAGGAGCCTGGAATTGTTCAAATATCTGAGTTTACAGATGAATTAAGTTCTCAAAATTTAGATTTGCTGTTGTCAGTAATGTTACTTTACCGAACAACTCCAATAAATTTCAAAAAAATTGAGGATATAAAGAAGTTGATAGGTATGCATTCCGGAAGAGAAAACCAACTTTTATAATGAATTATTATTATATATAATATTATTATTATATATGGTGAATAATGTTAATGTTAAGTCCAGATATGTATTTCTTTTAACAATAAATGTTGTTTCTCTATATTTTGTCTTTTATAATTCCTAATGATTTCAGAAACAACAAAAGATGCATTTTAATTTTAAAATAATTTTGTAACATTCATAAATATTATTAACCCTATTTATAAAGTTAAAACTTGTATAAATTGATATCACCAAAAACAGAAAGTTTTTTACTGCCATGTGTTGTTTCTGAAGAGACCGATTCTAAGGAATATAATACTTACTGATAGAAACAATTGCTAGAGAAGTTTTCTCGACCTATCAAATAATTTATATCTTGGACAAAATTGAAATACAACATTTTCAAAATAAAATTCTTTCCGCAATTTTATGATAGAACCAAATTAGCTGCTACAGGAAGTAAAACAAATTATAGAACAGCGGTTCTCAAACTGTGGTAGGCATGGTGCAGAATAATTACCGCATACGCATAACTCTAGTCAGTGTGTAGGGTTACACATCATGTTCAGTAATGTCTCGGTCGTCAGTTTAGAAGTTGCGAACGTGTCCGGTCGTAATAGTTTGACAGCATAAACTCTTGGATATACAATCTTCTGCAGAAAATTCTACGACATCGTGGTCTACTTCAAATTTGATGAGCCAAGATGATATAATTTCTTCCAAATTTCGAAAAAGTGTACGAAAATATGATCCCGAATACATAAATATTGAATTTATTTTCCCTGATGTAAACAGTGAGAAACGACCTCAATGTGTTATTTGCTTTGAAGTTCTTTCAAACCAGTACCTGAAACCCTCTTTACTGAAACGCCACCTTAGCAAGAAACACCCTACATTGGAGAACAAGCACAAAGATTTTTTTGTTCGGAAACTATCAGAGCTCAAGGGCACAAAGGAAATTATGTTATCCTTATCTGCAGCACACAAAAAGGCAGTTGAAGCATCTTTCTTAGTCAGTCTGAAAATAGCAAAATGTGTAAAACTTCATACAATCGGCGAAGAGTTGTCACCGGCTGCAAAAGATGTGTAATGTGTAATGGGCGAACAATATGGTAAAAAGCTAGATATGATTATCAAACGATACTGTCCGTCGCAGAATTGTAAATATGGCATCGAATGGCAAGGAAATATTAATAACACACGTAAAACAAAGCAATTTTTTCCATACAACTTGAAGAGCACGAACGTAACCAACTTCGCTCAACTTTATAGTTTAAGTGATATATATAAAATATTTGAAACTTAAATTAAAGAAGAGTTTTTATTTTGTGGGTCATTATCATCGCGAACTACTGCCGACGAAATTTTCAAGAAACTCGATCACTTTATTAACCAGAACGGACTCAACTGGTAGCGCTGCGTGGGTTTCTGCTCTGATGGTTTCTGATCATGGTACGTGTGCCATGATCGGAAAATATGGAGGTCTTGCAGTTAAAAAGAAATCTGTAGCCTCAAATACCACTTTCACACATTGCAGCTATGCCGCAAAATTTTAAAACTGTACTCAACGAGGCCGTAAAACTAATAAATTTTATTATAGCTCGATCTCTGAACCCTCGTCTGTTTTCGAACCTATTCTCTGACATGGGCAGTAACCCATTCAACTATTATTATATACCGAAGTAAAATGCTTATTCAAGCTACATTCTGAAGTTCACTTGTTCCTGGTGGACTCTGATTTTTAACTGCATGAACCATTACAAGATGAGATTTGGTTAACAATATTAGCTTATATGTTTGATATTTTCAATTGCGTCAACGATTTAAATTTAAGTTTGCAGGGTAAAATAACAATTCGATTTTCAGCTATCGATAAAATTAAAGCATTCATTAAGAAATGTAAAATGGTGCATACAACAGTTTCTAAAGAAAACTTACAGTCTTTTTCTAATTTGGAAGGTTTTTACATGGAACACGACATACAAATTAATGATATTAAATGCCATTGCCAAATGCTTGCCGAAACTTTTGAAGAACATTTCAATGAAGATTATACCGATTGTATGTGGATAAGAAAAAACCCATTCATGAATGCTCTTCCTGATGCTTAATAACGACGAAAAAGAATCTCTGATAGAGGTATTTTGCTGTGTCACACATGCAAGTCACACATACAAGTCACACATACAAGTCACACATACAAGTCAAACGTTTGACTTCTCTTCTTTTAGCAGGTCAGTCACCAAAAGACTTACGAAGCCTGCATAATAATCGACCTCGCGCAATATCCAGTGATTTAATAGCAAAAATCAAAGAGCATATTGATTCTTTTCCGGTCAAAACTTCTCACTATTCCACATTACTTAGACGCAAAGTTAAACGTTAAAACCATGTATAGAATGTTTACAGAAAAACACGTAGAGTTGAAAGATACCATCAAATACGAATACTATTTAAAATATTTCTCTGAAAATTATGCTCTCAAGTTTGGGAGACCTCAAGTAGACGTCTGTTCTGAATGTGAAAGGCTAGGAGCAAAAATGAAAGATAAAGATATTAATAATAATGCCAAGAGGGTAGCTGCTGCAGAAATGATAATCCATAAAAGACGTGCAAAAAAATTTTACGCGAAACTTAAAGAAATCCAAAAAAATTTTTACAGAAAAGCCAGAAGTAGGAGGTTCAACATTTGATTACATCCAAAATCTCTCTCTTCCTAATTTATCTGTCCAAGAAATTTTCTACTTTCGTACATGATCTTAAAGATAACACTGGTCATTTTTATACTTATCACGAAGGTCCTAATGAAGTGTGCTCCTCCTTGAATGATTATATTATTCAAAACCACTTGTCTGCAGAAATAACGGAGTTGCATATTTTCTCTGATGGCTGTCCAGGGCAGAATCGTAACCACACAATGGGTCGGTTCTTCAAGGCGTTGGCTGCTACTAACCGATTTAAAAAAGTATATCACTATTTCCCCGTTAGAGGTCACTCTTTCTTGCCTTGCGACAGAGACTTTGGAACGGTGAAAAGACTTATAAGAAAATATGACCTGAGGAATACGAAGAAATGATATCATCTGCCAGAAAAATAGGCCATTCACGATCACACAAGTAAGATATAAATATATAATCGATTTTAAAACTTGGTGTCCAACTGCTTACAAAAAAACGGCCACTTCAGTGAGAATGGGTAGGAATAATAAAGATAAAACTGAAAACTTCACCATTTCAAACTACAGGCAGTTCGTTTATGATAGTTGTACTGCAGGATACGTCACAACACAAGAGTTCATTGATGGATTCCTATCTTTCACTTTTAAATTACTGAAGCAAAATACAACCAGTCCTGCTCTGCCTCTGAAATGTGCTTATACAAATTCGATTCCCATTAATGAAAAAAAAGACATCAAGAATGTTATGAAATATGTAACAGGAACTTCCTGGTCAACGACAAACGTAGATGCTAACGACTCTTAAAAAAACAAAGAATATCAAATTTACATTAAGAATTCTTCTTGTTTATTGTAATGTTAGCGTTTATGTTGAATAAAAAATATTTGCACTACATTAAAAATATTTGAGTCCAAGAACAGTACATGTCCATAATATTTGTTTAAATATAACTGAATGACCTTGACCTTTTTGCCAAATTGCTGGGTGTAACATTCAGAACAGTGAGTTCTACATTTTATCAATGTATTTCAATCGTCTACGACCAATAGTTTCAATGTTATACAGTTTTTTTTATTTTCTCAAAACAGAGTTTTTGCACTAACTTGAACTGTTCTTGGACTCACTGATTCAATTAGTTTTTGGATGTTATTTGCAAGTAATTATACATATGAAATTTTTTATTTTGACCTATAACCTCAATTTTATTAGGGTGTCAGAATTTAACTGAAACGAGCTGTTTCTAATTGCAATGCTGACGAGACCGGGCTGTTTTGGAAAGTTTTACCTGACAAGACGTACGTTTCTCACCAAGAAAAAACAGCCCATGGCCAAAAGTCAGAGAAACAGCGAGTAACGTTTCTGGTCTGCACAAATGCGGATGGTTTACATAAACTGAATCCTCTGATTATTGGAAAGGCCGAGAAACCTCGTGCACTGAAGAATTTCACTTCACGATTCATCGATTACAAACATTCAAAAAATGCTTGGATGACAGCCGCCATATTTAAGGACTGGTTTCACAGTAAATTTGTGTGTCAGGTAATAACAAGCATGGTAATGTATATAGGCATCTTGCAATAAAATGAATGTGTCAATTTATTCAGGTTAAAGATGAATTGAAAAATTACTACGCGTACTACCAATATAACGATTTATTATTATAACTTGACCGGTTTCAGAATTCACAATGATTCCATCATCAGAAATGTATAAAGAAAATTATTATTATTATTATTATTATTTTTCAATTCATCATGAATTTCTACCAAATAGTAAAATCAGAAAATATTTCAGGTTAAAGAATTTTTGAAAGGGAGAAATTTACCACAGAAGGCTCTACTTCTTGTAGATAATGCGCCTAGTCATCCGGGTGAGGATGAACTGAAAACTGAAGATGGGACAATCTTTACTAGGTTTTTACTACCTAACGTAACCCCACTCATCCAGCCAATGGACCAGAACGTAATTAGGCTTACTAAACTCGCATACAGGAAAAATTTATTGAAGTCTGTAGTGGAGAAAAACCCCAAAAATATCGTTGAGGCCATGAAAGGCATTACACCGAAAGATGTCTTTATTTAGCGGATGCTTGGAATTTATTCTTTGAGCCCAATTGTAATTGAAAAGTGCTGGACAAATCTTTTGAACTACCCAGATGAATAAATGTTACCACTGAGCGTATAAAAAGAAAGACTTCAAAAGATCCAACAGTTGTTAGGCAATGTGAGTTTGTCTAGTTGCCCAAGCTTTTTAATTTGAACATTTTTTCACAGGAATCCATCACAAACTGAGATTTTAGACTGGAACGATTGAATTCTATCTGCTGTCGATATAGAACTTGACAGTGACCAAAGCGAAGATGATCATGTGCCAGTTACAGGAACTTCAAAGATACCTACATCAACAATGATCGAAAATTTGGATACTGTCATTGAGTGGGTAGCAACTACTAATGACATAGATGTATCTGAGGTCACTGTCTTAAGAAATATCCTACAAAAGGCTATCGATTTTAAAATTGAAGAAAGATTAAAGCAACAAAAAATTACAGATTTTTTAGAAAATGATGAAAAATATATATAAGTATGTAATAATATGTAATACATAAGTAATACATATGTACAAAACCTTTTCTACAATTATTTTTGGTAGAATCTCCATTATGTGAATAATTTGATTATGTGAACTGCCTTGGTTTTACAATTAATTCACATAATCGGGAGTCTACTGTATTTTGTTCGCGAACGGAAGGAAATTATAATAAATTTATACAAAAAAGGGTTTACAGTTCAAAATGTCTTTACGTTCCTTCATTCTTTTCAACTTATTTTCCTAATGTTATTTTTATTCTGCAAATATTTTATCACAAATATGTCATTTGCCTTTCATGAAACAAAATGTGACGGAAATTATTTGGAAATATATGAATAGTTATGAACCGAGCTGCAATGTTCATGATTTAAAAAAAGATGTAATAAAAACAATTGTTCACTTTTACAAATACTCAATAAAGAAACTTGTTCTTATGAAACATGAGAAATCGCGGAAAGTAGTATGCACCTTGAAACCACTGTTTCCAAATGTCTAAGGGCCGTCTGACACGAGACTGATTTTAGTACCAAATTCAGTACAATTTCAGCGTGCACTGAGTTTAGTTTGAAAATTAGAGTGACAATAGAATTGGCACACGTACAAGGCTGTTAAAGTTTTAGGCAGAACGTCTGCAAAAAAGAATTGTAATTAATCTTTGTAAACATTAAATTTGGCTTCGGAAACCATAAGAAGCGGAAAACCGTTCAAGACTGCCAGCAGGGTTCAACATCCCTAAAACTACGTTACACTGCAAATTCCATAGAAAATATCCCGTTGAGTGCAGAGCACGAGCACCTACTATTCTTACGAATGAGGAAGAGCAGACCTTAGTCAAATGTATTGTTAGTGTAGCTAAGGTTGGATTTACTGTGGGCAGGAAACAATTATTAGACAGTGTGGCAATACTTTTAGAAAAAAAGTGACGATATACATTCAAAAACAATCATCCTGGTAGACACTGGTATGAGGCATTTCTGCGCCACCGTCCAGAAGGATGACACAAAACCTAGTACAGTGCATTGGCACTAAAACGAAGCAAAACAGTTTACAACCACACTGCTAATGATGAGAAAGAATGTATTACTACTCTTATCACAGGTACTTATTATCGAGTTTACTATATTTGTTATTCCACATCTATTTTTCTGGAATAAATACTTTTCAAGTATAAGTAATTCTAAACTATTGTTATAATTATATTTCGGTCTCGTCGAAATAAATAAGATTAATGTAGTACACCTACACACCAAACTTCACACATTTCAAAGCTAAAAGTCTGCAGCACTCCATAGCCATCCCCACTCTGCTAATCCATACCAGTATCATTCTTTGTTTGTGTGCCAAAGTGATCACATCGTGGTGTTGTGTAGCGATTCAACTTTTGAAAAATGCCTAAGCATTCCAAGAGAAAACGAAGTCGGTGTAGAAGTCATAGTGCAGACTGTAACGTTAAAAAAGGAACAAAGCATAGGTACAATTATGAATAGTTGTTTTATTTTATTAATACATGATCTGTGGTCTACATTACTACAATTTCTAGGGTGATCTATATTTTCCTACATACTCTAGGGTATTTTGAACCACCAGCGCCATCTTCTGGCAACTGTAGGTTTCACGGTGATTCTGCGCGCAGGTTTTTAAAAAAACTTCTTCAAAAAGTTTTTTTTTAAATTGGAGGACATTATTTGAGTTTTTGATGTGTGATACTCAAGAGAAGACTACTCCACTGGGTTTGCTTTTATCTGAAGCCATCCGCAAGGGATTTCTCCAGGGAATAGTTTATTCAGGATTGAGGATTAGTATATAGGCAATATTTGTTTGAAAATCCTTCCTGATACCGCTCATTCGGGATTTTTGCGTATACGTGAAGTCCACATGTCTCCGATTTCATCTAAACGCAAAACCCTCATGGTCGAGGTAAGGCAGGCGCAATTATTACATTCAAGGTTCTTATATTTTTATTTTAGGGTTTTTAGATCTGATTAAAATTTCGATAGCGATACAATTATCGACCGATTAGAAGACTCTTTAAAATAAGTGTTCTGTGATCATCTGTCCGTCAACCAACCACCGCTGTTCTACGTTGGGAACTATTTGGTCGCACTGTGGTATTGCAGTTTATTTTTCCTGCCCCGGGATCGTCCCGATTCTGTAGCCGTTCGTTCTCTGCGGAAGATCAGGTTCACCCCCATCATAAGATCTAAGGAAAATAAGGTCAGATCCTTTCATACATTCTTACGCACAATAAAATTCACCTTCTCGATTACTGCTTCGGAGCTATCAGCTGGTTCCGATAACACGTGGTCTTCAGAACCGATTACTATCCGAGCTTGTAGTTTAATCTAGTAAACATTGTCTTAAGCTTGCTTCAGGTAGTTTTAGTTTTTTTGTTGTCAATTAAAACGCGGTATCTTTGAGGTCTTGGCCCATAGTTTCCATTAATTCTCTTATACATTGATTTGGTTTTGGTTATACGTGCCGCCTTTTAATCGACAATTGCTTTGATTTTTGTTTGATTGCATGATATATAAGGAACTAATTGCAATTTTCGTTTGATTTTGTGATTAGTCTGACAGCTAAATAGTGTCTGCAGTTACGCCTTTAGCGCGATTCCTTCAGAATCGTTCTGCGCTTGTTCATTTCGTTTATTATTTTTGATTATAGTTTGCAGTATTGTTGCTGCTTAAGTAAACTAATTGTTGTTTTATTTTTAACTTTAAACATTAGTTGCTTAGCGCATGCTTACCTTTATGCGCAGTGCTTGTGCCAGCGCTTGTCAATTGTTATTCGCACGCTTACGTAAGCCTACGAAACTCCAGCTTTTGTGCTTAGACGTAGGTCATTAGTTTATAGATCTTGCTCGACTACTTTTGTTTATTTTAAGTAGTTGCTTGCAACTTGAAGATTATAAATTTGTTAACTATTGTTGCTGTCCCCACCACGTTCGATTTGGTTGAACCGCAATTTTGTTTATCGATTATTAATTTAGCTTATGGTTTCAGTTAGAATTATATTTTGTAGTTGCAGACCTTCATTATTGTTTTTCTTGCACTTCCCAATTGTCCTACCACCCTACTACGGATGCTGTTTAGCAGTTTGGAGCATTCATAGGGTAAGGTTTTGGTCGCAGAAAATTTGCTTGGCGCCCAATTTCTTATCTAACTGTGGAACCTCGCCCGTCTTCCTGAGCAGGGCCGGCCATAACCTTAAGGGAAAAATAGTAGGTTACAAGACAAGGATTTGCGGAAGCATTTTCGTAGGTTAGAACAACGTTTAAACGATTTGGAATTTCGCAGAGGCCGTCGCGAATATTCAAGGTCGCGATCGAGGTCTGCTTCGACAGCTGTTCGGTCTCATGCTCGGAGTGTCAGCCCAGGTTACATGGACGAGACAAATGCCGGTGGTTCCTCGTCGCACAGCCCACCTATTATCCATGTGACTGCGAGTCTTCAAGGACACATTGACGAGACCGATGATTTAGTGCACTGTAAGTACCTGTCTATGTCTGTTTTTTCCACGGCGCGTGAGGACCTTGGGCCTGGCTAATTATTGTCTGTGATGACATTCCGGATGTGCTTGTGATAACACTACTGGCTAGCCAGCGTTTACAGTGTTTGTGACAACACTTTAAGTTACTGCGTGTGTTAGCGCTAACTAATGTTTTCCTCACGCCGTTCCTGAATTCCTGCCGTGTTGTTTTCTGATTGTGACGTCAGCTTTTTATTGGCGATTAATACTTACATTTTCTTTCAGCGAAAATACTGGAGGACCCTGCCAACACAGAGCATTCTGATACAGTTGCCAACCCAGAATTAAGTTGGGAAGTTTTAGCTTTTTTGGGATGTGATGTTTGCGTTACTAGCAGTATGGGACCTTCAATCCAAAAGGATCTAGCTACTAGATGGCTTAGCATTCTGAAAGGAGGCCTTTCTTCAGAAGAACGGCAAACAACTCTTAGCAAATATTCAATCCCAGTATCCCAGACAATTGCCGACTCAATCGTAGCAGCTGCCACTCTGGAGTCCGTCGCTGGTCGAGATTCTAGATTGGCACAGTTACAACGCCAAGTTGGTGCAAGTCTTTCTACCATTGGTATTGTTCTTACTTCTATGTTAAAAGAAGGGGAGGAGCAAGTGGGGAGCATATTCGGTGCCAGCAGACTGTTATGTGACATTCATTATGTGGAATCTTCTTCTCGCAGAGAATTAGTTTCCATCAATTTAAACAAAAATTTACAGGAAACTTTAAATAATGCTCCTCTTGATGGTTGGCTGTTTGGCGAAAATCTCGAAGAACGAGTTAAGGTCTCTGAAAACTTAGAACGAGCTAGCCTGGATCTGAAATCAGTAAAACCAAAACCAGCCAAGAAAGTTTCCATGCTCTTTAAACTTCAAGCGTCCGTCTCGTCAGGTTCAGCGGGGAGCACGAAAAGGCGGACATCTACAAGTCCGGGCTCCCCAATTTCAGTACCCTCAGGCTCGACCTCGGGAGAAAAACGATTGGAAGTCTGGGCACCAAGGACAGAAATTCAGACGCTAAATACTCAGGTCGGTAAACATGCAGGAAGGTTGCAATATTTTCTTGCTGCCTGGCGTTGTGTTACGTCGGACAAAAAGTTTTATCCTGGCTTGGGGGGTTGCGAATACCGTTTATTAAACCACCTCGCCAAATAATTCTTCCAAGGGAACCTGCTTGGTCCGGCTGTGAAATTAAAGAAATGCGAAATTCCTTGGCTAATCTATTGAACTTAGGGGCCATTAGCAAAGTTAATCCTTGCAGAAATCAGTTTTTATCAAATATTTTTTGACGCCTAAACCAGATGGTTCACAGAGGCTAATACTAAATCTCAAATCCTTAAATAATTACATTTTGTCCGATCACTTTAAACTGGAGGACCACAAAACGGTAATTAAGCTGCTTCGGCCTGAAGGACGCTATTTTCTTTTGCCAATTAAAAAGCTCCACAGGAAATATTTGAGATTTAGATTTAACGGTGAACTTTTTGAATTTAATTGCGGGCCCTTTGGGTTGTGCTGTGCACCATTGATTTTTACAAAACTGCTGAAACCTGTTGTAGTCTTTCTCAGAACAAGAGGTTTGGTATCTGTCGTCTATTTGGATGACTTTCTTTTGATCGTAAATTATCTTTCGGAGTGTCAGTTTAATGTTTCCAAGACGGTTCAGTTCCTAGAGTCATTAGGTTTTGTAATTAACAATGCCAAAAGCAGTTTTGTGCCTGCACGAGAAAGTAAATACTCGGGGTTTCTTTATAATACTATAAATATGACAGTCTCTTTGCCTCTGAACAAAAGGTCGAGTATTTTTAATGGTATAAAAAGTGTTGTCACTTTCAAAATGTAAAATAAGAAAGTTTGCACCTCTTCTTGTCCTGCCGTTCGATATGGATGGCTATATACTAAATTATTTGAGAGAAAAATTTCTGGCATTAAAAAGATCTAATGGAAATTTCGATTCCACCATGGAAATTTCGATTCCACCATGAAAATTCCGGATAGTCTGGCGGCAGACTTCCAGTGGTGGCTGTCAAATATTGATTCAGCTACAAATTCGATAAAATCTATAAAATTTGAATTGGAAATTTTTTCAGACTTCATTTTCATTTTTCATTTTATTAGCCTTAAAAAAATACAATCAAGGGAGAGGAAGTCTCCACAACTCCTATACTTTGGAGAAAAAATACATTCCCAAAAAAATACACATACATAAAAAATAACAATGCCCATAAATAAGTAGGTACATATTATGCAAGAATAAAAAAAAAAAACAGTGAAAAAGCAATTCCCAGTTCCCACTATACATTAGTCTGTTTAAATGGAGGCACAGAAGCCACCCTCCCAGAAAATAATATACCGCGAAAGCTGCGAAACGCAGCTTGTGTGCGGCAAAAGCAATATTTTATTATAATTCATCAAACTTTCAGGTCCCGGGATCGGGAATCGGAGAGGCCACATGAAAAGTCGTAGGCTATTCCTCATTGTTCCGAATCTAGTTGTCAAAAACAGAATGTATTAAATTTGGGGAGGCAGATCGTAACCAATTCTTAATATTTCTATTAAAAATTCTTTTGTCAGAGGATCTTTTTATAGTTAGAGGAAGAATGTTGTAAATTTTCTTGCCTATTATGACAAAAGATCTCTGCCCAACACTCTTCATCCTCATTTCTATCGAGAGAACAAGATCTGCCTCTCGTCTCGTAGATCGCCCATGCGTCAAAGGAGTGAGCAGATCGCCATGGTTATAAATGTAATTGAGCGCCCTCCACGCAAAAAGCTGCCTGACATCGAAAACACCCGCTTCCCTGAACAAGAGATCGCTGGGATAAAGACGTGGTTTACTCAGAATTATTTTAAGGATTCTCCTCTGTAGTGTGTTAACCGGTGCCAAACCCGTATTATAAATTCCCCCCCATCCTATAATACCGTAAGTTAACACAGACTGCACTAACGCGAAATAAATGCATTTTAACGTTTTAATATTCATTATGTATTTCAACTTTCTGAAAACGTGTAACATATATCTCAGTTTTTTACAGATGAGCTCGATATGGTAATTCCATCTTAAGTGCGAATCAATCATTACTCCCAGAAATTTTGCTTTAAGGCTCATCTGAATATTCACCCCGCACGCACACGGCCCAACCCGACCCCCTGAAACATCACAACCGCTCTCGTGAATTATTAAATTATGACTTATTGGCAAATTTTTCGAATAAGATGTAAACGGAACATAGTACGTTTTAGAATAATTCAGTGTAAGCAGATTATGATCCAGCCAGCCCCTCACAGTCCCCAGTATTCCAGCCATTTTATATTTTAATTCAGTCCAACTATCAGCCTCAACAAAAATAGTCGTATCGTCAGCAAAAGACACGATACTGGCTCCAACATCTGTTAATAGTAAATCGTTTATATATATGAGGAATAATATTGGCCCCAGTACCGTACCCTGCGGGACTCCATTAACCACCTCAAGGCTGTCACTGAGGTCGTCACCAATTTTTACACATTGGTTTCTATTAGTTAAGTAATTTTTAATAAGTTCCAGCGGAACTCCCCTAAAACCCGATTTCTCCAGTTTATTAATTAAAATTTCATGATTGACTGTATCGAATGCCTTGGCTAGATCCAGGAAGACTGCAGCCGCAGGTCTGGATCGATCTACGCTTTTTGCCTGCACTTTTTGGGTTAAAATGTTTTGCAAAAAGCCGCTCCAATATCAATATCCTCTGTAGACTTTATAATACAACGGCTGTGGCTTACATTAATCAAATGAGCAGTGTGCAATATCCTCGATTGAATAACCTGGCTCGCAGGATATGGCAATGGTGCGAAAAAAGAAATATTTTTATTTTTGCATCGTACATTAAATCTGAAGAAAACAAAGAGGCGGATTGGGAATCTCGCCATTCAAATTTTGGAATGGGAATAACATAATGATAAATTTAAATCAATTACCGAAAAATTCCGACAGCCAGATATCGACATTTTTGCTAGTTGACATAATTCTAAATGCAAGAAATTTGTATCATGGTTAAGAGATCCAGATGCATTTGCTATCGATGCGTTTACACTGAATTGGTGCCAGTTTAACTTTTGCGCTTTTCCTCCATTTTCTGTAATCTTAATAGTTTTACAAAAATCATTGCAGATAACGTAGAGGGAATAGTTGTTGTCCCATACTGGACCTCTCAGCCATGGTTCCCAGTTTTCACTTCTCTTTTGATTGACGAGCCTATTGTTTTTGACCCTAACAAATGTTTAATTCTTTCTTGTAATAGGATACAAGAACCTACGAGAACTTTTCAGCTTTGAGTGTAGAGGTTAAGGTAAATAATAATTGAAGTGTATGCATCTATGTATCAGACATGATGGAGATGATATTTTCTTTCTCCTAGGTGATTCAGGTAGATACACATTGTGCGTAATGTAACTTCCAATGTACACAAGGTGTTTTACAGGATATCCATTACGCCACTGGCTGATGACCCCATTGCGAGATCCAGATCTTAACACGCCTGCGGAAAGATATAGTAATGTCTTAAAAGGCATCCGTAGTATTATTGAAAGATGCAATGGACTTTTAAAGAACAGATTTCGTTGCTTACTCAAACATCGCTTCTTGAATTATGCTCCCAGAACAGCAAGCGAAATCATCGATGCATGTGTGGTTCTACATAACATGTGTATAGAAAATAACATGGAAGAACCAGAACTTGACGATGGAGAAGAATTAGATTTTGGTATGGATAATGATATTCCATATTTGCAGAAAATGATGGTCAAAATGCAGACCTAGCTGCTGCTAGAAGGCTTCAACAACACATAATAGAAACTCATTTCAATATTTCAAATAGGCATAATAAGTGATAGGTAACTAGCATGAAAACTTTTATTTCGTATTCTACCTATACATAACATTGAGAATTGCTTTCTTTACAAGACAATGTATCTAAATTGGTATTAATTTGTTTTAAAACTTTCAACATTTCTTGCCTTAATGATATATTATTATTATTCTTTCTGTACTCTTCATCCTTTTTGTTTTTGTCACATGTCAATGCCAATTGGTTCATTATTATGAACTGCTGCAGACTCCCGGATTTTGTTAATTTCTTTTTGATTGCAGAATTTGACGGACCAGCACAATCTTCATCTTTCAAACTTGTTTTTGATGTGTTTGTATCTCGGTTTGTATGCTGCAGGGAACTGGTGTATTTATCTGCAGAAAGATTGTGAAATGTATAAAGCTTATAATTTTAATTATAAATTCTTACCAATTCTGTCACTTCCATTTCTTCACGAACTTGTAATACTGTAACGCAAAATTAAATTTTTAGTGGTATTTCATAGTAATATAAAATATGCCAAAATTATTGTGCAAACAAAACGATGTAAGAATGATTTAATAAGCTCTGCATTATTGAAATTATGTCAATTGTATTCTTATAAAACCAGCCACTTGCATCAAAATCAAATGATACTTGTGATTCTTTCATCATTTCATCACCGTCTACAGATACATCAGGTACCATGTCAAGTATCTGTTCCTCTACGTCATCTAACTTATCTGTAGGACTGCCACCACCTGTCCCATTCGCATACTTCCTAATTTGGACAGATCTAGCCTTCGCATTCTTTTTCAAATCTTGCCAAGTTTACAAATTTTCAAGATAAAAACCGAGATATTTTCCTATTGTCTGCTTTACCTTTCTCCACTTATGCCAGTCTTTATTTGCTGCTGCACGTATTGCATTTAATGCATCAGTCACTTCTTGCCACAGTTTTTGGGCACTCTTAAAATAAATGAGGCACTAAATTTTCCGGTTTGTAGTTCTGGATGATTTTCAATAAATTCAATAAGAATACTTTTCTGCTGACCGGTTATGCACCCAAGACGTATTTTATTATTTTTTCCATATTTTATTCTTACAAGAAGACGAAACTACCAAAATAACCTTTAAAGTTCGTTGTATTATCTAGGCAACTGCCCAGTTGTTCTCGCAGCTGGTGCATTTGGCAGCATAAATTATGTAAGCTCTGATTGGTCAAAAACGCAATATAACAGCGCTCTAATACAATACATCCATAGGAACAACTCCCCACTCCGTTTTCTCGCGTTTGAGAGTACAGAATTGCAAAGGTGTGAGAATAACCGGGGATGTGAGTAATGCTTTCGCATAGGAAGGAGGTCACATCGTCCTGGTATTAAAGGTACGTATTAAGTATTTAAATAATCCTAAAGTTCTTGTTGGAACTAATGAAACAATTACTTATATTAAAGTGATGGCTCGATTCTTGGGTGGAACTGGAAACGAATTTTATGCTTACTATTATACGGGAAAATTACTGAAATGTTTGACGGCAAACGATATAGAAATAACGATATATTTAAAATAGTACACACATTCTTCACGTTTTTACTAAATTTTTTACTACCGACAATTTGTCAAATGTCATTCAGCTGTCATCCATACTAGATTGGTGGACGGTAATCAGCTATCATATAAACAGGTACTAAGAACTGTTCCACAGAAACCGGTTCAGTTAAATCGGTCTCTGGGGATTGGTTCTTGGGAACATATAAACGTGGTAATTTATTGTCAACCTAACCTTAGCTGGTAGGCATTATTTATTTATACTTGTCAATTATCAATAAATTTAATGAGAACTTACGTGGGGAACCAGTCACTTCATAAATAAAATCTCTTTGTTGCGTTTTAAGCTTTCAGCAACAAAGGGGGTTTTCTTTATGAAATGACTGCACCCCCACACGAGTTCCCATTAAGTCACATACCATTATTTCATTTTTTAAATAATACGTACAAATTATTAGCATGAAGATAACATACAGTGCATATTAAAACATGCACATGGTTAATTCTGATAAAATAAAAAAAAATTAGTGATGTGGAAAAATTACTGAATGATTTAAGAAGCACCAATGCTGTGTTTAGAACTACCACAGTTTATGATGGATTTAATCCTGTTATCATGAGAAGAATGCTCAGAGCATTGGAGCCAGACATTGCAACATTTGCAGAAGATCTAAAATGCATCCTTTGTTTGTTTGTTTGTTTGTTTGTTTGTTTGTTTGTTTGTTTGTTTGTTTGTTTGTTTGTTTGTTTGCAGAGGAGCAAATCTGGAGTCCATAGTAAAGAAAACAAGTGCGGAAGGTGCAGCCTTAATTAGAAAGTTCTAACACAAATATAGAATTGTTGCCAATTTGGAAACGAACAAAAAAGCTGCAACCATTACTAGAATAGCCCAATGTTTTCTTTTATAGACATGCAGAGGATTCCATGATATGGACGCTAGTAGAGTGGTCAACCCAGCAGATCTTCCAACTGGGTTCCCTCTCTGCATGATCTCCAGTCTTTGCCTCACTGATACCAAAGGGTCTGGGAGCTACAACAAATCACATTATGGCAGCTCATATGGCTTTTTCAATAGTTTGATCTTGTGATTAATGAGAAAACTGGCAAAATTACCAAATATAAAGATCTCATCCAATATCAAGCTCTAGCCATGAACTGCCCTCTTACAGCTGAGGAAGACAGAATTAACTTCTGTATAGAAATGGAAGTAATTTTTCCGCTAGGCAACGACATCTACAAAGCAGCAGACTCCGTTCTAGAAGCAAACAACCAGTTAGAAGTGTACAACGATTTTTCCCCTTACTTCTGGAAGAGAGTACCTGTGATTAATCACTCAGAGGGAACTTTTAGCAAAGGGACCCAGCCAATGGAGGAAGAACAATCCCATGAAGTGACTCCAGAACAAGAAATCAGTCCCGCCAGTCATAGAAGTTCTCCCTCAAGAGGCAGAGGATTTCAAAGACATAGAGGTGGAATCAAAAGAGAATTTTAAATATTTTTGTAGTTTCATTTGCAGTTTACCTAATTTAGATGTCATACTTACGATTTACCAAGATTTCAGTAAAATAATGTCCAGAGGTCGAAAATTTGTTAAGCTTGCCCTGAATCAAAATGATGCACACCCTCTAACTAATTCCTCTAATAATCAAGAAATTACGATGAAAATTTGACGATTGAATTTACGCCCGTTGAAATCCAAGAAATACCAATTATTTTTTTCCGACGAACCTGAAATACAATTACCGCCATTGTTATCAGATTGAAATGATAATTATGAGCTACAATTATTGGGAAACGATACTGTACTTTTTAGTAACTGCTTTATACTTGCTGACACTTTAGACAGTATTAATTTATATTTTTTGAAAAATGCGAAAAGAATAAGATCAGTGAAAATACTCAAACTAAAACGAAACTTTTAGACAAAGAAAAATGCATTCAAAGGAAATTAGTTGATTACGACACTAGTAGTTCAGCTGACAGCTCAGCTGATGAATTTGAAGTTCGAAATTCAAACGGTCGCATAGGCCTTTTAAGTTAAGTAAGCCGATCTTCGTCCGAATATTCTTTTCAACCAGACTCGGTTAATTCAGATTATAGTAGTACAGAGAGGGAAGGATCCCCCAGACCGGCGCGAAACTTCCGCTGCCGCGACCCGTGCGATGTCGCGGCGGACCGATAGACACGGCGGCTTATGTACAGGCGCGATTTCCGCCATATTCGCGACATTACAGCGTTGCACGGTTTTTCCGCCGACGCTCTGATACCGCATGTAAAGAAATGGCAGTTACAGAGAAACTGATAGAAATTGTCAAAAACTATCCTATACTACATGACTTGTCTGACGAAGATTATAAAAACATAAGGAAAAAGGACAAAGTGTGGGAGCAGATAGGCTTAGAATTAGGGGAAAATGGTAAGTTTTTATACATTTTTTTAATAATAGTAATTTATTTAATATTATTTAATTGTACATGTGCATAAACATAAACTGGGCAGTTTTTGATACTAATAATTACTAAAATAAGTTACAAACTTCTCACGTATTTCGAATGCCAAAGACGTTGCACGCCTAGGATCTCGACTCAAGTTTTGGAAGGCATCTAGAGATGGTTCTGGTGGCTCCAAATATTCGAAATACCTATCGTCACCAGTTCTTTCCATTCTCAAAAAATTGTGTAAGATACAAGATGTTTGAACTACTAAGATTGTAGTTTCTACAGACAAATCAATTGGTCGATAAAATAATCTCCATTTTTGTGCCAAAATGCCAACAGCATTTTCAACGACCCTTCGTGCTTTGCATAATCTTGTATTATAACTTTCTTTACGATTATCTTCACGTGACTGCCGATATGGGTAAGGCGTCATCAAATAAGGCTTTAAGGCAAATCCCTCGTCCCCAATTAGTACATAGGGGTAGGGAAGATCCTGTCCGGAAAGTGGCTTAGCGTTTGGAATATTCATATGGCCTTGTTCAAATCTTCTTCCCATATTGGAAATTTCAAAAATTCCCACATCGCTGTTTTTGCCGTATCCACCTATGTCTACACATATAAATTTGTAGTCTGCGTCAACAATGGCCATAAGGACAATCGAAAATTTATGAAGATAGCAGAAATAATTAGAACTGCTTTTTTTTGGACATTTAATCGTAACGTGTTTTCCGTCCAAACTCCCAACGCAATTTGGAAAATTCCACGATGTTTCAAATTTCTTTGCAGATTCTTTCCACGTTTCAGCAGACGGTTCTGGCATATATATTTTCTCCATTATTTTGCAAATTGACTGGCATACTTCTCGTACAATTTTACTTACAGTTGAAAATCCAACCCTGTAGCTATGACCAATAGTATAATAGGTGTCACCAGTTGCTAGAAATCTGAAAAAAATATCAAAAACTAAATTTTCCACAAATAATTTGAAAACGGTTATATGTATTAAAAAATAAATTAGAGTATAATTTTCAGAATATCTTTCCTACAGTGACCTTCTCTTTGCAGGGGACGAGCTAAAGAAAAGGTGGAAGAATCTTAGGGACAGCTACGCGAAGCACTTAAGATCCTTGAAAACCACTACAGGTCCAAGTGCAAAACAAAAACTTTATAAATGGCAATGGGCCAGACAGATGGAAACTTTTCGCCCATTTATGTCTTTCGCTAAAACTGAATCGAATATAAGAGATATTAAAGGAACCGAAACTACTAGTGGTGAAACAGATATGAAATCCCTGTCGCCTTCAGATGGTATTCAACAAGCTGATCTCACTTCAGATACCGAAGAAAATAACGTTTCTGTGGAAACAGAATCACCTTCAACGTCTGCAGCAACTCCCATATCATCAAAGGATAAAGCTAAAGTAAATCCCAATAAACGCACGAAACGAACTGAACACGCCGAACAAGAATCTCCTACTGCTGCAGTAATTAAATATCTAAAGGAAAAACCTAAATATAACCATAATGAGAGTAATATGGATGCAATGGACTTAATTTTTGCGGGATATGCTAAGACAGTAAAGACGATTTCACCACGATTACAAGTGATCGCAAAATTTAAACTTGCTCATTTGATGTCAGAATTGGAGTTATAACACCAACAAGCAGAAACTGGCTCTCTAGCTTCCCATTCAAGTGCAACGTGTTCCTCGAGTGTTAGTTGTGCTACTGGTTATTAACTTAGCGTACCGTATACAAAATATAAAATAAAACAGTTGAAACTCGGCCGCACATAACCACCCTCGCTAGTACTAAGAGATACACGGTCATGGATAACAAACTCTACTATGACCTTGCTGGAGAAAACTACCTGCCTAAACAAGATACACAAAAGAACATCGGTTGGGGATACATTTAAGAAAATGGGCAGAGTGTATAAACTTAACAGGTACATAACCAAAGAAATAGTTTGCAGAGCACCACGTTCCAGTCTGCGATCATATAAAATCGTTCCCGACTGAAGAAAACCATTATAGCAGGAATAAATCTAATAAACTGAGTCTCAGCCCTGATTTAAACATTCATAGAATGTATCGTGCATTCAAAGAAGAGTACCCAGAAACTTCAATTATTATTATTCTGATGTGTTCCAAAATAATTTCAAGAATCTGCGTTTCGGCCGATTTCGTTCTGGTATATGTTCTACATGTGATATGTTAAATAGGAAATTTTAAATTGAATCCAAATGACGAGCAGTTCAAAACATCTTTGGAGATACGTCAGAGAAAAGCAGAAAAAGCAAAGGAATGCATGAAGAATGCATGAAGAATGACAAAAAATGGCACAAGAACCTAGCAGTAATACTTGCATGGCATCTATGGATTTGCAGCAAGTCATTTTTGTGAATACACTGACGTATCCTCAGCTGTTTTACTCCAGGCAGCTGTCTCGTTACAATTTATTTATGCGTACACATTGAAAATACAGATGATTCGTGTATCTAGAATAAAACAATAAGCGGCAGAGGATGAAATGAAGTGGCCTCGTGCATACTGCAAGCTGTCTATGAAGGTCACATGGCTGGTTTCTTCGTTTGTTTAATTCAATTTGTGATTAACCTGCTACTTTCTAATATTTTTTTTGTATTCTAATTTGTCCTTTGTGGCATTTTAGGGGTTTTTTGGGGAGCACTCCTTCTTGCTAAGTATCGCTTTGGATTGCATTCATGTCGCAGCCCGCCAATCAGGAAGAGCGCAGGTATACCAGGGCGTATTTCGAACCGCAAGTTCCCACAGGCGGTGAAGCTGACCAATTATCATCTCTAAGCTAAGGTCAGATTAGTATAGTTGTCACCAGTACGTTTGGAAGTTATTCGTCCTGCGGCTGGATCTTGTGTAACGCCCGGCACGGCATTTCGTGGCCATTCTTTTGTTCTTAGAACACACGTACTTTGTAACGTTTAGATTTAGTTTATTATTTTATATCGTCGCGCGAAGTTCATTTAGTTTTTTGTTTAAGATATAGTTACTTGCTTTGTTTATTTTCTTTTATCATTCAGTCATTATTTTTGATCATTTAATTTTTTTATCTGTTATTAGTCCGGTCGACACTCGCGTTGCGCCAAGTCATTTCTTGTAGTTAGTGTGCGTGCGATAGGCTCGTCAGTGCGTCTGCGCGTGTGGAGCTCCAAGCGTGTAGCGGATTTGTCGCGTTATCCGCGCCTGTTTTTGATTCACTTGGTTGGGCGGAGCGTTGGTATCGGGTGGCTGATTTCGGATCAGTTTGTTTACGTTGTTTTTTGAAAATTAATTTTGTTTATTGCTACTTTTGTTTAACCATCATTATTTGTTCTCTGTTTAATATAATTTTGTTATTCATTACACATTTAAACTATTTGACTACGTTTTATTTTTGGTTATCTATACACCCCCACTGTTGTTTTCCAGTGACCTTTAGGAGTTTGTGGTCACTTGGATTCTACGTTTCGGCTACAGAGGATCAGCCAAAAACTCCTTGGCGCCCATTTATTGTACTTTTTTTACCCGCTCCCATCTCCGATTAGGGTTTTAGTCGCGGCCGGATCCTCTTGTGACGTTGCAACGTGGTTACGTCACATGGTTCTGCTTCTGGCAACGAGAAGTTTACATTGAAATCTCCCGCGAGAATGACCGGCTTGTCGCAATAATCTACAGGTTCGATTTGAGAATTTGAGAATTTGAGAATTCGTGGTAGCGTAACGTCTTTGTTAGAGATTTGAGAATTCGTGGTAGCGTAACGTCTTGTATGACTCGCATTCCCCCACCATAGTAGCGTTCCCCCACCATAGTAGCATTAAACGTTTAACGTTTCACTTCAATAAGTGATCGTTCTAAAGAGGTGAAGAAACGTAATTTGTGTCATAATTGTTTAAGAGCTGTGCATAGTAAAGACGTTCGCCGCGTGCGATTTCCCCTTTCCCTTCAGGTCCACATAAATTCACATCTAGGGGCGGAGCACTATCGGAAGTTAGCTTCCACGTCTATAGAAAATGAAATAGACACGTACGACAGTTAAGAAGACGGGTAGTGTTGTGTATGCAGAGAAACACCGTAGGCTTTGTAATTTTATAACTTTTATTCTAAATTATTACAAGGAATAAATTTGTACTGCATGCGCACAGGTTTTCGGAGAACTGCCCATGGATGTCCGGTACCCGGAAGAAAGAAGTCCTCGGCGCACGCACACATAGGTAACTCAATGTCAACTGAATATTAAACTTCTAAAATAATAGAAAAGAACATAACATCTCCTTCTCCCCTACGTAAAAAAATAAAGAAGCAATTATTAATACATGAATCTTTCTGGGGGTTTACTTATTCTACTAGAACGCCTAACTTCAACTTCGGGGATATTTGCAGAATGAGTAGCTTTTTCAGAAGGTTTCACAATTTCTTCTTTGATTGATGGTAAGTATACAGATGCATTAGCTGGGTTTATGTCACTAGTAGACAAGTTCGTTTTATCTTGGATTGTTCGGCCAGTAACTGTGGCAGGTAAGTCAGTCTTACTTAGTTTTAGGTCAAAATAGTCAGGTAAGTAGGTCTCCTTCGGTGTACTTTGGCCAATGTCTCGAATTTGGTCTATGTGTCGACGCCACACTCTCCCGTCGTCAAGTTTTACTACATAGTGCAATTTTCCAATTCTTTTCATTATCGTGCCAAATTTCCATTTTTCTCCTACATAATTTCTTACTGACACTCTAGACCCTTTGTCTACTGATCGATATCTCTTGTCATTATTGACATATTTATTGCGGTTGCAAGAATTTACATCAGGGTTTCTGTAAGAGTTTTACTAGCAAACTGTATTGGTCTTTCTGAACCGTCAGGCAAAATGTGACTCAGTACAGCACCTACTTCAAAATTTAGGGTCAAAATGACACAAAACTTCATCAGACTGTATTTTCTCTTTGGCCAGGTTAAAAGCAATTTGGCATTCTTTGGACCAGTTAAAAGGTACAGAGTCTTTTAAAAGGTTATTCAAAGGATGCAAAATGGTACTTGCGTTTTTAATGAAACGCCGGTAATAATTTACAAGCCCGATAAAAGCGCGAACATCTGATTTATTTTTAAGAACTGGTACATTTTGTATCGCATCTATTTTGTCGCAAGATTTTTGTATACCCTGTTTATTTATGCGGTATCCACAATATTGTATTTCATCAGCAAGAAAAACACTTTTTTCTATATTTACTTTAAGGTTGTATTTTTTTAGTCTTTCCAAAACTGACTCCAGTCTCTCTAAATGAACAATTGTATTAGGACCAGTAATTTTTATATCATCCAAGAACACTGAAACGCCGGGTATGTCTTGAAGTATTTGCTCCATTTGTCTTTGCCAAATTGCAGGTGCGCTAGCAATAACAAACATAAGCCTATTGCAACGGTAAAGTCCCTTATGAGTATTTAAAGTTAGTAAATGGCGCATTTCTGGTTTCACTTCCATTTGTAAATAAGCCTTACTCAAATCTATTTTAGTAAATTTCTCACCACCTGCCATTGAACAAATAATTCCTCTATCGTAGGTAAGGGATGGTCATCAATCAGTATGTTTGGATTCAATGTAATTTTGAAATCCCCACATAATCTAATTTGCCCGTTTGCCTCTAGAACTGGCACAATCGGTGTAGCCCAGTCAGAAACATCTACTTTTTCTAGTATTCCCTGTTTGATTAATTAATCTAATTCCCTTTCTACTGCCGCTTGCAATGCAAAAGGCACACTCCTAGCTTTAATGAAAACTGGTCTAGCATTTTCTTTCAAATAAATCGAAGCTCGCATATTTTCAATTTTACCTATACTTGGTTTAAAGATAGTATCATATTTTTGCAGTAAATTTGACAAATTTAAATTACTTTTTTCATTTTGAATTGTATTTACGCCATCGATTTCTTGTAAATTAACATTAACGGCACGAATCCATTCTCTACCTAGTAAACCATTTCTGTCTCCCTCTACTAAATACAAATTTAAATGTGTATTGTACCTGTTGTAAGTTACTGAAACCTGTATAAAGCCAATCACTTTTAATAAGCTTTTGCAATATGAAATAAGTTTAAGCTTCGTATTTTTTGTCGTAATATCACAAAAGTTTTTTGTATACATCGAAATTAATGAGACTAACAGGAGCACCACTGTCTACTTCCATTTTGATCACTTTATCATTTATTTGTATCTCTGTAACATATTTAGCTCGAAATTTGGAAAAATCCTGTTCGTCACACTCTTCTATGACTAAAATTTCTTGTATGTCCGCGTCTGTAGCGTCTAACTCGTCTACTTCATTGGTACTTAATGCTCGCTTAGCCTTACTGCAAACTTTCTGCAAATGTCCCTTCCGCTTACAAAAATTGCATACCATATTGACTCTATTGCACCTATTTGCTAAATGTTCTTCACTTCCGCATCTGTAACATTGTTTGATAACATTATCATCATATTTATTATTGAATTGTACATTGCTTTTCCTAAAAGGATTTAAAATTTTATTTTGAACATACGAATTGTTTTTCATATGAGAATTCGAGTTTGCTGCAGGACGTTTTTTGTTTTTAAAAGAAATAGCATCTATCGTATGTTTTCTAAACTGATTTGTATCACGTTCTGACATTTCCATTCCTGTGGCAATCTCGACTGCTCTATCTAGGGTTAAATCCCTAGTTTCCAGCAATCTACTTTGAATTCGTTTGGAACCTAACCCATAAACAAACTGATTACGCAAAGCTAATTTTAAAAAATCTCCAAATTTACAATTAATTGCAAGTTTTTGTAATGAATAAAGAAATTCTTGTACAGTTTCACTTTCCTGTTGTTTTCTGCTCTGAAAACGGAACGTTTCAGCTATTTCCAGTGGCACTGGATTGTAGAAATTGTCCATCATTTGGACGATATCCTTGTATGTACGATTTTCCGGCACTTCGGGAGCCAACTTGTCGCACACTGTATCGTATGCCTCCGAACCCATAAAATGTAGCAAATATGGCACTTTCAGGTAATCTTCTACTTGGAAGACCCGGAAAGCAACTTCCAACCTTTTCACCCACCTGCTCCATCTTGTAATCGAAGCGTTGAAGGTTTCAACAGTGAATGTTGAAGTTGTTAGCACTCTGCTGGTGCTGGGTTGCACAGCCATATCAGAAAAGTTAAGTACGTTGAGGTCAAATTACCACGTGGTAACTTCGTAATTGTACTTGTATAGATACGCCGTTTGCACTTAGTACTTGCGTGTTTCGTTATCATCGTCGCCAGTTTATCTGTTGTGTATGCAGAGAAACACCGTAGGCTTTGCAATTTTATAACTTTTATTCTAAATTATCACATGGAATAAATTTGTACTGCATGCGCACAGGTTTTCGGAGAACTGCCCATGGATGTCCGGTACCCGGAAGAAAGAAGTCCTCGGCGCACGCACACATAGGTAACTCAATGTCAACTGAATATTAAACTTCTAAAATAATAGAAAAGAACATAACAGGTAGCATGTGATTTTTTAAGCCGGCGGCATTTAACTCGATGAATAAATAATAGGTAACTCTGCTGAAGCTACCACCACATACGACTGAACTTCTGCAACTTTTAGACAAACGTTGCTTCAGTCCGTGGAAACTTAAATGGAACCAGGAACATATTACTTGGCAGCGAGAGAACTAGAGGAAACTAACAAAAAGTGAATTCGCAGACAAAATTTGTGCTCTGTTGTACGATGGTATCACGACAGATGCAATAAGAAATTCCTTCGAGGAGACAGGAATATATCCCTGCTATAAAAATAAATATCCCACAGATCGACTGGATGAAACGTAAGTTACAAAGATTAACGAAGCAACCATAAAAAACACATTTCAGTATTTTTGAGCAGGACGGGGAAGAACTAATTGATGACGAAGAAATTAACAGCAATGAAGAAAGTCGAAATGATGAAGGAATCGACGATGAAGAAAATCATGACGCTAAAAGAATATCGCAGAATGAGGGGAATGAAGAAAGTGAAGATAGAAATTGTAAAGCAACTGCGGCAAATTTTACACAAACTGCAGCTGTACGAGAAACTACTGATCCAGCCATTCCATCAACTTCTTTTTAGGGTATTTTACTGGGTGAACTAGTTAATAAAACTAGTATCTAGACTAAAGGCCTCGCCACATAAGCCATGCCATGTCATGCTAAATTCAGCACAGAGCTGTCCACATAGGACACACTGAGAAAAATGTACTTATGGCATTTAAAGCTACCAGTCTAGTATTGTTTTTCTTTTTCTGAAAACTACAACAAATAGTAAGGGTTCTATCTAGTAGACGCAACTGTCCCAACTACACCTTCTAAACATACAAATACAAATTAGTAAACTGTATTAGTAAAAAACACAACTGCGTTTGTATGTAATACTATGTCGTAGTTGTATAAGCTAATATTCTAATAAAACAACTATAACATTGTAAATAATACTACTACGGGAGCAGTTTGCAATACGATTGGTTGACTTAAGTGACCAGTTTTAAAAGGTGCACATGCGCCAAGCAGACCTAATTCTTCAGGTTTGTACTCTACAATCGCAATGCTCAACCGTCGTCCGTCTGCAGTCTCCTTCGCGTTCAGCCCAACCGCCAATAACGGGTGTACAGCAGCATTTTCTTGCTTCCAATTTACATTTACGTGTACCGCGATTTACAATTTATTTGTGATACGTGAAGTTAAGTAGTGGTCTCGTCAGGGTGTTTTATTTAGAGTCGGTGCCCTTCATCATGGAGAAACATTTAGAAAACGAATCTGACTGAACTAATTCCGGTTTTAAAGGTAGATAAGGTGCTAGTGTGGTGCAGGGAATTCATTTAATTATTAAAAGCATGTATTTGTCGTGTGACGTTCTGATTCTGAAATCATAATTCAAAAAGCACAAGAGACCCATGTGTATTTTGTACATAACCTCAAATATTTCAAATCTAAAACCACAGATGGATCAAATTTATCGGTATTAAACTAAAAGTACTCTCCCCACCATTTTTGCTTTTTGAATTACTCTGTGGGTTGTGTGTGGGTGCGTTGATGGAATACATTTTTGATTTAAATTAATTTGATGTCAAGTAAATAGAGTTGGCATTGTTTTCCTATGATTGCCAACAACAGAAAATTATTGTAGCAGCAAGGATTGTAAGGGATATTTCTAATTTCTTTGTTCTTATTTAGATAATTATATTGACGAAGAAACAGTTAAACTTCTATTGGAAAAAGAATGATTTCCCAAAATGGATTGCTTGTAAGGGTGCATCGAGGGGTGCTTCAGCGTTGGAAAACTGCATTATTATTTATATTAGACATATTTTATTTGTTTATTTCAGAGAAATAAATATTTATTTTTTTAAATATGTTATACTTTTCCACCCTGCATGCAGCAACGTGGCTTTGTTTGCATCCATGCGTGCATACGTACGTGCCAGTGCGGTACGCACACCCAGTATTACACAAAGTGGTTGGATCGAGAACTTTGATGTAAATTCACTATAAATTCTTAATATGTTAACCCCACACGCCAAAAGACAGTGACACAGTAATTAAAGTCAACACGTGTTTCGCTGACAACTCCTGAGGATACTGACGTAGTCAGCGAAACACTTGTCGAGCTTAATTACTGTGTCTTTTGGCGTGTGAGGTTAACTTATTAAGAATTCATAGCACACATAGTATTATAATACGAACAATATTGAGAGTATTTTATAATAAAGATTATTGTAACTGTATAGAAGAAGAAATGTTATGTTTTATATCATAATAGGCACTACATAAAATGTATTATGAACTATGCAATACAAACAAGTAGTTGTAAAATTAAAAAATACGCACCCAGTGGGTATACTACATTGTAGTTGTAGATGATACAACAACTGGTAAGTGTAATATTAATAGTTATTTAGAGCGTAATATACAACAACGAGTATATTAATTTGTAGTTGTATTTGATATTATGTGTTGTTTTTGGCGCCTATTTAACAGCTACGAGTAGTAAAAGAAAGTGTTTTTCTTGTATATGTAACAACGCATTTTTCTCAGTGCATGCTATATAAATTTGGGTAACCATAGTTATTTGTTTGAAAACTTATTTTTGTCAATTGGCGGTTGTCAATATTCATAAATTTAAATAATGGATGATGTTTATAACGTTGCTTTGGGGTTCATCTTACTCCAATTACTATTTTTTTTAAAGAAAAGGCTCAACTGCGGAAAACCTAAAAGACCACGGCGTTGGTGGGGGAGACTCATATATCAAAATCGGGAAAGGCAAGGACATTTCAACAATCTGGTGCAAGAGCTGCGACTAACGGACACAGATAGTTTCTTCCGATTTACAAGGATGAATTATGAAATTTACGAAGAATTATGCCGATTGACCTTTGAATGTCTACGGAAAAAAAGTATTCGTCCCTCAATGGAACCCGCACAGCGGTTAATGATAACTTTAAAGTAGGCACACGAACACATTTTAAATGAAAATTATTTTAATGGAAGTTCAATTTGCATTAAAAGGTACCTTGCTACTGGAGAGTGTTATCAAAGTTTGGCATTCAGTTTTCGATGTGGAAGGTCCACTGTAGCTGTAATAGTGCATGAAACCTGCCAATTATTGTGGCGTATTTTAATGCTACTGTGCTTGATCTTGCCTTCCGAAGAAAAATGGAAACTAATTGCCCAGGATTTTCATAAAATTTGGAATTACCCTAATTGCGTGGGAGCAATAGACGGGAAACATGTGACCATGGAATGTCCAAAGAATACAGGTACTTAATTGATAGTTCCAGTCCTACCTACCAATGGGAAGGAGAACAGCTAATTATTGTTCATTTTAGGCAGCAAATTTTTTAATTACAAGAAGTCTTTTAGCTGTGTTTTAATGGCAATTTGTGATGCTCAATATCAATTTACCGCAGTGGACATTGGCGCTTGTGGTGCTCAGAGTGACGTAGGGATATTTGCTGCATCTAATTTTGAAAAACGGTTGGCCAATGGTTGTTTAAACATTCCAGAAGCAAAACCGTTACCTGGAGAAGTTGAGACTATACCATATTGCTTTGTGGGGGACGAAGTTTTTCTCCTGAAATTAAATTTAATGAGACCATTTCCTGGTCGTCGAGGAGGATTACCATTAGATATAACAATTTTCAATTACAGTTTGAGTAGGGCCCGTCGTACAATTGAAAACACATTTGGTATTTTAGTAGCTCGGTGGAGAATATTCCTAACCCCCATTAAAACATCAGTAGCGCACCGTTATAATGCTTAAAAGCTCTAATGAACTTAGAGTGGCATTCCATAATAATTGTTCTACGAGACCGCTGTCGGCAAATCAAAAGCGAAAGTATTGCTGAATAAATCCGTATACGCATGCACCGATGAAAGAAATGAATAAGTCCCAGATGCGACAGACGTCACGCGAGGAGAAGGAAATTCCGAATCGATTTTGCACGCTGCCCTCACGTGACGTAGTGGCGACTTCTTCTGCCCGCATCCGAAATACTAGTACCTGATAAACCGTTCTGACGACGCCGTGTGATCAACTGAAAGTAACCGACCCGAAAATATTTGGGTAAGATAATTTTTGAATAGTTGCCTGGTGCTTAATGGTTGTTATCACTACGATATCAACAATTAAACATCATCCAGTCATAACCTGGCTGGCCTAGCTTATCCGAGACCAGTGGGTAGTGAGGTGTCCAAACTCGGGAATTAGGGGTGTCTGCTGGTGAAGGTAGGATCGTTTTGGCAACCTCGTGTGGCACTTGTGCCTGTAACTTGAGGCGACATATGGCGGAAAACGATCGTACCCGGGTAACCGGCGGCCGCTGGTGACATGCCGAGGGCGGACTAATTATTATTTACTGGCAGCGTATAGACTAGGGGTATTTCCCCAGAGATATAGTAGCCTGGTGCTGCAGACGAGATCTCGCACCAAAGCCCGCCTAGGAGTCCTGTACCTATTGGTGCTCACACGTAGACTCCGCGGCCGTAGAAATAATTCAGTATTGGACCGTACGTCGAGCGGACCGCATTATCAGAGTACACCGCGAGAACCGGTTTTTATTTCTGTTTCTTCCACTGTCTCCACTATCTCGTATTTTTGTACATATTCCGTATTATAATTTCACTTCAATTTTATCAAATGTAAATAGTTAAAACGAATAGAGTCAAGTTATATTTTCTTTATGTCTTTTTATTCAATCATCGTTTAGCAATAAGTAATGAACCCAACCCTCCTGCGACTAAGAGCTTAAGGGTTACCAGGGAATAAATCTTCCAACCGACCAGACCATAGAGACGACGAGAGACGTGTTCTCAACAGAACGTCCAGATCCCCTTAGATATACAGCGTGTCCCAATATGTGAGACCGAGGGAGACAGGTGTATATTTAAGGGCCCGTACCGAGGACGTCGTTGAATAAGTGACGTCCAAGAAGAGAAGAAAAGTACACGTTGCAGATGTCGATGGAATTATTCAGGCTACTGTAGTTTTACACAATTTCTTAAATAACCGTAGCAGAGCACAATATTGCCCACCAAATTTTGTTGACAGTCTGCATAAGCCAGGACATTGGAGGAAAGAAGTTAATCTGGAAAATTCAGCTTTACGTTCAATTGGTCACGCGAGCTCAAATAACAAGTTATAATGCTACTGTTATAAGAAATAAATACAAAGACTATTTTTTGTTCTGAAAATGGATCCGTTCCCTGGCAGTTAAACAAGGTCCAAAGGGGCCCACACTATGAGCAAATTAACAACTAGAACCAAGTGTTCAAACTTATAATCATTATCAATTCTTAATAAGTTAACCCCACACGCCAAGACAGTGTCGCAGTAATTAATCTCGACACGTTTCGTTGTCAGCGAAACACGTGTCGAGTTTAATTAATTAATTAATCAAGAAATTGCCGGGCAACCTCTTGTGACAACTGAAAAATTTTGGATGCGCAACTAAATGATAAATTTCAATCTTTTTAAAGCATTTTACAACCCCCTTGTAAAAGTCGTGCGGCGCTCATAAATAAATCATTTTTTTGTTGTTTGTTAAGATTAGGAGAAGCACCACCAAACCGCCGGATCTGGGAAAGATATAATGAATCTTATACTAGATTCTAAAGTAACGAACAACTATTTAAATTGATACGAGAAACTAAATATAATCATTTTGTCCACTAGTTTAGATAGGATTGAGTAATTTTAGGTTTGAATTGTTGTCTAGCTAATACGGGTTTTTCCCTAGGTAAACAATTGTAGGTTTTCCCCTCCGAAAGGTAAATTTAGATTGCACTAACTTGGGTAGTGTTCATTGATAGTTTTATTTGTTATTTGATCTTTAGATAGAGTTCTTAGTTAATGTTACGAATAATGTAGGGTGTGAACGTACGAAAAAGCAGAATACCAGTACCCAATAAAGAATAGTTTCGGCAGACTGCCGCAGGCAAGCCAATTATGGACTAGTGTCCACAGTACAAGACCAACTGAGCTCCTCCCTTAAAGGTCAATAAGGATATTTTGAAAACCTAGTCTTATGCACAAATTAACCGATTTTAGAAAAATCACAAGTTAAAGTAAACTCCCTTTCCGAGATCACTTGTTCAATTACGTCAAAGTCAATATCAGTTCCAAATTTACGTTCAACTCTTTCTGATGTGTTTGAATCTTCTTATGTTCGTTCTGCCGTCGGAGTAGTAGATGCAATTGCCTTAATTTTGGTCACTATGTGGTTTTGTTTCATTCACGATAAGTGTTAAAGTCAATGTAGTATTTCACAATCATTTATTCAAGTAGCTTCTGCAAATTCCGGTACGATCACACCATCCGTTTTAGTGAATCATTTATTATATGTTTTGTAAGCAGTTTGCGACAGTTCTCTTTTGTTTATTAATAATCTTGTGGTCCAAAATGTTGCACGTTTTCATAGAGAATTTCCTGACACAAATATCGCTAAGAGAAGTGAGCATACAGTGTGGGGGTGTGCTGCGTCGCGGAAGGAGACATCTGAGAGTAGTTCCGAGGTCAATTTGTTCAGAAGGGAACGGTGATCCGTGGTTTGTATTATAAAGTAATATGGAATGAGAAAAACTCGATGAACTTAATTAATCTTGCCATAGAGTGTTTTGAGTGAGTATATAAATAATGATAATATATCAGGGGAGTTCGAACAGTCATATTTGTTGGATGAATTTCATCAGTACAGAGTATGTAACAACGGCCCTATTAGTTGCAACCGCTCGGCAAACATGTTAAATAGATAGAGAAAGGGGCTTTGTTATAGTATTTTACTTTCAGCGCTTTGCGAAACATAGAGATGTGTAGGTAATTTTACGATGGGAAGTTCATATTACGATACGACATTTGAAAATTGTCAAATAAGGCCAAAGGCCGAGTTTGATAACCCATCATTTATTGTAATATGAAGTTACATACAAGTATGGTACAAAATTGTCAACTGACCTGACCACGACCGTCATATATCTCAAGAAATTGTAAATCCTCAACTCCTGAGGATGCTGATGTTGTCAGCGAAACACGTGTCGAGTTTAATTACTGTGACACTGTCCTTTGGCGTGTGGTGTTAACTTATTAAGAATTCATAGTGAATTTACGTCAAGTTCTCGATCCAACCACCGTGTGTAGTAGATAAAACTATATGTACATAGATTACTTAAAAGTAAACTAAATTTACTAACTTATTATTTGGTGTATTTGACAAAATAAAAAAATAAAAGATTTTACCAAATTTTTATTTCAGGTAAAGAAACCTCATATTTCTCTATATAATAACGGCAACATTTTTATTGGTCGAAATTTTTAAATTTCTGAACATTAAGTTTCTTAGCTTAAAATGTTATCTAGATTTTTTGTTTTCTATAATTCTGAGAAATATTTAGATAGATAGATGAATAGATGGATAGATAGATGGGGGTCTTCTGGCTGTCATTGGGTCCCTAGGGTCATGTGAACTGCCAAGGCCTGCATGGCGACAAAACCTTGGGAAATGCCCACAGACTGCTAGTGCGCTAGAGTCGACACAGCAAATCCTACGCCCACGTCTCATTCGTGGCCCCTTGTAGTGCACAGTAGGCATGATCTGCCGACGGTGTATCTAACGGGCGGGGGTGATGGCGAGTATCCGGCGCCCGAAACCGGAACCTCTTGGCTAAGGGAGACAACCCCTACAGAAAAATCACCTGGCAGGAAAGTATAAAATGCACACCCAACCTGGTCGTGAGTATGGAAAGTCGCATAGTACCGACGAAGTTTACGGAGCAAGAGAGGGGTACCCTAGTTCCGGTCGGTGATGGGAGTGGTGAAGCAGGCTCCCTCCGACCGTCAGCCAACTACTGCGGACCGCATATGGTGAGTAACCAGGCCAATACGGAAACAATTTCTACTGGAAAGAACCCCTTCGCCAAGGGTGAATTAATGAAGAGAAGCCCACCAAGGAACAGGACTCACTCCTTGTCTGACCTGGAAATCTCGGCTAAGAAGACAGTACTTTGGAGGGTGGAACAGCAGCCCAAAAGAAAAACAGCCGATGCAGAGGACGCCGAGAAGACGGGGGAACCCCGAGATCTTGACATCGCAAAATTAACAAATACGCTGCATAGCATGGGAAAATGTATTAAGGAGCTGCAACGAATTGTAGACCAGAGCTATAAGGTCAAGTCATAGATGAAGACGGCTGCTAGCAACCTTAGTATGCATATGAAATATAATAGAAGTGGTAGATGTACAAGGGTGGCTTACTGGTCATACAGAGACAGGATGTACTGAGAAATACAGAGAGAGGAAGTGATTGAGCAGCAAAGGGAAACTATAACATTCAAACCAGTGATGGTGGATGGATGGATGGATGGATGGATGGATGGATGGATGGATGGATGGATGGATGGATGGATGGATGGATCGATGGATGGACACAGACGTCTGGAGACAGAGGGAACGAATTGGAATTACCGGAACAAGCAGAGGTTGAATAGGCAATCAAACTGATTAGGGATGAATGTACGGAAAATACATATAAGAGAACAAAGTTGGATAAGGGAGATCCCTTGACATACGATGACACCTATGATAAAGTGTATATGTTAGATGCGATACTAGATTCAGGGAATCTGGTAATAAGAAGACCGATGAAACAGAAAGGACAAGTTCGAGACATAGTTACTAACGGGAAAATAGAATACGGTCAAGTAGTATATCTGAAAAATAAGAGTTCTATAATGACTGCAGAAAACGAAGTAATGGAAGAAAGGGAGCAATACGTATACTTGGCTTGTTTGGAGGACGTGAAGGAAGAAATGATAGAGAAAACGTCTGAACGGTTTTATCAATTATTCTTGAAGGAGTTGAGGATGAAGACAGAAGGAAACTGCAGAAAGAAACTCGCTTTTGTGATATCATTGAACATTGACGCTCTGATAGTAAGGAAATTGCTCGAATTAGTGTACAGAAGTAATGAAACAGAAGTGGTACTACTGGTTCCTAGGAAAACATACAATGAAATTAATACTAACTAGCAGGTATATAGGCAGACAAAACGTTCTGGTAACAAGGGCCAACAACGTAAAATAGTAGAGATTAAACCCATAGCGTCGGAGAACAACACTTATGCTAGCATACTAGCAAAGATGAAGCATGATATAAATATAGATAGTATGAGCGTGCAGATTAAAAATATGAAGAAAACGAGGAAAGGAAGTGTAAGAATTTAAATGAGAAAGACAGGAAGGAGCAATGGAGATCTTTGAACAGAAGGTACGGGAGAGCCTAAAGGAGACGGCTACAATAAGTAGACCAGAACAAAGGAAGACACTTGTAATAAGGGGCATAGAAGAGACAACAACGAGGGAAGAGATTGTACAGTCAATAAATCTGATATTAGGAGGGAAGTTGAGTGGGGGAGACACGCAGGTACGTACTTTGAAACCTATAGGAAATGGAACTGGTCTAGTAGCTACGGTCAGCATGACAACTAGAGCGGCAAGGCAGCTAATGGAACGGGGAACTACTAGGACAGGTTGGGTGTACTGCAGAATAAATGAAATTGAAAGGGACTTGAAACAAAATTACAAAGTTTCGCAACCAAAGGAAATTACTGATAAAAGTGATTTAAGAGAGAAAATTTTGCTTTAAAATAATTTACAAGGTAGGAACACCGAAATTTTGTTTAATATATTTCATATTAAAGAGAACAATATGTATTGTACTGGTGGAGGGCGATCTTCACACATACAAATTGCTAATGGAGCAAGAGATAATTAATATTAGTTTGTATAGGTGCAGAGTATTCTAATATGTAAGAATAATGAAATGTATCTTGTGCTGGGGATATGGGCACCTAGCTGAAGATTGTTCCTAGTAAAGGGTATGTACAAAGTGTGCCGAGGAACATGAGGAAAAGGATTGTCAGAGTATCACGGTGAACTACTCAGAAATAAATTTATGAAGCATTCAGTAATTTTGCCATTAGGCAATAAACTAATGAATGCAAGCCACCTGAAGATGTTAATAAAGTCACTACCAAAAGATAAGCACCAATTAACATCGTATGATATTGATCCAAGAGATCGCATGAATTTTGATTCTGTTCTAAAAATTTGCAACGAAAAATTACGATTACTCCTTTTAGAATACATACCAGATAATGAAGCTACTCCTGCATTTTTGAAAATTCTTGACTATATTTAAAGGTCATTCTTAGACATGAATCTGACACCAACTGAACGAATCTATCGTATTTGGTACTCCGTGATTATTTTAAAAGCATGGAAAGGATGGATACTATAAAAAATTATTACTTCAAGCACCTACGCATGCGTTTAGTTAAACGCGCATAGCCTAATTAACATTATTTCAAAACTTCGGGATATGGGAAAACCAGAATTATTTTTGCCCTACTTATACAGCAGCTAATAGTACGCCGGATAGTGACATCAATTTTTAAATGATTTTAGCGTGTGGCAGAGGTTGTAAATTTGGTAGTTTGTGTGATGGCAAACAGGAAAATTGACCTCTGCCCACCCCGCGTCGGACATTTTACAATTGACATGTCTTCAAAAATTTTAAAGAAAGAGTTAACGTAAGTGCCTCTGCCTTATGATTCAACTAATTAATTAAATCATAAAAAACGAGAAAATACCCGAGGTAGAGGTTCTGAGCAGTCCCTGGGCGGAGGCAGAGGTTCTGAAAGTGCTTGGAAAATAGGCCTACTTAGATTCAAACGAGCTGAAATGACTAAGTAGAGCTACTTTTGTAAACACATTTAAAACGTCTTCCTCTGATCTGAAGCTGTTCAGGATCTCTGCCTGGGGTAATTTATTGTTCTTTATGATTTAATTATTAAAAGTTATCAAAAGACAGGAGCACTGAAAAGATTTAGGTTAACTTTTTTCTTTGGCATTTTTGAAGACCTGCCAATTGTAAAATGTCCCACGCTGTGGTCTCGCTCATAGATATTCCTGATTTCCAACAGACAATTTACAATTTTATATGAATAGAAGGGCGCTGAAATGAGTTATAAAAATTGTCGCTATCCGGCGTACTATAACTATGCGAAAGTTTTTTTCAACAGGTACGATCCATGTGATCCACTTACTCAACTATCGTGAACTGCTTAATGTTGGATATAATTCACAGGTTAAGACGCATTCAATACCAAATTGAAATAGTTGTTCAAGAACCTGACATAAATTTTCCGAAATTCTCTAATAGAAATTCCACTGAGAATTTAAATGATATTCACCCATTACCCACAAACACAGAAGTATCTGATGTGGTTTAAAAAGTCCAATGTGATGCAACAGAGGATCTACACATTTGAAATTTTATCCTACAACTTAACTTTCAACAATAATTTCAAGCGATCTATCAATGAGTGACGAAGATGAAATTGACACAAAGTCCGAGGAAGAAGCTTTGGAATTCAAGAATCGCTCTATGTTAAGTACATCCTCGAATACGCCACACTTATCTAATGCAGAAAACATTGCAGAAAACGAAGCGGATAATGCTCTTGATACTGTACCAGAAGACCCGAGGGAAGACCTTTTACAAGATATTCAGACATTTAAAACTGGAAAATTGGAATTAAAACGCTATTCAGAATTAAAAGTAAAACTAGGTGAAAGTCCTTTTACGGTAGTGTCAGATTCAACCAAAACAGAGTACTTACGTAGTTCGAAAATCTTAGATTTGTTGGCTGCTTAACAAAGATAAACGTCACCTAAGCAGCGACAGACTCTAAAGAGTAAGGGAAGTGGAGTTTTTAAGTAATAATAAACAAGTATGTGTGATAATATTAATAATGTTGTAGTACATAATTTATCTTCGAGTTTATGTTTAAGGCCACAGGTTCAGAGACGATGGAATCTTTGACGCAAGAAATTTTTGAATCTCCATCACTCGAAATTGGATAATGGGCAATATTCTTTAAAGAGGGAAACTCAGCTGACTCTTGTATAGGTCTGGTGCTCGGTTTTACTTATTTAACCGGAAAACAAAAGAAAGTTCAAAATTTCATGCTATGGTCGAAAATAATAACATAGGAGTCTTATGTATGTGGTAAAATTTGGTAGATTCTCAATTGCAGTCAATTCCATCGCAAATCCATTGCTATAAAATTGTATGTACCGATGTACGTTACCGGCTTCAAATATTGACATAAATGGTTCTTTTTATAATGGTCAGATTTTGGAAATCATAAAGAAAGGAATGAGTGAGTTTTCTGTTTAGGTGGCACTTTTTCATGAATACATCAGAATGAAATAAAAACTATGTACATACTCGTAATTGAAAGATTTATCATTTTCATAATTTTATACTTATTGAATCATGTTTTATATCATTCTGATAATTGTATTCAACGTAAGTATTTATGTATATAGTAGAAAAATACCTACTGTTTGAGCTGTCTCATTTTCTTACAGAATTTCATATAGCAAGTGACGTCAAACATTTTCTTTTCTTAAATTTTATCTGCATCCACTTTAGATCACCTGAGCATCAGTACCGCTGAAAATTCCTCAGAAAATCCAGTAGTGGGGAACTTTGTGGTTGTAAGTTTCCACAAAAAAGTATGACGTTTTATGTTGGCCTGATATTACAAATCGAAAATAACGATGAATACGAGGTTAAATTTTTACGTAGAAGATAAGGCGCACAGAAAATTGAAGTACATATTTGGTTTCCCAGAGATAGAAGACATTTCTGTTATTTTCAGTCATCAAATAAAACTGATTTTAGGAAATCCTGACGTAGATAATAGACTTCATTACGCCTCTCAAGATGATTTGTCAAATTTTCATAATTTGAGTTAGTTTTCTTTTTGTTAGATATCGAGGATCAGAGTGCAGTACCTCGTACGTATGTTTCTGTTTCTGTTTTACATTTTTATTATTTATAATCAATGTGAACAGAATTGAGGAATGAGGAAGAAAATAGAATATGTAAGCATCAAAACGTACAAATTAGGAAATAACGAGATACAGAAGAGATATCAAGAGTTGATAAAGCGAGAAATAAAGTCGAAGGACAATATTCTAAAGGAAGCGGACTTAGAGAAAATATGGGAAACATTTAAAATTGTAATTATGACAGCAGCGACAGAAGCTTGTGGAGTGAATAAGACAACTAACAAAAAGAAACTAATGTACTGGTGGAGTAATGAAATAAAACAAGAAATAAAGGAGAAAAAACTTGGGAAATAGCAGAAATTTGAATGATACAAGAACCAGAGAGAAAGGGTGAAAGCAAAAGTAAAAGAGGCTAAAGCAAAGTCATGGGAAGAGTTTGGGATAAAGATGGAGAAAAATGCTTCAGGCAACGGAAAAATGTTATTCCACATCCTAAGAGGCCTGAGAAAAGAAAGGAAAAGTCCGCTGAAAAATATCAAAGATGGAGAAGAAGAAATCATCACAGATGAAAACAAAATATCCGAAAGATGGAAATAATACTACGAACAGTTACTGGGTGGAGATTACACAGAATTATTGGAAGGAAACGAAAAAATAGACACAACTGAAGACGAAGAACCTGAAGACGAAGAAAAATCGGAGCAAGAAGAAGACAAAGAAGAAATAACAGAAGTCGAAATAATGGAAGTGATAAATAAAATCAAAATAGGTAAGGCACCAGGGATAGATGAACTAAGGCCGGAGATGATAAAATACATTGGAAACGAAGGGATAACGTTATTACACAGAATATTAAATTTAGCTTGGAAAACACAAACTATGCCCGATGAATGGAACACAGCAATAATTACCCCAATTCATAAAAAGGGGAGTTTTAGTGACTGTAATAACTATAGGGGCATATCATTGCTTTGCACTACTTATAAATTGTATGAACGTATAATAGAAGGAGGACTAAAACGGGAAATAGAAAAAACACTGGGTGACTCACAAGCAGCCTTCTGAGCAAACAGGTCAACGCAGGATTGGATATTTGCAATAAGACAAATCTCAGAAAAGATAATAACAACAAATAGTAAAATGTTTGTGACAGCAATAGATTTCGAAAAGGCGTTTGACAGTATTAAAAGAGAGGAAATTTGGAGAATTCTTAGGACAAGAAAGATAAATAAAAAACTCATTGGAGTAATGAAAAGCATATACAGAAAAACAGAAAATGTAGTGCGGGTAGGAGGAAAAAGAACAGAAAGATTTCAAACAATCAGAGGAGTTAGACAGGGGGGAGTACTCAGCCCGCTGCTTTTTATCATTGTTATGGACGAAATATCCAAGCGAGTAAATGAGAAAACTAAAAGAACCCATATAGGATACAGAATGCTCAGACCAGTGTATATAGATGAGCTGATGTACGCAGATGATCTGCTAATATTCGCCAACAGTAAAGAAGAACTACAAGACAAAATAGAAAAATGGAGAAATGAAATAGAGAAATATGGACTGAAGATAAATGTGGAAAAAACCGAGATAATGGAAATTGGAAACCAGACCGAAGATATGCTGCTTCAAATACAGGGAAAGCCAATAAAGAATGTAAGCAAGTTTAAGTATTTAGGCACAATTACGAAGACAGATGGTAGATTAGAGGAAGAAATAGCAAATAGAATAAGCAAAGCGATTGCATTGTATGGGACTCTGTACAGACCATTCTTTGACAGGAAGAAAATAACGAAGAAAACGAAAATAAGAGTATATGAATCGGTGCTAGTCCCTGTGCTTATGTATGGAAGCGAATCGTGGGTCCTGACCAACAGATTGAAACAAAAATTAACGGCATGCGAGATGAGGATCTTAAGGAAGATTGCAGGAGTGACCAGGCTCGACAAAATAAGAAGTGAAGTGATAAGAAGTGAACTGAGAGTAATAAGTGTAATACAAAAAATAGAACAACAAAAACTGAGGTGGTTGGGGCATTTGGTTCGGATCGGAGAAGAGAGGACAGTTAAAGTGATATGGGGGACGGAGACCGGGAAAAAGAGGAGAAGGGGGGGGCCAAGGCGAAGATGGAACGAGGAGGTGGTAGATATACTGAAGAAGAAAGGATTAGGCTGGACCCAAGCAAAGAGCAAGGCCAGAGACAGAAATGCATGGAGAAAAGTAATTGCCTCTACACCTATGGTAGAAGAGGATGCGGATAAGTAAGTAAGTGAACAGAATTACTAGCGCCATCGGTTAGTCATATAACAAAAAAATTATCGGCAATACAGAATTCGCCTTTTCAACAAATGCAGGGCCTCGTAAAAAAACACAAATTGTTAAGTGCAATGCCTCGTAAAGTGACTTAACCTCCATTAGTTGTGACAGCTGCTCTAAATTTTGTTTATTTGTAAGAAATATTGATAATTTTTAATGTTTTGTGTGTGACAATATCTTGCCAGAGATAAAATTTAAAATAAAATAGAGTAATCAGCGTTGCCGTTACAAATCACGATTTGTAATGAGTTGTACGAGTTCCTGCATTTAAATTTTGACCAATATTTTGAATTTATAAGAGGTCCTGTCCTGTCATGTTCTTTTGCTTTCAGATAAAATGGATTGTAGAGGAAGAAAAATGTTGGAACTTTTGCAGAACAATACGTACGATGCCGGTTATGAAACGATGCAGTTGAATACAGTTAGGGAGCCGCGATAGTAAATTATTGCTGTATGTATTTTTTACCATGCCGGTATGATTTTTAATGTATGGAACACGAGGAACAAGAGTATGGATATAAGAAAGCTGCATCTGAGTCGCCCTGCAGAGGGCGTTCGTTTAGAGTCGTTAAATTAAAAGTTGCTCTTGACATATTTTCTACAAACTGATTTTTCTTCTATTGACTTTTTGCAGGAGTGTCAAAATATTACTGCCAGACGCATTAGATAGTCGCAAGTGTTTGCCAGACGACCCTAAACATGTAAAAGTGATAGGGTCACGTGACATATTTTCTACCAATTTATTTTTCTTTCACCATTTTGCGTCGTAAGGAAAACTTAAATGTCATTGCCAGACGGTTTTGTTTGTTTTTAGAGGTGGTATTACTGATAGAAACTTGTCAAGATTTCAGGTTTGACATACTTTTACCGGCTGGTAGTCTGTACAATCTTTCCATTACAAGGTTACAATGCAGTTGCCAGAAGAGTTACTCGATCAATAGATAAACCAATTTAACAAACCTTTACACCTACGCCCTTAACAATGTTTTTACTCAATCCTAAAATCCACACAAATTGCTCAATCAGCCTTCCCAAAGCCATTTATAAATGAACCGTACTATTTTTGGTACACTGTGACCCAAAATTTTCATCTGTAATAAGTACTACGGTGTGACAAAATATAAGATCACGGTGATAGGAGTAAAATTTTAAAAAATTGCGCGTATAGCATCGTATACGTGATAGAAGTGAAACGTATATAATCACAAAACACGATGGTAAGTATTAATTATACAACGCGTGGTATCTCAGCTACTCATGCATGTATAACTCTCTTTCTCCTTCCCTCAACGTTATATCTTTCGTTTCTCTCGTGTAACGAAATGCTCGAAAACGTGACGCGACCTTGAAATTTTACTCTCAATTCTCGGGCAATTTTCGAGGTGCCGCTAAAGAAGTTTCACTTCAAAAAATAAGAAAAACTCAAATTTATATTTATAAACAACAAGGCAATAGTAGCTCCCTATCATATCTTCCACCTTCCCGAAAAAATACTGCAAGAAATGAAAAAAGCGGATGCAGATCTTTATCATAGAGAAGAAATTTATAACATTAAGAAAAATAAACTGCCCGATAAGATAACTCTTCAAGATATGTTGACCAGGGAGCGAATTTGCGAAGTATACCACGTAGCTAGCATCGAATCTGGAAGACAAGCTCAGATTTCAGTTTAAGAGGGAGTATGTCACTAACGTGGTATACATATATTGTAGGTATTTAAAATGTACCCCAAATGTTATATAATTCGTAATCAGACCTGTGGTGAGGGCAAAAGTTTGCATTTTACGTGCTGTTTTTGCCGATTGGAAGATTCGATTAGTCTTTTCTTGCATGTCTTGCAGTCTCTATTTCTTGGTTAATTTTACAACTCGTGTTTTAGATTTCTTTCAATAATACATATCGAACTGAAGTTGCTGAAGCTTTGTCATACTTACGTATGTCTACCTCAGCGATTGGCTTCCACCTGCTGCGTAAAAAAAATTTCATGAATGTGACCTAATTGTAAATTCCAACGATGAAAATGAACTGATTTTGTTTTAGCAAATGCTAATATTTAAATCTAACAGATCACCAAGTTTATCATCTTTAGGCAACATTGAGATAAATTCATTACTTACTTTGTACTTTGTATTACGTTTAGATATCAGTTGTTGCCACAGTGCTGAAGTTTTCGGAAAAATTACACTTTGGCGAAAACGTAATTTTGCAGAACATTACAATAGGTATTCGTTACAAACTGAGTTTCACATTCAGTTTCACTTTTGTCAAAATAAGTGAAATACAGTGGATACTTTTTGGTAAATTTCGGCAGAAAATATAGTCATAAAGCAGAACTAGCACGTCACAATAGTTTAGATTATGTTGTTAATGAAACCAAGAAAAATGACATTGGGCCGTACAAAAGCTGAGGGAATAGTAAAAGGCTTTGCAGTAAGTATTAGAGGATATGTCTACAAATAATATTCAATTATTCACCCTTCAGATGGATGCGTCTAATGTCAAGAATCGAAAGTATTTTCTTGTGTGTCTAAAATTTCAAAATAAAAGTTTGTTGTAGCAGTAAAAAACTTATAAATTTCATTGAAAATCCTGATGAATGTTCGTTCTATAGGCATGTTTAGAATTGCAGACCACTCATTATTAGATGCAAATCTAAGTTTCAGTAATGTGCCATGCTTGGGCATTGCAAATTTTGGATATAATTAGCCACTTTTTGCAGAAATATTAAAAGCCAACCTGACACACACATTTTTTATTAGAAAAAGATAATGTAAAAACAAAAAATAACCTCTCCAGAGGTCCAACCACCCAGCCTAAGGACATCAGACTAAGAACTCTATGTGATACCTAGAGGTCGAGAACTATCGATAAAAATTGATAGCTTGGCTTGTTACTATCGATTTTTCGATAGTCCTCAATCTTAAAAAATCACAAATACGGAGTATTTTCTTGTTTTTATTATAAGTAGCATATAGACACAAACACAGCAGATTTCTTTCTGAAATATTATGAAAAATAACCAAAACAAAATCGCTATAAACAATTGTTAAAAAATTTAATACAAATCGGCATTTTTAAGTAAAAAAGTAAAGTTGTTGAGATTTTTAGGCTTAAGCCTTGAACGTCTTTCAGAAATTATTATTCAACTGATGTAGCCGGAATGCAAAGATATTTTTGTCAGCATTCTTCAAGACTGACCTGACATCATCATGATCAGTATCTTCGTCTGCATTTAGTCTCTCTAAGTACTGGCGTTTATTAATAATTGTGTCTGCTGTGACAGACTTGACCTTTTGACTTTTTCTTTACCCCAAAAAATGAAAATAAAGATGACGATGATTTGCCATCATTCTGACTCTCATTTTCTTGTTCTTCAACTTGAGTACTGTTAGCATCCCTCCTCCGCATAATAAAATTCATTTCTTGCTCTAACAACATTGCTGCAAAATCAGCATTTCTTCGCACAATAAACCCCTCCTTCTTAAAAAGTCGGTCCAATATTGTACCTAGCTTACAAGCTGTTCTTGTCTCGTATGGGAGAAACCGCTTTTTCTCAGATTCATCTCTACAGATCGTTTAAAGAAGGGACTAATAGATCTTACACTACTTGAACGAGCGGAGATATTTTCACTGGAAAAAATTCCTCCATCGGAAAGTGGTTGGAACCTTTAAGATGGTCAAATAAACTGATGTTACCACTTGTTTTGTATTTTTTCCCACGTCTTGCATTTCGCAAACTTGCGATCATTTTGATCTAGTGAAATACTGCCACACAATCGACACCTTATTTCCAGATTTATTAACGGAAGTTGGAGTTTATATAGGTTTATCTTCATCTATTTCAGTTATTGAAATATCATCCCGTAGCTATGTGATGTTGTGGTTGTGGCGAGCGAGGTCGAACTGAAGGTGAACCTATAAAATTTTTAGTTTTATCTACAAATTCTAATATAAGATATATGGACTGCTTACTCGGACTATTTTTAGTAGACACAGAAAATGTTTTGATGAATCTTTACATTTTTGTGCAAAATGTGACCGTGTACTCGTGTACACCAGAGAAAATATAACTGCCAATGACCACTTTACAGAATGACAAATGACAGTTGGATGTGACCACTGAAATAAATTAAATTAAATTAAATTAAATTTATGTCAGTGGGTGGGACCTTAGAGGAGAGAAGAAGAGGAGGAACAACAAAGCGGATATTTGTGTTACCAAGTTACCATATGGCACAAAAAAGGGCGCAACCTAAACTTCTTAGTCTCTTTACGCCGAGAATTGAACGAAAGTTCTTAAAATGATATGACTAATTGCACTATTACAAAAGTTACTTTCGTTATTTTGAGTTAAATTATATGAATTCTAAACAGTAACCTGGTTTCACCACTTTGTTTGGCACCAAATCTGCTCAAATTTTGGTAACACTCACGTCCACGGCAAAGATCGGGCCATTGTATATGTACATATTCAATGATCGGGCGTTGTTTATCTATACTCTTCCCTCATCTAAAGAGTGCGACAGTTGACCACAGAAGAGGAGACGATAGCGTAGAGAGGCCCACAGAACACGACTTGACTGTATACCATAGGTACGTAAAACCATAACCGTAAACCATAACCATAGGTTAGGGCTCTCTAGAGCCTTAACATAGGTATGTATGTAACGTATCGTATTGGGACTTCAAGGTAAGCGTTATGCCGCCCTGGTGGCGACAGCAGAGAACTAGAAAGCAGGAGTCGTTTTTTGTTTACATTTGCGATTTGCACGTTATTTTATAGGTTCTTTGGAAAGTGTCTCCATCAATTGTGTTAAAATTAGTTAAAAGCGAGTTTAAAATGGAAAAATAGTTGTTAACCGTGGACGCGAATATTTATAAGAGCTGCAGTTTTGAGCAACATATTATCATGGAAAGGAGAAAAAATTTTCGTAATCTCTGCCGTCGTGAATTTATGGAGTTCCATTTTATCAAGTCACAGGTTTTAAAAATTCATAAGAAAAAACAATTAGAATTACCAAGAGAATTACCAATACTGCAGTGGCCGCAAATTTTTAATGGTTAAATTTGCTACTACCTAAAATTTGGTTTATTCTGTATTGTTACTATTTTATTTGATACTTATCATACATTTTGCTGACAAAATGATAGGTATTTCTTTGTTTAATAAATTTCTGTGTGGTTCAATCATCTATGCTGTTTGCTTTTATGTAATGGCCAATTTGCTCAAGAATCACACTTAAAAATTTTAGCCAAAATCACAAATGATAGGTATAGTTCAATTTAAATGGAGGTAATTAAATATAAATTTATTTATAATAAACAATGTATAAGACAGCTGTTTTTTTTACTATCACTTACCTACATGTGCCCCGATGTGTTTGTAACAATATGCCTCATCTAGTATTTGATGGATAATTTTTTTCATCGTCAAATTGACCAATAGGAACATTGCATTTGGGTCTAGAAGCGTGTATTATTTCGGTTATTTTTTGACGTTTCATTTTCCAATAAATGAACAGTATTTTTGATCACGCGTTTAATTCTGACCAATTAAATCATTATTATAGTGAGAATTTTTTACCTAACTTGTCCCAGCGAGAATTTTTTTTTAGTATTTTGTTTTTGTTGATAAAACGACTTGTTTTCTGGTTTTGACATATGTCATATATTTTAATCGCAAATTGTGACACTGAAAGAATAATATTGAAGAGTTGTTTCACATTTGAACGTCAAAAAATAACCTTTCGAATACCACACGACAGTAAGAATAACTTGGAAAATAATTCTCCACATTTTACTCAAACTTGTCGCCATTCGGCAATAGCCACTCGAGCCCTACGGGCTCTCGTGTCTATTGCCTGGCGACAAGTTTTCGAAAATCTGTCGAATTATTTTCAAGTTATTCTCACTCTCTTGTGATATTACGTACGGTAATTTTTTTCGATAATTTTGCTTGTTGATAAGTTGCCATAGTTTCGAATTTGTAGGTGCATTTATAATGTATAATCTAGTTACTTTATTACCTGCCAAACGTCAAATATTCCCAACACATTTCTTTGTATGTGAATTAATTGAAATAAAATTTCGTTTTGAACTACCTTGCCTCAATTCAAAAAATAATCTTGCCAAATACAATTCGTGGTCTGGAATTATTAGGTAATTTTACTCAAGCTGTTGCTTTTACTAGCCACTCGTGCAAATTTGACAGAAGATCACTCGCGCAAGTGCTCGTGATCTTTTAACTGTCAAACCTGCAAGATACGTTTGTTCAGTTCAATAAAAACCAAGCAGCTCTGGATATGAAAACAGCTGATATTGAAGTTCAAAATAAGAATCTGGTGAAAGAAAATTTAAATTTATATAATGAATTGGACCGTTTGCAACAATATTCGCGACGCAACAGTTTGAGAATATTTGGCGTGCCATCTAATGAAAACGAAGAAGTCGATCAAATAATTACCGCTTTATTTAAATCTAAACTAAAACTTGAACTAAAAATTGAAGCAATTGAAAGAGCTCATCGGGTAGGAGTTCAAAACAAAGACAATCCGCGGGCCATAATAGTCAAGTTTGCGAATTATCGCGATAGGGCAACAGTGTTTCAGAATCGCAAGGAGCTTAAGGGATCTCGTATATTCATAGCTGAAGATTTAACCAAGTTCCGCTTGAAGATTATGAAGGAGGCACAGTCTGTCTTCACCAAGAGTAACGTTTGGACATACGATGGATCAATCTGGATTAAGAGTAACGGCAAGAAATACAAGGTGGAAAATCAGGCCGAACTGGAAACTATTCCGAGATAATATATTGCTGGAGTGGTGTAACGGCGGAGTTCACTTTTGTGTTGGAATTTGTTAAAAATATTTTTTTTTGTGTACGTGTGCTATTTCAGATAATTCCTTTTTGATTTTCGTCTGTGTATATTTTTACTTTCCTTTTCTTGTCTTCCTCTCTTTATTAAAATATTACATTTTCTAGAATGAATGACAACGTTTCAATTGCCCATATTAATATACGTTCTCTATTAGCAGTTTTCGCAGAATTTAAAGATTTCATTGCTACAACTAATTATAACATTGTTTTCTTGAGTGAAACGTGGTTGAGTTTAAATATAGATTGCCGATTGGTGGATATTCCTGGTTATTCCTTGATGAGAGAGGATCGGGAGGGGCGTGGGGGCGGGGTAGGTGTTTATGTGAGTAAGAGTTTCTGTTGCACTAGAATAAGTGTCACAAGTAATCAAAGTCTTGAACAACTGTGGATTGCAGTGACCATTGATTCTATTAAGTATTGTTTTGGTGTACTATATAGACCGCCTAATAGTAGTATTGATGATTTCTTTCACCTACTGGAAGCTACATTATCTGATATTGTCTCGACTTGTGATCGGTTTGTTTTTTGTGGAGACACTAATATTAACTTGTTAGATATAGATAAAGCTTCTTGTAAGAAATTGAATTTTATTTTCGATGCTTTTAATCTTTTTCAATTGATAAGTGAGCCTACTAGGTATTCTATCACTAAACTGTCATTGGTCGATATAATGGTTACTTCTAACGAAAGTATTATTACTGAAAGTGGTGTGAATGGGGTGGGTACGCTACAGACTGATCATGAGTTAATATTCTGCAACTTGTCACTAAAAAAGCCTACTTATCTACCAAAGTTTAAAATATACAGATACTTTGTGAAATTTAACTACGAAAATTTCTTGCTTGATCTTCATATTTGTAACCTTGATCAAATTTTTTACATAAATAATATAAACGAAAAAATTACAATTTTCAACAATACAATTCTGAGTCTGTTTAATATTCATGCTCCGATCAGGGAATATAGAATTACAAAGAAGGCTGCTCCTTGGTTAACTGACAATATAAAATTATGTACTAATTAAATTGAGAAATTCATCATTGATAAAATGTAAAAGAACAAGAACTAGTGCCGATTTGAATTATTACAAACAGTTACGAAATTCCACCACTACAGTGATAAGAATGGAGAAGATGGTGCATCTGAATCATGTACTAAAGAATTCAAGTTGCAGGGAGTTATGGAGGGAAATGCGAAAACTGGGTTTATCTTCCTCGGGTAACCAGGATGGAATTTCGCCGAATCTCCTTGACCCTGATGGCATCAACAGTTACTTTATCAACTCCGTTAAGGACTTTCCCAGTGGTGATGTGAGCGGCACCATAAAACATAGAACAATCAAAAATGCAAGTTTGAAAATAAATTTAATTTTAACCTCTTAAGTCCTGATGCAGTTTCTGAGATCATTTTTTCTATTAAGAGTAATGCTACAGGTCTTGATCAAGTTTCGATTAAAATGATCAAGCTCTGCTGTCCTTTTGTTTTGCCTCATATAACAAACATCATAAATTCTTGCATGCTCAGTAACATTTTTCCTGCCATTTGGAAAGTTTCTTGCATTATACCTGTTCCTAAAACAAAAAATCCTGCTTCTCACAGTGACTTCAGACCAATAAGTATACTTCCCGCTTTGTCCAAGGTATTCGAGAGAGCTCTTTATCTTCAGATGACTAAACACCTAAAGCTATATAATATTCTTCCTGACTTTCAATCTGGCTTTAGACCTGCTTTTAGCTGTACAACTGCTTTGACTCATGTTGTTGACGACATTCTGCTAGCTTCTGATCGTGGCCTCTTAACAGCATTAATCCTGCTAGATTATTCTAAAGCGTTCGTTCGACTGTCTGCAACATGAGTTATTGGTGGCTATTTTGTCATACATTGGTTTTGGTGTTGATGCTACTGCTTTGTTTAAAAATTATTTAACAAGCAGAAAACAAGTTGTAAGAATAAACAATGCATATTCATTTGAGGGTACTTTAAATATGGGAGTGCCGCAGGGCTCTGTTCTCGATCCTCTCTTGTTCTCCGTGTATGTTTCTAGTTTGCATAAAGGCGTACAATTTTGTAAAGTCCACTGTTATGCTGACGACACCCAGTTGTACTATTCTTTTCCACCTTCACAAGTTGTTCAAGCCAATCTAAATATAAATATTGATTTACAATACTTACAGCAGGTTTCACTGAATCACAATTTGATATTAAATCCTTCAAAGTCCAATTTAATGCTGTTTGGGAGGTCTTCTCTGAGAAATGTCGCAGAAGATCTGATGAATATACAAATAAATTCTATTAAGTTGAAGTGTGTTACTCGGACAAAAAATTTGGGCGTAATATTGGATTCTGACTTGCTATTCAAGGAACATATAAATTTTTGTATAAAAAAAGCTTTCTGTAATTTGAGACAAATATATTTGAACAGACACATTCTGAATAAAAACATAATTGCTTTACTTTGTGAATCATTGGTTTTGTCTCATTTTTCGTACGCTGATGCCTTGTATGGAAGCTGCATTGATTCGGATACAAGCAGAAGAGTACAACTGGTACAAAATGCTTGTGCTAGACTAATCTGTGGTAATAGGCGGAGGGAACATATATCGTGGAGGATTAAGGAGATGAAGTGGCTGAGTATGGTCAATCGGCGAATGTTGCACACGTATGTATTCTACCATAAAGTTATTACGTCTCAGACTCCTCCATATTTATACAATAAGATACGATATAGAACTGATGTTCATAACGTGAACATTAGGAGAAAATCTATAATTACTGTACCAGTCCATAAATCGGCTTTGTATCAAAGATCGTTCACTTATAATATTAGTAAAATTTATAACGATTTACTGCGTGCCATTAAATCTCTTAGTACTCATAAATTTAAGGTTTTGCTAAAGAAAAGTTTGTTGGAGTCTCAGTAAATCAAAATTGGTCTAATAATAGAATTCAATCAGTTTATTGAGGGGCCTGCTGATGAAGCACTTATTTGCTGTTCATGGTGTATCATGTGTCATTCGTTTCATTCAACCTTCCTTCGGTGTTCTTGATTTCTGCAACATGTTTGACACTCTGTGTATCTTCCTTCCTTCTTGTTCTGTCTTCTATGTTCTTCCTTTTTTCGGTTTTCTCTTTTTTCCTTAATTTTATAATTCTCTAGGGTTTCAAGGTTTCCTGGGGTTAAGTGGAAGAGCAGCCTGTGTTGAGTATTATACTCCCACACTGCTGAACTTCGCCCTTTGTGCATAATAACTATTATAATAATTTAGTTCAATGTAATTTATGTTCATTTATCTTTCTATTATGTACAATAAAGACATTTATTATTATTATTATTATTAAATTTACATTCGTGGCTACCAAGCAACGCAACAGCTTTCGTAAAATTTCCGACAATTCCAGACCACTTATTGTATTACTACAGATAATAATTTATTTAAAGAGCATAGATGAAACTTAGATTAAACATAATGATCTAACTCCTAGTAAAAAATATGTATGTTTAGAAGATACATCAAGATATTCTAGATTGAAAGAAATTACTTCAGACATACCAAAACACATATTCCACAATAATTAGATTAATACCAGCCCCACCCCCCTCCCTCGTAAAGTTGGTCAGTAAATAGCGTATTGCTTATTTTAAAATTACACATAATTGCTTGAAACAAATTGATAATATTTATAATGTAACAACGTGCCCCGTGTAACAATCTGCCTCGCTCTCCCATACCCCTTGTTTGAATTAACTCAAAAACACTAATTAAACTACAAAAAAATCAAACGCTTCGAATTCTAGTAACTTTCTCCATTAAATTATAGTCGATTCAGTTTACCTGCATGTTGATGATATGCATGATATAACCGTCATTGACAGCAACGTGTTAAGGCTGCGATTTATCAGCTGTTAGTCTATAAAGTGTTGCCACCTGTCGCCCAAAAGTGTGATTAGGAGAGAGCAAAATTTTAGTCACAATCTATTTTGATTGGTTTCAATCACAGCTGCAAATTCTTCACACGGACCCTCTACAGCTTGGAATTTTCCAGGTTTTTTGCTTTAGCGGCAACCGAATAAATCTGGGAGGATTAGTCGGCGGTCCTATCTTTAAATTATTACTTTCTATTTAGAAATATTAGAATAAACTGAAGCGCCACCGCCATCTGCATTGCAGCGACCACACTACCACTACTGTCATACGTCCAGTTTACTGTGCAACTCGCCTAAATATTCACAAAATTGAGAAATTGCAATATAAATTTCATTCCAATACGCCGTTTTAACGAAGTAACGTATCAAGACGTTCTTGGTCGAAAATGAATAAGGAATAATTAACTTAGACAACCCTACTTTCTAATTGCGATAAAAATGTGTACATAATAGTAAAAAAGGTGTCGAGTTTATGGCGGTTTTATGACAGATTTTTCAATAATTTGAGGGAGATTTATTTAAGGCGAACGAAAAATATTACTATAAAAGTAGTGGTAGTCTCTAAGTTGATCTTTTATTGATAAATATTTTTTTATTTAACGCCCTATCTACTTTAATTTGAGAATGGTGTTGGAATAAAAATGTGCCTACATGTCCGGTTTTTAGTGTTCTGATAAATTGCGCAAAGGAATATTTTCTCCAGGAAAAATACCATTGGAGCATAGTGAAATTGATAAGGACAATAATGATCCGACTCCCAGAAAGCAAAATTATTGTAACTTACGATTAGATGACAGTGGAATAATCTCGCAGGTAAAAAATTTGATACATCTAAATGTTACCATACTTCAATTACCAATATGTTTTTATAGTTATCTTTAGATTTTGATCGGGACCACCATGGCAATAATCGTGATGAGAACACCGATTGTTCGCTATAAAATAAACGAAAACAAAACAAATTTGTTTGATGGCGACTACTACAGTGGACTCCCGATTATCCGACCTCTATGGGACCGGCCATGTGACGGATAAACATGAAAGACGGATAAACATGAAAGTCGGATAATACGGAGTAGTTTTGATTCCGTTTTATTTCCAATAAAATACAAATAACCGTACAATAAATCTGTATTTTTTATTTAAACGTACACGAAAGGAGCAAACACCTACATAACTGTTGCACAAAACGCACAGAGTGTTGTGTCCGGAATTTCGAAGACATTTTGTCGCCTCAACCGACCACCCGTCGGTATAGGCGTTTAAACTGAATTTGGTAGGATAACACGGAGCGGCAAATCGGTTAAAATGGAGTGCGTTCACAGAGCTTTCTTCATCAAAAAGGTCGGATAATCCGGAGTGGCGGTTAATTGAGAGTCGTATAATCGGGAGTTTACTGCAATCAAGATGCCTCCAAGTATGCATTTTCAGAGAAAATCATTTACTTTTATTTACTTTATCTGTGTCGTCGTTCAAACGGTATATTTTTTTTTAATTATAATTAGGGACTGTTTTTTTTTAAATGTTTATAGCCTTACAAATTCTTAATATTCAGGAAGAAACCGTTTATGTTTTTCTAAAAATGCAGCTACACTGCAATTGCGCTTTGTATTTGTATGGAAATTAGCAGATGTTCTGGGACAGGTATGTCCAGGTATCTTACAAACGTGGGTGATAATGTGTAATTTCCATTTTCAGAAAATGTACACTTTTTTAGACTCTTTTTTGTGAAGAATGTATCTCATTTAATAAATACGAACATATAAGAAACGTTTTGAAATAAATTAAGGTATTTTACTATGTAATCCTTATCCTTGTAATAGATACAACTGAAACTGGGGATTTTTATTATCAAAGGTAGGCAAATGAAGTAAGCTGTAGACAATGGAGATACACATACATATAAGGAAAGAAACTATACACCAAAGATATCATATCCAGGACCGTATTGATGTTGGTTAATTGATGATGGTAAAACAAAAACGAATCGTCAGCTTGAAAATCTAAAACTTCTATCTGGTGGGCCAGAGACAGTTGCCATGAGAAAGTTTATTTTGTTTTTTAATACCTTTAGAAATAACCTACAAAACAATAAGTCGATTTTACGAAAAACCAGTTTTTTTTAGATATCCTGGAAATAAGTGAGAATCTTTTTGGTTTGTCGACACCATATTATTGAAAATATCACATTCTCTATTGGTAAAGGGTCTACAAATCCATTCTTGAAATTGTTTCTTTTCAGTTTATTTTCACTTGAATAAATAAAGAAACCATACACCAAAGATACCATATCCAGGACCGTATTGATTTTTTTTTATTTTAAAAGGCACTTTTGCGAAGATAATGACAGAACATTTATGCGTGGTACACCATTGTATTTGTGATGTTGAAGTTTAACAATCAGGTCCGTATTTGATGATGGTAAAACAAAAACGAAGCGTCGGCTCGCAAATCTAAAAATTTCATTTGGTAGGTCAGAAAACGTTGCCATGAGAAAGTATATTTTGTTTTTCAATAATTATAGAAATAAGCTGAGAAAAGAAAAATATTTTTCGAGAAACCAGTTTTTTAGATATCCTGGAAACGAGTGAGAATTTTGTTATTTTTTCGACACCATATTAGTGGGCAACTGGAGACGCAACTTTGCCCCCACTTAAGTAACTATATCTTTTACCGTTTCCGAGATCCCAATGGTGAGCATCGAATTTTTAACAGTATTGAAATTTGTCAGATGTTGACCCTTCATGAAATGACTAAGTATACCCATACTCGGCATGTGATGTTTTACTATATGGAATGAACAATTGGTGAATTCTGATCATATCGAGGATCATCCATTCTACTTAATGGTGCACAGAACCTATAAGTACTTAGCAAACAAATGCTGCAACACAATCTGCCGAATCTAAACTGCGGCACATCGTGTGCGGCTACTCGGAACACCATGTGCTGAGAAAACTCCGGCATTTCGCGAAATGCCTAGAAATACTGTGTAATCCCAGATGTTTTCATGACATTCTGGCCGTTTATGAAGTGCCTAGTCTCTTCATGAAATGACGGATTTCACTATGAGACTACGACATATAAACGAAAAAAAGGCGCGCATTAAGCGCGCCCTCCAGTTTAGTTGTGGCTAGGAAGCTGTTCTGTTAATGCGTTGACAACTGGTTTCTGATGGCTGTACGGCACAAAATCGTAACAGCATTACTTCCAATGCTCTGCTGTTCCTTTCTGAAACCTACAATGTCACAATTTATCAAAAATACCTGATAAAAGGTCACAGCCAAATGGGCTCCATTGACCACGTGGTCGTGAGCGTTGTTGCTTGCCTATGTGTAGTCCCTGCTCGCTGCATTTGTGCATTTCGCGGGTTTTTTTGTTTTCTTGGTAACTTGGGTGTATTTTGTGAATTGTGACAATGGTGTTCTTATAAAAGCCTAGAAGGCAGTGGCTGTAATGTGTCTGATATGTAATAAGATTTATTCTAAACAAAGTAACCTCAACAGACATTCTTTAAAAACCCATAAAACAAAAACTGATGTGCCCTACTCGGAGTCTGTGTGGAATCACAAATGTTTAGAAGAAGGGTGCACTTCTTCTTTCCAACAAAACTCTGTACTTTTAAATCATTTGCAACAGAGGCACAGCAAAGATATTCACATAGAGAAACTTAAATTTTCCTGTACAAGTGGTAAATATACCAGAATTCAAAAAACTGTTGAATATTATAAAAACTTGTTCATATTCTAGAATTCAAAGTATGGAAGTCGGCAATGGAGAAGTCTACACTTTCAAATTATTTTGTTTCAAGCACGTTCAAATCTAAAAACGGATTGATTACATATTATTCTTGCAATCGTTCTGGTAAATATTTTTGTTACCTCTATTATAGAGGCTCTATACATAACATAATATCTGCTATACCTATCTAACTTCAACATTACCTACCAATACTTGGGCCGCCCAACTGACGGAGTGATCACCCTGCAAGAACGTGCTCTAAACGGGACCACTATCAATTTAGAACAACCGAACCGCAGTGATGCGCTTTCTTTAGACCCAACGAAGTCGCATCACTCCAACTCGGTCGTCATAAATTAATATTGGCCCCGCTAGAGCACGTTCTTGCAGGGTGATCACTCCGTCTGTTGGGCGGCCCAAGTATATATCAATTTTCATTTAAAGGGTCACTAGCATCAAAGTCGTCTTGTAAGAGGCTCCCAAAGATTCAAGGTCCATGCAAAATGAATCGATCCTGTACAAGTACCATAAGACTTGTACATTAGGGTGGAGCGAAATTGGTCGTGTTTTTTTATTTTTTATTTTTGAAACGGGCTAGTGCCTAAAAGTTGTCCATTGGGTAGTTGATTATAGAAAAAAAAATCAACCCCCTGTGTTGTAATTTAGAGGTTCCCCCGGGGACTTAAAATTTGCACATAATTGTTTATACAAAAATAGTAGCGCTTCGCTTGTATTTTATGATTTTAACCATAAAATGCAACCCGGAACTCACCACGAGGAGGCAGCTGCCAAGTGAGTTCCACCACCACTTTCCTCCACCAACACCTCCTTTCACCCCCAACTCATCTTGTATGGTATTATTTAGTGTCTAGTGAGTACTGACGTTTTGTATCAAAATGCGGCATTTGTTGTCGTGAATCTAACCTTGATTTGATAAATCCATCCCTGTTGTCCTCCCCACAGACCGTCATAAAAGCTTCGGTAACAAGTTTGACACATCGTTCAACTGCTTGAGTATTACATGGATATTTAACAGTTTCTATTTTATCGGGGACTTCTGTCATAGCTAAAATATCTTCGTTGGAAATAATAATAATAGTAATGGAGGTTCCGTCAGCTTGCATGACTTCCAATCAATGAGCTCCACAAAGTCTGTTGCATTAAAATTAATTTTTGGTATAGTAAAAAACCTTATATATTTTTTATTCTGCCTTTGCTGACGAATTTTCAGTAGGCGGCGATAACCTAACTCTCTTATAGTTTTGGATTCATCTGTTACCATCGCAAGTAAAAGATTTTCTGGATGGGAATAAAAACCATTCCTTTGAATAACTGGATTAATAATTTTTAAAATGTCTTCTTCAAAATTTCTGGACCATTTTATCATACTTAATAAATGACGAGGACCTTCCTTACATGACGGCTTAAGCTTAATATGGAACCCTAAAGGTGCGTAAACCTTAACCACGTATTCGCTTAGTATTTGAAGGTTCCTTGACACTTCATTTGAGGAAATATAAAGTCTTAGTATTCTATTTGCAGCTGTTAGCCAACGGGAATGGGATAATTTGCCCGGGTTTCTATGGGCTAGGCTCTCCGTGCAAATGCCAGAAGTAACAGTTTGACATATATCCCATAAATATTTTTGATCAGTACTTAGATCATCAGGAATAAGCTCTGGCAAGTTTTCACTCTGTATCGGATGAAATGACACCACTGGCAAACTTTCACAGGTGTCTAAAGCTTTCCCAATGGTACCAGAATATCCGCGAGGCCCAGGACCATCTAAATTTTGAAGCAAATGCCTTAGAGGTAATTCGTTTGCGTGAAAAAGGCAAACCAGCCACTGGACGGGGCGCTTAGGATATAGTTCCAAACTTCTTATGGCACCATTTTTATTCCCAGTATTTACAACTGTTCCATCACATCCTATAGCATTTAAATGGGAAAAATCTACCTTTTCCTCTAGAAAGTTCACAATTGCTTGTTTAATATGGGAGGCAGATCCGGACAGCGGTGTCACATGGCCTATATACTTTGAGCCTGGCTCTGACACTAACACAATGTGTTCTTCAACAACGGTGTTTCTTTGAAGCTTGTTTCCCCTCCTCTGTTGTTTCATTGTTTGATCTTTTCTACCGTCAAAAAATAAACCCGTTACCACTAACTTGCTCTTGTTCTCATAATCAGCTATTTTCTTTTTCTAGCACGACGTATTTTACTTCTGTCAATTATTTTTGAAGTATCCCTTGACTTAACTATTTTAAGATATTCTAAAACAGAAGAAGCTATTATAACTGCAGCTCTGTCAGACACACTTGTTCTGTCACACGCTTTGGCCAATTTTGGCAAGGAAACTCTCATTTGTCCAATATTTTGACATGACTGGGAACTCGATGCAATCGATTGGTAATCTGCGTCTGACGTTTCTGAGACATGCTCAGAATAATCGGAGTCTTGTAAAGTAACATCCTGTACGACAGTTTTTGTTTGTCTTGATTCTTCGATTATTTTAGGCGTATCTTTTAATTTTCTTGCCATTCTTTTTTCTATTTTTTTACTTTCAATTATATTTACGGAACTAATTACCATTTTACGTTGAGTTCGCTGGTCTAATAAAAAAGCCCTTTCTTTTAAAGGGCACATTTACATGAAGTTATGTCAAAAAGCGTACTATTAGCTTGGTCTTGAAAGTCTCACTTTTTTGGAAATGGCAGTTGTTTTTCTACTTTTTAAAGGTTTCTTTAAAGTTTGATATTTTTTGTAATATGCCTTTAGCATATCAGTAATCCTTTTGTGTGACAAAACAGGTAATGAAGCCTTGGCCCAAAGTTCTTCTAGATTTGTTGTCACTATTTCTGTTATTTCAGAAGCATTCGGTTCCTTTTTAGAAGTGAGTTTTAACTGATATCTAATCCATAAAAATGTCTTATTACATCACTATAAGTCGGTAACATTAGTTAGATTAGTTTTTTTGGTGCACCAAACACTACACAAAATGTCTCTTTTCTTGTTTTTGGCATTGCGAGATTAGTAATAAGGTAATAACACAAATACGTAACAGAGAAACTTTTGATATAACCTGCTCCTAATTTCCCAGAACTCATAAAAGTGTCGACGCGGGACAATTTACACTGTTGCCAAGCATAATAAATAACGTGTTTTAAATAACGACTGTTAGCCTAGTTAGTATTATCTATGCTTATTATTATAAAATTTCAAAGCCTTTGGGGAACCTGTAAAATATTTTTAATTTAATTGTGCTTTTAACATGTTGTTTTGTGTACCGATAGACAACTTTTGCACACTACCCCACTTCGAATTTCGAAAATTTATTTTTTCGCTCCACCCTATTGTACATGGCGATGGCAAAAATATAAATGTTACTTGGATTAAAACTCATTATGGGCATTCCTCTCAATTGCAGATTTAAGAATACCGAAGGGGGACAGAGCATCAGTAGCCTCAAAATTAGTCATTGGAGTCACTCCATCCAGGTAAAAAAAGTCCCTTCTTCAATAAATTAATAATTAAGTAGTTAAAAATGTTGTACGATTTTAGATATTTATCGTGATCAGATAGGGGGGGGAGTTAAGTCGTGAAGATTTAATTACTCGAAAAGATATTACAAATATAGAAAGATCCCACCATATTGACATTGCTGATGAAGTCAAACATAAGAATGATGCGATGTCAGTTGACTTATGGGTAAGTCAGTGTCAGGAGATGGAGCATAATCCGGTTTTACTCTATAAAAACAGGGAGAAATTGATGATGTAAATAATTTAAGTGCTACTGATTTCTGTTTAATTGTTATGACACATTTCCAAAAAAACAATGCTTGAAAAATTTGGTAGTAATATAATTGCTATAGATGGGACACACAGCCTTAATAATTACGATTTTGAACTGTGCACTATTCTGGTGGTGGATGAATTTGGTGAAGGGGTGCCTGTAGCATTTATGTTTAGCAATAAGGATACTTTTATATATGAACTTTATTTTACCACCATAAAATTAAACGTGAATTTTTCAGTATCACCAAAGACATTTATGACTGACATTGTTTCGACATCTTACAATGCTTGGGAGCGTGTTATGGGACCTGTTCAACATCAGTTATGCTGCTCATGGCATATTGACAGAGCATGGCAACAGAATTTGACAAAAATAAAAGATCAAGAGAAGCGCACAGCTGTTTATAAATCATTCTTCAACAAAATACTTTATGATTTTGTAGATTGCTTGTGAAATACAATTAATAAATTATCACTGGATAAGGACACCTACGAATTTGGTTTATATTTTCAAAATAATTATAGTTTAAATTACCAAAAATTGGTATATTGTTTTAGGAGGGGGTGTGGAATAAATACAAACATGAGGGTAGAATCTATAGTTAAAATCACCTTACTTTTTATGCACGTTACCGGCTTCATATCAGCACTGTTGCCACGAGTTTATGGTACTCAATTCCAAAAGATTAAAATTCAATTTACCTCTCTAACTGAATTCAATGGTAATAAGGGTCCATTATTTTCCAATTCTCTTTCAAAATAGTTGATAAGGGACGCTACAAGCTTCTTACACCGACTGTTTAAGAACTTGGGCATTATACTAACAATAACAATAACAACACCGATAATAAATAACCAGGAGCACTATTTTAGTTCTCAAAAGAACAGATTTTTACCGCAAAAGTTGATGAACAAAGAAAACAAGGGTTTAAAACACCAAAAACAACAAAAGTTAACGAAACTTCACGCTTTCAGAATATCAGCTGTCAAGTCAACTGGGAAACGTCAACAAATTAAGCGGCAATCATGCAACAAAATAGTGTTGTGTTTAGACATTCAAATATTTCTTTATTCTTTTTTAGCACATTCAATTTATATGACTTGTCATTTTACGTAAGGCGACTCTCAATCGTTACATTTTGTGACGTGCATAAAAAGTAAGGTGATTTTACCTGTATGCACAAAGTGATCAAATATTGGCATGGATGCCAATAACTAAGGAAATTCGCAGTATCACATAGGCCAGTAGTTGGCAGCACTCTAAATAATTTAATTTTCCAACACGAATATCGCGTATTGAGCAAAAGATGAATCTATGCATTGTGCTGGCTGTAACCCCAACATGCTTTATTTTTTCGTTATAGAAATATTTCAATTACCTGCCAGGGCATCTACATATTTATAAAATGCCGAAAGTGAAAAACAAGCGTCAATATACGAAAACTTACACGGAAGAGACCTTCCAACAGGCTCTAGAAGATATCAAGGGGGGGCAAAAGAAAGCAGCAGTTCAGTACGGTATACCTCGCCAGACGCTGCAATTTCGGCTGGGAGATAAATTTAAGAAAGCGGGTCTTGGACCTTCTTCATACTTAACGAACGATGAGGAAAGGTTGCGTGAAGATTGGATTTTGGAAAGCCACAGGAAAGGGTTTCCTAGAAAGCGCCAAGATATTGAAGCTTCTGTGAAATCCTTTTTAGATAATAATCCTCGACAAACCCCGTTTGTGGAAAACACACCAGGGAAAAAATGGTTCAAGGCATTTTTGCGAAGACATCCTCAGTTAACCAGAAGAATTCCAGAGGCGGTTACATCTGCTAGCAGTAACGTTTCTGAAGAGGACATCAGAAGCTGGTTCAGGAGTATAGAGGAATACCTAAAGGGAAAGGAGTACTTCAGCATTCTACAGGATCCAGGACGTGCCTATAACGGAGATAAAACGTGCTTTCTGCTTTGCCCAGAAGAAGGTAAAGTATTAGCTGCCAGAGGTGCAAGGAATGTTTACCAAGTGGAGCAAGGTACAGCCAAGTACAACTTGACCGTTATGTTCACATTCTCAGCTTCCGGTTCGATGACTCCACCGATGATCATTTATCCGTATAAAAGGCTTCCAACTAACATCGCCAGTAGTATTCCATCCGACTGGGGTGTCGGACTCAGTGACAATGGATGGATGAAACCATAGCTTTTCTTTGAATATATTTCAAATGTTCTTCATCCATATCTATTGAAACAAAATGTCGAATTCCCAGTCATTTTGTTTGTTGACGGTCATAAGACACACCTTACATACAAACTGAGTAACCTTTGTAGCTCGCTTAAAATAATACTTATCGCACTTTACCCCAACGCCACGAGGATTTTACAACCGGCTGACGTGTCCTGCTTTAAACCACTCAAAAATAGTTGGAAAACGGCGGCCCATAATTGGAGAAGACAAAACCCACTTCTACAGTTAACAAAGCTTCATTTTGCACCCATACTGCAGGAGGCAGTCAAATCACTAAAACCTATAACAATAGTAAATGGTTTCAAAGCCAGCGGACTCTTACCGTGGTACGCTGATGCCATAGATTTTTCCAAGTGCCTGGGAAAACGACATTCCAACGTAGATGTATCCAGTGATCATGTAGAACACAAGGACGATCGCTTCCTGACGTACACTGACTTTGTACAAATAGTTGGATCCGAAAAGTTAAATGAGCTTGAGGAATATGAAAAACCGAATGCAGAACAACTTAGCGAAAATTTTAAAGCCTTGGTAAAAAATTTTAATAAACTTAAGCCAAACGAGTCTGCCACCGTGTCTCAAAATGGAAGAGATGTAATTGATGTTGAAATCGACTTTTCACAGACATTGAGGGCATGCCAATTGATTTTGTTGAAGACAGCGGAAATACTATGGATTTAAGCGCTCCACTTCCAGAGATATTATCGCTCGACACTTCAACATGCCTAAACGCTGCAAACAATGAAAGTACTATTTTAGATAACGAATTTTCAGTAATAACCCAATTTGAAACCAATGAACAACTAGTTAATGACGTGCCAGGGTTAAGTGAAATGGACAATGAAGGAGATAACAATCTGAGATACTTCAAGTATATCAGAAAATAAAACCGACAATGATTCTTCCACTATTAAAACCGATTCCAGACAGCTTGTGCAGTTTCTGCAGAGGCCAAAGATCCCTGAAAGGAAAGGAAAACGGCAAATGGAGAGACTTCCCTATGTTCTAACATCTACAGGATGGAAGAAAATATACGAAGCGAAGGAAGCAGAGAAAAATGCAAAAGAGCAACAAAAGGAAGAAAATAGACTGAAACGTTTACAAAAAGCAGAAGCCAAGGTTGGTGAAAAACAAAAAACTGTAAACAAGACTCGAAACCAACCTCTGAAGGATAATTACAAACGAACTAAACCAAACAATGCTGAAAGGCCTGAAGAGGCAATGAGTGATGAGTCAAGAAAAACATAGGGATTCCAAAGCAAAGCCAAGCTACATGAAAAATCTCACGACAGTATTATTAAAATATAATTCTCCTACTTTCCTTCCAGAACACGATAAAAAAATGTCTTCAGATTTTGCTGGCAACGAATTTTCAAAATATAAGAGTGTGACTTCTAGTGCCTCGACTAGTGCAATATCTGAGTTACCAAAAAATAACATTATAAAAAACAAAGGGCTCTGTTTCCTGTGTACCAGGAACGTCTCTGCCTTAAGATTTGCAATTAAGTGCCAAAAATGTGCAAGGCAATATTATTATAAATGTTTAATAGGCCATAATCTATACATGGAAAATTATTTATGCAAAGTTTGTGTTTGAATAAATTAAAAATAAATTTAATTTCCTTTGTAAAAGTAGACATTTTTCTTCCTTGTCAGGTACATCATTTCTCCGCAAGGATAGAAAAGGAGATAGGTATGCCAATTACTAGTTACCAAATTGCCAACTACTGGCGCGCTATGCCAATTACTAGTGACTCGACCTACTTTGCACTTTAATACATTATTTAAAAAAAACTTAATATTTACGGCCAATAGTGGAAGAAATTAAAAACTAACACTTTAAAGAATTACCCCAAGCATTGAAAGAGATGATACTGTGCATTTTACGAGATGAATTCAGTTTAAAAGAGTGATATATCCTTAACGTGCCAATAACTAGGTATTTAAAATGTATATTTTAGGACTTTGCCTTCAAGTACGTCTAAGAGAAAACGCGCATGTTTACTACACCTTACGGATGCAAGGCACCCCTTTGCAGGAACTGGAAATGGATGAAGAGACTGGAAAGTGAAATTATTATTTTGGTAGGAAGTAGAAATGGAAGTCGAGTTTGAGCTCGAGAGAGCTTAACTATTAGTTTGTAATGTACTTTAATAATGTGTTTATGTTTATCTATTTTAAATAAAAATATGTATCTAAGTATATTATGTACTCATTAAAATGTTAAAAATAATGAAATAAGCTTTCTTTTCCAATTTCTACATTGTTGACGATAACAATAATTAAACTAATGGCGTAGATTACGTTATTTTCTTCCCGACTTTCTATGCGTAATGAATGAAATGAATCTTTCCGATACTGAAACTGCAGATTCAGCAGTTAGCGATGTAATTGTAACTGCGGAAGGTGAAATCCGACCAAAAACACAAAATGGTGGCAATGGCAATAAGAGAAAAAAGATTTCAGCTGTTTGGAGAGTGTTCAAAAAGTCAAATGATAAAAAAATCGCAAAATGTATTGTTACCGAGCCACAGGAAGAGGCTCCACCAATAGCAGCGCGTCGTGATGTCATAAAATCACATAAAAACCGGTGCATTTCCAGCTCCAACAACAGTCCAACACCAGCCTTCGTACTAATCAGAAGCCAGCCAAATCATTGAGAAGAGCCAGTTCCAAGCCAATCCAGGGATACAGACCCATTCAGACTGACTCCAGGTCAACACTACCGACAAGGTGTTCACAACGCCGGCTCTTATTAGAGCCCAGAAGAGACGGGAAGCTCCGCATCTCCAGGCCCAGCAGCATCCAACCAAAACACTCCCCTGCGTGGCTTCGGCGAGTCGATGGGATTTTTCCTGAATAATTCAAGTGTGTTTACTTCAGTCATCACCACCATCCCTGAGGTATTGTCGCAACGGTACCCCGACCATTTTCACAGCCTCCCAAAGGGCTGTTGGTAACAATATTCATTGCGGGAAAGAATATAAAACACGACAAATTTGCAAGATCATATATCGTCGGTGCAACGGGGTATCTCGAAAAACATCAAATCTGAGATACGACTATCTCTGAACTGTTCTTAACGTGATGTATCAACTGTCAATGCCTCGAGGTTCAATTCCAGCCAAGCTTGTGGCTAAATACAATTCGACAGGGCGTATCTGCAAATACATAGCACAAAAAAAGATCGAACAGGCGTATCTCAGTAACGAGAGATACGCCGGTTTGCAATTGCATTTGACTATGAATATTCATAATTACGCCCGTAACGAGTTCGGACAAATTCATCGCCTCGTGCGGTGTGAAACAAAAGTAACGCGTAATCAACATGGCACTGATTACGCGCTGCGCAGAATGGCAGAATTTGTGGCGTATCATAATATTAAAAGCTAACTGGCATAACACTTGAAATACGATGGGGATATCGGTCGCTCGGTATCTTTTCAACTGGCGAAGATCGTATGGGTGAGATCGTGCACTCGATCAGGTGTTTCTTTAACGCAAATAAGAAAATTGCATCGGCATCATTTCGATAGACGCTTGGATCTGCTGAGCGCTGTTCGCAGTCGTAGTTCGACGTCGCACCCGTAGATAGAATCGTTTTTGCCGTATTAAATTAAACGCAAGTAATTATTTAAGAATATTCTATGGGAATATTCTGTGGTGCACCTGGGATGCAAATACGTTTTAAGTATAATTACTACACCGATTCACCACTACGTAAAAGTCGTGGAGCGTAGCCCACGGGTCCATCTAGTAGTGTTTAAAGCAGGTAATTTTGTGCGTGTGAGCAAGTAGGTATACAAATTATTTGTAATGTGACTTATAACTACCGCTGAAGTTGTAGGGACTCAATTATGGATGCCTTGATAGAATGGGAAAGCGGTGGAAAGAATGTAGTGGCAAGCAAAGATTTGGTATGTATATCTGGTTCCAAAACTACGATTGGTGCTACAGTGAAAATGTACTGGAAGCCAGAAAGAATTTGGTATTTCGGTATTGTAATTGATGCCGAGCAGACCAGTTCAAGTTAGATGACGAGAATGTCGAAAAAGTATTTTTGTTTGCTGACGGCTGCCCCGGGCAGAATAAAAATTCAGTTGTTGCTGCCATGTTACTTTATGCTGTAATCAAGTCTAAACTCATAAAAATTATTACTTTATTTTTTTTCGAATCTCATCATGGACAGAGCGAAGGAGATGCAGGCTCATTCCACCATTTCCACAGCTTTGAAGTCTGCAGGTGATGTATTTTTGCCTTCACAACTCTTACCGATTTTCAAATTGGCCAGATACAATAAACCTTACATTGTGCAGTCTCTCTCACACATTTTCTATATGTACTTCAAAAATGCAATTACGTTGAAGATACTTTCTGTGCGGAAAGATGACAGGGGTGAAGGAGTTGACTGGACAATTTTCAAAGAACTGATGGTCAAGAAAAATCAATTCGAGAAAATCTTTTTCAAGGATAGTCATTTAGCTACGTCCTACCGGAGTATTACATTGCAGAGAAGAGGAGCAATACTTCAGTCTCCAAAGCTTCTCCATTTGCAGCCGCGGCAGATCTCTGCACAAAAATATGCCGATCTAATCGCGCTCTGTCAATGCGACACTCCAGTAATCGCGGACCCTGAATTTGTTAACTTTTATAAAAAATTGCCACATTGAAATCTATCAGTTGATTTTGTTATTCGTGTTATTTGTATTTTTTCAACTTGTTGTTCAAAATATTTATAGGACGTTGGTGAATAAATCCGATTATCGCTGTATGTTTTTACAATAAATAAAAATATAAAGTGCTCGTTAATGTACAGGATGAAGAAAACACGTAAACCAGAAACTTTAAAGGTCACAATAAGTTTACGATTTTATTCGTATACAAGTGGCGTAACCACGGCTTTCGCAAAATTATACAAAAAGTTGCGAAGGAACGTACCTAAGTAGTTAAATCTGATTTTGAATTCCCAGTATCATTTTTTTAATTACATACTTTCCGCGGTATTCAGACATCATAAACATAAAAAGTTGCGAAGGAACGTACCTAAGTAGGTAGATCCGATTTGAACCCCTAGTATATATTTTGTAATTTCTTTCTACGGTATTCAGAAATAGACTATGTAACCCCCACTTACGAAATATATCAAAATTATCCTGCAAAAGATCATTTCGCCGCAAAGACATCAATATTTACCAATACTTCAACTTACTCTACCTAAAAATACAATCAATGGAAATGAAGCATCAAGCAGTAGTAATTCTACTAGATCTAGTGAGCGGAGCATAAGTCCATTTTTTAAACGATCTATGCATTACGACCAAAATTCACAAAGGAAAAAACAAATCGACATAGGATTAACGCTGATGATTGCCTGAGATTTTAAACCATTTAATATAGTACTTGATAAGGGGCTCATACATTTTTTAAACGTGCTAGATCCATGGTATGTATTACCTAGTAAAACAACAAGAGAAAATTACATGCAACAGGCATACTTGTCTGCAATAAATTAATTAAAAAAGTATTTTGAAAGAAATTAAATATGTTGCAATCAGAGTTGTCAGTACTTAGTAATTGAAATTACTTTGAAGTATTTTAATTACTTTAAGTATTTTAAATACTAGTATTTAAATACTTTTTTTCTCATGAACAAAGTAATTGGTATTTTGCAATTGAAAAAAATATTTTAATTACTTGAAAGTATTTTAATTACTTAAAAATATTTGTAAATACTTTCAAAAGTAATTCAATTCTTTTTTTATTGATGGATGCAAGTTACAACCTGCAGTTTGCAGTTGCAGAGTTGAATCGCGTTTCCATATTATTTATTCTGTGTAGAAATAAAGTGCTGGGAGGTGCTCAGTAGCCGCGAAAAGTGCAATACCTAGTTTTCAAAGGTAGGTTTAATATATAATGTACGGCTAACACCTTTTTACATTTGTGGAGAATTTTTGTTGTTGAGTTTAAAAATTAAACGTTTGGTTACATAAAATTTAAATGTTCAGTTTCTTTGTTTCCAAATCTGTAGATTATGTAAAGTCGGGGATTATGGACAGTTACTTCCAGTAGGAATCAGATCAGGTAGGAAAGTGAAGTATGTTACTGGTGTTGATAAAGGAAAATTGATACTAATTGCCTTACTGCGCACAAGCATTTTACTTTTTAATTTTTTATTATTTCGGTTAGAATATTTTTAAATAATAACCTCTTAAAGTAATTAGTATTTGAGTAATTAAAATACTTAAGTAATTGGTAATTGAATTACTAGTCAAAGTATTTAGAATTACTAGTCAAAGTATTTAAATACTTTAGTAATTGAAATTACTTTGTATGAAAAGGAATTGAAAAAGTATTTAATTACTTTTTGAAAGTAATTTTGACAACTCTGGTTGCAATTACGTGTGATACCTGGACATCTCGTGCAACTGACAATTACCTGACTGTAACATGTCAGTTTATTTGTAATAATTTTTTAATAAAGTCTGCCGTCTTATTTACAAGGCCTTTGGAAAATTGTACTAATCATACTGCTCAGAATATTTCTGATACTTTACGTGAGATTTTCATTGATAGGACTATAGACAATAAAATAGTTTGTATTGTTATTGACAATGCTCCTAATATGCTAAAAGCTTGAGAAATATGTCATGCTACGCACATACCTTAAATCTAGTGGTACATAATATATTAAATGGATGAGAATTAAATGTAAAGATATTGTCAGTCACTTCAAAATGAGCAATGTTGCAATGAACATTTTCAAAAATGAACAAAACTAGCACAGCCCTTAAGTTTGGTACAAGAAGTTTCCACTAGATGGAACAGCTTTTACTTCATGATTAAAAGAATTTTGGATACAAATAATGCTTTAGGTTTATCTCTATTAAAATTAAGGAAAGCACCACAACCGCTATCGGTGGATGATATAATAATTTTGAATGATTTGGTAAAAGTGCTGCAACCTTTTGATGAAGCAACTAGAAATATTTCTGGTTCTTCATATGTAACACCCTCTTTGATAATCCCAATAACTTTCGGAATATATGAAGAGTTGAAAAAAATTGAATTGTCATTGGAAAGCGAAGAAGGAAACGCATTTTATCTGAACATTTTAGATGGCGTCAGAAAAAGATTATTTCCATATGAAGTGTTGCGTTTCAATTTTGTAGTGAAACTTACAAGGAAAATGTCGCTCTAAAATTAGAAGAACAAAAATATACTTATACTCTTTATTGTAATACTAGTACTCGCAGCTTGTTTCTAACTTGAATTTGATTATATTTTAAAACCCCTTTCTCTCGCATTTTCATTGGTTTTCATATTTGTCTTCTGTGAGGCTTCCGTTTTTGCCATTATTTCATTATCTATTGTTGTGTACATTCAGCCTAGATATGCATGATCCTTATTAGTTTGTTAGTTTGAAGTAAGTTTATCTCCCTTACCTGTAGGAGTTGCGGTCTTGTCGATTTTTGTGCCTTCATTCTTGTACTCTAGTTCCATCGTAGAAAATCAGTTATTAATTTTGCTCATGTTCGATTTTTACCGTCTCTTGAAAGTTCTAGCCTAATTCTCAGTATTTTATGGTATATTCGTTTGAGTACCACGATTCCTTTTGTTTACGGCCATGCTGTCAGATTTTGGAGGTTAGATTCAGAATAGAAATGTATAATGTGAAGTTCGTTCGAACCGGTTGTATAGCACTCTTAGAACAGTGGCGTAGTCATTTATTTTGTACCCGTATCTAATCTTTTATTGTTTTATGTCTCTTATTCTCTTTCTTTCTACTCGTGAGTTGGCTTTAAGGGCTTTCTCATCAGTTTCTTCATTTCTTTTGTATTCGTACGTCTTCTTTAGTCTTCTTTAGTATTGTTTTTCTTCTTTTTCCGATTTATTTTCCCACCTCTTGCGACGCCTCAGGTAGATTTCAGAGTCTGGGGTATTTTGGAAATTTGAGGTCCTGTTGCTTTCTTCATTATGCGTTTTTTTTCAAAAGTTTGCAATTTCCGCTTTAAAATTTTCACTTCCATGCTGGCTTTGTATGGGAGTAGGTGTTTCGAAGATTATTAGTTGCTGAATTTTGCATTGCCATTTAATTGGGATTTTTCTTCGAGCGCTTTTATCGAGACTTTTCTATTGAAGCGTGTTGGTTTTGAAGGAAGAGTCTACCCTTAATTGGGAGTTATTTCACGGAAAAGTCCAGCCGGATTTGTTGGAAAAAAACCCCACGTGGTAAGCAAATTTTCTTTTCTTCTTTTTCTATTGCCCTTTCATTTGTTTAATGCTTTATAAATTTGTAATTTCATCTTCTTTACTTTCCCTTCTTTTTCTAATTTGTCTTTTCGGCATTTTAGGGTTTTTTTCTTGGGGTATTATTTGGTGTACCGACCACCCCCTCCTAGACACCAGGAAGCCGTACACCTGGCAGTTAATTAATCAATTAATTAGAAGCCGCTCACAGCCTTGGCGAAGCTCCCTTCTGTAGCTGAATCCATCTCACCGCTCGAGTAAGGTCAGAAACTTAATTTTTATATACCTACCTGATTTTGTCGCCTGCTCGTTCGGACCGCCGCATCCGACGACTGGTTTGGAAGTAGCGCCCGGCCACGGCTTATTTCGTTTTGTTTTGTTCATATTATGTACCTATATCTACCGTTAATTAATAGTTGCATCTAAAGTACAATTGTTTTAGTAGTTTGTTATAATAAAAATTTTCAATAGTTCATTTGTTAGTTCGTTATTAGTTCTTTTTTATTCAAGTACAATAGCTATTTTTTTCATTCAGTAGTTTTCTAGTATTTTTTTGTAATTTCAGTTTGTATATTCCCGTTGACGTCTTTGCGTTCTTAGGTAGAGTGCGTGTGATTGACCCGTCAGTGCGCTGCGGTGTGGAGCTTCACCCGTGTAGAGTATTTACCGCGTCATCGGCGCCTATTTTTCCCCTTTCTTTTTTTGAGACGTAGCGCAAGTACCGGAAGTTTAGATTTCACTAAGTTTAGTAGATTCTCATTTTTTTGTAATTTGTAAACTCATAGTAGCTTAAGTAACTGCCACTGCTGTTTTTCTCATTAAATATTCATTATTATATTATTCGGCCTTTTATTGCGTATTTTTCTCTTTTGCTTGTTATTTTGCATTTGCATTATTGTGTACCAGCAGCTTTTAGAAGTTGTGGCTGCTGGGTTTTGTCATATTTTCAAGAGGATCAGGCATCACCTTCTTGGCGCCCTTTACTGTTTAATTACCCACTCCCATCTTCGGCTCAGAGCTCAGTCGCGGCCGGATCCTCATTTGTGGCGTTGCGCCATTTGTGCACGTCACAGAAAGAAGGGCTACGACAAGAATAGCTACACTGTTGGATCCAAGATTCAAAAAGAATGATTCAGACTTGCAGAAAATTCCAATCAAGCAAGACAGCTTCTAGAAAATGAAATGGGGTACATTTTAAGGAATGAAGTTGTTGAGGTTGATGAAAATTTAGGTGTTGCAAATAAATCAGAGAAAACTGAAAATAAAAAAACATGCTTTTCAAGTTTTTAGAAAACAAACTTAGAGAAAAGCATAAGTCAGTGGCAGCTGACGTTATAATAATTAAAAGACAATACTTAGGACGTCCGAACGCTGCTCAAGATACTAATCTGCTGTTATTCTGGAAAGTATATTTCTGTTTATGTTTTCTGTTTTAAACTAATCAATTAGAATTTTATCTTAGGCTAATGGGAACGAATTAAACCCACTACCAGAATGTTTTCAAAAATTTTGTTGTGTTCCGGGAGCTTCGGTTGAATCAGAGAGAGTTTTTAGTAAAACGGGACAGATTATTTCTGAAAGGAGATCAAGACTCCAACAAAAAAATGTAGATGTTTTAACTTTCTTAAATAAAAATAATTGGTTATTGTAGTTTTTTACGAATAAAAGTTATTCCAAGTTTTTCTACTGTTTTAAATTTTACAAGTAAAAAGAATGTTTTATTATTTTTGCTTACACCTAACCGCATTTCAAAAATTTCCAAAACTATCGAAGAATATCGGTAGTTATCGATACTACTGTTAGCAAATATCGATAACTTTCGATAGGAGCGACTATCGATAGTTTTCCACCTCTAGTAAGAAGAAAGATTTAGGTGCCGGTAATTACATAAATTATATTGTTGCAACTATAGGTTGCTATAGTAATTTATTAAAACTGATTTTATGGCCTTGCAATGCCTGTGCAATGCTATGCAATGCTCGTGCAATGCCTTGCAATGCCTGTAATACATATGCAATGCAAGTGCAATACTTGGAATGTTTGTCCAATGCGTGTATTTTTTGTGCAATGTGAAATGTGTGAGTACCTTCTCGATAAAATTTCTTTGTTTTGTAACAGTCTGTCATAAGAATAATATGGTCTTAAGTTTTTTCTTGTATTTTGTTGAATACACAATTGTTACGAATTCGGGGGTTTAATTTACGTAGTGTCTCCACATTTTGGTGCCGAAACCGAGGCCTTGTGTATTTCTTTTGGTGTTTAACGTGTTTGGGTGTAAACGAACTTTAAGAGGTTCCTAACGGAATGAGTGTAACGAGGTACTGTAACTTTTTAAAGAAAAAATGAATCAAACTCTTAAGAAATCGTGCCGTGCTCAACTAACGAAACTTATCAATCAATCTAACGATCTTCTAGAAACCGCGCCGGTACACATAACAAGGGCTGTGTTCGCGAATAAAATAAATAATACGCTGAATAACGTGAACAAAGAAGGGACCAAATTGAGTAAGAGTGTGCAAAAATAATCGAGTATGAAGATAAAGCAGTGGCTGCAATCGCGTCTGGAGTATGAAATCTCGCGCGGTGGCGGGGACGGGGAGCCTAGCGTTGTCGTTGTTAGCGAGGTGAGGTACGCGGCGTCCGAAGCAGGTGGACAGGAGCGTCTTCGTGGTACATGGAATAATTTGTAAATACATGGAATTATCTGGAAGTGCATGGAATTATCTGGGAGTACATGGAATGATTTGGAAGTATAATTAGAATTATATTTGGCAGTTTTTCATTGTAAATTCAAATTCCGGATACATTCGGTGGCACAGTGTTCTGAAATTCAGAAACGTGGCCAAAATAGTAAAATATAACGGTTACCACAAAGGATGAGCTAGATACAGTCAATGATACAACAGAAGAGGCCGAAGACTCAGTTGATGACAAACATAACATGAATAGCCTGTACGCTATATCAATGATACCTGACCTGACCTGAAGTGACCGAGGAGAAATGAAATCCGAGACAAAATCATCATGTCGTTGATGATAGTCATGGAATACACTGCTACAAAATGCCGGAAGTATTGTGACGAGAAAACGAATAACTTCTACAAAAACACTCCTTTTGTAACAAAACAGCAGCAGTAAAGAAGAGTTCACTATGCTGGCTTCTAGATACTAAAGAACAAAAAAAAACTTGTGTGTGTCAGCTCCGACGTATACATAGATACATACATAATTTTAATGTGAAAGGTGCGCGAGGTGCGTTGCGCAGAGGAACGTAACGCCTCACTTTTAGTCAACGCTTGATTTTACTCCTAATAAAATTTCCGTACCCCAGGCTATAACCGAAAATCGATTCTTAAGGAGTAAAGTCAAAAAAATTGTCAATAATGGCATACGGTAACAACAAAATTAAGGTAGTTGGTAGCATAATAATAAAATATAAGGTTAAAGATGCTTATCATAATATTAAATTTATTGTGGTAAATGTAAATAATGTACCAATACTAGGATTGAATGCTTGTTGTAAGCTTAATTTTATTAACAGAACTGACTTGATTCAAATAAGTCACAGAAATAAAACAAATGGGTGTGTCAGCTCCGACGCACCACTGGAGTTTACTCCTTACGAACGATTATTTTAACTTCAATCACTTGATAATTTTGTTTATTATACATAAATATACGTATCCATAGATGCATACATAATTTCAATGTGAAAGGTGTGCGATGTGCGTTGCGCAGAGGAACGTAACGCCTCACTTTTAGTTAACGCTTGGTTTTACTCCTCATAAAATTTCCGTACCGCGGGCTATAACTGAAAATAGATTTTAAGGAGTAAACTCCAATAAGGAGTGACCGTTTAAAACGATTTGTTACTAGTAAGACAGGCAAGGGTTACCTCGAAGTTTACCAGACTCTTGTGATGGGGCAGAAAAAAGAAGTACTTCACGTGTTGTATGATAGGGTAGAAAAAAGAAGTACTGCACGTATTGGAGACAGGTGTATTTTTAAAAAAGCTTTGAGGAACACAACTCGTAAATTTAATAAAAATGAAAATACTTTAGATAATTATGTCGCAGGTCGCACACTGTGCTTTAGTTATTTAAAAAGGAACCATTAAAAACAAAAACAAATCTTCTTTGGAAGATTCACCTACATCTGTTGGAACCATTAAAAACAAAAACAAATCTTCTTTGGAAGATGCACCTACATCTGTTGGATCTTCCAGTTCGAACTGAGACCTAGGATGTCTAAGCACTTGGTCCTTCATAGAAAATGATGGAACATTGGTTCATGCTCCGGTGTTTAAACACGGATTTTGTGACATACATCATTATTAATTTTCTATACAACGTCCTCTAGTAGACAACAAAATTAATGACGAAAAAACAGAAACGACAATAACGTTGCAACTATGCAAAATGCAACTATGCAAAATGTAAGTAATTGATACTTCCGATAAAGAAGAAGTGAATCTCGAGACGGACTGCAGGGTTGTAAACATTTCTTTAAGCGATGAAGAAATAGAGGTGAACAAGAACAATAGATTAAAAGCTGAAGCAGAAAATTATTATGCTACGTTCTACGATACATATTGGTATGTTGGGTATAAAATAGAAGTGAGAGACAACAAACAGCAAGATTATTTTTTTAAAAGAAAACTTGGGTCAGTACCGGTGACCAAACATGATGATGTGCAGGTAGTTGAAAATAAATATGTTTTATGGACCTATTAATTTAGAAGGAAGCAGAACTCAAGAATAAAATGACTACAATATTCAGGAGCATGAAAAAACGAATGAGAATGTTACCATCGTTCTACGGTAAAACGCGAGACGGAAATTTCTAAGAAGGTGATTTACCAAGGTGTTTCCTTTAGGTGTCTATGAAAATTGTACGAACATTTTTATTTATTTATTTCTTGTTGTCTCGTGTTTATTTTCGATGTGCACGACGTGTTTTATTGAAAGTTTCGTTTTCTGTTTTCCACAAATGTTTTCATGTATTTCACGTTAAATTGTGCATATCTATAATTGTCTTATACTATTGTGATCAGTGGTTTAGCACTGTGAAATAATGCCTAAAAGCTTCCGTAATTATTGTTCTACGAGACCGCTACCGATAAATTGAAGCAGAAGGAAGCCTCGAACATATAATAATAAGTTTGCCAGTATACGCATGCACCGATGAAAGAATATGCGACAGAAGTCACGCAAGAGAATAGGAATTCCCGAATTAATCTCTGCACCCGGCACCAAGATGACGTAGAAGATCTTGATGCCCACGTTTTCGAAATGGCAAGAATCTGTGATGAATCTCTGCATACGCCACCAAGCTGACGAGTCCCTCCCCTGGGCCATAAAAGAGAAGACCACTGAAGAGGATCAGAATTCTTTTGCTCTCATCCGAACTAATAGTACCTGATCGACCGTTCGGACTTCGCCGTGTGATCGACTGATAGTAACCATCCTGTAAATTTTGAGTAAGGAATTTTGAATAAGTGTCCGGTGTTTACTTGCGGTTATTGAGAAATATCCACAATTAACCACTAACCAGTCACAACCTGGCTGGCCTACCGTGTTTGTAACAAATAAGTAAAATATGTTACAGCCGGGTAATTGAAAGTGTCTGTCTGTGAAGACTAGATCGATTTGGCATTCCCGTGTGACACGTGTCTGTAACGGGACGAAATACCGGCAGAAATCGTTCGCATCTGGGTAACGGACGGCTTTTGGTGAAATCTTAAGGAAGGACATTTACTTATTTGCGACGGATAAGCTAGTGGCGTTCCCCCAACGACATTGTACCCTGGTGCTGCGACGAGAATCTCTCACCGAAACGCGTATAGGAGTCGGCACCTTTCGGTGCTTCCACGTTATCTAGGCTATAACTAAGTGGAAACCCTATATAGAGGGGTGCCATTTTACAGTTATTTCCGATCACCGATTGAAAAATCAGACTGGAAAGTTAGCGAGATGGGCTCTGGAACTTCAGCAGTATTCATTTGACGTAAAATATTGCAAAGGATCCCTAAACCAGGTCGCCGACGCTCTATCCAGATCTCCGGGAGTTACTGAAGATTTAGCCGCGATCGCCCGGGCAGACGACTGCCGATGGTTGCGAACACTGCGGCGGAAAATAAAACTTGTTCCGGTACAATTTCGAGAGTACCGAATCGTAAACGAAAATATTTATAAATGCTTTCCGGACGTTTTTGCTGAGAGAGATACTGATAGACGCGCCAACTGGTGGGTGTGGTGCGTACCTGAACAGCAGCGACAGGCAGTCCTAACAGACTGTCACGATGACTCAGCGGCGGGGCACCTCGGAGTCGCAAAGACATATACGAGGGTGTCGCAATATTATTTATTATTGGCCAGGTATGTACCGGGATGTGTAATTTTATATCCAAAAATGCCAGAACTGTCAATGTTATAAGGTTCCACAGCAACAGCCACTTGGAAAAATGAATTCTCTCGTCCAACTGAACCATGGAATATTGTAAGTACGAATTTAATAGGACCGCTACCCCGTTCATCCAAAGTGAATATATTCCTAGCAGTATTCCAGGACCGATTTACAAAATAGGTGGAAATTCAAGCCTCAAGGAAAGCAACTGCAAATACGGTCATCCAAGCATTCAAAGAACGTGTAGTTTACAGGTATGGGACACCGAAAATGCTAATTTCAGATAACGGAAAGTAGTACGCGAATCGTACCTTCCAAGACATGGCCGCCGCATTCCAGATCCGCCACCAGTTCACTCCACCATATACCCCGCAAGCTACCCCAGTGGAAAGGTAATAGTGAAGATGCTCGCCCAGTATAGCACCGAAAACCAGAAGAAATTGGATGTTTACTTGGCCGAAATGACGTTCGCAATAAACAGTGCAGAGCACGAATCCACCCCCGTCTTCCTAAACGTCGGCCGAGAACCGACACCACCAGAAGTACGAAGGAGGTTAGAAGTTCCTAGGGGGATGCAGGAAATACAAGAAATACCTGGAGAAACTGCAAGACATATACAAGGTGGTCCGGGTGAACTTGGCCAAAGCATTTGTCCAGCAAAGTCACCACTACGACCTCCGAAGGCGCGCATACAGGCCAACAGTAGGTAACCGGGTATACAAACGTACCCATGTCCTCTCCGATGCCGCCAGATATTTTGCGACGAAATTGGCTCCAAAATACGCAGGTCCGTTTGTGGTATACAAAATTCTATCCTTCGTCATCATCGCACTGCAAGATGAAGAAGGAAGAAACGCTGGCCGAGTTCATGTAAAGGACGTGAAACCGGAAGCATCTGCAACAGAGTAAGTAAACCCTCTTCACTAACCCATGTTCGTTTGCTCTTGTTCTAGCATAAAACTGGCTACACGACCCGATCGCAGCCAGTTCCGAAAGAATGAAAGTCGCGAACAAAAGTAGAAAAAGTAGACTGACGATCCGGCCCTAGGTGTCGTCCAGAGCCACTCCTGTACGAGCCATGGTACCTCAGCTACCACCGAAGACGCCGTCACCAGGCCCGGACATGGGAGAGCTAGCCAGGAAATCTAAACGGCTATTTGGCCCTCCTGGATCAGCGGTTCAACCCGGGGAAGACATAATCATGGGACAGCTTCATGCGCAGTGGGCGCAGATGGGTTCCCCGATTACCCCACTGCCGCTCACAAACAGTCCAATGAATCTGCCACTGCCGAAGACCCCGTCGACCACAGAAAGACGTTTCTGCCCAGTTATAGGTTTGCGCCAGCCGCCCCGACGGAGTTGGTCCCGGAGAATACTAACCCCAGCCTCTATACCAATCTCCTAGACCTCGTGCCATTGCCAACAGTCCCAGCACAACCGAGGGGCCCGAAGGCAAGAAGGAGGAGACTAAAAAGGATCCGCATGTTTCTGCTAGGGGGAGGATTCATGCGAATCAAGAGACAAGAAGCCAAAAGACTAGGGATATAAACCTACATCCGAGATTATTTGCCGAGAGGCACTGAAGACCAGGCTGCCTTCTTCACCGAAGGGGGATGTGTAACAATGCACAGAAATAATGCCTAAAAGCTCTAACAAACTTAGATTGGCACTCCTTAATTGAGAAATATCCACCTACCTTGTTTGTAACAAATAAGTAAGATATGTTCAAGCCGGGGAATTGAAAGTGTTTGTCTGTGAAGATTAGATCGATTTGGCATTCCCGTGTGACACTTGTGTCTGTAACGGGGCGATATACCGGACTCTTATACCAGATCCGCAATTGTAATGTGGAAATCTGAGTCCAGTTTACATGCAGAATAATGGTATATTTTCTTTATATTCTTTTTATAACATATGAACCAAAAATGTATCTATACAATAAATAATAATAAATCGATCGCACTGGGTAACGGGCGGCTTTTGGTGAAATCTTAAGGAAGGACATTTACTTATTTGCGACGGATAAGCTAGTGGCGTTCCCACAACGAGATTGTACCATGGTGCTGCGACGAGAATCTCTCACAGAAACCCGTAGAGGAGTCGGCAAATTTCGGTGCTCCCACATAGACTCCGATACCGCAGTAATAAATATACAGGTTGTCCCAATACGTGAGACCGAGGATATAGCTGCATATTTAGGGACCGCACCGAGAACGTTAGTCCATAATTGACGTCCGAATAAATCAGGAAGAGTAACGTCGTAACTGTAATTTGCTTTCTTTTGATGTTAGGTTTACCCTGTTAGACCTTCAATTTTGGTTGATTATTTATTGTCAGTGAGCGTGTCGTTAGTTTATCAGGTAAGTAAAATATAACCCATTATTAAGTATTTTTGGATTTGTTCTAACATAGACCTGTTGTTACGGGTTTTTTTGGGATTTGACATAACCTCGTGTGTTTTCCCGCTTATTTTTCTACACAGTTTGCTCTGTTCCATTGATAGAAATGCATGTTTTGTAATGTCGAGTAATAAACGAGCGCGTAAATTTTGTGATGTAACTCATAGACAGAAACGCCGAATAATAGTTAAAGAAAAAATGTTATTGAGCCAAAATAAAATTGAGTTAGAGCCGTCCACAGTAACCGTTGGATTAATAAGTATTGCCATTAATACTACAAATCATGAACGTCAAGCAGAATCATCCTTTCCCCAAGATAGTCGCTTAACAATTTTTAATCATGTAGAAAAGTGAATTTGATAGTTCGGCAAATTTAGATGTAGAAGATAATGAATCAAATGTGATAGTACAAAACAGTGAAATTTGCACTCTTTCTTTAGATCTTCCCATCAAGCAGCAAGTGACCTTTTAAAATTTCTAAAATCACATAATGTGAAGAATCTGCCTTCAGACTGTAGGACACTGGTAAAAACATCACGAAATGCTTCAGAATCTACATTAAAAATAAATGGTGGCAATAATCTGATTAAGAGTAGTATTTCACTGCAAAAAAATAAAGATAGAAAATAAAACGTCCTGTGGGTTTGATAACGTTCCTAGTTACAAGCATGTAGCTAAGAGATGTGCTGAGTATTTAAGTCTAAATAAACAAGTTTTCCGGCAAAAATTGAAATTGGGTAAAATATGTATGAACAATATTTAAAAGTGGTGATAAAACGGATATTAACAATTACAGACCGATTTCGGTGTTATCGGTTTTCGCGAAAATTTTTGAAACTCTTTTATGTGGCAGAATTTTACCTGTAGTGGAGAAAATAATCTCTGATAGTCAGCATGGTTTTTGTACGAGAAGTTCAACGGTCACCAACTTGTTTAACTTTACTCAGGATGTTAGCGAAATTATTAATAAAAATTCACAATTTGATGTTATCTACACTAAGGCCTTTGATAGGGTTGATCATAATATCTTGTTACTAAAATTGCAAAATCTCGGTTTTAGTAAAGGTCTTTTACTGCTTTTAGAATCATATTTGAGTTTTAGAAAGTTCGCTATTGTGTATGAGTACGAAAAATCCAAATTTATGGACATTGTGTCTGGTGTACCACAAGGATCTAACTTAGGGCCGTTACTATTCATTCACGATTTACTCAACTGTTCAGGTCCTAATGGACTGAGGTACTTGGCATTTACCGATGACTTAAAAATCTATACGGAAATTCGGTCGGTCGATGATTGTTTAAATTTACAAACTGGTTTGAGTTACTTAAGTAGCTATTGTGTTAAAAATAACCTCCTTCTAAATATCAAAAAATGCTGTTATGTCCTACACTAGAAAATCTAACCCAATGCTGTTTAAATACAATATAAATGGGGTGAATTTGAGCAGGGTTGTTGACAAGATTGACCTTGGAATATGTTTTGATACCAAACTTACTTTTAATAAACATATAATTGAAGTAACTCAGAATGCATTTAAAAACTACGGACTTATTGTGAGAAGCTAGCCTTTCTTTCAGTTATCTGTGGGAATTGCATACACTATGATTATTGTTTATCTACATAGTTTGATTTATAAAATGCAATTGTAACTGACACAATAAAGACACTATTATTATTATTATTAAATGCCCAAAAGTTTTTCAATATTGAATCATTAATTAAATTTTACTCTTCCTTCGTTCTCTATAGATTTATGTGATTTGGTCACTATTTTACACAAAGTATGTTGATATACTTGAAAGAGTTCAAAATAAGTTTGTAAGGTATTTAAGTTTTCGTAATACAAATAAGTATGTATATCCGAAGTTTGAAAAGTATATTTTCTTCTTAAACAGTTACAAATTGGATTCACTTGAGAAGCGTCGTCGAATATCTGGTGTAAACTATTGAACAATAGAATAAATGACGCATCCTTGTTGAGTATACTGCCGCTCCATGTTCCACCTGTATTTTCGAGAAACGTTATGATTTTCTATTTGCCCTTACCTAGATCTGATCGGTTCACCGTTGTACAGACTGTGCTTGACATGCAATTCTATAGCCGAACACATCGATTTTTTTCATAATATTGGCTTAAAAACAATGAAAAACAAAGTTAGACATTGCTTCGTTTGTTACGTTTTAATTTGGCATTAAAACAACAATTGTAATTTTTCAACATTTTATTATAAACTAGTACTTACATCGTGCTCTGATTACCGTACTTGTATTCCTATTTTAGGTCTCTCACTTATATTTAGTCTATTATTGCTTTGATTGCCCCTGTTCTCGGTTCTTGCACCTGTTCTCCGATCATGCCTCCGTTCATTGTCTTGTTGAGTTTCTATCGATTTGTTTGAGGGTAGAACTGTCTTAAAATTATTATTTCTTGTTAGGTTCGCTAGTCTTATGGATTTTGTCTCACTTACCTGCTATTTTTGAGTCCCCTTATTGCCTCTGTACTTTGTAGCTTTCTGTTCATGTTTCGGTTCTTTTCAGCCTTGGAATTGTTCATCTTTCGTATTTATAATTTGCTGAGCCTACCTTAGGAGGAATGTCGTTCCCTTTTCACGATTTGGTCGTATAGTAATCCATTCAATGGCCTCCGATTTGTTGTTCTTCTGTTGTCAAATTTTTGAGGTTAAATTTCGACTTCATAGTTACTTTCGGTTCTGCCAACTTGTGCAGGACATTTTCCCATTTAGATGCTCAGTGGCGCGCCCTCTCATTTTCATTTTCCCTGTCTCATCTTCCGGTTCTTTATGCATTGTCTAATCTATTCTTCTGTCTCTTGAGACCTCTTTATGACTTTTATTATTGTTATCTTCTTTCCCTTTGGATTTGCAAGTCATTTTAAGCTTTCTTTCCTTTAGTTACCTATTCCATTACCGGTGACGCATCTGGAAGATTTGGAAATCTAGTGTACTTCTGGGTACATTTGTAGTTTCGGATGGGGCCACCTTGTATTTTAGTCGGCGGTTTTTTTGGAAATTCCGATTTGCTTTCTGAAACGGCACTTCCGGCTGTATTCTTCTTGTGAGTGGTTGGTGACGCCAAGTTTTGGGAAATAGATTTTCTTACCAGTTTCTGGGATTTTCTTGGGTCCCGACCGTTTGAAGACGTCGATTTGGTTGTATTGTGCAAGTTTAGAGATCGTCGTCTAAGCCTTTTGGGATTTTAACTCGCATTTGGAGTCCAGTCGGTTTTGTTGGAGAAAAAAACCCCTCGTGGTGAGTGTCTTATTTTTCATCTTTTATTTCAATCGGTGTTGGTTCCTTTCCTTTTTCTCATTTTCTATTCTAATTTGTCTTTTCGGCATTTTAGGGTTTTTTCTGGGAGCAATTTTTTCCTTGGGTGCAAAATTTCGATTTTGCTGCACTTTTCCCCACGTTAAGAGAAGCGCCGATCACCTGGTGCCGAGCTACAAGAAAGTGATTTGCTGTAGCAGCTGACCTGCATTTTATCATCTGGAAGGTCAGATATCAATTTTGATTATTTCGTCGCCTGTCCGTCTGGAACATCGTGTCCAACGGCTGGTTTTTGTGTAGCGCCCGGCACAGCTTTTTGTGACCACTTTGTAATTGTATTTTTTCGTGTTTTTCGCGCCGCTAGTTCGTTCAGGAATCGTCCCGTTCGGCTAGTTTTAATGTAGATGCCTGGCCACGGCTTGTTGTGGTCATCTGTTTGTTTTTTTGACATAATTTGTCACGTTATTTTGTGAAATTTAATTTGTCATTTTGGTATAAATAATTCCGGTAGTTTTTTTTCTTTCATACATAGTTTAATCATTTTGCCAGTGTTAAGTTAGATAAGAGTTGCTTGCTTTGATAAATTTTTGCTTAGTTTTTTTGCCGGTTATTCAATTTTCAATTCAATTTTATACTTATATATATTTTTTGTAACGGGGTTTAGCAACGGTCGATACTGACGGTTGCGTCTATTTGGGTTTGAGTAGAGTGCGTGCGATTGACTCGTCGGTGCGCTGCGCGTGCGGAGCTCCAACCGTGTAGGGTATTTACCGTGTCATCGGCGCCTATTTTGGTTTTTCTTTTTGGCGTAACGTTAGTACCGGGCGTCTAAATTTCCCGCAGTTTTATTGTCTTACATTATTTTTTTTTCATATTAATAGCTATTTTGATTTATACCACTGTTTTTTATTTTGGATGTTCATTCTGGATTATATATTTTCATTATTATATGCTGGCTTTATTATTGGACTATATTTTTTTTATTATTTTTTTTATTCATTTGCCCTATTGTCTTTAGGAGCTATGGCCGTTGTGTTTGCGTGTACATTGGAGGATCAGCCAACAACTCCTTGGCGCCCTTTTTCAGTTTTTGCCCACCCCCATCTTCGGCTTCGAGCTTAGCTGCGGCGGAATCCTCTTTTGTGGCGTTCGCCATTTGGGTGACGTCACAAGTTTAGTTTCAGATTAATACTTGTATGGGACCGCTCGGTTTGGTGCGTATGTTTTGTAATTGTTATAGTTACAATTTTGTAAATTAATTATTTAATATCTATTGGTGTATGCTTTGTAAAAGCGTTAAATCAGTTTATATTGTGAATTAACTATTTGCTTGTTAATATTTTGTAAATAAGTTATATCTTGTTTAAGTTAGACTTGTGTCAAATGTAATTGGGGGTATACCTGTTTTTGGCCCAATAAATTGCATTATTATTATATCCATAATACCCGAAGGAAAAGTGATATACACTTGACCTTAATCAACAACAAAGAAGGCAAGAAAACGGTTAAGTACCACACACATCACTCATTCAGCTCCCTACCAAAGCACATTCAAGATTCAAAATCAATTAAATTATTTACTAAAAATGTTAAACAATACTTCTTTAATAAAAGTGCAAAGTGAGGTCAAAAATAACTAAATGCAAAGTAAATTATGGTGCTATAAACATTACCTTATAGTATGTATCTACAGGGTACCCAGCGACCTGGAAAACCGGGAAATCCGAGAAAAGTCAGGGAATTTTATTGAGTCAGGAAAAAGTCAGGGAAATCGCAAAAATATCAATTTGTCCGCGGATTTTGAATATTTTTCTGGAAACGGGTGTGAGAGAACTCAAAACTTAAATTATTTCATACAAGAAGTAGCATTAATTGTTTTACACTGTTTCCCATTAATGAGTTTTGGATACTTGAGGTAAGTCCAAATTTATAACTTATAATGCAAGTGTATATACAGAGTGTATGTGTATGTACAGGTATAATTTCCGATCGAAGCAATGGGTAGAAAAAAGTGTTCATTCAACAATGACCGGGTTAACCAAACAATTAACCCGGAATGGTCCAAAGTTCAAAACGATTAATTCAGTGTGTATTGTAAGATATGCAGGAAGAGTATAGATATGAGTAACATGGGAAAATAGGCTTTAACCAGCCATGAAAAGAGTCTTAAACATGTACGTGCCATTCAAGTGACCACTCAAAATCAGAAAATTAATTTCAAAACCTACGTCAACAATAACCATCAAAATGTAGATGAACAAGATAAATCAGAAACAAGTTCAAACATTGTATAATGCAATCCACTATGACTGGTTTTGTTTTGGATTAAAATTTAAGTAAATTATTTTCTTCGAGTGATAATTTACTCATAAAATTGTTTGTTAGGTAATAGATACTGAAATACTGTGGTGTTTAACAGTAGTTGCAACAAATATGAGCTATAATTCGTGCGCCACAGCAATCCCAAAGTTGAAGGTTATGTTTCCTGATAGTCAAATAACTTTAGGCTGCACAAATGCAGCTTGCACAGTGAGCTATGGTTTAGCTCAGTATTTTAATGAAGGTTTAGATGAAATTCTTGTGTCTTGTGACCATTATGTTATATGCTTTAATGAAGCTTTGAACAAAATTGTCCAGTCTGGACAAATGGACTTGCGCATAACATTTTTCCATGGAGGTGTTTATGAAGTACACTACATCTGAAGATATTTTGGAGTATTTCGAGGAGGAACTGAAAATATGTAATGTCAATCGAATTTTGCAAGTAAAAATTAATTTCAAAACCGATGTCGGCAAAAACCATCAAAATGTAGATGAACAAGATAAATCAGAATCAAGTTCAAATTGTATAATGCAATTCACTATGACTGGTTTTGTTTTGGATTCAAATGTAAGTAAATCCGCTTTTCACGCCCGTAAAGAGAGTTTAGCCAGTGCGATCCTCCTCGCACACCGAAACCACCAAGCAACGCTCGCAGTAATCAGCGACGCCTCTGACACTTCCATTGGCGCCGCCCTGCAACAGCGTATTCACAATGATTGGCAACTCCTCGCCTTTTTTCATACAACAGAATTACTCCCAATCTACCGAACCGTCCAACATTTCCGGCATATGATCGAAGGTCGTGATTTCGTCGTTTTCACGGATCATAAACCGATCACCTTCTTTTTCCGTCAAAAGCCCGACAATTTCGATGCCTCGATTTCATCTCTCAATTCTCTACCAACATTCTGACATCCGTCACATCTCCGGCAAAGCCAATCTCGTAGCCGATGCACTCTCTCGTACAGAAGGGACAACTTCACTCATCGATTTCGAATCATTAGCTAACTCACAAGTTAATGACTCCGAGATTCAAAAATTTCTTCGACCCGACGCTGTACTCCGACTCTAAGAAGTGCACTTATCTGACATCCCGATTTACTGGGACACATCCACGTCCGTATCCGCCCGTTTGTCACGGAGCCCTCCAGAAGACAAATTTTCTATGCTCTAGTAAGTGAGCGAATTTTCAGTCAGCTGTCATATTTTTGTTGAAATTTGTATTTTTTATAGTTTGATTTCATTTAACACCAATAATATTTACTGCCTAGATACGCGGAAAACTTAAACTAACAGGTGACAACTGAATTACCACCAAACATTTATAAATTTGCCATAGTGAGGCGCTGCTAAGCGATATTCGCTCACTTCCTATTCACGGACTTTCGCATCCCGGCATTAAAGCGACGACCAAATGCATATCACAACGCTATGTATGGCCCTCAATCCGAGCCGACTGCTGGAAATGAACCCAAGCATGTATATGTCGTAGGCATAAAACAAATTTAGGCAAATAGTCATTTGCCTAGGCATTTACTACTTGCCATGGCAAATAGCAAGATTGTAAAGAATCAACAAAATTTTGCTATCTGCTTCAGGATTTCGCATTTGAATCGGCCAGGTCCGGTAAGGTCACGTCATGCCAGCTCACATCAAGTCAAGTCGGGTCAATATTTCAATCTATTACCAAAGTCTAAAATTGTATATGTATCATTTGCTAAGTGCCATAGCAAGTAGCAATTGCCTGGGAAAATTACTATTTGCCTAAAATCGCTTTATGCCGACGACATATACAATGTCAGTGATCGAAGATACACTGACTGACACATCTCCAGCCCACCCGCAACATTTTCCGTGACATCCGCAAGATTCGAACACGTCCACATCGATATCTCAGAAGGTAAACGTTACTAACCTGCACCGACAGATTTTCCAGATGCTTTCCCGACCGACAACATCGAGGCAGAAACAATAGCTAGAACGTTCTACGAAGGTTGGATAACACGATTTGGTGCACCTATCCGCGTAACTACAGATCAAGCATCTTAGTTAGTTAACAGGCACTATCCGTTTCAGAACTATGTCATACCACCCCGAAGAGAATGGTATGACCGAACGCTTCCACCAGCAACTCAAAGCCGCCATCAAATGCCACGAAACCGATCGATGGACACAAGTTTTACCCACTCGTCGAATCACCAACGGTATTGCAGCCATACTTTAAACCTTCTAGTAACAGTAGATGTCAAAACATGTTTCGGCAACAAAAGAAACACTCAGTACTGTAGTCTATATCACTCTGCATTTGGAAAGTGTTCAGTAATGTGGAATGCAACTTCAAGATCACCAAAATCATCCGAGAAATATTTAGCAATAACTGACTAATCTCCAATGTCACCGTGCCCTACACGTTGGAACTCATTATTTGACTTCTTAGAAAATTTTCTGAAAGTAAACGAACACCTGAGAGATGTTTGTGACGCCCTTGATCTACGTAATTTTAAGGAAAATGAACTGGAATTTTCGTCTGAATATTTAGAAATACTCCGGCAAATTGCTGGAGCACAGGGTTCGAAGAATACACTTTTTGGGGAATTTATTCCTTAGCTTTATAGAACTAAGAAATTTCTACAATCAATGCAATTAAGACATCTAAAATTCTGTATGCCATTACAGCAGGTTATCTTAAACCGATTAGAGGAAAGATTTTCTGATTACTTCAGTCTCAACCCAAAAAAAATAAATCTACGAATAGATCATCTGAGAGATCAAAGAATGTCCCATTTGATATAATTTTTTTTCTTTACTCAAATTTCTTTCCCTGTGGAAATAGGTTAAAAAAAATTGGACATAAGGAAAAGGCTCATATCCTATAAAAACACATGGGAGTCGTATAGCATCATTTTTAACTGCTTCAGATTCAGGCAAATTCATCTGTTTATTTACAAGTTTTTCATAATATTTTGTGTTCTCGATCATACCTGCGTTGGATACATGTCCATTTGTTCCCATATGACAATAAAGTAACTCATAATTTACATTAGCAAGTGTCATTAGCACCAAACTATTATATCAATTCTCAGGTGTTAGGTAAAAAGGTCTTAAGTCAGAAAATGGCAGTTTTAAACATAGTAGTGGACTTGAGTCAGTTTTTCACCCTCTTTAGATTGGTACTAAGAACTTAAGTCTAGCACCAACCGTCTCGGCAGTATACAATGCTCCATAGGCATTAAGTCAGAAAATCGATTTTATTGCGTGGTATTAACGACTTAAGTTCACATAAGTCCTTAGGACCCACACATTTGAAACATGAAATATGGTCCTAAGGACTTAAGTCGACTGGAGAATCGATAAACTACATGTGGTATGAAGCTATAGCTGCTAGAGGAGGGAATGAAATTGCCTCTTGCTTATACTATCATTTAAAATATAGTTTGCCTGATTCCGTATCTGAATTTACATTTTACTCAGATACGTGTGGGGGACAAAACAAAAATAGCCATGTTGCTGCCATGTTTATGAAAGCTCAAAGTGAATTTCCCCATCTAATAATAAACCACAAGTTCTTAGTACCAGGGCATACGCATATGGAATGCGATGTGGACCATTCTATGATAGAAAAGAAGAAAAAGAAAATCGAAATACCTGTTTACCACCCGCATGACTGGTATCAGCTGGTCAGGACAACAGGCACAAAAAAACAATTTAAGGTTCACGAAATGGTACAGGAAGAATTTTTTGATTTTGCTGCTTTACTGAAGACAGTATTGGTGTGCCGAGAGAAAAATATATCAGGTGATAAAGAGAAAGGTTTAGTGCACTACAAAAATTCCTTGAGCGACTCTGAAGATTTTAAAGTTTTAAGCTTTCTAAGAAGAGGAAAAAGTTAAAACCTGAAGGATTATTCACTTCAGGCAAGATACGAAGGTTTGCTTCCGATATCTGTTGAGAAAAAACGAGACTTATGTTCGCTGTTAAGTCTAGTTCCACCTGTTTTCCACGAGTTCTATAAAACATTACCAACTTCGGAGACTGCCATTGATAATGATCCCGATTTAGTAGAGGTAGAAGTAGATGGGGAAACCTAAAAAATACTCGTATGTTAGAAGCATTATTTTTTTCGTTTATTTCATTAGCCTTATAGTTAGTTATTTCACTTTTGTACTTCTTTTTTTTTTTTTTTAATAAATTGTTGCTTGGTCAACAAATTAATGTTTTTCTAAGCATAGATAATACTTAATACTAAATAAAGGTTTTGGGATATAACATCTTGTGTCTTGTGTCTCACTTTACTGTTTTATTGTCCGTCTCAGTTTTACAGCGGGAGAGTGTCTTGGGGTAGTTTTCTTTTCAGTCTTGTGTGTATATTTCTCCTTCCCAGGTTGTGGAACTGTGCACTTTCACATTCATTTATATTTTTAAAGAACTTTTTATTTTGGTTTCTCACAAATTCATCGAGTGTTGGTATATTCAGTTCACTGTGTAGTTCACTGTGTAGTTTGTACTTCTGTAATAAACTGTTTATCAAGGTTGCGTGTTTTTAGTTGACTTAAGTCCTTATGCAAAACTTAATAAATACAGGTAGTTAATAACGACGCGGTCCTAAAGACTTAAGTCATCAAAATCCAGGTAAGTATTCATTTTATTTGAAAATATTTCACAGTCCCTGCACGTCATCGTTACGACAATAAATTTGGGCTATTTATTATTCCTTAAGAAAAACATTTGGATTTGCTGAAAATGATGCAACTTTAAATCTCTTTTTCTGAAGAAGTAAGATTTTTGACTTGAGCCCTTTTTACCTCACGCCAAAGAATTATAATTTCAAAAAAAAATGATTCACTTCCTTGTGAAGCAGTTATTCTAATGTGCCTACCATCTTCGCACACTAAAACCATGCAATTTAACTTGCTATATATGCTGTCGCGCTCTGGACAGATATCAGCAGGTGGCAATTACTGTGAATAATTATCTGGTAGTAATCAGCGGTACTGGACCGTTCGAACAACTACTCCTGGGGCAAATACCACTAACTAATTTTAGTAATTCTATGCCTGACGGGGTATTTGCCCGAGGAGTAGTTGTTCGAACGGTCCAGTACCGCTGATTATTGATATTTGAAATAGTGCAGATTGCATAGACATTAAAAATGAAGAGACAGGCAATTATCGGTATAAAGACAATTTATGGATTGTTAAAGGTTCGGCATATACAGTGGTTACTTAGTACTGAATAGTGTTTGCGAAGTAATAATAATGATGATGATGATGATGATAAGAATAATCATCATCATCATAAGGTTCTCAGTCCGAAGACTGGTTGGACGCGTACCTCCATTCTTTTCTATCCTGAGCTAACCTACGCATTTCCCTAAAAGTAGAACATCCTACATCCCTAACTATTTGAGAGCAGTAGTCTAATCTAGGCCTACCCCTACCTCTTTTTATTCCTATCTCTGACTCTAGTATGTCACGAACTATTCCTTCGTGTCTTAGAAGGTGTCCTACCATCCTATCTCTCCTACTCTTTATTGTTTTCCATACCTTTCGCTTTTCCCCAACTCTTTCTAATACTTCCCTATTGCTAACCTTATCTATCCACGGTATCTTCATCATGCGTCTGTAGCACCACATTTCAAACGCTTCTACTCTTTTTCTATCCGCTTCTCCTATTGTCCAAGTTTCGCACCCGTATAATGCCGTACTCCATACATACGACGTTAAGAGTCTCTTCCTAGTCTCTATATTAACCGTTCTCGAGCATAACAGTTGTTTCTTTTTGTTAAACGCAACTCGGCCCTGCGCCATTCTTTGTTTTATATCTTTAGTGCTCCTACCGTCTTGAGTTATTTTACTTCCTAAGTAGCAGAAATCCGCGACCTCCTCTATCTTCTCATTTCCAATTTGTATTTCCATTTTAGTTCTATTTTCACATCCCCTACATACCAAAATTTTAGTTTTCTTTTTATTGATTTTCATGCCGAAGCCCTGTGTCAAAACTGCTTCCATTTCATTCAAAGCCGCTCCTAATTCTTCTTTGCTAGATGCTAACATTGCTATATCATCCGCAAATCTGAGCATGTTAATAGTTTGGCCCTGTACATTGATCCCTGAGGCTGTTCTTTCCTTAACAATATTAATCGCATCTTCGATATATAAGTTGAAAACTAGAGGTGACAATGCACATCCCTGTCTCACTCCCTTCCGGATATCTACTTCCCTTTGTTCCTGCTCACATTCTATAACTGCCTTTTGCTCTTTGTAGAGATTATGTATTATTCTTCTGTCCCTGTATTTCATAAGAATAAATCAGGCGAATAATAAATCGCGTAGAATCTCAATCAGCAATGCAGGAAAAAACGAAAGTATTTCAACAGTTCGTATTTGGAAGCAGCAATAATAATAATTATCGTTAGTGTTACTTTTAGAACAACTCTTAATGTAGGTACATATGGACTGTGATCCCAGCCTATCTTTGTCACTGAAACAAGATGTATCTGTTCAAACGTCACCTATGTTAACAAGAACGACTTAAGTGAAGAAAACCTCAGAAAAAGAATTAAAATACTCCAACAGAAGTTAAGACGCAAGTCTCTTCAAATTAATAATTTGAAGGATCATCTAAAATATTTACAGGACAATAGTAAAAGTTTGGGATCATTAGAAGATGTCTTAGAGAGAAATTTTAGTGGGTTTTCTATAGGTTTATTTAGAAATGAAATGTCCAATTCAAAAATTGCAGCAACTCGTAGGAAATATACTGAGGAAATGAAACAGTTTGCTCTAACATTATATTTGTATTCGCCAAAAGCATACACTTTTGTGGGTAGTAAATTATACCTACCGAATAGTTCAACTATTCGAAAATGGTTAGGCGGTGGAAACTGCAACGTTGGATTTTTGGTAGAAATATTTGAATTTTAAAGTTGGAAGTTCTTAAACATGAATACCTAAAGGATGTTTCTTTAGTATTTGATGCAATTTGTTTTCAATAAGTTTATGATGTGAAAAATTACAAGCAATGTGGGTATGTCGACTTAGGTGGTGTTGTGGAGTTACCTCACCACTATCGCTACCGGTGTCTAGAATGACATGTGATGTAAAAGCAGTGGTAGTTAAGATCACGTCTGATCATGTACAACTTATTGTACTTATATGTACTTTAATAAATACTTATATTAATTACCAATTTCAATTAATCTACAACATAACATGGCGCAGTACGGAATTTAATGTAAAACAAGAAGAAAGGTTCATAGTGAACGCGAAAAAGAGTTTAAAGAAAAAGAAAGGAAGTTCATCGTGAACTACCGGAAAATAATCACAAAATAGTATATTGTATAACAAGCGCGAAATGATACTCACTTCCCACGAGCAGGCAAATTCATGTGCCTACGAGTGGGAAAGGGTCATTTCGCGCGAGTTGTACACTATACTTTTTCTACGATTACTTTATTTACTTATTTTAAAAAATTTAAAAAACCTTTCAAAACATTTGTTAGCAAATATTCATTATCAGGAACTTCTTTGATAAATTTGTTTATTTCTTCTGCTGTAAAAATTTTTGCTTTTTAGGTTGATACCATCCGACTGCCTTTTCAGAAAAGCTTTTAATTTGTTACATTTAGACATATCCAGAACTTCATTTACTCAACATTTAACATTGACTATTGGCTCCAGAGAGTGATGGACTTAAATTTTTTCGACATTTCTCCGAAATATGCTAATAAAGTATTCTCCGAAAATGAATGTATGTGCTGGTCCTTGCGCCAATCCATGAAATTTCTGTACGAATTTTCGTATTTATTCTTTGGTATTTGTGGAAGTATGTACCTATCTAAATTTAAACAGTTTACCTTCGCCATTTCTGTGATACCTGGCGGTGTTAAATTTAATATTTTTTCATTGTCACTATCGCTATTCATATTTACTTCTACTTAAGAATAGTGTTTTCATGTACAAATTGACTGAATTTATGGCGACTTGCAAAGTGACAGTGATGTTTTGTCAAACTGACAAAGCCTCCTAGAGGCGGATGATTCTGTAGGTATGATTGGATATGATTCGCTAATCATTGAATTATATTGACTCAATGACAGTTTAGTAGCCTATGAAACCCGTAGGAAATGAATATTTCCGTACAATTTGGCCGTAGGAAATGAAAATCCGTACACAAAGATGTAACTTTCTTAATTAATGTACGTTTCTTTATAATCGTAGAAAAAGTTAATTACGTACCTACGTGAAGTGTGAATTAAACAGAAAATAAAATAAAAGTGAAAGTTCATAGTGAATTTTGACTGATCGCAAAGAAAGATTCAACAATTATGCAGGGGTTAAAACAGCCTAAGCAAATGGAATTAGAAGGTGACCTGGAGATAAACTGGAGAAGTTTCAAGCAACGTTTTGAAGTCTACATCAGAGCTTCAGGACTGGAAAACAAAGAAAGTAAGGTTTTAGCAGCTATTTTATTACATTGTATGGGAGAACAGGCACAAGAAATTTTCCTAACTTTTGATCTTACGGAAGGCCAGCGCGAAAGTAAAGCTGAAATTATTAATGCGTTTGATGCATATTTCTTACCCAAAATTAACGTCAGCATCGAAAGACACAAATTTAATACCCGTTTGCAACAACCAAACGAAACTTTTGAACAATATTTAGCTGACTTAAGAAAACTTGCAATAAACTGTAAATTTAGTGACATGAAAGACGAATTAATAACCGACCAAATTGTTCTGGGCGTAAAAGACAAAGTTACAAAAGATAGGTTATTACGTGAAGAAAATTTAAATTTAAAAAGGGCAATTGAGATTTGTAAAGCTGCTGAAATAACGGCAAATCACTTGAAAAATATAGAAGTGTCGAATCTAGAAATTGGGCGTGTGCATAACAATTCTAAGATGCAGAAACAGACAGGTGCTTAACCGAAATTTGTTACCGCGACGGGAAGCGGAGGAAGATTTTCAAGGTTCCCACGAACAACAGACGACTGGAGACGTCCTACTTTTAAAGGGGGGAACTTCAAGCACTCGAATTATGGTCAAGGTTCACTGACGGCACGACCACGTGGGCCTGGACGAATGCAGCTCGGGAAGAACCTGCAGCAGGTGTGGCATGGAGCATGGATGGAATGCGTGCCCCGCGTACGGTAAAGATTGCAGACGGTGCGGTAAGAGAAATCATTTTGAAAAATTTTGTTGGTTAAATTATAAAAGTAAAGTTAATAATATAAATTATAATTATGAAACAGAAAATGAAACAGAAAATGTTGTAGAGCGAGAAACTGAAAATGAATTTGAAAATGAGAATGAAAATGAAAATCACGTTTTAGGTTCAATAGAAATAAATAGTATAGAAAAATATGATAAAAAATTTTGGTTAGAGGAGTTTATATAAAAGAATGTAATAAAACTGTAACGTTTAGAATTGATTGTGGTGCTGAAATTAATGTAATACCATTTTATTTATTTAATAAGTTAGATTTACATAACAAAATAAAATTTGAAACTGATATGGCTAACGTAACATCTTATGATGGTGGCCGAATGAAAGTTTTCGGTTACTGTACTTTAACATTGATTAAAAATAAGCGCATTAGTAAATTTTGGTATGTAGGGGGTGTGAAAATAGAACTAAAATGGAAATACAAATAGGAAATGAGAAGATAGAGGAGGTCGCGGATTTCTGCTACTTAGGAAGTAAAATAACTCAAGACGGTAGGAGCACTAAAGATATAAAACAAAGAATGGCGCAGGGCCGAGTTGCGTTTAACAAAAAGAAACAACTATTATGCTCGAGAACGGTTAATATAGAGACTAGGAAGAGACTCTTAAAGTCGTACGTATGGAGTACGGCATTATACGGGTGCGAAACTTGGACAATAGGGGAAGCGGATCGAAAAAGAGTAGAAGCGTTTGAAATGTGGTGCTACAGGCGCATGATGAAGATACCATGGATAGATAAGGTTAGCAATAGGGAAGTATTAGAAAGAGTTGGGGAAAAGCGAAAGGTATGGAAGACAATAAAGAGTAGGAGAGATAGGATGGTAGGACACCTTCTGAGACACGAAGGAATAGTTCGCGACATACTAGAGTCAGAGATAGGAATGAAAAGAGGTAGGGGTAGGCCTAGATTAGACTACTGCTCTCAAATAGTTAGGGATGTAGGATGTTCTACTTTTAGGGAAATGGAAATGCGTAGGTTAGCTCAGGATAGAAAAGAGTGGAGGTACGCATCCAACCAGTCTTCAGACTGAGAACCTTATGATGAGTAAATTGACATTTTATGTTATTAAAACAAACGAAAATGCACTACCGTTGTTGGGCGGTGAGTCGGCAATACAATTAAATTTAATAACGAGAAATTTTGACATTAATGTAATAAAGGGTGGAACAGAACAGATAATAAATGAATTTAGTGGCCTATTTAAGGGACTCGGTAAAATTAATGTTAAACCTTGCGAGTTTAAATTAAAAAATGATTATCAACCAATAATAGCACCCTGTAGGAGACTACCATTTCAGTTACGAACTAAATTACGAGATACATTAGCAACCATGGTAAAAGAGGGTGTAATTGAGGCAGTCACAGAGCCAACTGAGTTTGTAAATCCGATTGTAATAGTGAAAAAACCGAAAAGTAATGATATAAGAATCTGCTTAGATCCCAAAAATTTAAATGATGCTCTGTTACGTGAACATTACGAAATACCAACTTTTGAAGAAGTCACGCATGACATGCTAGGGTCAAAATACTTTTCAACGCTCGATGCTAACAAAGGTTTTTGGCAAATTCCGCTATCGGAAAAGTCGTCAAAATTAACGACTTTCGCTTCGCCATTTGGCAGATTTAAATTTTTACGATTACCCTTTGGAATTTCCATAGCACCAGAAATTTTTCATCGTATATTTAATGAAATATTTGGTGATATAGAAGGAATTAAAGTTTATATAGATGATTTAATAATTTACGCAAAAACGGAAGAAGAACACGATCAAATATTAAAACAAGTGTTGATGAAAGCGCGAGAAAAAGGAGTGAAATTCAACAAAGCAAAATGTAAATTTAAATTAAAAGAAATTCGATATGTAGGTCACATACTATCGAGTGAAGGTATTAAAGTAGATCCAGAAAAAATTGAAGCAATTAAAAGGATACCGGTTCCTAAAAGTCAAAAATAATTATCACGGTTTTTGGGTATGGTAACATATGTAAGTAAATTCATCCCAAATCTGTCAATGAAAACAACACTCTTAAGAGAATTAACTAAAAAGGAAGTACTGTGGGATTGGAATATGAATCATCAGTTGGAATTCCAAAATTTAAAAGAAATTTTAATGACAAGTCCAGTCTTACAATATTATGATGAAAAAAAACCTATAGTGTTGTCAGTAGGTAGCTCTAAGGACGGCACGGGTGCAGTTATTTTGCAAAACAATGGGCCAATAGAATATGCTTCTAAAACCCTAACAGAAACTCAAAAAATGTATGCCCAAATCGAAAAAGAGGCATTGGCAATTTTATTTGGGTGCCAGAGATTTCACCAATACTTATTTGATAAAGATTTTATTGTTGAAAGTGACCATCGTCCACTGGAGGCAATATTTAAAAAACCCTTGAATAAATGTCCTCTCAGATTACAAAGGATAAGAATTAGTTTGCAATGTTATAATCTACAAGTAAAATACATATAAACCAGGTTCAAAATTATATTTCGCTGACGCGTTATGAAGAGCAAGTTATGATAATACAAATATCCGGTTTAATGATTAAGAAATAGAAGTGCAAGTCGGATTGGTAAATGTGGGTGAAATGTCACATATGAAATTTGAAATGTTAAAAAAAGAAACAAGTGAAGATCCTGAATTGGTTTTATTACGGTATAAAATAGAAAATGGATGGCCAGATCATAAAAAAGAAGTAGAAGAGGAGTTAAGAAAATATTGGTTAATGAAAGATGAACTAGTGGTTATGCAAGATGTTATTTTTAGAAATGACCAAATACTGATTCCTAAATCAATGAGACCAGATATTATTGATAAAATTCACTATAATCACATGGGCATTGAGAAAACTTGTCTAAGAGCCAGAGAATTGGTTTATTGGCCAAATATGATAAAAGAACTTACAGATGTTGTCAAAAATTGTGCAGCATGTTTGACTTACCAGAATTCGAATAGAAAGGAGACTCTACTACCTCAAGAACAAGCTAGAAGACCGTGGCAAACAATTGGAATAGATTTATACCACCTTAACAACACTGATTTTCTATTAATAGTAGATGAATATTCAAAATACCCTGAAGTTTTTGCTATGCAAGAAGGAACAACGAGTAAATTCATAATAGACAAGTTAAAATCCATTTTTGCAAGACATGGAATACCAGATGTTGTATACTCAGATAATGGTTCCAACATAGCATCAGCAGAATTTCAGTCTTTTTTATCTAATTGGGGCATAGTTCAAAAAACCAGCTCACCAACTTATGCTCAATCCAGTGGTTTTATAGAACGGCATGTACAAACACTTAAAAATATGTTAAAGAAAGCAATATTTGATGGTAAAGATATTTATAAAGTTTTATTAGAGTATCGTAACACTCCAATTAGTAAAGACATACCATCACCAGCACAACTTCTTTTCGGAAGACGATTAAAAGGTCAAATTCCCATGAAAAACAGTTTACTAACACCAAAATGGATCCGAAAAGACTACGAAAATTTTAGAAAACAAAAAATGCATGAGACTAAAGAGTACTACGATAACAAAATTAGAAATAGACCTTAGAGTGACTTAAAAATCGGGCAAAAAGTAATGGTTCAAGATAGTATTCATAAAAAATGGTTGCCAGCAGTAATTTTTAAATTTGATGAAAGGCCAAGGTCATATCAGGTTAAAATGCGTGGTACCAATAAAATTTTAATTCGAAACCGAAAATTTTTAAAGCCATTTCGGAAGACGATTAAAAGGTCAAATTCCCATGAAAAACAGTTTACTAACACCAAAATGGATCCGAAAAGACTACGAAAATTTTAGAAAACAAAAAATGCATGAGACTAAAGAGTACTACGATAACAAAATTAGAAATAGACGTTTGAGTGACTTAAAAATCGGGCAAAAAGTAATGGTTCAAGATAGTATTCATAAAAAATGGTTGCCAGCAGTAATTTTTAAATTTGACGAAAGGCCAAGGTCATATCAGGTTAAAATGCTTGGTACCAATAAAATTTTAATTCGAAACCGAAAATTTTTAAAGCCATGGATTTGTTAAAAAATTGTACTATAAAAACCATTATAAATTGTTAGATGATATGTTACAAGACAAGATGGCAGGTCGCTCTGAAATTCTTAATAAAAATAATAATGAACAAATCCCTTCACAGCCACCAGCCTCACCAAAGTCTAATGTTTATAATCAAACTAGATTAAGTCCAAGATTACGTGATATAAATAATACAAAAGTGAGTGTGAATAATGGTGCGGTAAATAATTATGCAACTCGATCTGGACGCATTGTTAAACGACCAACATATCTAAAAGATTATGTTTAAAATTTGTATTTGTTTATAAAAAAAGAACGATAAGTTTAAGTTGTTGTGTTAAATTGTTGTAGTGTTGTTATCTAGAGTTGTAAAATGCAAAAAAAAAATTATTATTTTTGTTGTAAAAAAGGGAGATGTTGTGGAGTTACCCCACCACTATCGCTACCGGCGTCTAGAATGACATGTGATGTAAAAGCAGTGGTAGTTAAGATCACGTCTGATCATGTACAACTTATTGTACTTATATGTACTTTAATAAATACTTATATTAATTACCAGTTTCAATTAATCTACAACATAACAGGTGGTGTAGCTACTGTTATACAAAAATTATTTGATGTTGGCATCACAGTCCGTTCTATTACATGCGATTGTTGTATTGTAAATATTAAATCTCTACAAATTTTGAGTTGCAATTTTGATCCAGGTAACTTCTTGACTCCGTATTTTGTACATACAAATGGAAGTTCAAATATTTATTGTATACTGGATCCATGTCACGTGCTCAAGGTGTGTCGCAATGCTTTTGCAGAAATTGTTATTTCTTCGCAATTGGGATTAGTGTGCTTTAAATATATCAAGCTCTTACATAATATTCAACAAAAGGAAGGTTTGAAATTTGAAAATCGTTTGAGCAAGTCACATAAATTATCAACAAAAAATTAACGTTCGATTAGCTGCACAAGTACTGAGTAGTAGTGTGACAGATGCTATTGATTATCTACGAGCGAGTGGTCACCCAGACTTTTCTAAGAGTGCAGCTACTGTAAAATTTATCCCTGTAATCGGTAGAATTTCTGATTTAATGAATACTAGAAATGTATTTGGAAAAGTATATAAAGCACCGCTCACTTTAGCCAATCTAAAGTACTGGAATATTTTTTCCTCTACTTCTATTTACTTGCAAGAACTACAAATTGAAAATAAAAGTATTTTGCATCATTCTCGCAAAACATTAGCTCTGGGTTTTCTAGTGAATATTATTATTTTTAAAAAATTAGCATTAGAATTTTTCTGCAGACCATATAGACCATTTAAATATTTCTTAGCTTACAAATGTTCCCAAGACCGCTTGGCACTTTTTTTTCATGTATACTTTCACGTGGTGGGTTGGGTTGCCAGATGAGATTCGCGCCTTTCCGAGAGGGATAAAATAAAATCCGGGATTTTTAAACGAAATCCGGGATTTGAAATTAAAATTAGAATGTTAGCTTAATAAATCTTTATTAACAACAGAAATGTATGTTTCTTAATGCATTTAAAATACATAAAAATAAATCTTTATTCGAACAACATGTTTACGTTAAAACTTTAAAAGATAGAGTGACTACTGCTCGGTCCGACCGACATCTAAAATTTTGTTCGAACACGGTCGGGCATGCGCATTACGGAATGTTAACACATTTTGCATTTTTTAAGTTTAAATTGTAAAGAAACTAAAGCTCAGAGAACGCATTTTTGAAACAGACCATTTAGCTGTCCTGGCACCAGACACAAGCATTTTTTGGAAAAAAGATGATGTAGAAACAAACAAAATAAATCAACCTGTACGGGAGCAGAACTCATCCTGCCCTAGGGGAACAAAACGGCAATTCTGTACGATACTCGCACACCCACCGAAACCGATGGCGGTATTTGCCAATGACGAATTACGAGAGTTGAATCGAATTCTTTCAGTGTTCAGATTAAAAAATACAAGTGTCAATGCGACACCGCATCGAAACAAGCTTATTAAACGAGGTTAGCCGTTAGGCGGTTAGGGTTAGGTGGTTGATTCCGGGATTAAGTTGGAACATTACGGGAACCGGGATAATTTTTGTATTCCGGGAAATTCCCGGTCGTTCCCGGTCATATGGTAACCCTAATTGGTGGGTGGAATAATAATCCAAATGTTCTACAGTTCAAGTGGTCAATAAGAAAACTTTTATTCCGCAATAGCGTGCCTCCTGCCTCCAAGTGTCAACGGTAATTGCATATTGGGAGACGATATGGAAAATGCACCTGTCTTTAGTTTAAATACCCCAAGACGAGGGGAAGTGGTTGGCGATGATAGTGACTATGACGAAACTCTCTGGAACTTTATTAAAGCAGTCGACAGGGTTACCCTTTCTTGTTACAGAAATATTTATTCGAGGGGTGAATATCTAGTGATTTATGGTGTACAGCCTGAGTGATTTAACGTGATTTACCAAGGATTTAGGTGATTTATCGAGGAATTACAAGGATTTAAATGATTTATTGAGGATTTACCAAGATTTACGATGATTTCCGGAGGCTTTACACAAGTTCTTACGAAAATTGGGCATGCGCTTAACGCTAGTTACGATTACACTCACGTAGATATTGGTGGTATTTGTGTTATTTTGTGCTTCTTATTGCCCTTGCCATGTTAGTAAAAAGGTAAGTACATTATTATATTTATTTCTTGTTATCGTTTATCATATTACATACATCAAATTAAAAGAGTAGTAACTTCGATTCTGGATCCACAAAACCCCAATAATTTGTTTTCAAATATTTTGGACACACTGTGGGCTTATTTTATAAATGTGGAACAAAATAATCTTGGCGATATTGACATATTAGCTATTGTCAGCAATAATTTACGATTTCATGCTCAAACCGGGGTTTATACGAGGGTTTATATTAGGGATGCAAGAAAAGCTTTTTTTGACATGCTACACGTACGTACAATATGTATAAATTATCAAAATATATTTGTGCTTCAACATACTATAAAATGTAAGAAACATCTAGCCGGTACGAATCGAAAATTAGAAGAAACCGAGGAGGAATCACAGAATGTGATTTCCGCTTTTGCAGTTATTGAAGAACCCTTCGTAGCTTCGCTTATCAAATCACGGGAGATAAATTCGCCGAAAATAAATATTTTATACAGCCAAGTTATTCGGGAAGGTTATACGAGTACATATAAAAATGATTCTGCTGTTGGTGAACAGATTCATGATAACCAAACCTCGAGCAAAACCAACATTCACTTGAGTCACTCGAATAGTCACTTACTGACTTTAATATGATCCAGCCTTTGCCATCGACTTCATCGAATTGGTCAACTTAGAAATATCAGAGATCAGAAAGAACTAAACGAAAACGACTGAATCAAATGGAAAACCAAACCACTATCACTTCATACTTTGCTGTTATTGATGAGGTTAGCAATTTCGCTAAAACTGTCATCGAGGAAAACGATGAAATGGGATTGCAATTTCAGAATGTTTCAGAGAACTTACCAAGAAGCAGCGATCAAGATGATCCCAACTAATCAAGTCAACTTTTGCGCTGTTTGTTTGGTCTTTCTAGAAAAAACTCAGGCCTGTCAAAGTACAGAAATACCTATAGCGACACGATTAAATGGTTCTCGTTATATTTATTTTACGTGGGCCGGAAGTTACTATATGAAACGCTGTACGAAAATATGATGAATACCTTACCATCCTTAAGCTGCATAAATAAATTTGTTGGTGAAAAGTCTTCAAAAACAGAGGAAGTTTCTTCGACTTTGATGGAGTTTGTGCATTTTTTATTAAACAAAGAAATTTACCAAAGGTTCTGTGGATTAGCGAAGATGCAACTAGAGTAAGGATTAGTGTACGTACCTACGTATGTGGGTATGTATGTATGTATGTGACATTATAGGCAAATGTGGGCAGTTATGAACTGAAATAAACAAAAACTTTCTGTAGAAAGTGGTAAGGGCAACGCTAACGGCAGTCTGCTCTCTGCTTCTGCTTTGCGTACACATTGCGTATAGTACAGCAGCCTGTATATGCAGAACGAGCACATCTGAGTGAATAATGGTCATAATCGCGAATATAATACTATACTTTTTCTACACCTATTAAACAAATAAATTAGACTCAAATTTGATAACTTTAATGGAACACTATCATAATACATTAATTTTTATTTTTCAATAAATGAACTACTTACTAGGAATATATATTGAAATTTGTGCAGTTAGTAATATATAAATTTGGAGTTGTCCCTTCCATTGTTAAATTCTGGCAGTTTTAGTGGTTGAATTGTTAGTTTGTACGGGTTAATGGGTACCTACTCGACCGAAGTGCATACGTTGGAAAACGTAAACAAGTAATATGGCGAGATACACTTGGCTGTCACCCGAGCGATTGTCAGCTCCAGCAAGAGTTGATCGCGGTCGATATAAAATATCATTGGATCAGGGAAACAGTGATTATTGAATCTATATTTGTGATTGGCCGAAATGCCGTGAATTATGATTTCATAATTCACTACAGTGAATTATGGGTACGATATTTCACGAAGAAAATCCGAATAATTGTCATATAATTAAATAGGTGTAGAAAAATTAGTAAAAAGCTTGATTTTTTCATTTTTAGGTTGACTTGCCTGAAATTTTGCATTTGGAGACGGAGGATTTGTTAAAATTCTTTCCGAAAACTGAAGATCGAGTGACAGTAATTGAGTTTTGCAAAAAGAAATCGCGAAAAAGGTTTCCAAACAAGGAGAGTTGGAGAAGTTACGAAGAAAAGTAAAGAGGTAAAGCAAAAAACACTGGGATGATTCTTCTAGTGACGAGGATCACCGCAAGCCATTGAAAGTGCTTAAGTGTTCCACACTTTTAAAAGGGGATAAAGCAACTCGTCAGATATACAGGGTGTATCCAAATAAGTGCGAAAAAATTTAAGAGGCGATTCCTTGTTGAAAATTAAATGGGGTGTTTGATATAAACAAAACCTCATATGTCCCTCTAAAGTGGGAGGTGGAAATTAAGTTTTTATTTATTTTCTCAAAATCTGAAATAGTTAAGGAAATGAAATTTGGTGGAAGATTTCTAATGTTAAAAAGGCTACTTTCGAATTTTTCTTGACCGATCCATATTGTTATAAGTGGATGAAACTCGCAACCCCTCTTAATTTTTTGCTTTTTAACTTCGCTGCCCAAGTATTACAACGGTGTATGATACAAAAATGAATAATCTACGATTTCAATACTACATTGTTCTATGTATTAAAAGCTACCCATACAACCTTTTAAAATCAAAATATCGTTGTCGGGAGCTTCCCAATTGTTGGAAAAATAAAACTACCGATGATCTAAAAATCAAATTCAAGGAATTTATTGATTCTTTACCTACTGTCCCCCCTCAATACTGCAGAAGTTCATCTGCAAGAACGTTTTTACCGACGGATATAAAAAGTTCTAAAAATCTCTACAGGATGTATTTTTTCTCTCAAGAACAAAAAAATCGCAGTTATCTGAAGAAAGGTAAATTTTTGTAATTGTTTAAGAAATTGTGCAACATAGGTATCCCTGCAAACATAATGTCTAAAATGTGAAAAATACAAGAATTTGCCCGAAGAAATGAAAACAGAAGCAGAAATAAATATCTACAAAGAACATATTCAAGAAAAAGACAAAAAATTCTTTGGACGATCAAACAACTTCTGCGGAAGATAATGGACATTTGGTTATTAGTTGACCTATACATGGTATTAGCCACCCCACACGGAGATAACATGTTAATTGGTTTCTCCAAAAATATGAAGTGTATAATTTCGCTATTTATGAATCTACCTCCAAAAAGTATTTTGTTACATATGGGAAAAAAGGACGGGAAACGGGGCAGTAGTGAAATTTGCACAAATTTGTACTATTACTTAAAACAAGTTTACGAGTCCTATTTATAAAAAAAAATTGCATGTGCTGTGACAATAATTGTAGTGGGCAAAATAAAAACCGGTATTTATTTGCGATGATTAGGTATTTCTTGGACGAGTCCAAACACGATGAGGAAATAGTTCTTCCTTATTTAATAGCAGGCCATACCTACATGCCTGTGGATTCTGTTCATGCTGTAAAAAATAAGGTTATGCAAGCACCTTCCGAATGGGCGACATTTTGCGTAATGGAAGACTTAATCCAGAACCATATAATATTACAAATCAGAACGTTCAGACTTTCTTGATGTCAAGTGTTTAAATTTGAAAAAAGCAAATAAAATTAAAATTTCTGACGTAAAAATTGTGCAGTTTTCTAAAAATTCAATACAAGTTCAAAGGCGTTACGCAGAAAAATATCATAAACTTTAAATTAATACCTGGATCTCCAAAGCCGGTCTATAACATTCGCGCTTTATAAATTCCTACTGTATGTCAGCACGCTTATAGGAAGTGAGCGAATTTTCAGCCAGCGCCACCGTTTAAAAGTTTTGGTGGTATTGGGCTGTCAGATTTGACATTTATAATTTTTTGCAGTTCTAATAGGCCTTTTCATTTCGTTCTCTGTTCGTTAGTGCGCATGTGCTGACAATCAGCTGTTCTTAGATTTTCGGACGAGTGTCACTGTCAGCTGTCAGGCGTTATAAACTTCGTGTGGAATATTCGTAAGTAAATATAGTAGAATACCAAATAAGGAGGGTGTTTGAAAGACGGAAAATTATTACAAAGTTAGTTCCAAGTGATATCCCTCGTAAAATTGTGAGGCTGAATCCCGAAGGCGTGCCTGGCTCCTGGCTCTTGCTTGAAATACGGGAATGTTAACCAAGATACTTCAATCATATAGGTTTTTAATATAGCTCTGAAAATTCATCAATTTTTTAAAAGAAAACGGAGAAAAGGATCTAATATAGGCACAGGTGCGTATTTTTCTGAAATGTATGTAGGTATGTAACTACAAGTAATTCTTATTTTAAAAACCTAACAAATAATGACATAAAACGTGGAAACGTTCAATACACTTTTCCATTTCGAATCTTGCCTCTTACATATTTTTATCCAAGCAACATCATTTATATAGGTGGAACTAATCCTCACTTCCTCACATGGTCACCAACCTAGTTATTAACTTCGATTTTTCCCAGTATTAGGCAGGGTTTAGGATATGGATAAAATCGTAATCCCAAGCGATAACTTGGCCTTCCCGCACTGGTATCACCTTGGCGTTACCAAAAGCACAATGCTTGGATGCTCCATAGTGTTTTAGTTCCGAACTATTGCTAATTTTGCACGTTTGCAGTAAAATTTTACCAAAGAATTAATAAATACTTTCAAACAAGCAATACCGCCTACCCCTCTAGGGGATATTGATACAAGACTTTGACATTCGTCCGAAGTTGTCATGGCGCGTTCGCGCATGCGCCTCAGCATTTTTTTATAATGAAAAGTCCTATTGTCATATAACTTTAAAGTATCTTAACATAAGAATGAGTGCAACGCGTCGTGTAAGCAACCAAAATTGCTGTGCTATTCATTGTTACAACAGTTAGAAGCCGAGTGGACAGTCTTAGGCCTCTTGCACACGAACGGTCAATCCACCGACCGGCTATTTCACCGACCGGAAAAATTATTATACGTACGTTCAAATACAATTTAACACACCCACCGGTGCCGGGTATTCTGCCGACCGGCTGCCGGTGAAAATAAAATGTCCACGGCGAACACACGGTCGCCGGTCAGTAAATTAACCGACGCATTTGTTTCAATACATGCAAGTCTATGCATGTTGACTCACGATCGGTTATTTTCCCGTCGCCGGCCGTCCTCGTGCACAGAGTCGCGTAGATATCTGTGTCATTTTCGCTTCACACGTGCATGATGCTAGTTAAAAAATGGAACATTTAGATATTGAAGCGTTCATTTGTGCAGTTGAAGAAAGGCCGGTGATATGGGACAAGACTAGTGAAGTATTTAAAGACAGAAATAAAACTAGAGCAGCCTGGGAAGATATGTTCAACATATTTATTGATAATTATCAACAACTGACAAACGCACGAAAGTATCTTGAATAATGGCAAAGCTCCGTCTACGTCGCAAGACAGTACGACTCTGCCAACTGATAGAAATCAAGTCCCCGGCCGGTCGCTGGTACCGTGTGTAAAATAATCCCGTTTTTTTGCCGGTCGGTGAAATAGCCGGTCGGTAGATTGACCGTTCGTGTGCAAGAGGCCTTACGCTAGAACCGGTAGTAATGATATTGATGATTGTTTCGGAGGTGTTAAAGTGCATCATGTGATAAAGATGTTTGAGGGATTGATGGAGCTAATAGGAAACACTTCTTTGATATTGAGCACAATTCCGTTCAAGAGGTATGGCTATCGCGTGAATTGTATGATTGGTTACATTAATAGAAACATCTATAGAATAGCTTCCAGATATGACCATGTCTCTGTTTCTTGTATAAACAAAGGAATTTCTTTTGATACGGACTATGTTGGCGATGGTGTGCATTTTGGATATCAGACTAAAGTGGCAATTTGTGAAGATTTGAGGTTCTGGATTGTGAGTGCCGAAGATTCCTGTAATAACGATTTAAAGAGCCTTAAACGGTTAAAACAGAAATCGAATCTGGACTATTTTACAAATTGTGATTCTTCCAATGTTGTGAATAAGAGTTTTTTATAGATCATTTCAGCATAGGTTCAATTAACTCACAGGGTTTGGGAAATAAGTTTTTGAAATTAGATGTTTTGTTGCATACTTATGATTTGGATCTATTATGTATTTGTGAACACTGGCTGAGTGATGTACAGCTGGAATCTTTTCATGTTGAGGGATACAGGTTGGCAAATTTTTCTTTCAGGCGACGTTTTGGGCATGGGGGTACACTGATAATAGTGAAGGAACAACTGGAGATATGTGATGTTCTCCGGGGTGTGGATATTTCGGTTGAAAAGGATTTTGAATGTTCTGCTGTTAGGGTTCCTTCTTGTGGTTTGATGATTTGTTGTGTATATTGTGCACCAAATGGTGATTTTGATGTTTTCCTCAGAAGAGTTGATGAGCTTATAAATGAATCTAACAGATGCAGGAATATAGTGTTGTGTGGCGACTTTAATACTGATTTTTCTTGTATTTCTAAAAAGCGCACAGATTTTGAGAATTTATTAGTAAGTCACGGCCTTGAAGATACTGTCAGAACTCCTACTCGTATTACGCTGAGATCAAAAAGTTGCATAGATAATATAGTTACATCATATAATGCTAGTGAAATTTCTGTATTCAATGAGATTATTGATGTTTCGGATCATAATTTGTTGGTTCTAAGTATCAGAGGAGAGTCTAGAGTGGAGCCTGGGAGTGCGGTTTATAATAGGTCATTTCCAGAAAAATCTATTGCAAGGTTTAAACTTTAATTAAAAGATACAAACTGGGATTCAGTATATAATGCAGTCGGGCCTGAGAAAAAGTCTAGTTTGTTCCTTGAAGAAATATATTCTAATTTTTGAGTGCTTCCCATTAAAAAGGAAAAAATGCAGAAAACAAAAATTATGGTTAACGGGGGGTATCAGGAAGTCTAGTAAAACAAAGAGGGAGTTGTTTGAGTTAACTTTGTTTTGTCCTGATGAAACTCTGATGAATTATTATAGGAAGTATTGCACAATTTATGATTCCGTCTTAAAATGTGCAAAACGGATGACCATTCAACGAAATATTTTTCAGTCGGGTAATATAGCCAAAGCAACTTGGGACTGTATAAATTTGGAAATTAACAGGAAAAGTAAAATACAGGATAATTTTGTTTTGGATATTAATGATGCTAATGCCGATTCCCCAGTTGAAGTCGCTAATCATTTCAATGTATATTTTGCCCCAATTGCAAGTAAACTAATCGAAAAAATTCCGAATAACATTTGCTATAATTATAATGGGCTTGATATTAATCATAGTTCATTCTTAACATCAGTGGATTCGGTAGAGCTACAGAGTGTTATAAGACAATTAAACTGGTTTTGATGGATTTCCTGTTAATATTCTTAAGGATGTCTGGGTTGATTGCTGAGCCTTTGTGTGATGTGATAAATGAATGTTTCAATTGTGGTTATTTTCCTAATGAATTGAAAACTGCAAAAGTGCAACCCTTGTTTAAGAGTAAAGATAAAAAGTGTGTAGAGAACTACCAACCAATTTCTATTTTGTCTGTTTTTTCTAAAGTTTTCGAGTGTTTGATCAAGGTGAGAATTACAGGTTTTTTATATCAATTCAATATCATTAACAGTTCTCAACATGGTTTTGTTGGAAATAGATCAACATCATCAGCATTGCAGGAAATTATGTCTAAAGTGTTTGCCCATTTGAATGCGGGATTTTTCTGTGCGAGTGTATCATTGGATTTATCCAAGGCATTTGATCTGGTTGACCATAGCAGATTGTTGAGTAAATTGGATTCTATTGGTATAAGAGGTACAGCGAATGCCTTAGTGGAGTCATTTTTGAGCAACAGATCTCAGATAGTACAGATAACTCACAATTTTAATAATGAGAGCAAAGCGTATGTTCCGGACCCTTTACATGTAGTTTGTGGAGTTCCCCAAGGGTCTATTCTTGGTCCGCTTCTCTTTGTTTTATATATCAATGATTTCACATTAAATAATTGTGATGTTGTTTTATATGCAGACGATGCTAGCCTGATTGTTGCAGCAAATAGCTTGCAAGAGTTAGGGGAACGTGTTGAAGTGTGTATGAGGGATGCCTTTAACTGGTTCAGTGCTAATAAATTAGTAGTCAATTTACAAAAGACAAATGTTTTGCAATTTTCGTCAACAAGTAATTTGACGTTTTCAGTGTTTGACACATTGTTAAAAATGAGTCTGATTGTGTGAAGATTCTTGGCTTGTATAAGGACAAGAAGCTTAAATGGTCAGAACATATTGCTCGATTAAAGGTAAATTTAAACAAGTCATTGTATGCCCTCAGAAAGGTTAAGGAGATACTTTCATGGGAAAATCTGAAAATTACATCAAGACTCAAGTGTTGTATTTTGATATGGGGTGGTTCTAGTCGATTGAGAGAAATTTTGATTTTGCAGAAGAAAGCAATCAGAGCCCTAGCTAATCTAGGAAAGTATGAATCTTGTAGACCATTTTTCAAGAGGCTGTCAATTCTTACCTGCGTGTCTTGTTATAACTGGAGTGCTTGTTGTTTGCACATGAGAACAGGGAAATTTATTTGAGGTACAGTGGAATTTCACAGCCAAATACCAGATTCAGTCATTTGCTTAAAGCCCATCAGTTGAGGTGTAATTTATTTTCGAGGTCTTTCTTAATCATGTGCGTTTCATTGTATAATAAATTGCCGGATTTTTTGAAAGACTATCGCCATGCTAAATTTAAATGTGTTGTTTAAAGGATATTGACTGAGAATGTTTTCTACACTTTGGGAGAATATATGTCTTTTGATTTTAGTTCGAGTGATGTTTAAATTGTTGCTGCATTTGTTTTGGAGGGATGTTGTTTTGTTTTGGGCGTCGCCTGTGAGTTTTGCTGCGGTGGCTCATTGGATTTTTGTTCAGCTGCCAACTTTCTCTTTTTTTATGTATACATACATTTCTTTTTGTATTTTGTCTGTACGCTATTGCAATTCGACAATAAACGTTTACTTTACTTTACTTTAATGTTAAGTTTTATCGGTTTCCTGGAAAGCCTCATGAACAGGAAAGTCGCTTATTGTGGATCAGAAGCATCGGCAGAGGAAATTCGTAAGTATCTATAATCTATTCCGTTTAAATAAAAGTGTACATCTGAAGACGAAATTTAATAAAATTCGAGCTCAGGCCGACACGCTTTCCTACTCGCAGATTGAAAAATTAACACCAGACCTTTAAACTGTGCCATATTTTTCAGGGTAATAATTAACTTTGTTTCCTTATGATATGACCTACAACTGTCCGTCTTCCACTGGACACGCAAAATCGAACAAATTCTTTGTGTAAAATATTTTAATCGAACTTGATATCGTTAACGATTTACATGCTCTTCGGGCGCTTTTATGACGACCTCTTTTCATTTTGATGGTGCCCCCGTGGAAGTTTCAAGCGCAGTCCAATATACAACAGTATCCATTGCTCAAATTTATACGCGGGAATATCAAACTGTCAGTTTGACACTTAGTTAATACCAAAAATTTATAATTGCGCCGCTTTGAGTCGCTGCTAAGCAGTATTCGCTCACTTCCTATAGCGTTGAAACCCAGTAGCAAAAGTAAACATCATGCGCGCTTATCAAACTTTTAAACCACACGTGAATTATGTGCGAGATTCTGCGAGGAATTTAAATGCAAGCATGAGGAGCTCATCAGCCATATAATAAATTACTACGCGTGTTGTAACGCGGGATGGTTTTAAGTACTCGCGCGTCTCCAATATATGAAATTCATACCGCGTGCCAACACGGGAGTTGCACCGTTGCACGCTAATAGTTTTGCGAATTTTACGATTTGTGTTTGCATCTTTCTCTGTTTACAATGTTTCCTCAAGTAAAGATGATACAGTGTTTTATACAATAAATTAACATCAATGCAGCGTTTTGAGATTGTCTAGCTGGAAAGCTGCAAGCATGAAGCATCTTTACGCTGTTGAGAGTCAGTATCATTTTGTTTTCCGAAACTCATCAAGGATAGGTACAAATGATAGAATTAGTTAGCTTTGGGAGAAGTTGATGAACGATTTTATGAAAGTATGATCAATTCTAGCTCGAACGAACATGATACTTAAGAGGTTAGGAGTAGGTTTTTGCTCTTCTAAAATAATTAGTTTTTAATGTTAAATTATATTGTATTGCATACACGGTGAATTTATTTTGATGGCGGGATGAATTGTCTTGGATGTTCTGTGTCGGAAGAGACAAAACCAGGATATGAATGTGATGCATGTGGTGAATGGATCTGCATCAGAAGCAAGATGTCTGCAGCTTAAAAAGCGTATATTGAAGTTATTATGCCCTGATTGTAACATGTGTTTCGAAACTTTTAAGGGGGACAGTTATTGCTAAAAAGATTGAAGCATTACAAAATCATCAGAGGAAATAAAAATTTAGCTACAGTCTATATGCAGCACACAGGTGGGCTTAACTTCGGGTGATCCGAAATTTAGCGTCAAGAAAAACACGGAATCGGTAGTTATTAGACCAAAGACTGTTCAACCAGATTCTAAGATAATGAAGAATATTGTGAAACAAATTGATCCAATAAAAATTGCTGTGACTGGAATGAGAAATGTTTCAAAAGGAGGTGTAGTGATCCAATGTAAAAATTTGGCCGAATCTGACAAGCTAAACACAGAAGCAGAAAGAAAACTGGGTACCGATGAAGTGAAGGTTCTAAAGAAAAGGGTGCCACAAATTAGAATTATGGGTTTATCTGAAAAGGTAACTGACGAAGTCCTAATGAGCAGAATTAGAGCGCAGAATGATTTTATGCAAGGTGAAGTGTATCTTAGGGTACGTTCATAACGGAGCTTAGGTGATAGAGGATAGCAGAGATCATAGCTGACTTATGCTAGCGCTTATAAAATGAAACAATGTTTTTCAATTGGCGTGTTCAAACCGGAGCTGGGCATAATAGAGAAAAGCGCTTACTATAAGCGATCATAAAATAAAAGAATACATCAGACCATTCTTTTGCGAGCAGACTCGAGGGTATTGTTGAATATTTTTCATAGTTATGGATGTAGATAAGATTATCCACGAAATTTTTATACGTGAAATGTTGTGGAATCAAGCAAGTGCCGATCACCACAACAGATTTGTGCTGGAAAAACAATGGGAAGAAGTTTCTGCAGCTTTAAATACAACAAGTAAGCATATTATGTATAAAACACGAAAATTAAGGTGCATTTTTTATTACTAAAATTTTTGTTAATATTACCAATAAGTACATTTAGTTAGGTAATCATATAAATTCAAACAATAAAAATTCAATCACAATGACATTTACAATTTATTACATATACTGAATTTTATTGTTACAAATATACGATTTGAACGTGTCTCTAATAAGTTTTGACGTATTTTGTATGCGTCCCACTGGTCGATTTTGCAAATTTATGTTTCCCGGAATTTCTCTTACTTCATTTAAATGCCGCTCGAAACCTTCTTCATCAATTATGGCATTACTTAATACACAAATCAATTTTACAATTTTATCAGCTGTTTTGACGTCAGTCTCTATTGATTTCGAAAGAATGCGCCACTTGGAGAAAATGATTCCAAATGCACATTCTACAGTCTTTCTTGCCCGGACAATCTTTCATTAAAATACTCTGTTTCTAAATTAAGTTGATGTTTACTGTAGGGTTTTAATACGTGGTCCAACAGAGGGAAAGCTTCGTCACCCAGAAATACGTATGGCATTCTTAATCGCGTGTTTGGAAGATAGTTATCTTCAGGTATATTAAGTTGATTAGATTCCATGAGATCAAACATACTCGAGGCCCGAAATGTCCCACCGTCGCGTCACTTTGTTTTCCATAACCACCGACGTCAATTATTGAAAACTTATAATCCGCGTCAGCAACTCCCAGTAATACGATAGAATAGAAACTTTTGTAGTTATAATACATACTTCCTGAATGGCTAGGACAAAATATGCGAATATGTTTACCATCCACGGCTCCGATACAATTTGGAAAGTTCCAAATTTCATTAAATTTTTTCGCAGTCTCCAAAAAATTTTCTTCTAACGTCGTTGGCATATATATAGGTTGCATTTCACTCCATATGGCTTCAACTGTTTCCAGCGGCGGCTCCTGACTTTGGAACTTGGCAGTGCTCTAGAATGAAATCACCGCTGGAAATGTCAATATTTAAAAATAAACACAATAATGCAGCTAATAACTCACGTTATAAGCAAAGCAACGAGCTATCTCACACGTAAATATGGTAAACAAAAACAATAAACACTGCCGCAGAAGTACGAACTCCTGCGTCCCGTGCTTCGCCCAACAGTAAGTGTGCGCTCAAACAGCGCTCCCAGACGAGCTATAATTCTTCCACCTAAAAGCACATACGACGAAATTTTCCCGAGTCGCGCCGATCTCGCTCCCATATCGAATATGCGAGTGCCACACCTTAGTACTCGGACGGCTGGTTGCGTGTGTGGTAGGCATTTTGAAAGATGACGCGGAATGCTTAGAGCGCGTACTATTTATTATCTCGCATAATAATTAATATATATATTGCGGCAGAGATTCAAAAAGTTTTAAACTTATTAGTTTATAATTATAAGGTTTGAACCTTTTATCAAAAAAGGTTAAAACCATATTTTTGTAGGCAGTGCGCGCACACGAGCGCACTTATTAAGGAGCCGCCGCTTACAATGTACGAAACTGTAGAAACTCCCATTCTGAACGAAAAAGCTAAACTTCTGAATGATGTCCCCGTTGCTAAATACCTGAAAATGTTTGATTAACCGTTGCAGAAGACAAAGCAAAGGGGAAATGGAAGTATTTAAGGGATAACTTTCGAAAAGAATTAGGCAAAATACCAGAGCAAAAATCTGGTGATGCAGGTGGTGCTGAAAGAGAATCTAAATGGCCATACTTTAAATCTCTTCAGTTTTAAAGGACCAGTTTACGCCTATAAAAACAACGACGAACCTGTCAATGTCGACAGCAACAAATAGTGGTCATCAAATAGATATCCAAAGCCAAAATGAGGACGGGGAAGAAGATTCAGAAGCTCCAACATTGAGTGGCCTAAGTGAATTTGAAAATGTTGATATTGACGATAGTGATCAAACACCTCCATCTTCAGTCAGCGAAATTGCCGCTGAACCAAGAGTTGTACCAAACAGAAAACGAAAAAGCTCGTCGAATTTATTTGGAAAAGCACTCTTAAATGTTGAGAGAGAGAAATTAAAGCTGTTAGAAAAGAAGAAAGAAAAGGATGAAGACGAATCTTTTTTTGAAAGTCTTTTGCCACACTGTAAGAAAATGAATCCTTAAAGAAATACAATTTAGAAATAAAGTGCAAGAGTTAGTAATGTTGTATGCATATGATTATTCGGCAAGTACACCTGAATCTGCTTACACATCTACATACTCTGTTTATGATCTTGAAACTCGTCAGTGGTAAACATAATCGATTTATTTGTTCCTTTTTATGAAAGTTACTCGTATGTGAGTTATAGGTTTTTAAAGAAATGTTAATTTACTTTCAAGAAAAATAAAGCTTTTATTTTGTTACACTTGCATTATTGTACCATAATTCGTAATATAAGTGATGAAACTCGCCAAAAATAGACCGTCTTTTGTTTATAGGATGAATGTGAAATCTTCTTCTCATACGAAACTGTCGTGTAAAAATTTTCCACTTTACAGGAGGAGAACAAAAGTAAAGTTCTTCACCATCAGACATTTTATTTAGACTAAACTACGGGCAGGTATATAGATACTTCGGCTCCGTTGTGAACACCTATTAGCGCTTATAGTAACATCTATGATCCATCATCCCTGCTATCTTCTATCATCTAGGCTCTGTTGTGAACGTACCCTTAGAGTGATTTATACTGAAGAACAGAAAACACGGCATGGAAGCAGGTACAATGTAACTTTGTAAGTTGATGGAAAAACCTATACAAGAATTATACAGGAGGAAAGACTTAACATTGGCTGGGACAGGTGTAGGGTGAGTGAAAATGTGAGACTAACGAGATGTTATAATTGCAATGCATTTAATCATAAGAATTCTTGTTTAATTTGTGCCAGTACAAATCTTAATATTTCAAATTTTGTGAAGTTCTGGCATACTCGTAAATAAATAACTATATAATATTATCGACGTTTCGCCCCCATTCGGTGGCTTTGTCAAAATTTATTTGGTACAATAATTATAAAATTGTCAATAAAATATTTGACAAGTTAGGATATCGTTATACAGGGTGTCATGGGTGGAGCAAACTTAAAATGAGGACATTTGGGCGATTATCACATGGAGATAATTTTTCCCACACAAATATAAAATCTTGCCCTTTCGGCTCTCGGCTGTACTAGAATTATTAAAGAGACATGTTTCGTCCGTACTAGATTTGTTTTGAAATATTAATGTTTAGTATTAAAAATTTGGTTGTAAGTTTAGAACAAAAGATACCTTAAAATTTTGCAGAAAAGTTTTAGTTGGCTGATTCAAATTTGAGAGCCGCATCACTGCGGTCTCCCTTATTGAAAAAGATAGAGAATTTGGCACCTACACAGAATTTGGTGCGCACAAGTTTGAGAAATCTGATTTATTTCATATGGTGTACGACGAGGTAGGTATACGAGTTATGGCCGAAACACAAGAAATATTTTTATCGCTCTTGCCGACTATTTACTAATAAATAAGGAATAGTATTATACTACTTTTAACTAACGCAAGTTGGCCGTCTAACGGAAAACTATTCTTGTTTGTTGAATTAGAAAGAAATTAAATGTTGCAATTATTGCTTGAATTTAAACTGACCGTAAGTCTGCCATCACAACTTATTTCAACAATCCATTCATTCGTTAAATTCCCTATACCCATCTTGGAAAACTGAAAATATATTTTATCAAAATAATTCAAAAATGTCGCTTCTTTCATGCTCAGGGTGTTATACTCCTGCAATTAATGCAAAATCCCTTTTTATAAAAGTCGATTGGATGTATATAACTTTACAGTTGTCAATGTCATAGAAAGAAAAACAATATGTTATATGTGGCACGAAGGTGTTGCCAATCGTGGTTTAAAAGAAGTGGCTTCTTGTTTGTGGTACTTTTTAAAAGAACAAAATATGAATAAGGAAGAGGTGTTTTTCTCAGTTACATATGGCGGACAAAATCGAAACACAAATGTTGCTGTCTTTTGTCTTTATGCTGTAAAACATTTAGATTTTCCAATAATAAACTAAATGTTTTTTGAACCAGGACAATCCCAAACGGAGGTTGATAACATTCACCCACAGATTGAGAAAAAGTAAAAAATGTAGACGTTCGTTGGTTTGCATTAGTTCGATCGGCGTACCAGATAATACCTTACATAGTGCATGAAATAAGTCGTCAGATATCAAGTGCCTTCAAATGGAAATTTTGAAAAACAAAAATGCTAATGGGAACGGAAATTATGTGTACTGGTTAAACATAACCTGACTGCAACACCAGAAAGATGATACAGCGCACATATACAATATAATGTTAAGTAGGGGAGACTCGGGCAACGAGAACCTACCGGGCAACAAGAATCCGCAAAATAATTTATCACCGAAGAGCTACGTCGGTTTGGCAACACTGTAATTGGAGCAGTTTCAGTTCAGTTTAGTAGCGCGTCGTTTGGTCGTTTTCTTATGTGTTTCGAGAATTTTCAGAGTGTTTTTGTTTTAGTATATGTGGAATAGTGCATACAGAGTTTTTCAACTGAGAAACTAAAAGGTATAACATCAAGATCATACCCACTTTTTGGCATATCTGCACAGGGGAACAATCAAGGTATGACATAACCTCACTTGTTTGCTTCAGTTTTTATTTTTGCCGCCCAATAATCTAGATAAAAAAAGACCCTGCATTCTGGGCAAAAGGAGCCTGGCAAAATGAATCATGGTTCCTTTTGCCCGCATGTAGAATTTGTACTAAGCTATTGGGGTTTTCAGATGGTGTATCGTTACAAGAGGAAAACTGATCAGGGAAATTCTTGGACTGAAGAAGTCATGGCAACCGCTATAGAAAGCGTAACGAATAAAGAGCTTTCGATTCACAAAGCTGCCGTTAGATATAATATCAGGTACTCCACTCTTCAGAAACACGTAAAAAGGAACAGTCCAAAAAAATCACTAGGGAGATTTAAAGCAGTCTTCTTAGAAGTTCAAGAGAATGAATTTGTGGAGCACATAAAATAATTAGATGGACGCTTTTATGGTCTTACGAGGAAATACCTATGTGAGCTGGCATACTAGTATGCTGAAAAAAATAAAATTCAGCATCCTTTCAAAAACGCAATGGCCGGCGAACAGCGGTTTTCTAATTTCATGAAGAGACATTCTGACTTAAGTTTGCGTCAACCGGAACCGACAAGCATTGCAAGGGCGCGGGGTTTCAATAAACCTCAAGTAGAAGTTTTTTTAAAAAATCTTAAAACCGTTATTGACAAACATAACATAACACTGGACAACATGTACAATGTAGATGAAACAGGAATACAAACTTCAGCAAAAAAACCACCGAAAGTAATTTCTATTTCTGGAAAAAAGTAAGTAGGAAGCATCTCGTCATCAGAAAGAGGCACGCTAATAACAGCGCTTTTTGTTGCTCTGCCACGGGGAAATTCATTCCTCCCACACTAATTTTTCCTCGGAAAAAAAGGAATCCTCGTTATCTGAATGGTACCCCTCCGGGAACATTAGATTTGGTGACAGACAATGGTTGGATCAGTACTGAGGCTTTCTTAAAATGGATGGAGTTTTTCGTAGCAAGTGTGAGGCCGACTAAAGATCACAAATGTTTATTGATAATGGATAACCATTCCAGACATAGATCCATTCAAGTACTTGACTATGCATCAAAGAAAAATGTTGTGATATTAACCGTTCTCCCTCACACTACCGTGTATGGACCTTTTGGCAAGTATTTTCAAGTTGAAATTGATAAATGGCAGAAAACACATCCGGCTCAACATGTTACATTTTATGAAATTGGCCAGATATTTGCCCCTGCATACCTCAAAGCAGCTGTTCCAAATAATGCCATCAAAGGATTCAGTAAGACCGGTATCAGTGATTGCAATATGGATGTTTTTTCAGATTATGACTTCTTACCGTCTCAAGTAACTGATGTCGATAATACGGTAGACGGAGAGGCGGCTACGACTTCATTATTGAATGCCACATCTAGTTCCACCAGATTGGACATGTCGTCCACTTCTTTTGAAATTCCATACTTAAACTTACCATCCACGTCACACCACAATCAATATCGATATAAACGTGCAGCCTTCAACTTCCGGCACGAAATCTACTGCCACTACTTCCGACTTTCATGTGTCTACCCCAAAAGCCAGCGATAGTTTGGCTTCTGCTTCTAAATTGAATCCAAATGATGTAAAAGGGGGTATTTTTAATATCGAAAACCAAAATATTTGCCCTAAATCACTAGGAAACGAGAAAATTAAAATAATTGATATCCATATTATCCCAAAATGTACAAAACATTCACAAAAAGCACCGTCAAGAAAAACCCAAAAATCAGAAATTTTGACATCAACTCCAATCAAAGAAGAAATTAGAAGTAAAGTACCAAACACTAAAAAACAAAAAGTGAAGCGTAAAATAGGAGAACCATCAACCACTCCTAGATTGAAAATTCCAAAACCACCAGTCGAAAAAATTAATCCAGATGAAAAATCAGTCCCATGTATTTTGTGCGGTGATACTTTTGGGAATTCCAACCCCGGAGAAAACTGGATTGAATGCAATATTTGCTCTAAGTGGGCTCACGAACTTTGTGCGGATTATAAAACCGGAGTTCTTATTTGCGATTGCTGTCGGGAATCGATTCTGTCCTCACTAAAATGAAATCTATAAGAAGCCTATGAAATTTGCCAGAGTTTGTTTTTCCGTTTACAGAATATTATTTGGTTATTTAGAATTTGTTGTTATGTTTATGTTATTTTTTTGAATATATATTTTGAGTTTCAGTTCAGCCCCAGGCTTTTTTTAATGACAATTCCTTTTACCCTAGGTGATTCCCTTTGCCCAAAACGATTATTATTTTTGCCCAGGGGGGTTGGGCAAAAGCGATCAACCGTAGTGATGTACTTTTCAGCGTAATTCACAAATTTCACTAAAATAATCACAACTTTGGTAGTTTAGGAACGTTGTATACATACTGCCTTTAATAGTTTCACAAGAAATTCGATAATTGCAATATTACTTTTCCTGTAATCAAGGTTTGGAATAAAGTGGTCCTGGCTGCCCGGGTCTCCCCTACCTACCGAAAAATTGAGTAATAATTCAGAAAAGTGCAGGTAATAAGACGTGTTTCTCGGGCAACCCAATCTAAAGATGTTGCCTTAGAAGAAGCCTATTTACTGCCCATACCATTAGTCGAGAAAAAATGCAAAACCTGAACGAATTATGTGACAAAAAATTATTCTTAACCAATATCATGATTTCTAAGAATCTTGAACAAGCGTATAAATTTGTATCAGTATCAAAATTGTTCTCATTGTTCTTAGAAATAATTTTTCAGTTTATTTGATGTATACCTAGTTTAAAGTTTCCTCTTTTATTACCTGCTTAATATAAAAAGTGAATAAGCAATTCCTTGATTTACTGCTTCTTTAAAAAGTATCTACACAGCAAACATTTGTTTTATTTAATTGAAGTTAATATCGTGACAGTTCCGAAGTAATATAATTTATTTACTAACTCCATTCAGAAGAAACTATCAAAATTAAGCTAAAAACATATCCTAATAATTTTAAAATTACTAACAATATTACGTATGTTACGTTCAAAGTGAGTAGAGAAAATTGCAAACCACTGGTATCGTCCTTGTGAGACTCATCGGTGCAGTGCTTTCTGCATTAATTTTACACGCAACTAACTTGCTTATATGCTAACATACGTTTATCTTATATGAGCAAGCGCCAATTAATTTACGAATTGTTTAGATGTAATCAGTGTTACTGGACCGTTCGAACAACTACCCCTCGAGCAAATATCCCACCAGACTTGAATTATAGAACGAATCCAGATTTTATTGTACTACGAGTTATCACAGAATGTTACTCTAGACACATTCATAACGTATCTCTATGTACATTACGTAAGCGAACAAGGTTCGTTTTGTTGACTACTATTAGGTTATAGAGACTTGTGACACTGCCACGTGTTCATGTGTAGTGAATAAAGAAGTTTTCTGTATGTTGACAGAAGAAAAGAAGTTGTGAATGTTCACATTATCATATATGAAATGGTGTGCTGCTTAATAAAAGCTTAGAATAAACGTGGGTTACTCTTCAATTAGACTCCTGCAGTTATCCACAATAACAGATTATGGGCCCAGGCATGAAAGTGTTGTAGACTGATCAAGCAGTCATTTTTCTAAGAAGAAATAAGAAAGTTTAAGAAACAGAAGTGAACAAATATGGCGTGGTACCGTTTGCAGGCGAGAATTTTAACAATTGAGCATTCAGAATAAAAACAATTTTGTCAGAACATAGTTGTTTAGAAACCAATGTTGAAGTAAATGAAGATGATGGAAACTGGGCAAAGAAGAATACAAAGGCAACTTCTATTTTGGTGTAGTGTATACGCGATACTTACCTAGAGTATATTAAGGATTGCACAATGCACAACTGCTAAAGCCATTTTTGAAAAATTGAAGAATACCTTTGAAAGAACTTGAATACCGTCAGTTGTTAATACGGAACAGGTTGCTAACCTTGAAATACAATAGCAAAGAAAGTTTAGAAAAGCACTTCGTGGAGTTTGATAAATTAGTAACGCCGGTTCCACACGTGCGTTGTTCGCGAACGAATGTTTGCTATTCGTACGAGTTTTTTTATATGTGTGGAGGGAACGTTCGAGTTTGCATACAAACATTCAACATTCGCTCGACACGTTCCCGCTGGGAGTCGGTAGTGGCGACACTTCAAAAGAAAATACGGGCACGAATATTCGGTGAATCACTGGCATATTATATCGTCCTCCACACATGCGTATACGAACACAAGCTACAGACGTAAAGAGCATAACTTCAGTACGGTCATTCTATAATTGAAGTAAAAATTTGCCGCGTTTGTTAAATATGGAGGTTTATGAACAACAATCATGCATATGGAATCCTGCAAATCCACTACATAAAAATAGAAACGCGATTGCAGATGCGTGGAAAAAAATAGAAGACGAAATAACGTTTAACTGTACTTTGTTGGAATTAAAGAAGAAAAGGGATTCTCTAATGGCCTCATTTAGAATGCACTTAAATAAGAAGAAACGGAGTATGAAATCTGGAACCGGCACAGATGATCTGTATAAACCAAATTGGTATGCATCTGAGTTTATGGAGAGATTTTTAGCAACGGTTTACCATTGCAACCCAACACTGAGTACAGAGGTGAGTTAATTAAAGCTTATTTATTTTGTTCATCGATATTACATTCTAGTTGTCAGTTTGCAATGTGTAATATTCAAGTATTTTCGTTTGTCCTATTTATCCTGATGAAATAATCGTCCTGTTGAAGCAAAATAATTTGCAAATTGGTCTCTGATCTCTTTTGAAGTTTTGGAGGGCTTCCTTGGAAGTTTCTGTAAAGGTACCAACGACGTCATATCTTGTACATCTTGTCTCCATGCTCCAGGTCGGAATTCTCCATTTTCTTCATAGTCAAAAGTGCCATTGGGCGTGTATATTGACTTTGAAGTTCTGCTTCTGCGTAAAAAGTTATGGAGATGAACACATGTTATTGTAATAAGGGCTGCCTTTTCTGGCTGGAGCAACATAGGTCTCCTTAATTTTCGGAATACAGACGCCATTATCCCAAATACATTCTCCACTACAATGCGAGCACGCGAAAGGCGGTAGTTAAATATTCTTTCCTTGCTACCTCTTCCATGAACCCCAGGGTTGGGCTTCATAACCCTACTACTTAATCCAAAAGCATCATCAGTAACGACCACATAGGGCTAGATATTATTCGTTCCAGGGAGTAAAGCATCTTGGGGTAACGTTGTGTTCTTTCCATAAAGTTTCTCAAATAGCAAGCTGTTTAGAAAAACACTTCCATCGCTTATATGGCCTTGACAGCCAACATCCGCAAACGTGAAGCAGTAATTGCTATCGACCAGTGCCATCAATGCTATGCTGAAAGTACCTTTGTAGTTAAAAAACTGGGAGCTGCTGTTAATCGGCGCTTGCAAAACAATATGTTTTCCATCAATTGCTCCTGTCGATGGAAACTGCAATTAAATGAAAATATTTTAATGATACACATTGATGGTTTATTTCATTCCAATATATCAACATATTAAGATTACGAACGGTCTTTTAGATGGCGGAAAACGAAGACAGTTCCTTGGGCATTAATAATACCAAAGTTGATGGTGTCACTGAAGAGGACGACGTGGAATTAGAGAAGCTTCTAGAAGACAGTAATAACAACACGGAAGAAATGCCAAGTAATACCTATACGCCAATCTTTAGTAGTTATTACTACATTCTCATTCGCTACTTTTCTCGTTGTTATTTAAAACAAGTTTAATTTAGGAACGAAAACATCAAAAGACACCATCAAAACTAAAGGTAGGGCTTCGAATTCCGATTCAGGAGCAAGAAAACGAAACCGAAGTATCGACACGTCGCGTCGGTAGCAGAAAAGCGTATGAACGAAGCATTTGGGTTGCTGAAGAATATATCTAACAAAAGCAAACATTCACAAAGGGATGAATGTGATATACAGGGTGTCCCAGAACAACGGTGCAATATTTCTACACCATATTGTTTGGGTCAAAATAACACTTAAAGTAGGTAGGATTTTTTTTCTAGTTCGCACCCCTTCGAAGCTATTCGCCCTTAAAGGTCAAGTCCTGAAGAAGGTTTTTTGCTGGTAACTTTCAAACTACTGTATCGAATGTTATAAAATTTGGACTGTAGGCATAGTAAGAAAGTATCTGTGATCGAGTGACATGACATATTCCGTATCTTGTATAGGAAGCCTAGGGTGGAACACCCCTAATACTTTGCACCCCTTAACTTTTACGTTGATGCTTTTAGCGAATTTGCAATGACATTTTTAAATTCCTTAAACAATTGTCTCAAAAAAAGGTACTCTTTTTTGAAACCGTTAAAATAGCCCGTTTCCGAGAAAAAAAATAATACAAAGACATGGTTTATCATTTTTACTACACAAAAATGTATGTGTCTACAAGGTGCTCACTTAGAAAATTTATTGTAGCCGCTATTATCTCGGCTATTATGTTTTCATAACCGATTGTTCATACATTTTCATTTCATTTTCATTTTCTTACATGTTTCATGTAGCAGTTCATATTTCATAGCCTGGGTTGTATAGTAAAAATGATGAACCATATCTGTATATTTTTTTTCTCGGAAACCGAACATTTTAGCGGTTTCAAAAAAGAGTACCTTTTTTGAGACAATTGTTTAAGGAGTTTAAAAATGTAATTGCAAATTCGCTAAAAGCATCAACGTAAAAGTTAAGGGGTGAGAAGCATTAGGGGTGTTCCACCCCTGGCTTCCTAGACAAGATACGGAAGATGTCATGTTACTCGATCACAGATACTTTCTTACTATGTCTACAGTCCAAATCTTATAACATTCGATGCGGTAGTTTGAAAGTTACCAGCAAAAAACCTTCTTCAGGACTTGACCTTTAAGGGCGAATAGCTTCGAAGGGAGGCGTCCTAGAAAAAAATTTTTAGATACTTTAAGTGTTATTTTGACTCAAACTATATGCTCCAGAAATATTGCCCCGTTGTTCTGCCACACCTTGTATATGCGGAGTTGTTAGCTAACAAACTGCGAAAGTTTGGTGAAGATGACCGCGAAATTATTATGAATCTAGTTGATAATTTTATATTTGAGTATAGAATGAATATAGAATGAAGCAATATTTCAACGCTTCACTCAAATTCATACGTGTCTAACCTTTCGTCACCTCATGACTTGGTACCATTTTCTCCACCCGTTTCAGAAAACTCTCAATATACACAGCAAACTGTGTCTTCTCAACCGAACAGTAGTTTAGAAATTGTTGATTCAGCTATTGGCTTCCATGAGCAGACCGCTGCCGATTTCCTAACCCGATATTCTCCCTTGTGAAAATGAATTAGGTGCTTAGAAATCTACTAGGAAGTACCTATATACTGATTAGTGTACTATACCATATTGTAATAATACTACACATTTGATTTTTCTTTGAGTTTTGAAATTATACGAGTATTTTGTAAACACATGCGCACCTCATTTCTTATAAATAATATAATCAATAGAATAAATATTTATTAATTTACCATGCTTTATTGTTTATTATTTATTAATATACAATGTTTATTACTTACCTTTACCGAATCATGTAGAGCTTCTATCAATGCCTTGCATACTTCAGGTATAAGATAGCTATCCCCAGTTGCTAAGAACCGAAGGGTTACAGCTAAACGTACTTTAACCTTAATGGACCTTCGCTATTTTGTATCTTGCTTAGAAATTTTTGGTTCTATTTGCTGAAGAAGAAACTCGAAATCTGTTGAGGACATTCGACAAAAATTGTCAAACTATCCGGAACGCTCTTTTAATAAATTAGCAAGCAAGTCGGCTTCTCCAAACCTAAAGTTGTAAAACAAAGTTGTAAAACAAATTACATAATGAATTAAGTGCATTCAAAGGTTTTTCAACAAGTTACTATAATGTTAAAATACTAATAATAGAAATAATAAAAACAGCTTACCTTGTTCTACTTCTATTTAAGGATACCATCCACAATCTTCTCTTCTTTGGTTTTCGTTTTTGCTTCTTGGTAATAACAAAATTGTAATAAGTAATAAAAAATATGTAGCTGCTACTGCCATTGAATCTTGTTCGCTGTTCCCGCTAACTTTCACGAATAACGATTATTTGGGAAGTGAAGACATATGTGTGGATGACATATACGGTGAATATTCGCCGACAAATATTCGTGCACAAATGTTTGCCGAATGCACGAATGTTTGTGAACGCTTGTGTGGGGCCGGCGTAAGGGAAATTAGGACAGCAGCAGCTGGACCAGACGACACAGAAATTATTTGAAATTTATTAATGACCATGTCTTCATCGTTTGATAATGTCATAAAAGCAAATGAAACAATGACTCCGGGATCACTTACTGTAGACTTTTTCAAAACTCGTTTGCTTGATGAAGAAATTAAAAGAAAAGTTTCTACAGTATCAAGAGATGAAGCTGCAGCTGCAGTATCCACGTCAAGAACAGAAGAAATTTCCATAATTCTATAATTGCAGAAAGAGAGGGCACAAGAAATCGGAGTGTAAGCTGAAGAAGAAAAAGTACCCTCGACAGAAAGAACGTTACAGAAGTAAAGCATACTCAACTGCAGAAGAAAGAAATGCTCAGGAAGAAGTCGCCTTCATAGTCACAACAAGTGCATCTGGAATTATAGAACTTCCAAGTGAAATTGAATTTGTCGCGGACTCTGGAGCAAATGACCATCTTGTGAACGATGACTCCTATTTCTCTGGGGAAGATATCGTCCTGAGAAATCCAATAAGGATCAACATAGCTAAAGAGGGAGAAACGCTTGCCGCCACCAAGAAGGGGACTATTAGAACAACAAACTGGAAGTTAGTAAATGTATTGTTTGTACTCGGTTTAGCTGATAATTTGTTGTCTGTCAGTAAATATGAGAATGCAGGATCGTGTATAAAGTTTGAGAATTCTAAAGTAAGAATATATTCAAAATAAAAATTAATTGTAGAGGGAACTTGTAAGAATAAGCTCTTCAAGCTCTCTTTCAAATTAACAAATACCTCTAGTGCGCACCAGGCCTATTCTATCTCAGAAAATAGCATCTTGTATATAAGATTGGGGCATGCATCAGAAGAAAAGATAGCCAAACTGTTGAAATTTAACTGTATTAAAGGTACTAATGACAAAGAAAGTCCAGTAGCTTTATGTGAACCATGTTTAAAAGGTAAATAAACCCGGTTACCGTTCCGTAGAAATGAAATCCGAACAAAACTTGTGTTAAACGTCTTCGCCCAATCATACACGACGACCGTTGTGATGTTTTTGGCAAAAATGTGGCGATGAAATTGAGAGATTTAGATACGAATCAAAGACTTGTCGCAGAACAACTTATTAATGATTCACTTTTTGAGGCAGAAATAGGAAACTTTACTCACGAGCCAATATTAACATGCGAGACGTTTTGACACAAAATCAGCGAAGCCATACTCCTGCACAGGGCATATACCCCTGGAAGTTGCGTGTCTTCACAAAGTCTTAGCCCACCTTATTCTACCTCCAGTCAACATTCACAGCATCTATTTCAGCCATTTCACACTAGCCTACTACTCAGTAGTCCCTAGCCCAACTTCCAGAGTCTCAATTTCTACTCTACACAAATGCAAATACCTACAATTGATGGAAACAAACCCGATGCAACAGAGGTCGCTGAACTATCAATTCTGCTGCGACATACCTTACTAATTTCCGTGACGGTTTTGAGTAATTTGTACGTAGCAGTTAAATTTTTGTAATTTTTTAATTGCGGTTGCAATCTTTTCCATAAACATTAACCATAATAACTGTGTTTTTATTACTCATCTTTAAACAGTTTCTTCTTAGAACTTTATACAAGGCCTCACAAGTTTCAGGAATGATTTTTCCCAGAGATTGAGGTGAAATAATTGCTGAAAATTTTAGGTCCTCGTAAATTCTGCTGGTTGCAAGAAATCTCAAAGCAGCTGATAATCTTTCGTGCGAAGAAATCCTTTTTCTCATAACGGTATCTTGATTTACTATCATTTTTAAAATTCGAATTTTAACTCGTTCATTAAGTTGACATAACTATAACTTTTCCTTTAATACTTAACCAATTTTTACACCACTTTGTTCTCTTCTTTTTCACTGTTTTTGTATTTCATTTTTAAGATTAACGTAAGGCTAACCAATGCCAGTGCGTCGTCGTCTTCAATGGGCCCCATAGCGAAACGAACTGAAGACCTCTCCCGCATACAGGGTTGCCAGATGTAACATAATTATCGAATGTGTAACATAATTTTGGACCTGAATCGATAAAATATTCAAGCGTTACATAATCGATAATTGTAACATAATTCCTATGTAACATACAAATAATAATTTTTTGTGTAAAATAAAGATTTGAGGGTGATGTACTGAATTATAGTTAATTTCGTTTCTAAAATCAGTAAAATCTGTGTTACATGAAGTCAAATTATGTACACCAAACTGATTTAGAAGAGATAAATCCTTGTGATTCTACAAAATTTTTGAATTGACAAGAAATGTATCTGGGTGTAAGCGTTATGTAAAACATAGGAGATCTTAACACGTTCGTTGCGTACGTCGCATACGTTGCGTTCGGCTCGCTTCTGGAACTATGCGGCCGACGCGCCGCTTGCGCTTGGGCAATATATCTATTGAAGCCTGCGAAATTCAGTCAGCTTGCGAGTAGAGATGCTGAGCGTTGGCTAGCGTAGCTGGAAGGGTTTGGGACTTAAAATTTCGCGTGCAGTTTTTTTTCAACATTAATTGCAGAAGGGCGGGTCCGTCCGGTTTATCACATGTGAAAAAAGCAAAAGTTTCGACGAAGATAGTAAGTTTATGCTTATTTGTTAAAAATACTTGAAATAAAAAGACGACTGCATGTTTTACTTCTCGCAAATGCCAATATTTTTGTGATTTATGTTTTGTAAAGTTGCTATTTAGGTGGGTACATGCAAGTGAGTAACAGTAGTGATTTTTTCACTTCCTCGCCGAATTGGAAACAATTTTAGAAGAGTCGGACTACGAAAATGAATCTGACCATTCGGACAGTGAAAAAAGTTCCTTACCTATCTAACTATGAGGATTTAACAAATGATCCTGAAGATAACCTACGTCAACGGCAGAGTTATCACAATCTGTTTCTTGCACTTCAGAAAGCTTTGCTCCTGCTGACAAATGAGGAAATCGCTGCTGTTGATTCAGATCCAGTTCCTGCTGAAGCAATTGCGGAAATTGCTGTTTTTGTTCCTTTTTCGTTGTACATATTTTTATTGTGCGTTGCGTGTTTCTTTTGCAGAATATGTTTTATTAGGTATCAAGGACAAAAGACAAAGAATTTATTTTATTTTGTTTACACCAAATATTGATTTGGGGGGTAAAAATGTGTTTCCTTTTGTTAGAAAGTATAAATAAACTATGTATTTTGTTCCTGAAGGTTACGTATGATTTATTTCATCATTTTATATATATACATATATAATATTATATGTAGCATATATATAGTACATATATATAATAATAATAATAATAATACAATTATTTTTTATTTATTATATCCCATTATTACCTACTAATAATTATAATTTTCAGTCTGCAGTAAAAATTATTCATATATACGTATGTATATATATAATTGAATATATATACCCAGCAGCACAATTGGGCAAATATTGGTCTAATGAAGGTCCAATATGGTTACAAGGGACCTGCATTGGACCAATATTGACTCAATAACCTGTGCTACTAGGGACGCATACAGCGCGTTGACAGCACTGCCGACTAAAATTGGTCGGCACAGCTGCCGACGCACCGTATGCGTTTTTCAAAAAATGTGAAAAAAACTTTCAAAAGTTACTATCACACACTTAAAGGAATACATAAATGCAAAAATTAACACAACTAACGCGAAAACACGTTGCAGCTATAGGTTATGTTGCGCGCGAATGCATGCGCAGCGAATGTGTTAATAAACGCCAAACTGATGACTTTTACATTAGATGCAGACAGTATTTAATAACTGCGTGCTGTGAAATTAAAAAACGTTTCCATTTTCAGGATAGTTTTTGTATCGAAAAAATGTTTTTCCTCGCATGTGTTATTTTTTTGTTTATTCTATTACATTTATTTATTAGATGTAACTAATTTTGAATAAAAGTGTGGGTTTACTAAAAATTTTTAGTGAGAGGAACAAACTTACAATTGTAAGTTTGTTCCTCTCATTGGTGGTTAAAATCACAAGGATCTAGAACACAAGCCTCACAAATCATCAGAAGCGTCTACCGACCGCTTGCATCGAGCCTCCGAATGCATGGCGCTGTGTTCGTAAGTTTATGTACACGCTGTGAGCCCTTACCCCTGTCTCAGGTCGGTAGCACAGCGGTAGTGTATCGGACAGCCATGCACGGTAGTCGTGTTTTCGAAGCCAGCATTGGTCATTTTTTGCTTGTTCTATTTTCTCTTTTCGCACCTCACCGCAGTTCTTTTTTTTCTTATGATCATTTTTTCTTTTGAACAAAAAAGGGTTCTGGTCCAAAAGGAGAAATAACGGTCGCCATTACGCCAGACAGACATCCACTTATTTGAGTTTTATTGTTATTTTTTGTAAAGTATCGATTAACGGCATTTTAGTAGGTGACCGTTTAAGTTCAGCGTTGTAATAAATAAGGAATATCAATTAAATTTGGTTGATACTTGTTGCATTGGGGGCTCCGCTACAGCGGGATGATTTGTGAGGCTTGGGTTCTAGATCCTTTTGTTAAAATCAATGTATAAGTTTTTGTACCATAATATCGGGAAAATTCGATAATTTTGGCAATGCTGCTCGATAATGCTCGTAATACAAGCTGGCAACGCTGCCCGCATACCGGACCGTCCCAATGACATACGGCGGCCTACGCAGGTAGACCGTAGCGTGTATGGCCGGCATAAATTTACTCAGAATGCAATAGCAAATAAAAAAACAAAAAAAGCAGAACACAAAACAAAAAATGACATTTTTTAAACCATACTTCATCATCATAAGGTTCTCAGTCCGAAGACTGGTTGGATGCGTACCTCCACTCCTTTCTATCCTGAACTAACCTACGCATTTCCCTAAAATTAGAACATCCTACATCCCTAACTATTTGAGAGCAACAGTCTAATCTAGGGCTACCCCTACCTCTTTTTATTCCTATCTCTGACTCTAGTATGTCGCGAACTATTCCTTCGTGTCTTAGAAGGTGTCCTACCATCCTATCTCTCCTACTCTTACCATACTTGTGAATCTTTAATTAATACCTATATGCATGAACATACTTTACATACATAATTAGTTTACGTACCTAGGTATAGTTTGACCCGAATCAAAAATTCTTTAAAGAAGTATTTGTAAATAATAGACCTACTCTGGTGCTCATAGAAAAGTTTGAACCTGCCACTAATACCAGTAGAAAACTCCTTCCAAAATACAGCGGACCTATGGTGGTTAAAGAAGTTTTACCACATGACCGTTATATAGTATCTGATATGAATGGTTCATATCGGACTCGTAAAGCAGCCAAGTACGAAAGAACAGTAGCAGTTGACAAAATGAAACCATGGTTACTAACAAGAGGGATTTCTGATACTACCGATACAGAAAGTGGAGAGGATGGAGTTGCCCTCTCGAGTTCTTCTAGCGATAACGAGGGAGATCAGTAAAGGTGAGATTACCTCGAGGCGAGGTAAAAGTCGGATGGCCGAATGTTAGATGATTATTTTTCAGCATGATAAACTTAAACAAACTTCGGCTATCGAATGTTGCAGAAGCTAAAAATAGCCCACGGTAAATCACAGAACAATTAATTCTTTGTGTGTGCATTTTGATGACCGGGGCAAAAATTGGCTGTGGACCGCATTCTTATAAGTTACTTTGCAAAGTAGTAGGTGCGAGCGGTTTGCTAAAATTTGGTTGTTAAATTTGATGTTTAAAGAAAGACAGTTTTTAATAATAATTAGTGAATTCTGGAGTTCTATTATTTTGTTTATCGATGTGAGTGATCACTGAGTATTTTGCATGTATCGAGCTTTTGTATTGAATTAATTATTATTATACCGAGTTTTTATAATTCACTGGCTCAGAGAGTAACAATAATTCATTTAAGCATTAAGGTGGAATTATCATGATAAGAATTAGTGTTGAACCACGTTGTTGTGTTAAAACTAATGGATGGCCATATTTAATAATTGTTAATTTGCTAAATGTTTTACTGATCAGTAACAGGGACGCCACAGGCACTTGGTGCGGGGGTTTTAACCCAAATTTGTTGAGCAGCTGTGGTGGACGAGTGTGTTAAGCATCGTCGTTTTTGTAGATAGGGAGGCTACTGATTTAATGATTATTGGATGTTCTCATCCCTTTTGCAGCAGTAGTCGGTCGTCATGTTTTGTGACGGTCAGTTCGTAAGTAGTGCAGACAGGGAGGCTACTGAGAGTTGTTGTTTTTATTGAGTGTGGGAGGTGATTTATCCACCCACTGTAGCAGTAGTCGGCTGTAGTGTTAATCTTCAGTCAGTTAGAAGAGATAGTACTAGAAAACGTTGGGCTAGGTCGTGCATAATACTCATGTAGGATTTTGTTTATAAATAGGTAGAAAAAGGCGAGCAGCGGCAGGGACCGTCACTGGGCCCTGTGGGAAGAGGATCGCGGCCAGCCTTACATAGTCAGTAAACAATTTTTTTTAGTACATTTAAGGATTTGAGCAATTTGTTTATTGATTGATTCGTTTTTAACCTTTTACATCTTAAGCGATTTGTTAAATCTACAGTAAATCCGTTGCGTGAGGTTGCAAATCATTTGGCTGAGTTTCAGTTTTTAAATTTAAATAATACATCGAGCACACTAGATAGTTTTGTAATAAAAACTAAATATGAACATCACGGTGGACCACTGTTAAACGACAATACATGTTGGCAGTTTAAAAGATTACTTTTTGATAAACTTACATTTACCACGTATTCTTCCTCTGCTGCAGATTCTTATTGTCTTATAAAAAGCGCGTCGGTTGTTCAGATCCATAATATTAGTATCGATGGCGGCAAGTGCATTTTTATAGTTGGAAAATGCTTTAAATCTTATGATTCATTATACACGTACCCATTTGATTATCAGAATTTGGATATTTTTTTAGTATGAATTCTTAATAAGTTAACCCCACACGCCAAAAGACAGTGACACAGTAATTAAACTCGACACGTGTTTCGCTGACAACGTCAGCATCTTCAGGAGTAGAAGATAATCTTCTACTCCTGAAGATGCTGACGTTGTCAGCGAAACACGTGTCGAGTTTAATTACTGTGTCACTGTCTTTTGGCGTGTGGGGTTAACTTATTAAGAATTCATAGTGAATTTACGTCAAAGTTCTTGATCCATCCACTGTGTGTATTTTTTTAGTGTCAAATATTTCCGGCAATTTTGATATTTGGTCTGTTAATGATATGATTGCCAAATGCATTGTTTTACCTTTCAAAATAGATAAGAGTCAGCGGGTGTCGATGCCAGTTATGCATTCCATTTCTTAGCTATATAAATGGTTACAATTGTTGTCGCACTTACTGAAATTACTTGTACCGCTTGTGCTTGTACTGTTGTACTTTTAATACTGCCTTTCAATAAAAATTGTTTAATGCATATGTACATTTTTTGTATACCAACGAACCTACCCATTGGTTGAAAATACGTCATTAAAATGGGCATAATTATGACGTCATTTTATATAAAATAATGACGTGAAAAGTACGTCAAGGGCAGAAAATCTAGCTTTCGGTTATTTTTTTAGTAGGGTTGCTACGATTAATTTTCAGGTATGCGAAGCGAAAAAATATAATACTTTGTAAAGTCAACGTTTCGGCCCCGTTGAGGGCCTGTGTCAAAATTTATAAAGTGCCTACAAATAAAATTATTTGTAATAGTTATTTACGATTTAACAGCACATATTTCGATATGAGATGGGAAAATTTTCAAAGGCAGTCGAAGTTACGGCAAGAGAATCGTACAAATTTGTATCTACTATCTATCACTATCATACTAGATTAAGAAATAATTAGTAAACTAAAAACAAAATGGTGCTCAAAAAAGTAGTCGGTCAGATTTTTACTAACGTTCTCTGCGAAATTTTGCATGAGGAGGTTTTCCTCGAACATTCAAACAGCAGCAACGTGACTATTAAATGTATTGATAGTAGAAAAAATATATACTCAATTCTGTACTTATTTTCTTAAAGTAATGAGAATAATCGGGCATAGCAATCAAGGAAAACTACACAAGGCCTCCCGCAAGAAAAATGTGAAACAGTCACCCACCGGGACACGAACCCAGATCTTTCGCTTTCCGGGCGACTGCTCTAACCAATTGAGCAATCTGCACCCCGACACATCAAACGTGAGAAAGGCCATGTATAGGTAGCAAAGGAAGATGGAAATAACAATTATGAATCTCATAATTAACCAACAACAACCTCACTTTAGATCTATTGTAGTCGTCACACTTATTTAAGTGGTTCGTAAAGACAATGACCCACGAAGGATAAATTGACGGTCAATGAGAATTCAAGCCCAAGGAAAATATACAAATATTAAATCGACTGCACTGTTGAATATAAAGTAATGAGAATAATCGGGCATCCCGGTCGGCGCCTGGTTCACATTTTTCGTGTAGTTTTCCTTGACTGCTATGCTCGATTATTCTCATTACTTTATATTCAACAGTGCAGATGTTGCGTTTGCACACACATTATTAGTACACGCAAAAGAAACTGCATCAACTTCAATATTCAACGAAGGAGCCACTACTTTAATAACCGGCGAAGGTTCAGATGCTACTGCATCAACTTTGGTAACGAAGGAGCAATATTATCAGGGAGATGAGAAAATGATAGTGTGAAATTATTGATTTCCTTATATAATAAAATGTTAATAATTTTAAAAGCAGTTTCATTATAAATGAATATGTTTGGAAAACAATTGCTGATAATATGCCAGAAAATGAATATAAGCACATAAAGACTAAAGTAGAGAACAAATTTAAGTACTTGAAATGGCGTTACATAAAAAAGATGATCAAGGCACAAAGGGTTCTGGAGAAAGCGCTTTACATTTTGACTCTTTTGGTTTGTTTGATGAAATGTTTGGAAGCAAGCCTAATATGACACCTGTGACACTTGCTTTGAACTGGCGGTGTTCCATGTAGGGTGGTTTACACAGAAGACCCTTTGTCGTCAAGAATAACAGTACTTTGGTTTGTAGGCTTCCGTGTTGTCATATCGCTTGATTGTAAAATGAATAATTGACATATTGTTACAGAAATTATTGCAATTAGTGAAACACAAGAGTAAAATTTTATTTAAAATATATCGAATGACGAGTATAAGAATTGTTATGTAAAGTACCGAACATTTTCGGAAGTAGCAGCAATAGTTGTGGAAGACTTTGAAAGTCTTGCACACACTGAAAAACCAGAAGTAGATAGGTAAATAAAACCACTATTGAAATATTTATATAAATATGTAATTTATATAAGGGTCATTCAAGCGAGAATGTGGTGTTTCTGGTCCCCGATCAGCATCTTATTACTTTATTGTTTATTTAAAAAAATCTTGGCTAAGAAATTAAAGAACTTTATGTAGACATAACTCTATTAATAATGTGGCGCAATTTTTGAATTAATACGGAATTTTTAATTAACAATAAGGAGTTGTTGCGCATCGTGTTTGGGAATACGGCAAACGCTAAACGAGATTGAGAGTACACTGCTCATCGAACTGCTTACGGGAATTTCACTACCGTAACCCCTTAATCGAGGGCCGATACCGTATTGTTACGGAAAGTAATTTCTAGTAACTTTTTGTTTGTTTATTTGTAAATTTGATATATTCAGTGCTAAATATCTAATTTTACTTGCATTTGTTAACTTCACACTCACTTAAGTTAATTCCTGATTTCTTGTGGTCTTTTCATAAAACAAGCATAGAAAATAAGCAAATTTTTTAAGTGCAGGAGAAAATTATGATGTGTTCGGCGAAAATTGCAAAAGAAAGATTAAGATTCTCTATTCGAGAAGATATACTTCTTCTTCGAGAAGTAATTGCACAAAATCCTTACGAGGAAAATAAACTGTGGGCTGAGGTGCACACAAATATTGTAAAGCTACACAAAAAGGATTTACCCTCAGGGCAATAAGAGATCATGTAGACTATTTGCTAAAGTTATGGTCAAAAGACGATAGGATAAATTTAAGAAAGTAAGTTTATATCAATCCTAATAGAAATAAGTAACCTGGTTCAAAAGCGTCTCGGAATATATATTAACTTATTGTTTTTTAGATCAGGTACCGAGGAAGAATATGAGGAAAAAAACAGCTATTACAGCAAATTCCAGATTTAGTTAGAGAAACTAAAAAGAATAGAAGGGTTCGACATCACAGCAACAAAACAGGCAGATTGGTATTAATGCCAGAAATGCAGCATTATTTAACATTTCTAATGGTAAGCAATACAATTAAATAAAAATATTTAATATATTTTATTACCTTCCGTATTTTAGTACATGAAAATAGTGAGAAAAGTGTGGAAAATTATATTTTTCAAGAGGATAATACATTTATACAAATATATAATCCAGAAAATTTCAAGAATTATCCGTTGGTATAGATTCTCCTACCTAAGGATCTGTTGGTATTATTTATAAAAAAAAATAATTCTATAATTAGGTAAATCAAATGACTTTTTCAGGATCTCTGAAAGCAAAAGGTATAAAGAAAAACGTAAGGGCAAATCCAGGTTTGCAATATTTGCGTGATAAACAGAAAGCTGATAGAGAATTAAAAGAAAAGGAATTGGAATTAGAAAGAAAAAGGTTGGAGCTGGAAGAAAGAAAATTATTATTAAGAGAGGAAAATGACATTAGAGGCAGAGAGGTTTCAATTGGAAAAAGAAGAAAGAGTGAAACATTTGGAAATGTTCACGCAGGCCACCAACCAGTGTCCCACTCTAGAGCAAAGACAGGAAGAACTAATTAAATTAGTATTTGACATTCAAGATGGTAAAAAATAATTTATGGAGTTTGTGTTCCAGTTATTATACTTTTTTATTAGGATTTCCTTGCAATAGGTAATTATAGTTATATTTTTATACTATTTTTAATAGTAGACGGATTTGTTGTTTAGTTTAAAATAGTGGGCAATTCGTTATAATGTGCAACATACACCAAAATTTCATTAAGTAATGTTAAAACTTATTTGTTTCATTTTCTAAATAGATTTTCTAAAGTTTCACCAGCATTTTATTTTTTTATAATTTCATTCAAAATGAGATAGGTACTCAAACAAAAATAAAGTTAATCATTAGATTAGTACAAGTTTTATGAAATAGAGGTTAAGAATAAAAGTAAAGAAGTACGTTATTAAATTGTGTATTGTAGTATTTTCAGCATAATATGTTTCATAGCTTATTTGTACAGACTTTATAATATTATACATTCAAGTAAGCTTGGATTGTTGGTGGTTGTATAATAAAATAATTAGCAGTTTGGTTACCATACAGACGAGTATGGCAGTTTGCTAGAATTACGCTAGTTTTGTACATTCCCTGCACATCTTGCAGTAATAACTTCTGATTCTTCTTGAAATCCAGAAAAGCAAATTCTGCAATTACCTTACCAAATCCCCATTCTACCCCTTGCCGGACTGAACTAATTGCAGTATTAAAATGCTGTTGTTCCTCAGCTAAATTGACATTTGAAAAAGGGCAAAGTAGTAATTCTCCAATCGGGTAAGCCGGATCACCATATATCACAAATCGATTTCCATTATTAAAGGTAGCACACTCTTCTAATTGCTCATACAAACCACTTTCACGCAATATACCTGCGACATGTCTCCTTGCAGGATATGCTCCAGCTAAACTATTAGCCCATCTGGCGTTAGCACTGACTGGTGTCTTTTATGGCCGGAAAAATAATCCTGTTGATTATTTGATGGCCTGCAGATAGGACGCGCTGTTCCATCTATAAATGCTCAACAATTTTCTACAGGGGCTCCGTTATTTCTAATTACCTGGGCACATTCCCCCAGTTTCACTTCATTTAGACACTGAAGATTTGTTAGATTGCGCAGAAGATGCCCGTTATTACTTAAAATTATGTTCATAACAGTGTCAGCGATTAATGATATATATGGACCAGACAATCCAAAAGATTTTTCTAAATCAGTTAATCTGTTTGGATAGGCTAAACGTCTTAATAGTATACAAAGACCCTCTATTCCTATAAATATGTTAATAGTAATAATTACTTTTATGATAATACCTGTATTCACCTGTCGTCCTGTATGAATTTTCAGTAAGGATTTCTCCGGGTATGCCCAAATAATTCACAAGATTGTGCAAATCATCTTAATTAAACCTAAAAACAATCTACATTCTTCTTGTGTTAAGCTTTGTAGATTTAATCTCTCATAGTAACGACCTTTCCCGTTGCGTCACCTTTTGTGACCATACGGGGTGGGGTGTTGCTTCAGTCGGTCGGTCGGTGGACTTCTGGTCGTCGATAAATATACCCTGAACTCTAGTCAGAGACAGGGTTCTCTGGAACTATTGCAAAACAAAAATAATACTCACGATGAAACTTAAGCACACTCTATTAATTTAACTATGTACAGAAAATTCAAATAAAAGCAAAACGAATGTACAATAAAAAGTTACTTACAAATTTAATCAGAATAATGACAACCAGCCGTATCTGGCGGTCAAAGTCGGTATCACTGTATACACGACGCGTGCGACGGATACACGGATAGATAACTTATTTCGCTCTTGGCGATGTAGGTTACCGATCGGACACCCACATTCGGAAAATCACAAACCAAAATCAACGAAGGTATGTAAATCGTACTACCTTGTGGTTATTCACGGGGTGTAAATGTTGTTTCAGTGTGATGTAACGGATAGGGACTCCCGCAGCCTTTCGACGCAAGCTTTCCCTAATGAATGTGCGGAGAAGAGAATTATTCCGTCTTTCGATTGGCACAATTCCCTTCAGTGTAAATGATGTCTGTGTTGCGTTATGTAATAGCAAGGTATATACTATGCCAAAAAACTCTGCACCGTATTTACCCCCTAAGAGCGGCTGGTATTTCACCGCCTGCAACTTAGGTCTGTAATAAATTAGGCAAGCCTTTCGACTAGCTCTAATCGATTACCTGCGTTTACGGATTATTGGAAAATGTGCCTTCACGTATGTTCGGGCCCACCTCCAAATTAGTAATCGGGTTTGTAAGACTCTAGGTATTACGACGACACACTATCGACGGTTTCGGTTAGCAACTATCAAGTATTTAATAGTTCTATCGGCGGTACGACAATAAACATTTAATCTCATAAATGCTTACGCCTTCGGAGTGTACCTTGAACTATTCTACGTGACAACGCTCGTAGAGAAGTGCTCTCGAGGTCCCGACGCGTTCGGACTATATCGAGAGGCCAGCGGCCGGAGATTTTGGAAGGAGACATCGGCGCGCGGCGCGACCATATTTTCCCAAAATCTAGTAGGGGGCATCCCCGCTTCATACGACGGGAGAAAATGATTATTCATTTGTTTGAATAATTGTTGCATTTTCTTTTGCATCGTTACACCAGGTATGCCCAAATAATTCACAAGATTGTGCAAATCATCTGAATTAAACCTAAAAACAATCTACATTCTTCTTGTGTTAAGCTTTGTAGATTTAATCTCCCATAGTAATTTGCTCGGATAATTGGTGGTGTTCTTACTGGACCATCAAGTTCATTATTCAATATTAACAACTCGATATCTTCATCTTCAAGTTCCCCTAATACTGCAAAATCCATTAATTCTTCCATATTCCTCGCGGCTGTACCTGATTATGAAGAAAATCAAAAATCTGCTATGTCTGGGACAAAACTTGGAAAAATTTTGATTTTAGGTTAGGTATATGTCATCAAACATACGGTAAATACATCTTACGAAAAAAAATTAAACAAAAACTAACGATACGGTACAGCAACACGTGACATTATCGTTTACCGTATAGCAGCGCACGATGCGCAAAAACTCCCTATTATGTGAGATCTCACCTCCGTTGACTGTCCCAGCGAGATACTCGGTACTTCAAAAAATTACTTCATAATGTTCAATCCTAAAACTAGGCATAAAAGCACCTGGGTTTAATTTAAACACTTAAAGTCTAAGTATTTCTTGTCCAATACTTAGTACAACGTTAATATTTTATTTCTTAACGGCAACAAGAAATGATGCCCTGGCTTCACATCTAACCTCCTTTAATAAGTAGCTTAAGTGTCGTAAAAAATAATAGATGTCGCTAAATCGCCATCCCGTGTGATCTCCTGTTAGTCAAGAGGCTACTGCGGTATTGTGTATAGCGTCAATTTGATTGAAAAGTATTGCCCAAAAAAGATCAACTGCGTTTTAGAAGCAAATTGAGCTTCATGTAAAGGTAAATTATCACCTCCATTATTGTACCCACACAGCACAACTAATTACATAAAATTAATTGTTTTCTCGGTATTTTGAAATGTTTGATTGATCCAGTATCTACCGATTACTGTTCTTCAGAAGTAACCTACAAACAATTTAACGCGGAATCATAATATTAAAAGCGAACTGGCACAACACTTGAAATACGGGTGGGGATATCGGTCGCTCGGTCTCTTTTCAACTGGCGGGGATCGTATGGGTGAGGTCGTGCACTCGATCAGGTGTTTCTTTAACGCAAATAAGAAAATTGCATCGGTATCATTTCGATGGACGCTTGGATCTGCTGAGCGCTGTTCGCAGTCGTAGTTCGACGTCGCACCCGTAGGTAGAATAGTTTTTTGCCGTATTAAATTGAACGCAATTAATTATTTAAGAATATTCTATGGGAATATTTTGTGTAGCACCTGGGATGCACCTACGTTTTAAGTACCTATAATTACTACACCGATTCACCACTACGTAAAAGTCGTGGAGCGTAGTCCACGGGTTCATCTAGTTTAAATAAAAATATCAACTTGGCAAATACAACTTAGCGGGTGAAGTAATGAAAATAAGGACCGCCCTGCAGTGCGCAGTGGACAGAGTCACCGTAGCATCCAATAATACCGCTTCTTTGTCTACGCAGGTACCTGAATATTTCACCCGCTAAGCTGTATTTGCCAAGCTATACACTATTAACGCAGGTGAGATAAATTAACGGAGTTGAGAACGTATTTAAAATATGTCTTTCCTTTCTTCCATCACAGGGATATGATTCCTAAATAAAATGGCGAAAATAAAGAAGAAAGAAAACCCAAAAGATAAGAAACTGCAGAACCAACGATCTAAGGAATGCGTGTAAAAGCTACGTGATAGAATTAGAAATGATCCAGCCACGAAAAAAGAGAAAAGAAAGATATTACGCCAGAAAAGAAGCAATAAAAATTGAAACCATAGGTCAAATGGGTGAACGCGAAGAGAGGTCAATAAGAAAACAGCGGAAGGTCAGAAAAAAAACGTACTATAAGGTCTTATTATGGGAAATCCCCCGAGTCCATTATTAGCAGAAATATTTATGAATCAGGTAAAAACCAACATCCACAGTAAAAACCTAAGTAAACAATTCTTGTATTGGTATAGGTACGTCGACGATATAATAGGTACAATAATAGGTATAATAGGCAACTAAAGTTATTTCTAGCTTTTATCAATAGCATCCATCCTAACATAAAATTTTCAATAGAAATTGAAATAGAAAATTCGATTAATTTTCTAGACTTGACAATCACTAAAAATAACATTAGGCATGAATTTTCAATTTTTCACAAACCTTCCCATACACACTTAACAATTAATAATCAGTCAAACCATCAGTTTCAGCACAAATTAGCCGCGTATAATAGTATGATACATCGATTATTAAATATACATCTTTCACCTGATCAATTTGAAAAAGAACTCAACGTTATTAGACAAATTGCAATCAATAACGGCTACAAATTGGATATGGTTGATGTTGACAAAGAAAAGAAAAAATGAAGCAATAAAATTAGTTTATCCTTTGATTATTGACAATGAAACAAAATACAAAGCATTAACATATTTTGGACCCAAAATTAAAAAATTAAATTCACTTTTCAAACACTCAAGTTACAAATTCCAAAAACTCGGAATTGCAGTGAATTGAAGGATCTTAGGCCGATAAGTATACTGCCTGCTTTGTCGAAGGTTTTTGAAATTGTCTTGGCTAAACAGATTAAGTCACACTTAGAAGCTTGCTCTATTCTCCCAAGTAATCAATAAGGTTTTAGACCTTTCTATAGCTGCACAACTGCTTTACTTACCGTTTTGGATGACATAATAGCTGCAAGTGATAGTAATCTTCTAACAGTTATGCCTGACTATTCTAAAGCCTTCGATAGACTTAACCACAAATTATTGATTGCAATTCTTCATAATATTGGTTTTGAATATAACGCTATGATGTTAGTGGATAGTTATTTACGCGATAGGTTACAGATAGTTAAATATAATAACAAATTTTTCAAATCAATTACATCATGTAGTGGTGTACCTCAAGGTTCAATACTAGGGCCCTTATTATTTGCTATTTAATTTAATTACAAAATATCTTATTATACTGCAATAGTCATTTTTATGCTGACGATAGGCAACTGTATTATTCTTTTAATGGGTCTCAAATCGCACAAGCGAATAGTAGAATAAATACTGACATAAATGCCCTCCGTGATCTGTCTCACAAATATTGATTGGAACATAATCCAGCTAAGTCCCAGGTCATGTTGTCTGGACGTAAATCTTTAAGACAGAAATGTATTCAGGAGGTTAAAATTCAGCTAAATGATATATTCTTGCCCATTTCTAAGGTTAGTAGGAATCTTGGGGTATATATCGACACAGAACTTAGATTTGACAAACATATTAATTATATTATTATCAGTGCATTTTCTAAATTACAAGTTCTATACAATAACAGAAAAATTTTAAACTTCAATACTAAAATAATTTTATGCGAGTCCTTGGTACTGTCGAATTTAAATTATTGTGATTCTGTGTACGGTCCTTGTTTAACGAAGGCTGGTGCCAGACTCCTCCAAAGAATACAGAACGCTTGTGTGAGGTTCATATATGGCTTGAGAGCTGGAAGCCCCAACATCAGCGAAACTAAGAAAGTTGAAATGGTTGAATCTTCAAGAAAGAAGATTTTTACATATTGCCTGTTTATTATTCAAAATTTATCATCTTAAAATCCCTGAATATTTACATAAGAAATTACTCTTCAGATATGAAACTCATGCTGTGAATGCTCGTTCAAGAAATCTTGTAACAATTCACCTTCATACTGCTTCACTTTTTCAACGTTCATTTTCATACATAGCTGCAAAAGTTTTTAACAATACAGTTTCCACCCTTCATATGAACAACGTAAACGCGTTTAAACTTCATTGGAAGCATTCATTTACTTTTGGAGAGAGAACTGGAGATTAATTTCAATGTATAATTATTGACTGTAAGTTAAAATATTTATAATACTTAGTTATTTGGCCGTATTTAAATATCATAAGTGCATTGGTTTCATTTATTTTGTGTGCCTATTTTCGATTTTCGATTTTTGTTTTTGTTTTTATTGTTTTTGTTATCGATTCTGGCGAAGCGCTTGTATCTGCTTATGTCTTTTCTGAGCTTGTGTATTTTTTGTTTCAATGGTAGGGTCAAAATGGAAGACCAATCCTTCGCACAGTTCGAAGGATTGAATTGTGACCTATTTACCCCATTTTGTTTATTGTTTATTATCTGAAATTGTTGTGTTGCTTTTGGGATAAATAAATTAGTTTATTATTATTATTATAAATTAGCTTTCAAGACAAATAATTCTTTAGGAAAAATAATTAAAAATAACAAAGACAAAACAGATAAAAAAACTTAGATCTGGAGTTTACAAATTAATATGTTAGTTACGTGGGACAAACTGGACGACCATTTGCAAAACGAATCACAGAGCACTTACAGAGTTTCAAAAACAAGAAGACGGATTCTATATATGCAGCTCATTTAATTGCAGAAAATCATACTTTTAACGAAAATTACAAAATTTTATATTTAGAAAACAAAGGCACAAAATTAAACTTATTAGAAGCATTAAAAATTAATAAACTTAAAAAATCAAATACCATTTTAAACAACCAATTAGATTTAAATTTTTCACCATTATTATATATGTTCCTAGAGTAGCAATATAACCTTAATATTGTAAGTGCCAGGTATAAATACTCTTCCACCGTAAAATTTAGTTTAGTCTGTATCAACATCTGACGAAGCCGTTGTGTTGGCGAAACAATTGTTATGTTATCGAAAATAAATTGTGAAAAGGTAGACAAGTTTGTCTTTTCATTATCAGTTCTGTTACTATAATGCCAAGAAAAGAAGGGAACGGCTTGAAAAGACGTTACAAGAAAATACTTCACCGCCCAGTCCTCTACCAGAAGAAGTGATTATACCTCGAGAAGAGAGACAAATTTCGAGACAGGCTTCCATGGGACGAATTAGTCAACGGCGTAATAGAGATATTCTAAAAAATAAAATAAGGAGCCTCGAAAAACAACTTTCTGAACTGAAAAAGAAAACCGACAAATTCAAGAAAAGGTACCTACATCGAACAAAATAGTATCAGACCTACTGCAAGACCAAGATGTCACTCCAGCTATAATACGAAAACTAGTTTTTTTCGGAAGTTATTCAGCAGCAGTTGAAATCAAATCATCAAGAACAAAAGACTCCATCAAAGAAAAGAAGCTCAATGCAGACATATCGGGTTCTATTGTAAAGAAATACCGTTTCACAGAATAAAAAATAACACTACAGTATTAAAAAACGTCAAAACATCAAGTCAAGGTATGGTTGAAATAATTAAGAAAACAATACAATCACGTCTTGAAGAGGATTCGAGAAGCCGCTTATTTCCGGGGAGCTAATTTCCGCTTCCTATACATATTGGTGACCGGAGACATGAACTCTTATAGGGAACGTAGCGCGTTATGATTCACTACAAACCCTATCCGATTTGGTGATTCTCGCTAGGCTTGGGTAAAAAATATCGATATATCAAAATATCGATATTAATTCAATAAATAATCGATAATTATCGTCGATATTTTAAATCTCGATATATCAATAATCGATATTTTTTTCCGGATATCAAATTCGATTTCTTTTTATGAGCTCCCGTTCTCGATTAGGGCCGCGTTCGCAAACCAAGTTAATTATTACCTGACAGTAGTCTGTTTCAGTCACACATTAATGTTTTGCATAAAGCTATCCTTCACTTTACACTTTACCGAGGGAATTTAACTTGTTTGCGAACGCGGCCTAGAAAGAAAGCAATGAATGAATGAGTAAATTGGTTGTATGGGCTCTGCTCCCTTTGCCTAAAACATAAATAACATTGACATAACTTTTATTTGCATAACGAGCGTGCGGGCGGACTGCGGTTCATTTTGTGTTGTGAATACAATTGTATCAGTTTTGTTTTTGCCATCCATCGACAATGTCGGCAGTGTGGAAGTTCTTTAAAAAAAAGGATAACCAAGAACCCGTGACGTGCAATTTGTGCAACAAGTCATATAAAACATGCGGGAATACCACAAATTTAGCTACTCATCTCAAAGTAAAACATCATTTTGCTTATTTGAAATTACTTAACATGCAGAAGTCAACAAAATCTGGCAATGAGAATGAACCCGAAGATGCTATGTCGGTAGACAATGAGAACAGTAGTAACAGTGTACATGTAAGTACCTATATCAATATTTCAATACTATAATTTTATTAGGTTATGTAAGTATGAGTTTATCTTTTGTTGATGTTTTCTTGCTAACTACATACTACCATATATTTCCAGGTGGCTCCAAGTACAAGTACAAAAGAAATTACAGATAATCCTGCATCTCCCGAGTCCGAGACTCAGTTCTCCACAAAAAAAAGAAAGCAGCCCACTTTACTCAATGTTTTGGAAAGAGGATTAAGTTTCGAAGGTGGGTTGTAAAAAACATGCCTACGTAGGTACTTCCTTTTGATTCAACAACACTCGAAATAATTGTTTACGCAGTAGATTTATTTTTAGATAATGGTTTTATTGTTTCCCATTTGGGATTACAACTCAATAAATAAACGAATAAATGAATGGAACAAACAAAATAATAAATAAATAAATAAACTCCTTTTCACAATTAACTTCCACCTATCTAATTCCCATTTAAGTATAATTAAACCTCCCTCTCCTTTCTTCCCCTCTGAATCACTTCCATCCACTTCTCCCCCCTTCCGCTTTCTTCCAGTATCATCCCCACCCCGACATGTTCCGTGTTCTCTCTCCACCAGCACCTCTCTAACACATGTTCCCATGTCTCCTCCTCCGCCCCGCACACCCTACACATTCTTCTGTCTTCACTTTCCCAATACCTCCCCCCTCTCATCTCATTTCCCAGTCTAAACCTTGCCACCCTTATTATCTTCTCCTCCCTTCCCCTACTTCGTAGATATCTCGGTAGTCCCGCTGCCCTTATTTCTTTATATTTGCTGTTGTATCTTGACTCTCTTATCTTCTCTTCTTTATCCTGCACTTGTATTTGTCTGTCTCTCTCCTCTATCTCCCTCACCATGTTCCACCCTGCTGTTCTCAAGTTCTCCACTTCTTCTGCTGCATATCCTCGCTCCTGATAAAATTTCTCTCGTCTCTCCTCCCATTTCGATTTTTCTCTTCCTCCCTTCCGTACCTCTTCCCAACACTGCCTGGCTAACTCATTGCCGCCCCCACCTCTTAACTTTTCCTCATATTTCATGGCTCTCTTTCCTGCCCTAGTTCTTAGTTTTTCTCTATTTGTTTCGTCTTTTCTCTATTTGTTTCGTCTCTTACCATGTACCCTGGCGTTACCCAGTCTAAGCCCAGTGTCCACCTTATGTATTTTTCCTGGATCCCCTCTATCTTCTCTCTCTCTTCCCACCCCCAAATTTCCGCTCCATACATGGCTACGCTGCTCACTAAAGCGTCAAACAACTTTACTCTTCTTTTCCAGTCGCCCCCAAAATTTCTCTTCCCTATTCCCCATACCTGCTTCATCGCTATTGTTGCCTTTCTGGCTCTCTCTCTCACGTGCTTCTCTTGACCCCCATTCTTTTGTAAGATGAATCCTAGATATTTAAACTCCCCCACCTCCTCCAATTCTTCCCCCTTCCACTCCCACTTCTCTATGCGACTCCTCCCCCCTCCTTTCCTGAATCTCATAATTTTGGTCTTCTCTGTGTTCACTACTAACTCTTTCCTCTCCAAATATCTTTCCAATCTTCTAAGCATCTCCTTTAGTTCTTTCTCTTCCTTTGCCAAGAGGACTACATCATCTGCATATGCTAGTGTCCAATATTTCTTTCTCCCTATTATCACTCCTCCTGCCTGCCCCTTTCTCATTACTTCTTCTAAATCAGACAGGAAGATGTTAAACAAGTACGGGCTCAGGGGACACCCCTGTCTGACTCCTCTCTCCGTCCAAAATACTTCGCCTAGCCGTCCTCCAACCCTTACCCTGTTTCTTGTTCCACTATATATTTCCTGTATTCTTTCTCTCAAGTTCCTTGTTATATTCTTTCTTTCCACCATCTCAAATAATTTTTCTCTGTTAATCCTGTCAAACGCTGTCACTAGATCTATGAAGCATGCTATTATTTTCCCTCCCTTCTTCTTCGTTTCTCTTCCTATTACGTGGTTACGCAGTAAAATTATTAATAAAAGTTATTCAACACAACATTTTAGTGATGTACACCAATCAATTTGCGAAAATATCGATAGTAGCAGATGACTCGATACTAATTCCTTTTTCTGACTTATCTTTATTCTTTATCTTCTTTCTTTCAGAAGGTGGACAAAAGCATAGTGAAATTACACAGGCATTAATTTACATGGTATGCAAGGACAATTTACCACTATCATGTGTTGAAAAAAAGGGCTTACAAAAATTTTGTCGAACCGCTTGTCCTCTTTATAAACTGCCTTGTAGAAAAAAGGTTTCTATTTTTAAAATATATTTTAATTTATATTATACAAATTCAGATCAATGTTAAACTAAACAACTACTACTTGTTGTTTATTTCAGGTAACACAATTGATAGAAAACAGATACAGCACTACAAAGGAGGTTATAATAAAAACTCTAAATGAGATAACTTTCTTATGTTTCACCAGTGACATACTCACAATCATTAATTCAACAAGGAGTTTCTTAGTATTGACGGTTCACTTCATTGACACCTTAAATGGATCGCCTGTTCTTCAGAATATAAATCTATGTGCACAGAAACTGTCACAGGTATAATTATTTGATCTACTTTGAAATTCATAAGATCAACATTATCTTACCTCCACAATTATTTATATATACAATGTAAAAATATATGCACGCCTTTTTTAGGGTCATACGGGACAGTACATCAAAGAATGTTGGGAAGAAATCTGTGAAGAGTTTAATATTGACAAGAATAAAATAGTATCCATTACCACCGATGGAGGCGCAAATATAGTGGCAGCAGTGCGATTATTCTTAGCTGATGATCGCAGAATTCCCTGTATGGCTCATTGCTTAAATCTTGTGGTTGATGGGGTTCTAAAAGAAATTAAAGAATTTTCAGAAGTTTGCGATCGTGTCAAAGGAATTGTGACGTTTTTCAAGCAGTCTGTCAATGCAATGGACCAGCTACGATCTGAACAGGTAGACTGTGGAAAAAAAGAAGGTGAGGTGTTGACATTGACACAAGCTGTCAGCACCAGATGGAACTCGTGTTTTGATATGTTGGAGCGATTTGTTAAACTGTCTGCACTTGTAGCTAAAATTTTAGCTACCAAAACTGGTAGAAATACCCCAGATATGATCACAACGTCGCAACTCAATATCATACGCGATCTCATTGGCCTTCTTGGTCCGTTCAAAGAAGGCACGGAAGAAATCAGCGGTGCGAACTACGCGACGGCGAGTCTAGCCATTCCTGTTTTAAATTTACTTCGTCAAGTAACAGATCAAGCTACACCATCGACCACTTTAGGGATAACTATACAACAGGCCCTGCTTAAAAAAATCGAAGATAAACTAGCACCATTACAAAAAAATTCTTTTCTTTCAGTTGCTACCATTTTGGACCCTCGGTTTAAGCGTATCCACTTCACTTCTCCAATTGACGTGGCACACGCAATTTCTAAAATTAGCAATGACATTCGTGCAGAACACAGGCGTAGAGGGCAACGTTCTCCAGAAACAAGACCTGTACAAATACAAATAGCATCAGAACAGACCGAGTCTTCTATCTGGTCCAGACATGAGAAACTTTTAAATGTTAGCGTAGTTGCGCAAGAGGTTCCAATTCCAAGCGCTGGCTCTGTCCCCAATGAGCTTAAGCAGTATCTGGACCAACCACTACTAGAAAGGAAATCAGATCCAATAAAATTTTGGATGAGTTGCCGACATTTCACTCCGGTTCTTTCTGAAATCGCTTTAAAATACTTAATATGCCAAGCATCTTCCGTGTCGTCAGAAAGGCTTGCGTCTGCTATTAACTTGGCAGTGCCAGACAATAGGAGCAGATTGACAGTGGAGCACATAAAACAGAGAGTACTTCTCATGTCGATATCTGACAATTATTGGTTTGACTAAACTCTTGATGATTGTATTGTAATGTTTTGAATAAATAAAACTACATGACTACCAATTCGTATTTAATTTTCGATACACTAATACTTTGACAATGTGCAAATATTTCGATATATCAAAATATCGATATTTTTACACGATATATATCGATAGCTTTGAATAATATCGATACAATATATATCGATATATTTTTTTCATTTGCCCATCCCTAATTCTCGCACAGTTTGGCGCCAGAACCATGGCCGCCTATACGTGCCGTTTCTGGTCACTTTCTTTTACTTGCATTGCGTATTCGATTGTCAGTTGAGTTTGAAAGTTGTAAGTGACGTTCAGCTCCTAAGCTGTATACCGTTTGTTTACTTGCAATGGTGAATGCAAATGCAACCAAAGAAGTTAGTGTTTTTACATCGTTTGATAAAGCCTGTCGTTTTAGCGGAAAATCCGTTGAACGAGGACAAAAGTGTCTTGAGTTAAGAACAAAATTCAACACTGAGCTATACGCAAATAATGCGGCAAAATGGATCAAAGAATATTTGAAAGCGTCAAATACTAACTGGATTGTCAAACGTAATTATAAAGATCCAGAAAGGTACGTCTTCAGAAAAGATTGTCTGCCAACATTCGGAAAAGAACAAAAAATCTCATCAGCAACTAAGGCAGCGTAATAAGGAATGCACAGTTAAAATATGCATTTGGGTTCGAAAAAATACGGCCAATACTAAAAGAATTGACAAGCTAATGAGACTGGGTCTAAATACCACAATTAAAGCAAGTAACCTTGGTTTAGTGAAACTGAAAAATGATAATATTAGTACTTAATTATTATTCTTTAGATAACCGGTGATCATTCGCACAACATTCATGTTGCTGAAGCGTACACGTTTTGCTGAAAGCAAAATTTACCATGAGAATAGTTTAATTGTGGACACCAAAGAAAACGATATTTTAAAGGTACTCACTGAAGAAATTGATCGGCCCCACCGGTTTTGGTGGTAGAGGACAACCGAAATCTTTTTATGACCGGCGATTCTACTTCTGAAAGAACAGCTTTGGGTACGATTTTCGAGTTACCTAAAGTGCTGTTATGTACTTTCCCTGTATGCCGAGCCGTATGGCGATGGCTCTGGGACAAAAATCATGGCATTGAGCAGTGCGATCGTAGGCCTCTTATGTTGATTTTTCGTCAAATTCTATATGAAACGGACGTAACTAATTGTAATGAACTAATTGATGAAGCACTCAACGATGACTTAGTTACAAAATATCCGTCATTCAAGGAATATTTTAAAAACTTAACTCAAAGACAGTCTGAATGGTGTATAACGTACCGCACATGTTCTTTGACTAGAGGACGAAATACAAACAATTTAGGAGAAGCTTCTGTTAGAGTATTTAAAGACGTTGTTTTGAAGCGGTGCCGAGCCTTCAATCCTGTGGCCTTACTTGAATTATTCGAAATTTTTCGAAATACATCAACGCAAAAGCCTTCGCAAAGGAAAGGAAATTAACGTCCAGCCAACTGCGATTGCTAGAAGGAAAAGCAAATATACAGGGTGAGTCGGGGTTAAACGGCCATACGTAAACCATGCATAGGAAATTTAATTTTTAGAAAAAAGTTCATATAAATGTGTACTCGAAAATGCTTTCTAAGAGCGCTACAGCGTTTAGTAGGCTTGGACAAAAATAAAAAAAAAGATTTATAAAAAACGCTTCGATATAACAACAACTTTATTAGAAACTAACATGTCAAAAACTGCCAAACTTGAACACAAACAAATCCTAAATTTTTGTCAAAGCCAACTAATTTTGTCAAAACCTACTAAACGCTGTAGCGCTCTTAGAAAGCATTTTCGAGTAGACATTTATATGAACTTTTTTTCTAAAAATCCAATTTCCTATGCATGGTTTACGTATGGCCGTTTAACCCCGACTCACCCTGTATATAAAGGATCAACTTCTCTACAGTTTGGGAGGCCAGTTACGAAAAGAAAAGGATGCGAAAAAAGACGAAGAAACCTTATTGATAACATATTGAAAAATCAACCAAATGTAAAATCACATTAAAAATTCGCGTATTATTTCTATTATTTAGTTGTGATGTTCATCTTAATAAATCTATTTCTCATCTACTTGTAATGTAGGTACCTATATGAATGCTCGCATGAATTTCCCGAGACAATGCTGTGTATCATATCATATAGGCATCATATACCCTATTTTAAACACATTGGCGCTTAGCTTTCACAAGAGATCACGAATTCGGATAGGGTTTGTAGTGCACATAACGCGCTACGTTCCCTATACGAGTTCATGTCTCCGGTCACCAGTATGTATAGGAAACGGAAATTAGCTTCCGGGGAAAAGGACACCATTACTTTCAGAAAAATTATAAAAACAGAAGCATTATCTGAACGGAACTTTGATAAATATATACGAAAGATTTAAGACAGTTCGTCGTCAAATAGAAATAAGTTACCAAGCTTTTTGCAAATGTAGAACATTTTGGGTTCTTCAACCAATCGCAAGATTGCCAGACATCTTACCTATGTATAATTCATGACAACGAGTCACTAATGGTAACAAAGTTAAAAGCTCTTAAAATTATTAGTTCAAATAATCCTGATGATTTGGTAAAGGAGCTATTTTGGGAGTCACGAAGTGAAAAATGTTTAGAAAGATCTTGCGATTTATGTAACAAAGATGTGCAAATCCTGGACTTTATAAAAAAAGAGGAAGTTACCAGAAATGGCGTTCAAAACAAGTAGAAGTCATAATTAAAGGAGAGAAGAAAATGTGTCATAGAACAGTCAAAGAATCAGTTCAATGTAAAAAAGAAGAATAAGTTACCAACTTTATAAGCTGCATGGAAAAGTTCCTTATTCATACTAGAAATATTATCCACCAGTACTCTGCAGTAGATTCCTTAAAAAAGGCTTTTTTTGCGATCAAGTATTAATCCATATTGATTTTTACCAAAAAATTACAACCGCAAGTATGCTGCCGAAATTCAGTCAGCACATTTTGGTGGTTCAAAGCCGCAAATGCCCTTGCATACTGTAGTTCTATATTATAAAACATCAACTTTTGAGAAGTGTAAGCCAATTTCACCGTGAACATTTTGTGAAAACTTGGGCCAACACCCGGAAGCCATTTGTGCTCACTTGGAGCTAATATTACAAGAAGCGCTTAATTTAGTGCCCGGATTGACACTGAATATTTTGAATATTGAATATTTTGGAAGCTCAAAGCAGTATCCTTTTTTTAGTAAAAAGGGGGTGCCTGTTTGAATGCGAAAGAAAATATGTGAAAAGATTGAGTTTATAATAATAAGTTTCTTAATAGTCTTACAGCTCCATCTACATCTTCAGTAACTTGCCACCAGGGTCGCCTACGTTACACAGAGGTATATCCTGACGATGAAGATGACAGAGAAGCAGCAGCACCACTATCTACAATCAAGGAAAATGAACAAATAAAAAAATTAAGTTCTTTTGTTCTTCTCTTGCTTAACTTTTCACTTTTAATTATGAGATAACTGCACATCAAGAGCTATCGTCAGACCACTTCCCGGTAGCGTATTGTATTTGACTAAGCATTACAGAACCTCCATAAAATAAGACGCCGTGATTGGTTAGCGCGTTGACAGTTGACTGGTCAACATAACCTATGTTAATCCTAACATTTGTTTATTTGATGGTTTAAAATGGATATTATTTCAACCAAGTTTTTGTTTGAAAAAATAGAGAACCACAATGAAAAAAAATTAATAGTGTATAGAAGTAATTTTAAATCAGAAGAAGATGTGCAAGAGTGGTTGGAAGAGTATTGCAAGACGACAAATACAAATTGGATTGTTAGGAACGGTATTTATAATCCTCAAAGGTAGTAAATTTTAAAATTATCTTGAATGTTAGATACCTAGTTCATACTTACCATTACATTTTAGGTTAATATATCACAAGCATTTTGTTTGTCAGCACGCTAGTAAAAACAAGAGAGTGAAAGATTCTATAAGAAATACAGGATGTTCTGCTAGCATCAATATTAAAGTAAAAAAAAGTAATAAAGGTACAAGAAAAAACGATTCTTTCCTGAAACGTGAAGTACCTCTAGCAGGAATAATTAAGATGACTATGAATCACAATCATTCTACCAATACTTGCGGATCGCTGAAGTTACTGAGAATTGATGATGACACCAAAGAACAATTTATAACTTATTTTGAAGATGGTTTAGGAATTAGTGAAAGTATAAAACAACACGAAAGTAAAGTTCTTCTGAATTTCCTAACTAGTTTGCCAGAAACTGCAGCAAATTCTAGAATAAACCCCACTTATAATATGGTGAAAAATATTTATAATAATTGGAGGAAACAACAATTTGGATGTGCTACAGATAACGCAGCAAAAATTGTGGAAAAAATATCTTACTATGCAGAACAAGGTAAAAATTTATTTCCCAAATATTTTCTTATAGGTATACAATAAACTCATTTATTTACCCATTTAATTTGCAGGAACTACTATCGATATTATGGAAAATTCTCCTTGGGCGGTCATAATTGTAACACCGATTATGAAAAGAACTCAAGAACTTATACATGCAGGAGAAATTGTTTTTGTGGACTCTACAAGCAGTGTAGATTCTACACATTCTACTTTAACGATAATGTTGACAGCATCTAAAGCAGGAGCACTGCCTGTTTGTATATTAATACATAAAGGCCAAACTGAGGAGAGCTATTGGAGAGCTTTTGGACTATTGAAAAAATATAACAATAATGCATTCGGTGGAAAGGAGGTTAGTTGTTCATATTAAATATTTTTTAAATGCCCTATTTAACTGAGAAGTGCGTTTTTTATTACAACATAATTGTAAATCTTTTACTGTTTTACTAGAACCCAGTTGCCTTTATGACTGACAATTCTGCAGCAGAAAAAAATGCTTTGAGAATGATGTGGCCAAATTCCAGACAACTGCTGTGCCATTTCCATGTGGCTCAAGCGGAATTGAGATGGTTGTTATCTGCAAAGAATAAAATTCCTGCAGAAGAAAGACAAAGTTACATGAAAAAATTCCAAAAGGTAAAGTATATTTTAATAAAAATACCTACCTATTATACACTTACTGGCACAATTAACCGCCCACCTACAACACTGTATAGTACAGTGGTAAAATACATTTTCAGACAAAATGTATTATACGAGCACATCCCTGTTGGATGGTAGGGCACTGGAGGAACGTTCTCATCATGGATGAGTTGAGGGCCTGCTTAAGAGTTGCAGGTAGAAGGGAGCTTAATTTAGTGACTTCTAATGTTACTGGACTTACTTAAGGAGGCAATTACTATAGTATCGAAAATACATAAAATTTGCATGTTTTGTTGTAGGCGGGTGGTTAAATTTGCCGCTGAGTGTACATATACATATATTATAATATGGAAACGATTATGATTAATGTTTCTTATTTACAAATACGTACGGCCAATATGATTGGAGAAGATTAGGTCTAACTTAAATAATTTATGGTACGTACCTTCACCAAGTTATATAACATTCTGTAGGGTAAATGTTCTGGGGATAAAACTATTAATTTATTATTATTCAAATTTTTACCCATTTTTGCATTTCCTGAATGTAAAATTTAGAAAAGTGTAGAGTCTTATTTAATTTTGATTTACATTTATAATATTTCTTCATACATAGGTACTTTTACTATTTAAGCTCTGTTATAAAATACAATCTGGCAAATGAGCAATTTGTTAATTAATTTATTGGTGGAGGCGATATTTTTGCAAGCTTCATTATACACATAATTTGTAATTTGCTTACAGTAATTATTGTATTATAACGTTCTTGGTGTGGGTCATTTATTGTTATTTGTCATAGGCAGAAGCTTTGGCAATAACAAAACTAAATGTTTTTGTTATTTGCTTAGTCATTTAGCATTAGCATTGATTGAAATGTCTGCTTAACTTGTCTGCTAACAAAATTTTGAATTAACGCTAAATAATTAACGCACATCTAAAACATATTTTAAGTCATTTTGTTACGTCCTATGACACAAATATAAGCAAGTCCTTAAATTTGCCATATGTACATATATACATTGGTGTTTTAGGTACCTATAATGCTATACCTAAATACGTAATATGTGAAGCGTTGTTAGGTAATTGCTAAATCTAGATTAATTTTATTTCAGCATGTTTAAGACTATGGTTGAGGTTTGGCTGTGGTTTTGGTGTGCTGTATGGTAGAAAAAGTTTAGAATACCTATAATAATGACTTACTTTTCCAGGTTTTGTACTCATCTTCTGAAGACGAATTTGAAGAAGCGGCCAACAACATATTACAGTCAACATCTAATTGTAATGAGAATTATAAGAAAAGATTTTCCGATTTTTTAAACATAAAGTATGAATGGGTTCTTTATTTTAGGAAAAATATCATAACTAGAGGCCATAATACAAATAATTATTCTGAAGTAACAATGCGAATTATCAAAGATATTATATTACAAAGAACAAAGGCATTATATGCAGTTGCTTTAGTTGATTATTGTTTTTCAGTTTGGGAACAGTACTGTAAAGTTAGACTGTTAAACTTTGCTAGTGGACGTAAGGATAATTCTTTTTCTAAGCTTAACCTTTTAGAAAATTTGACCAAAAATTTTAATGTAAGTACAATTAGCAAGCTAGATAACTGTACATTTTTAGTCCCCAGTTTAAATAATACTCTTATAAAGTATGAAGTACATTCTGATTTAGGAATTTGTACATGTCCGTATGGTGTACAAGGTGCATTTTGTAAACATCAATATTTAATTAACAAACATTTTCAAAAAATATTGCCAAGTTCTCCTCCTTTATCTGCACCTGAAAAACATGCTCTTGCTAAATTAGCTTTAGGTGATGAATTATGTCTTGATGTATCGTTCTATTCAGGATTAAAATATCCAAATATCGATTTTGAAGAAACTAACTTAAGCCTCTCGGAAACTAATAACTTTAGTCTCAATATCAATGCAGGTAATTCTACAGATAAAGAATCTATTCTTGTTACTGATGAAGAAGAAAAATTGGCAAACATAATGTCATTAAAAGGAAATTTAAATAAAATAGGTCACCTTTTACCTAACACAACACTTACAAATAAATATCTAAAATATCTTAATGTGCAATTAAGTAAGATAAATAGTGATCAACAAGCATTAGATGCTCTGATGAAGGTAAGTGCTGTGTTTCGTAAAAGAAAGGGAGGAACAATTAAAGTACAGCCAACTTCTATTGCTCGAAGACGTGCAGGTGTATCAAGGGGTTGCAAAAGAATTGACAGTGGAAGACCTGCAGCTGTGGTTAAAAACAAAAGATTTAAAAGAACGCACAGTTTGACAGAAAATATTGATAAAAATAGAAATAATGCTACACTTCATGGAAGCAATCATTAATATTATTTATCCGCTTTTGTCAAAGTATACGTTCATTGCATGTGCGTTTCCTAACACATAATGTGGTTCATTATTCCACACTGTTGGATAATGAACCATTATTCAACGGTTGTGGCCAATCAAAAAATTCCTATTGTAGCATATCGAGGTTGCTCTGATGTGGAAAACGTCAAATTTATACTCGCTTGTAAGAAAAATTCAAGGAATTTTGTATTATTATTGTACGTTTCTATGACAACGTTAACTCAAAGGCTGCTGTCTTGCGCACTTATCAAGACTAAAGGTTCGTTTACATGTTCAAATAAATTGCACGCATTGACTTGTGCATTCGAATTTGCGCAAATTAACAGTGTCGTTAAATTCTGTTTAGACGTTCAATCTAACATGCACATTTTTATTAAATTTTCTGCCTTGTCAAATAAATTATAGTTTATTCTTTTGATTAAGCAGTGTATTGTTTATTTGAAATGGAAAATATTGATGACGATTTACTTCTTGCAAATTATCTGACAAAATTGATTTAACTCAAGCCAAACTTTTTGGCTTGCGCAAGCTTCAAGCTTTCATTTACATGCAATGATTTACTTGAACAACTTGACTTGCACAAACCAGTTTGCGCATATTGTTTGAGTGTCTAAACGGACCGTAAGGGTTTCATCTAGCCTTAAAAGTGCAACTTCCTGAGTTTTTGCAGATAAAGTACAGTATCTGACTCTCAAATTCTGGCTATTATTAATTTGGATGAATTAAAGCATTCATCTTCCTTAATAAAAGGCATCATAATTCGCTCTTTAGATAATATACTATTATTTTTTAAGTAGGTACCTACCTAAATTTTATAATGAACGAGTTTTGTTACGTTGTTTTAATGTTTGTTAATAAAGTTTTTGGTTGATGTGAATTTTGTTTTTCTTGTGTCTAATTTATACAATGTGTCCACCTAGTAGGAATTTATACATCCCATCAGTGTTTCTGTGCAGCACCTCAGTAGGTACTTTATTTTTTAAATGGAACTGCCTGTATTGAGCCCATTTTTGTATTCCCTGAATGACTTCAGTGACAGGTTCTTAAAGATGTCACCAAAATATGACTGGTACAGATTTATCCGCAATTACAAGATATTTGTAATTTCCAACAAACCTCTGCATCCGTCAAAATCTTCAAAAAGGCCGGTAAATCAAAAAATATGCAATTTAGACAAATAACATTTTAACAACCTGCAACTGAAATCGTTCAATCCAAAAATGCGCTCAATACCAGCGTGCTCCATTTAAAAAATAAAGCAAGATGCTATGCTGTGGGACAGCCTGTATCAGTGAATATAAATTTAGATTACAGTCCATTAAAAAATAATGATTTTATTAAAAACATTTTTAGTACGAAGTCTTATAAAGATATAAGGAAAGAAAGGTAAACCTAAAAAATCATTCTTTAATATTTCTAGCTCAATGAAATTTTTAAACCATAAGTGCGTACTATGTATTGTGTCACCACAATCGGAAAGAATTTCATAAATAGCGCCAACGGCGTCGACCAATCACGAGCAGTTATTTTTCATAGGTTCTGTAACGCTTAGGCAAATACAATACGCTTCCCGGTAACACTGATCATGGGTGGGAAAGGCGGAGGAAAAGATCAATATTTCAGAAATAAAACTGATTGGGAAAAGTTCGCAGACAAGCAAAGTAAAGAAATGGACACTGAAATTACCACGGTGCAAGAGTTAGAAAATGCCGTGGTGGCAGTAGAAGAAGATATCAAAACGGCCATCAGTCTGTCCACCAGGACGAGAAAAGTTGACTATTTGCCCAATGGTCTTCCCAGAGCAATAAATGAAAAAATTAAGTTGAAAAACAGACTACGGACTGAATACTCCCACACCCTTAACCCTCTGACGAAAATAAGCATAAACAGGCTAATGAGGAAAATCCAGAACTCTGGGACAAGAAGATCGAGAACCTCAACGCACGGGACAACTCTCTCTGGGCTGCGGCCAAGGAATTGAGAAAGGAACGGACACAAACTTCACCGCTTGTCATCAATAAGAGAACAGCCATAACAGACGAAGAGAGAGCAGACCTTTTTGCTGAAAGTCTGAAGAACCAGTTTAAACCGAACTCCGCACAAAAGCGAAATCAAAAACCAGGTCCAGCAAATAATAATGTTGAATGATGATGCAGAACTTGAACCAGTCACTCAAGAAGAAGTTGAAGGTTACATAAAAATGTCACTCCTAAGAAAATCTCCGGGGTCTGACCTCATCTCCAATAAAGCGCTGAAGTGGCTTCCAGATAACGTCATTAGAAGACTCACTCAAATAATGAATGCATCACTTAAATTCAAGTACTTGCCGGAGAGATGGAAGCACAATCACGATATTAAAGCAAGGGAAGCAAAAAACAGTTCCCACAAGCTACAGGCCAATTAGTTTATTGAATACGGTCAGCAAAATTATGGAAAAGTGCATTTTGACAAGATTGAGTGAAGAGCAGGAGAACAAAAGAGTTATTCCGGACACCCAAGCTGGATTCAGAGAAGCTCACTCAACAACGGATCAAGTTCTGCGAATTAGGTACATCATTCATTGTGGAGGGTTTCAATTGGAACCACAGCACGGTGACGGTCTTCCTGGACGTGGAGAAGGCCTTTGATAGGGTGTGGCATGACGGCCTCATTTACAAGTTGCATCAGCATAACATATCGATTCCGATGATTAAGCTGCTCCACTCGTACTTGAGCAGCAGAAAATTCCAAGTTAAGGTAAACACTTGTCATTCGGCAGTGAGACGCATTAGTGCAGGAGTGCCCCAAGGCTCGATCCTGGCACCGATACTTTTTAATATTTAAATGGCAGATGCACCAACTCCTCAAAATTCAAGTACAGCATTCTATGCGGATGATACAGTTATATACTCGCAATCGCGAAAAGCAGAACACCCGGCAAGAAAATTGCAGACAGATTTAAATTTATACATTGAGTGGACCGACAAGTGGAAAATTCGCATCAACTCAAGCAAATCGGTAGCAATAAACTTCACGAAAAAGAGAGTATCTACAAATCCAAATTATCAGTTACAATGAAGCAGCAGGTCCTGAACTGGAGCATTGAAGTAAAATACTTGGGTCGAACTCTGGACAAAAAACTAAATTATTCCCTGCACGTCAAAAAGACAAAGATCAAGGCAAATCAAATTTATGGTTACCTATACCCTTTACTATCAAAGAAGAGTACACTTTCTATTGTGAGCAAGTTATAAATTTACAAGAGGATCGTAAAACCGGCCTTACTTTATGGCATAGAGGTATGGGGAAATATTGGGGCTTCTAACATACTTACAATTCAGCAATCTCAAAACAAGTACTTGAGAACAGCCCTCAATGCTCCATGGTACACAAGAAATGAAAGGCTCCGCAAAGAATCGGAAATAAAAAACGTCAAAGAAGTCATCGAAATTACAAAGACGAAATCACTGAGCAGACTGAAGAACCACACAAATTAGAATTAGAAATACGCTAGAGAGCCACATCATCATCATCATAAGGTTCTCAGTCCGAAGACTGGTTGGACGCGTACCTCCATTCTTTTCTATCCTGAGCTAACCTACGCATTTCCCTAAAAGTAGAACATCCTACATCCCTAACTATTTGAGAGCAGTAGTCTAATCTAGGCCTACCCCTACCTCTTTTTATTCCTATCTCTGACTCTAGTATGTCACGAACTATTCCTTCGTGTCTTAGAAGGTGTCCTACCATCCTATCTCTCCTACTCTTTATTGTTTTCCATACCTTTCGCTTTTCCCCAACTCTTTCTAATACTTCCCTATTGCTAACCTTATCTATCCACGGTATCTTCATCATGCGTCTGTAGCACCACATTTCAAACGCTTCTACTCTTTTTCTATCCGCTTCTCCTATTGTCCAAGTTTCGCACCCGTATAATGCTGTACTCCATACATACGACGTTAAGAGTCTCTTCCTAGTCTCTATATTAACCGTTCTCGAGCATAACAGTTGTTTCTTTTTGTTAAACGCAACTCGGCCCTGCGCCATTCTTTGTTTTATATCTTTAGTGCTCCTACCGTCTTGAGTTATTTTACTTCCTAAGTAGCAGAAATCCGCGACCTCCTCTATCTTCTCATTTCCAATTTGTATTTCCATTTTAGTTCTATTTTCGCATCCCCTACATACCAAAATTTTAGTTTTCTTTTTATTGATTTTCATGCCGAAGCCCTGTGTCAAAACTGCTTCCATTTCATTCAAAGCCGCTCCTAATTCTTCTTTGCTAGATGCTAACACTGCTATATCATCCGCAAATCTGAGCATGTTAATAGTTTGGCCCTGTACATTGATCCCTGAGGCTGTTCTTTCCTTAACAATATTAATCGCATCTTCGATATATAAGTTGAAAACTAGAGGTGACAATGCACATCCCTGTCTCACTCCCTTCCGGATATCTACTTCCCTTTGTTCCTTAGAGAGCCACAACGAAATTAATACAAAATACAAGATGCCATTGGCGTAACAACAACAGCGTTCCTTTGTAGAAGAAGATAAAGAGGAAGTAACCTCCACAAATCAATGATGAGAAAAGGGAATTCAAACTGTCCATGCTCAGTAGACACCGTATATCGATCGCTCATCCACTTAAGCAGTGCTTTGTACAGAGTAAAAACATTATAACTTAATCGAAATAATTTATTTTTTTTTTGTTTTTTTTTTACATTTTCACTATCAAAAAGGCACAGGTTCGTGAGGGTGACTCATAAACTGTGTAATTTATTATTAATTGTTGAAACAAGTGTGGAACATTTTGTGTAATTAGTACCTAAAGTACCCAAAGTACAGATTAATATCGTTTTACATATTTCATGAAAATTATAGTGAATCGTAATAAACCTTATTGTATGTTTAATCTTGCCAAGGAACCGTTCCCACGGGACTTATAAAATAATCTGCAAAATTGTTTCTCATAGAGACCCGTTTTCAATTAAAGTTGAGCTGGGGTGCAAATTCTTTGACGAAACGATGGGTTTAAATAGACAAATGAAATTACATTACCGTCATCAGGAGTGAACTGGGACAGTAGGGGTGAATTAGGATAACGATTCCTTTTCTTGAAAGTCGGTTGTTGTGGATAGCGGTGGGACGGTTTCCAGTCAGTCAGCGCTTAGACACGACGAAGTGTAGATGTGTAGATGTATGTCTGTGCAGTGAAAACGAGATACATAGTTGTAAGTATTTGTTTCGCAGCTCTAAATTATTCATTGATGATGGTCTTTTTCAAAACTATGAAAAGAAACTTCAAGGTAAATATCGAGAAAAGTACCTTACAGCCTACGAAATTGATAAAATTCTTAGGTTTTTTATTCAATTCGGAAGATATGACTATTCGTCTCCCAGACAATAAGAAAATTAATATTCTCACAAGTGTTAAAAGATTTTTGTCTACTAGATCTTGCACAGTTAGAGAGTGGGCGCGTTTTATAGGTTACTTAAGGCTGGGATATTCGAATACTCGAGAAGCCGCTTCTGAGACGGTGTTAATACAGACAGTCCAGCTCAAAAACTGTATTACTTATAGACATGAACTATGGTTTAAAAGAAATATGAGGTTTGGTAGAATATGCTTACAACTATTTTATTTGCCATATTTACAGTTGTTAAATTTTTAAATTTTGTGAATTTTCTGGCATTAATTTGTTAATAAATAATTGTATATTTGTATAACATTCGACGTTTCGCCCCCGTTTGGGGCCTTTGTCAAGAATAGTTTATTAAAATGTGTAAAGATATAAAAGGAAAATATTTGACAAAATTTTTTAAACAGTCAAAATTTAAAAATCTAAAAATTTTTGAACTGGCACAAATCGAAGAAGAAACTGTTGTTAAAATAAACGAAGTTGAAAACTGGCAAATTTTAACGGAAATCTTAGCATTATTCACACACAAATTGTACATTCTGATTTTAGTTAACAGCCAAATAAAATATGTGAGCATACTCACGGATCTTTTAGCTTTATTTTAAGACTATATTTGCCTAATTTCGTTATTTCAATTTTCTGCTGGACTGACTGTACCAAGCGGTTGCTAAAGCTATGTCTATTTCTGTCTTACACATGTACTACCGATTTCCTGTCCTATCGTCGTTGCGTATCCCACCCTTGATTGCGGCCTGTCCAGCGGTTAAGTACAGCTGGCTATACACAAAAAGAGAGAAAAATTTCTCAAGCTAAAAATCAATATGAATTTTGACGCAAATATGTTGGTGTCTAACGGTCGATTTCCACATAGCGACACGGCGCGACGCGACGCGCCACTGCAAAATTCGCTTTCCATATATTTAAACGTGACAATACACACATAGCGACGCATTGCGACAATGTCGCCTGCGGTCGCCCGCGACAAAAATTTATTGCTCGGAGAAGCGACGAAACTGGTGCGGCGCTACGCGACGCGCCAAAATGTCGCCATGTGTGAATTGGTAAGAGACAGGTTGCGACAAGTCGCACATTGATCTCTCTCCGCAGTCTGAGATTTTCAGTGGTTGTGGCAAAAATGGATGACAAAATAGAACAACTGATAATTGCCGTACAAGACTACTCCGAAATTTACGATCAGTCTAGTAAATATTATTCCGATACAACCAGAAAGGAGAAGGCGTGGAGGGAAATCGGGGAGAAAATAGAAGAAGAACGTAAGTACCTGCACAAAAGGTTTAATTCCTCGCAATGGTTACAAAAACAAAATGCAACATATACAAATACCTAATGTCTTAAATATAGTCGTCTTGCCAGTCAAGAGCTCCTTGTTCAGAAGAGAAGTATTCTTTAAATTTATCTCTCACATCTAATGCACTTTGAGCGAAATTTGCACCAAAGTGTTGCAAGTCAGTAAAAATAGGTGATTCTTCTTTATTAACAGAATCGAGACTACTAAAATAGAGATCGTCGTCTCTCAGAAAATTATGTAAACATACGCTGGCCAATACTATGGCATCGACTTTATCCGGTTGGACCTGAATTTTGTTTAAAAATATGCGAAATTTTTGACATAGGATTCCAAATGAGTTTTCTACAACACGCCTAGCTCTAGACAGTCTGTAGTTAAAAATTCTTTTCTCTTTGGATAGCTGTTTCCCCGGATAAGGCCTTAATAAATATCTCTTGGCAGAAAACGCTTCGTCCCCAACAATAATGTAAGGTAACTCTTCACTATTTTCTACTAAAGGACGATCTGGTGGCAAGCCAAACTTGTTACCTTCTAAAGCTTTGCCCATATCAGAATTTGAGAAGATACCTCCATCTGAATTTTTTCCGTAACTACCAACATTGACGGCTATAAATTTGTAATTAGGATCGACCAGCGCTAACAGATCAATTGAAAAAGTTTTTTTGTAATTAAAAAACAATGATCCGCTGTTAATCGGTGCCTGAATGTGTACATGTTTGCCATCGATCGATGCAACACAATTAGGAAAATTCCAAATCTGTTCATAACCTTCTGCGCTTTTTCTTAGAGCCTCTTCCGTTGGTTGAGGTAACGCAATGGCACACAGATTCTCACATATAGCTTTACTAGTTGAGTGTATAATTTTCTGAACTGTTGCATGCCCCAGTCGAAAATTAAAAGCTAAGCTCTGGAAATCACATCCTGTCGCCAAATATCTGAAACAGAAAATTAAAACAAATTAAATTTTACAGCCGAAACTTGCAAAACAAAATGGAAATCTTTGAGAGACTCATTCTTAAGAGCACTGAAACAAATGAAAACAAAAAGTGGGCAAGCAGCAACGGCCAAGAAAAAATGGCGATACTTTGACCAAATGCAGTTTCTATGCCGGCATGTGAAAGAACGAGAGTAAGTACTCTTATTATCTCTTCACCCAATTAGTGTTTACGATTTTAGAACTGTGAGTAGCCTACCTGTTGCTACGCAATTGTCCGGTGACGAGGAAGCCGTAAGTCAGATTTCAGAAACGGAAAATACAAATGACGCTTTAGAACTTTCTGCACCAAACACCCCTTCATCTGCATCTACATCTGTTTCACACAGTCGAGGTTCGAAGAAATCTGCAGATCGGGTCCCAGGTTTGCTAACCGAACTATTGAGTGAACGAAAAAAGCGAAATATTGACAAACAACTTAAAAACAGACCACTCGATGAAAATAACCAAGTTGTAGAATTTTTTACTAATTTGGGAAAAACTGTCGCTACATTTCCCCCGTACTGGCAAGCTGACATGAAGAACAAAGTATTCCAAATAGTCAGCCAAGCCGAAATGCAGTTATTGTCTGTAGGACAAAATCAATCGTCTACGTGTATGAACAGTTCATCAACAGCAAATTCATCTTTTCAACAAACTGCTCACACCGCGTCAGCATACAATTTTGCACACGGGCATCAGGAGGTTTCCGCAATCTCTCAGACACAGTTCGGTCAAGGTATCACTGACTCATTCTTAAATGAAAATATACCTGGTACCAGTCGGGTTTACGAAAGACTGACCTGAATGTTTTATTTTCATCCTCAAACACTTTTTGAAAAATTGTTTTACGTACAGATTTGTTTGTTTTTTAGTAGTATGTTTAGGGGGGTTCTAGCGCCTCCTAGGCGTCATTTTTATACGTTTTAGCCTGTCGCCTCCTAGCTGTGACGTCACGAAAGTTAGGAGGCGGTGAAACTGCGCATGAGCGTGGTATTGTTTGGGTGTGGATTGGTTGGCGAGGCATCACGTGCCGGTCTGTGATTGGCTGTGGCGGTGGTGGTGGCGGGGCTGGGGCGGTTGCGGGGGCGGTGGCGGGAGCAGGTGCTTGGTTGGTGGGAGGTGTGTCGGAGCAATGTGAAGCGAGGTGGGAGAATGGGAAGCGAGGTGGGATTGGGTTGTGTTTTGTGAAACAACAGCAGCAGAGTATTACCTGTATTGCGTAAGTTTAGTAAAAACAACACGTGTTTGGTAAACAATAGTATGATTTATTTAGATATTACATAGCGTAAGAAAGAAAAAATATAACAAAGAATCAGATTGAGTAGCTCTCTCTCTCTCTAGCTACAGCGGGGTGTTGCAGCACTAAGCTGTCTCTCTCTAGCTACAGGGTGGCGTTGCAGCACTTGGTTTGGATAAAATCTGAAAGAATAAGAGAAAAAACAACTTAATTAATTAATTAGGTTTGAGTTGTAGCGAAATGTGGTCGTAGCCAAGAGAAAGAAATTATGCAGCAGCTCTTTCAGTAATCATAGTGGCAGAGATCGTGAGGGTCGGTATGGCACTGTGATACACACTACTGCGATGTGGAAGGCAACGGGAAACCACCACATTATTTTATCCCTAGTACAGCGTACTTTAATTTATGATGATGGCACCTTCTGGAGTAAAATATTCCGGAGGTAAAATAGTCCCACATTCGGATCTCCGGGCGGGGACTGCTTCGGGGGGAGTCATCAGAAATGATAAGTGTAACATCTCACGAGTCGGAGCGTGGAATGTTAGAAGCATGAAACAAGTAGGGAAGTTAGAGAATTTGAAAATTGAGATGGATAGGTTAGCATTAGACGTAGTAGGTATCAGTGAAGTGCGATGGCCAGAAGCTGGAGACTTCTGGAGCGGAGATTTTAGAGTAATACACACAGGATCTGTAGGAGGAAATTCGGGAGTAGGAATTGTTATGCGGAAAAAAGTAGGACAGAGTGTAGAAAATTTCTTACAGCAAAGTGACAGGGTAGTTATGGTTAGGTTAGATTCGAAACCTGTAAAAACAGTAATAATACAGGTATACATGCCCACTTCTAACTACAGTGATGAGGCCGTAGAGGCAGTTTATAGTGATATTGAATATGTGCTGCATTTTGTGAGAGGGCACGAAAATTTAATAATTACAGGAGATTTCAATGCAGTCGTAGGCACAGGGCGAGAGGGCGGAATAGTTGGCCCCTTTGGATTAGGCAATAGGAACGATAGGGGAGTTAGACTGATAGAGTTCTGCGATAAACATAACTTAACCGTCGCGAACACTCTATTTCACCATCATGTTAGGAGATGCTATACGTGGAAGATGCCAGGAGACTTAGGGAGATATCAAATAGATTACATTCTCGTTAGGCAAAGATTTAGAAATCAAGTTAGGGATTGTAGAAGTTATCCAGGAGCAGATATAGATAGTGATCACAACATAGTCGTTATGAAAGCCAATCTTAAATTTAAGATTTTGAAAAAAAGAAGCGGAAGAAGGTATCTTGACCCAGAGAAACTAAAAGATGATGATATGCGCAATAAGTTCGAGAAAAAGACAAACGAAGCACTAAAGGGCACGGGTGGAAATATTGTTAGGGACATAGAGGCAGAATGGAATTGCATTAAAAATAGTTTAGTTTCCTCGGCTAGGGATATTTTGGGTCATAAACAGAATGAAAGTAGGAAACCCTGGATAACAAAACATATTGTGAGTCTAATAGAGGAAAGGCGAAAATATAAAAATAGGTTAGATGAAACAGGGAAACAAAGATATAAGGCGATCAAGTGGGAAATTATTCGGAAATGTAGGAAAGCGAAAGAGCAATGGATCGATAATAAATGCAAAGAAGTGGAAGATAAATTCGAAGTAGGAAAGACTGATGAAGCATATAAAATAATTAGGAGAAATTTTAGAGAAATTGGATCTAGTACCAAAAACATTAGAAATGAGGCAGGAGATATCCTAATCGGAAGTGGGGAGAAGGCAGATAGGTGGAAAGAATATTTAGGAAACTTATATGCGGGACCGGAAGTGCAAGATATATTAGAAAGCGAAAGCAGTGTAGAGGGGGATAACCTAGGGAGTCCTATAATGAGAGAAGAGTTTGAGATAGCACTAAAAAGTTTAAGGAATAATAAAGCACCAGGTATAGATGGCTTGCAGGCAGAAATCTTAAAGTGCGCAGGTCAAGAGGTAATAGATCGTTTATTTAAATTAGTTAGTCGCGTATACCTGACAGGCGAGATTCCAGAAGATTACAAACGGAACATCATAGTAGCTTTGCCAAAAAGAAAAGGCGCGGATAGATGCGAAAATTTTAGAACTATCAGTTTAACTTCCCATGCGTCAAAAATTTTAACTAGAATTGTGCAAAGAAGGATGGAGAAAAAGGCGGAAGAAATATTAGGAGAAGATCAGTTCGGATTTAGACGAAATAGAGGAACGCGCGAGGCCATTTTAGCTTTACGAGTAATTATAGAAAAAACGATAGAAAAGAGAAAGAGCGTCTATATAGGATTTGTAGATTTAGAAAAAGCCTTCGACAACGTAAAATGGGGGAAGATGTTCGAAGTGCTGAGAAAGGTAGGGATGAAATACAGGGACAGAAGAATAATACATAATCTCTACAAAGAGCAAAAGGCAGTTATAGAATGTGAGCAGGAACAAAGGGAAGTAGATATCCGGAAGGGAGTGAGACAGGGATGTGCATTGTCACCTCTAGTTTTCAACTTATATATCGAAGATGCGATTAATATTGTTAAGGAAAGAACAGCCTCAGGGATCAATGTACAGGGCCAAACTATTAACATGCTCAGATTTGCGGATGATATAGCAGTGTTAGCATCTAGCAAAGAAGAATTAGGAGCGGCTTTGAATGAAATGGAAGCAGTTTTGACACAGGGCTTCGGCATGAAAATCAATAAAAAGAAAACTAAAATTTTGGTATGTAGGGGATATGAAAATAGAACTAAAATGGAAATACAAATTGGAAATGAGAAGATAGAGGAGGTCGCGGATTTCTGCTACTTAGGAAGTAAAATAACTCAAGACGGTAGGAGCACTAAAGATATAAAAGAAAGAATGGCGCAGGGCCGAGTTGCGTTTAACAAAAAGAAACAACTGTTATGCTCGAGAACGGTTAATATAGAAACTAGGAAGAGACTCTTAACGTCGTATGTATGGAGTACGGCATTATACGGGTGCGAAACTTGGACAATAGGAGAAGCGGATAGAAAAAGAGTAGAAGCGTTTGAAATGTGGTGCTACAGACGCATGATGAAGATACCGTGGATAGATAAGGTTAGCAATAGGGAAGTATTAGAAAGAGTTGGGGAAAAGCGAAAGGTATGGAAAACAATAAAGAGTAGGAGAGATAGGATGGTAGGACACCTTCTAAGACACGAGGGAATAGTTCGTGACATACTAGAGTCAGAGATAGGAATAAAAAGAGGTAGGGGTAGGCCTAGATTAGACTACTGCTCTCAAATAGTTAGGGATGTAGGATGTTCTACTTTTAGGGAAATGCGTAGGTTAGCTCAGGATAGAAAAGAATGGAGGTACGCGTCCAACCAGTCTTCGGACTGAGAACCTTATGATGATGATAAAAGCAAGTAAAGGTAAGAAAAGAAAGTGTTTGTTTAAGTTAGTTACCAACAACAACAAAAACAAAAGAAAAAAACTTACCAATTAGAACGATATCGGAGAATAAAAATGCTGCTACGTGTCGGGAGTATAGTGCAAAAACTCATTGCCCCCGGCTTCAGCTTCTTCAGTTTCTACATTATCTGCATCGTTAGGGCCTCCTGATGACGTAGCAGAAGATGATGATGGTGGAAGTTGAGAAGTATCGACTTCGTCTTTTCTCACAAGTTGCAGGTTATAGACTTTACCATTTAAACAGTGATTAATTAAACAATACGTTCCACTGCCGAATTCCACGAGTTGACGATCGGTGAAGGAAGTGTAGCGCTCGGGAAGAAAAATCTTGTACTCTTCGTTTAACTCTGCCAAAATTCGTTCTCCAAATCGTGTAGAAGTTTTACGTAACGACGTCACAACATACGGCTTATTCTGTTCCATCGAATGTAGATTGAGCATATTATATGAACCCAATGCGTTGAATTTCTGCAAGAGAGTAAGCCTACTCTTAGCTTTCTTCAATTTGGGCACTTGTTGCGAAAAATTAGCCATGTTGACGAGAGTGCGCGCTAGGAAAATCGCCCGACCACAATGCAAGACAGCACACGACTGAGCTAATGAGAGAACACAGAGAAAACAGTTCGTTTGCATAAATAGAGTGCAGATAAGCAGGTCCGAACTCCCAGAACAGATAACAAAAGGTCACGAGGTCGCAATTTATTTTAACGAGTGAAATGATAAGCATGCATATCGCTTTCGAAATATGAACCGCAGTAATTAAAATTAAAATAGTTGAAAAACACATTGCGCAATCCGCAGCAGTAAGGTTGCCAATTAAATGTGTCGTGACAAAAATAACAGCCGAGATTAGGGACAGACAGGCATCAACTCGCAGAGTTGATAAAGAGGTCCAAGTACTGAACTTTAACGAAAAACATATTGCGTAATCGGTAATGAGGTTAATAAAGAAATTTGTTAGAGACGATTGCGTATTAGCATACACGCGTCGAGTCAAAAAAAAACATTCCGTGCCACGTGATGTGGGAAATGACAAAAGTTGGTGTTGTTGTTGAAGTTGAGAATAGAACAATCAGATTTACTAGCTCTCTCTATTTACTAGCTCTCTCTATAGCTACAGCGGGGCGTTGCAGCACTTGATATGGCTAAAATCTGAAAGAATAAGAGAAAAACAAATTAATTCATTAGGTTTGAGTTGTAGCGAAATTCAGGCGTCGCCAAGAGAAAGAAATTATGTTTTTGTTTGATTCCAAATAAAGGTACGGAAAGGAAGCAATTGTGTGATTTATGAGAGATTCAAAACAAAAGAAAAACTTACCAATTAGAACGATATCGGTGAATAAAAATGCTGCGTGTCGAGAGTATAGTGCAAAAACTCATTGCCCCCGGCTTCTACTTCATCTGCATCGTTAGTTGAACTCTACCACAATTCGTTCTAGCTACAGCGAGGCGTTGCAGCACTTGATATGGATAAAATCGGAAAGAATAAGAGAAAAAACAAATTAATTAGGTTTGCGTTGTAGAGAAATACAGTATTCAAGAGAGAGAGAAAGTATGTTTTGCTTGTTTGATTACAAAATAAAGGTACGGAAAGACAGAAATTGTTTGATTTATGATAGATACAAAACAAAAGATAACTTACCAATTAGTACGATAGCGGAGAATCCGATACCACCCTCAACATACTACTACTATCGGTGTGTAGGTATGTTGCAAATCGTCTTTTTCACACAAGTTGAAAGTGCTACATGTTTGCAAACCGTGGTTAATTAAGCAGTAATTACCTCTGCCCAGTTCAGTCAGCTGTCTCTCGGTGAAAGCGTGAAACTTTTCCGAACGGAAAACTTTCTAATAGTCGTCCAAGTCAGCTACTATTCGGGCTCCATATTCTTTGGTATCGTCACCTTGCGAAAAGTGTTGCTGCGTGTTGTCCATGTTAACGGTAAGTAGAAGGAGCGGACGATAGAACGACACACACACACAGACGCGGTTAGAGTACAACTGAAGGAGTCGAAAACCTCAACATGACCGCGATAAGAGTTTGCAGAATGTAACGGGACGATAAGAAGGTGAAAAAGGTCAACTTGCTGCAAAACAAGTTAATTTCACGAAAACAGAAAAAAAATGATGCAATACTTCTGCTAGTTTCGAGAATAACAAGTTAATTAGTCGAAACCAGAAAATGATGCAATACTTCTGCTAATTTCGCGAATACTGATAAGAAAGGTTGTAAAAGTTCCACTAGATGCAAAACAAGTTTATTAAGCCGGCGCTACACACATGCGGTATTTGCCAATATTAAGCCGGCGCTACACATGCTGTATGGGCCAAATCCCGAATATTTAGCGAAATACAATCTTCAAGAGCAAGAACGTATGTTTTGTTGGATTAACAAAGTAAAGGGAAGAATAAAACTTTAGCAATACAGGTAATACTCTGGTGTTGTTATTGGGTCACTAAATAAACTAGACGCATGTGTGTAGATGCCTGTTTGGTGTTAAACGAGGGGGGTCGTGACGAGCTAAACATTCGATATTTGGCAAACGCCTCATGTGTAGAGAGATAACTTTAGCCGAACATGCGACCACAGATGTTTAATAATTTGAAATTTGAACATGTAGTAAACAAAACATGTGTGTTTGCGAAATATTACGTGGCGCGTGATGTGAGAATGACCCAAGTTGTTTTTGCAGAGGAGATTACAGTCAGACAACACCGAAATAGGTCACAAGGCCCTAATTTTCGTTTAACGAGTGGACATCGCGTGCAAGATATTATGAATCTAATGCAAATGGAATTAGGCGGAAACAAGAAAAAAAACATTCCGTAATCATTCATAGGGGTGATAGAGAGCTAAGAGAATCCAGATAAAAAGAGGTCGTGTGTCTGTTTGTTCAGTGCTGTGCGTGCAACAGGCAGTGAAGCAAAAATTGATAAGTTTACAAAAAGTTAGCAACCTACCATAGCAACGACTAAACAAACAATAATACATTCCTGTGTTTCAGTTTTCAAAGTATTTAAACAGTTATTTGCTTAATAATTGCCGGTGAAATGGAGAACGTATCGCAAACAGACGACTTTGTGGTGGAATTCCCACGTTCACGTCCACCCACATCCAAACCTCCACCCCACCCGGTGGGATACGACGCTGGTATCCGCAAACCGGGTGAAGCATCAAACATCACGACGCCGGCGGTAACTTTACGCGCGCGCAGACACCGCAGGTAAATTGTTTTTGATTTATTAGCAAAGAAGTACAGCACACTCAAATTTCCTCAGGCAGCAGAACTTCTGCGACTCCACCAGAAAGTTTTATTGCTACGTCGGAGACTCTTCAAGAAGGAATAACCTCCAAACTGCATGCGCCGCGCCGCAGAACCGGCCCACGGGCGGGTCTGGAACATATTAATTTGTATGGAATATTAATTTTATTAAAAAAGTTATTTTTGTATACTTGTTTGTTTTCATGTTTGTTTGTATAGAACAGTGGAAAAAAAAACACGGAGTATAAAATTCAATAAATACTTTACGTTTTGTAAACTTGTGTTATTTTTTTATCCACCCTGAAATAGAACTGTAAATACATCAAACAAACTGCTTGGTTTAACATAAGTCTTTATTAAGAAGCACGTAAAAACATAATTACAGAACAAATTAATTGAATTCACGGATGCAGTTTCATCGAGAAAAGATGATGAAATACAATATCCTAGAATACTTTACATATACAGTATGTTTCTAGAACTATATCCCGCATTATAAGGTATATGGATCCCGACAGTCTGCTTCTAGTTTCTGTAACAGAGGAAGACAAGTTAGATGCTTAATTTTCAAAGAAGCTGTAAGGATCTTACTACTCCTCCCTGGCTATGTTGTTATCGAGTTCATCATCGCTGGGGAAGGTGAGGGATATGGTGTCGTCTTCGGAGTACACGTCCTCCTCCTCCATATCCCAATCAGATGCTGGTGACGAGTCCGAATCCATGAGGACATCTAGTGGTGAGTCCAGAGACATCATCCGTACATCTAGCGGCTCCGGAGTCCAAGACAACTCCGGCTCACTATCATTATCGATATCGATAGCACTATCCTCACCTTCACTTACGCTCATCTCACTTTCACGGTCGTCTTCAGATAACGCGTCTATTTCGCTATCGGATGACATAGCGGTTTCGACGTCTGACATTGTTGCAGGATATGAACAGACTGCTGCCAAAGCGAAGTATCAAGAACAAAGTGGAGATTGCTAATTTCGAGGAGTGGGGGGGGGGGAGATAATAAACTGGGCGTGGCCTGCTCGCTCAGATGCAAATGGTCTTTGCTAGTCTTCGGGTGTGATTAGAGCGATCCCAGTTTATCATGGCGTTCCTGATTTCTTTGTTAATTGTTTATGTCGCTGTCTGTTCCGTCTCGACACGTCCCACTACCCTTGTGCAAATTGACGAGAATAAGATGGCTCGAATGAAATTCTTGCTTAATCTGCCTAGCAACGAAACGGTTCAGATAAATTTAGCTTTCAAATTGTTAACTCCAAGTCTCGCCCTTCCCCTGTACAACGCAGTAACCGGGGAAATCGATGCCGTCGTAGAAGAGGTTGAAACAACGACGCTGATGACGTCATCCTCCACCGAACCCATCATCGCTACAACTGTACCTGCAGCTCTCACCACGATGGTGGAACGATCGCTAGCTGCAGAAGAAAACATTACCATAGCAGCATCATCGGGAGAAGCTCAACGCAACTTGTCAAATGTAACTGACGAACTCGTTCCGCAACCTCTACAAATGAAGGAAGCTGATAACACCTCCGAAGAGGACTCCTCGTTATCCCTTTTGACAGTAGAAGAGGCTATCGAATACTTTAGGCAGAATCTTATTCAAAAGGAGATGGAAATCGCGGGTATAATAGAAAGTGATCGACCTTTTTATAGACATTTCCGACTCGAGTACGGCGACGGTATACTTTTACCTGTTCGTTGCACCTATGAAGCTAAGTATACCGTCCAACTGTTGCACATTTCCTGCTACGAATACCGTCAAGTGGGAGATCAGCGCATCCTGAGCAACGGAGAGATTGAGCCGAGAGCATTAGCCGCCATCTACGTGCCTGATTACATCGACGTCCGCCATGTTAAACAAACTTATGCAATGACTATTGTATAACGCGTGAAATTTGTTTTGCTTGTAAGAGATCCGAAAATACAAATAAAATATATGAGTATAGCACATTGTTATTCTTTTTGTTTGTTCTGAGTTTTTCGCCCATAACATCACCTGCTTCTAGCTGTTACATCTGTTCCAAAAGCTGTTGACGCTGTTGCCTCTGTTGATAAAGCTGTTGAAGCTGTTAAGAAAGCTGTTGAAGCTGTTAAGAAAGCTGTTGAATCTGTTAAGAAAGCTGTTGAAGCTGTTAAGAAAGCTGTTGAATCTGTTAAGAAAGCTGTTGAAGCTGTTAAGGAAGCTGGTGAAGCTGTTAAGGAAGCTGTTGAAGCTGTTAAGGAAGCTGTTAAGAAAGCTGTTAAAGCTATACATAGATCTGTTCAAGTTCAGCGTAAACTACGCGTTAACCATTATACCCACACACACACACACACACACACACACACACACACACACACACACACACATACCCGTTTTTACGACATTGCGGAAACACCCGCACCTCGCTTGATTGTGGCCCCCCTTACTATTTAAGTATGAGCGAGATAGAGAATGGTGTTATAAATTCGACAAACCAAGTGTGAATTTGATACACTCCACAGAATATATGTTAAACCACCCAGTTTTTGATGTATTTACAGTTCTATTTCAGGTTGGGTAAAGAATAACACAAGTTTACCAAAAGGTAAAGTATTTTATTGAATTTTATAATGCCCCCAGGCATACGTGGAAACTCCATCTTCTCGTATACATCGCTCATCATCTACATAACTTAAAGAAATTTTATTTATATTTTGTGTATAAATGGTGTGAATTTGTGATCGAAATACTAACATGGTACTATTAAAAATTTTCTTTTTGTACAGACAGTCTCTATAATCATCTAAACTTAAATTATCTACAACAGTTTTCTTTACACCTTTAGCTTTTCTAATTACCTTACTCTCTACTCTATCGATTGAATACATTTTTGCCCTTAACCCTATAAACTCTTTCATGATCTTGCCGCAGTTTTCGTCCTTCATTAAACCTACAGTTTTCTTATTTGCTAGAGGAATATCATACGGATTAGCGGAATCGTAATCTGAGGTATCGAATCGCGCAGCTATATCACCCTTTATGTCATTATAGAAATCTTCAGTTTCAATTGTGTAAACAAACGAATCCGTATCCATGTAATTTAAAAGTACCTTGTCACCGTACTTGGGTTTCATGTATTCATAGTGAAACTCGTACATTAGCCATTTCGACAACTCCAACACTGCAAAACCTATATATATCGGTTTATTATAGACGGCCTTGGTGCGAGCTAACTGAATAGCAACCATGTCCGGTGTAAACTGGGCAGAGCTGTGAAAATTTGGTTTAGCTATAAGAGCTCTAGCTCCCAACCTACGTCCAGCACTCTCCCATTCCGTCACGATTTTCACGTCTGTCCGTTTATCCACGTTCTCCATCGTTTTGCCGTATACAGCGTTATTTTTCAGTTTGAAATAGTCTTTCTCAAATTCGTTAGTAGCCCGAGTACGGTGAAAAGTATTCAAGTCTATGTATTGCTTTAACCAACGCGATTGTACTTTAACTAGTTTTAATCCAAATTTGATACACTGCTGAAGATTTCTATAGTGAATTACGTAGTTCGTTTTTGGCGTCAAGTCCGGTATCAGTTTCGGGAACTTTCCAATGGGACTGCATTTATTTTCTGCGCAAAAAGGTAAATCGTTGTGATAGTCGTGCAGGGTTTGTGGGTAGTCAAGGTCTACTTCGAAGTAATAGCCGATCTCAGAGTCTTCGGCTATGGTCATAATATTCTCGCCGAGTCCGTCTACGTTTTCAACCCACTTGAATTCGCCATGCGGGAGCATTTGCGACATAGCCCATCCGTACAAGTTGTTTACATCTAGATACATGAGATATTTTGAAGGTTTCGCCGGATCATAATCGGCTCTATAGCGATTATTACTTACACTATGTCTGTGCGAGCATTGGGTAATTCCTCTCCTAATCCCCTTTTTTATGAACGCGTGCATTTCATAGTCCGTTAAGAGATCTAATTTTACATTGGTGTATTTAAGCATGGCATCCCACGCCAACCCGGGAGCAGTGTAATAATGTGCGGGATCGAGTTCGTAAATTTTGTAGCACAATTTTCGAAAATTTTGAAAAATATCAGCCAAAAGTAAAACGTCTGTGATTAAATAGGTTTTTAAATAGTCCCATAACTTTGCGCAGTTGAATTTTTCCCAAACTTTTTGCGCATGCTCGTACTCAACGTCTGAACATTCTTTGTTTGTCAGTTTATTATTAAAGTTTATACGAGGTGGCAACTCGGTCTCCTCCAAACGGGCCCAAGAATTTAAATATTCGTACGGCATCACGCCCTTTCTTGTGACCAACTGAAATTGATCGGACTCTGTAAACACGGATTGTACAGAGTAAAAAATCTGACGGAGACAAATTTTGCGCGAGTTTTTCCAAGCTAGACTGCATAAATCTGGTGGAGTCGAGAAAACGCAACTCTACTGTTACAGGCTTATCCGGTTCACCGACTTGAATCCGCTTCGACAAGGAAATGTATAATTCTTTGTTTAGCGGAATTAAATCGATATCTCCTTCTATTACACCCAACGCCTTCACAAATAAATGACAGTCATAACCTGAAAAGTTGTGGAAAAAGATTGGGAAAAATTCTGGCACACGGTACAACAAATTACAGCTGTTGTGTGCGGGCCCCCTGTATTTACCAGTCATGTGGTCGTGATCGGCCACTCTGTCCCCCAGACCTAACTGCTTTCCGCAAATATGACACGTCTCTCGAGTATTTTGCATCATCCTCTCCTCGTGGCTCAACGGCAACATAGGTTTCGGATTCTTTAGAATATCATTATAGATGTTTTTCACATCTCGAGCTAGATACAGAACAAATTCTTTAGGCGAATCCTTCCCCTTATAAACCCTCAGTGTATTTAAGCTGTTATCGTATGAGCACACGATGTAATAAGCAAATGCGCAAGGCACGTGTTGCTGAACATTGGTGGTTGAAGACGCAGACGGATTCGGCACACAAGTATTCACATCTTGCAAAATGCATTCAAAGTCCGCGTAAATGGCAAAGGGTACTTCGAGTTTCTTATTATGATTTTGAAATTGTGTGCTATTTGTTGGCGAAGGCATTATAGTTACGAGTTTCCTGCAGCTCTTTTTGTGCTCCTCAAGTTTATCAATTCCGTTAAAATATAACAAACAGTTGTTACACATGAATATGTGATTTTTGTGTCGCGTTATTTGGCTTCGAACTAAGCGTGACATATTCTTGATCCACACATAATGGAAGTTCTCGTTCTCCTGAATCAACAACAGGTTAATGTGCTGAGGTTTCTCCGCTTTCGTGACGTAGTAAGGTCCGACTATGTTGATGCGGTCTTTTATTTCCTCTATGCCGAACACGTTTACGCTGATACTATCATTTAACGCCTCAAATTGCGCAATGTCGCTTATTTTCAGAGGAAAGTGCAATTGGCCAAAATTGATAACCTTATTATTGCGCAATGTGATGACGCTTTCCATGATATTATCAACCATATACGACGCGGCTCTGTTGGAATCCTTCTCGACAGGGAACAACGCAGAGATTATTGTCCATTTAAAACAATAGGGGTCGTTATAGTTTTGTACGTTTATACACGCTTTCTTCGCTTGCACCGAACCCGGTAACGGTATATAAGACGAACCTCGAATAGGATCGTATTTATTTACGTTGACTTCCAAATGAAGGATGCAGATCAACGCCCATCCGCTGTCTCGTTCCTGGAACTCGTCCATTTTTGTCAGGATTTCTCCACTCATGTCAGCGTACACGGGATTCAGTTCCGACACGTTAATGATGGTATTCATTTTTGTTTGGAATGATTTAATGGACACTTCTTCGCTCTCTTCAGTCATCTTTATATATTCAGCAAACAGTTCCAAACTTACTTTTAACGCCCGATGCTTCTGCAGGTTTTTGGTTAATTCCAAAACCACTGATCCTTCGACAGTCTCGAAAAACTTCGTGCAGTTTAAATTGGCATCGTCGGTATTTTCGAAAATCAACGTTTCGATACGTTCTTTAAAGCTGCTTTTGATAACCTACAAAGATCCCAAACACAGCGTTATCTTACTTGAGTTTAAGCATTTTCATGCGCTAATGTTGTTGTTACCTTAAAACCTCTCTCGTCCGGCACTGCTACTCTTCGCTTGTGTTCCGTAGTTCTCACATGAGCCGACCATTGGTTAGCCGGAACCATTTTGAAACACACATCGCAATTTTTCTGCGGAAGCCCTGATGTTGATGCTGTTGCCCTACTAGTTGATGGTTGTTGTTCTAGATGATTATTGTTCACACTACTTGCAGCCAGTGCATTATTCGGTTTCGCTAAAACATTATTTTCACATTACGTATATCATAACCCTTATAAATAACACTGATCTTACCTGGTTTCCTGATATCGTGATCCCTTTGATGCTGTCGCAGCAAGCAGTTTAGCGGAAAACTCAATCCGCACACGTCACACAAATATGACTCGGTAGATGGGTGGGTCGGGGGATCGTGTATAGCTATATGTTTGTTCGGGGAACTGTGCCTCGACATATGCGCTTTCACATTATCTTTTCGCATTATTTTACTGCAGATCGTGCAGGTTGCTTGTGACATCTGGTTATGTATGACCCTTTGATGCCGTAACAAGTTATCCCTTCGGCCACACTTTTTACCACAAATGTCACAACCAAACATCTCTAGTACTTTCTTCCACTACGACTGAAAGATTACTATCTCCACGTACTGTCGCGTTTATCTTTTATAGTTATTTTCAACTCCAACAACAACACCAACTTTTGTCATTCCCCACATCACGTGGTACGGAATGTTTTTTTGACTCGGCGCGTGTATGATAATACACAATCGGCTCTAACAAATTTCTTTACCAACCTCATTAACGATTACGCAATATGTTTTTCGTTAAAGTTCAGTACTTGGACCTCTTTATCAAATCTGCGAGTTGATGCCTGTCTGTCCCTAATCTCGGCTGTTATTTTTGTCACGACACATTTAATTGGCAACCTTACTGCTGCGGATTGCGCAATGTGTTTTTCAACTATTTTAATTTTAATTACTGCGGTTCATATTTCGAAAGCGATATGCATGCTTATCATTTCACTCGTTAAAATAAATTGCGACCTCCTGACCTTTTGTTATCTGTTCTGGGAGTTCGGACCTACTTATCTGCACTCTATTTATGCAAACGAACTGTTTTCTCTGTGTTCTCTCATTAGCTCAGTCGTGTGCTGTCTTGCATTGTGGTCGGGCGATTTTCCTAGCGCGCACTCTCGTCAACATGGCTAATTTTTCGCAACAAGTGCCCAAATTGAAGAAAGCTAAGAGTAGGCTTACTCTCTTGCAGAAATTCAACGCATTGGGTTCATATAATATGCTCAATCTACATTCGATGGAACAGAATAAGCCGTATGTTGTGACGTCGTTACGTAAAACTTCTACACGATTTGGAGAACGAATTTTGGCAGAGTTAAACGAAGAGTACAAGATTTTTCTTCCCGAGCGCTACACTTCCTTCACCGATCGTCAACTCGTGGAACTCGGCAGTGGAACGTATTGTTTAATTAATCACGGTTTAAATGGTAAAGTCTATAACCTGCAACTTGTGAGAAAAGACGAAGTCGATACTTCTCAACTTCCACAATCATCATCATCTTCTGCTACGTCATCAGGAGGCCCTAACGATGCAGATGATGTAGAAACTGAAGAAGCTGAAGCCGGGGGCAATGAGTTTTTGCACTATACTCCCGACACGCAGCAGCATTTTTATTCTCCGATATCGTTCTAATTGGTAAGTTTTTCTTTTGTTTTTTGTTGTTGTTGTTCTTGTTGGTAACTAACTTAAACAAACACTTTCTTTTCTTACCTTTACTTGCTTTTATCAAACAAAACATAATTTCTTTCTCTTGGCTACGACCACATTTCGCTACAACTCAAACCTAATTAATTAATTAAGTTGTTTTTTCTCTTATTCTTTCAGATTTTATCCACACCAAGTGCTGCTGCTGCTGCTGCAACGCCACCCTGTAGCTAGAGAGAGACAGCTTAGTGCTGCAACACCCCGCTGTAGCTAGAGAGAGAGAGAGAGAGAGAGAGCTACTCAATCTGATTCTTTGTTATATATTTTTTCTTTCTTACGCTATGTAATATCTAAATAAATCATACCATTGTTTAACAAACACGTGTTGCTGTTTTCACTATACTTACGCAATACAGGTAATACTCTGCTGCTGTTGTTTCACAAAACACAACCCAATCCCACCTCGCTTCCAATTCTCCCACCTCGCTTCACATTGCTCCGACACACCTCCCACCAACCAAGCACCTGCTCCCACCTCCGCCACCGCCCCCGCCCCAGCCCCGCCCCCGCCACCGCCACAGCCAATCACAGACCGGCACGTGATGCCTTGCCAACCAATCCACACCCAAACAATACCACGCTCATGCGCAGTTTCACCGCCTCCTAACTTTCGTGACGTCACAGCTAGGAGGCGACAGGCTAAAACGTATAAAAATGACGCCTAGGAGGCGCTAGAACCCCCCTAAACATACTACTTTTTTTAAATAGCATTTTAATTGTTTCCTAATTTCCATTTTCTTAAGGATATGTGTTGTATTGGGTTACCGTTCAGAAATATACTACATTTAAAAAAATTATACTTGTATTGCTTACCTCATAAAAACAGTCAGTCGTTCTCGGGGACCAATTGAACTCCGCCATCGTGTATTTGCCTTGGTTAGTCTTGGTTCCAAAATTTGAAGAAGCTGATGGAACTTCTGCGGTGTCATTCTCATATATTTATAAAATTTCACCTCGTCTTCTTCAAGGTGTTTATACAGAGTGTGAAACTCTCCTTCACTCAACCTACTTTTACAAATGTTATGCACCCAGAAACGCCTTTTTCTTTTTCTTTCGTAATCATGAAGTAATGCAACTATCATTAGATCTTCTTCTTCACTTGAAGACGACGAACTCATGACGACGAAAAGTAAACTAAATTAAATTCCGTTGTCGCGCTGGCTTGGGAAAGCGCTGTGTCGCGTCGCATCACGTCGCTATGTGGAAATCGGCAAGCGATTTTGAAGCGCTGCGTCGCGTCGCGCCGTGTCGCTATGTGGAAATCGACCTTAATACGGTTCTCTCCGATTTAAATTGGTGGAAGGCACATATTTTATCTTCTTTTAACAATTTAAGGCAAGACAAGTATGGTATCGAAATTTTTACTGATTATTTGCGTCAAGTGTAAACCACAAATGCAAATACTTTGTGTCCTGGCATCCGGATCTTAGTTCTATCGCTGTTGACGCCTTCACGTTGAATTGGCATGATCTCAATTTTTATGCATTTCCGCCATTTAGTTTAATTTTAAGAGCCATCCAAAAAATCATTTCGGACAAAGCCCGAGGAACAATACTGTGGTTCCGTGGTGGCCAGCGCAACCATGGTTGCCGTTATTTCTTAAATTTAAATTAGGATGTCCAAGGATCCTTTCCTGGCGGGCGCAGTCTTGTGTGCCAGGCGTTTCGGTTGAAGAAAATTCCAGAAAACGCTGTTACCACCGTGCTGAATTCTATTTCAGAGAAAATAATACTTTTAAATTATGTAGTTAATATCTTCTTGTTTTACTTTTTGGTAGAAGTTCATGATTTAACAAATAAATACTTCGCGAACTACCAATATATATATTGGTAGTTCGCGAAGTATTTATTTGTTAAATCTTTTAAATTATGGTGTTTTTTTTGTGCCCAAAACAATTTTTCGGTCCTTCAGTCGGAAGTAACTGAACTTATCGCTTTCATGCAGTTCTTTCTTGACAGTAAATCACACAAATATGGGACGTTTAATAGCCATCGGTCTGCGCTTAAGATAGATGAAGATGATAGAATAAAACGTTTTTTGAAAGGGGGGTATAATTTAAGACTAGCTTTGCCCAAATACGACATAACTTGGGATATCCAACCTGTTATGACTTATTTACAAAATCTTTATCCGCTGGAGGATCTGTCTTTTAAAGATTTATCATCAAAGTTAGCAACTTTACTAGTTCTTGTAACTGGTCAAATAATACAAACAATTTTCTACATAAAAATCAGTAATATTTCAGAATCGAAAGCAAGAGTTATAAGAATTGCCAAAATCTTAAAGCGAGGTGGAATACCAAAAGAAAACAGGGGAGGAGATGAAGTTTCCCACAAATCAGAAGAAAGCAAAGAAGAAATGAGGAATTTTTTGAGGGGGTTGCGGGATGGTGAGAGCCATTATGGAAGAAATAAATCAAAACGAATTTATTTAGACAGTACATTATCAATTTCAAAGCTTTATAAAAAATACAAAGAAAATAGTCAGTTCCTTCTTTTTCAACTTTTCATGGCATCTTTAGCAAAGAATTTAATATAGGGTTTAAATCTCCAGCATCCGACATATGTGCAACATGTCAAAGGCTAAAAAATTGTATACAAAGAGAACGCAATCTTCCAAAAAACAACAACTTATTACTGAACTACGTGTACATAATTCGCGGGCTAAAGCCTTTTATGCTTTAATGAGAGAAAGCTCGCAGGATTCAGTAGCCTACTGCTTCGATATGCAGCAGGTGCAACCCTTATCAAAGACACCAATTGAGGATGCTTTCTATCTGCGGCAGCTTAATTACTATACTTTCTGTATTGTCAAGTTGGATTCGAAAGACCCGTACTTCTATAGTTGGACTGAGGATCAGGCAGGGCGCGGGTCAACCGAAATAGCGTCTGCTTTATTTCACTTCCTAAATAAAAATGTGGCGGGTATGGAAAATATTTCCCACGTAAGACTTTTCTGCGATGGATGTGCAGGCCAAAATAAAAATGCTATGTTAATGTTTTAGCTAATCACCAAAGTCACACTAGTTTTTCCAACAAGGGGACACTCCTTTTTACCAGCGGACCGAGTATTTGGTAGAACTGAGAAAATCTTAAAAAGACAGCGCTTTATAAAAACAAAAGAAAAATATCATGAAATTTGTAAAGAAGTAGGCGATATGAGATTATTAGGTAGGGATTGGAAATTATATAATGTTAAAGAATTGGAAAAATCATTTAAGCGTGTGACAGGCATCAGTAGTATGAAGAGGATTGTTTTGGAGAAAAAGGCGCAGAAAGTATTTTCTAGAATCTTATGTATTTTAGGTATGTATAAACATTTTCAGTGGGACTAGGCAGTTGTTTCATTGGTATAGTTTTTAGATTTGAATCGGAAACAGAGAAACCTGAGAATTTACTGGAAAGGGGGCGGTCCTTCTCATATTTTCGGCTATCGGAAATTGAAACAGAGAACTTTAGCACCACAAAAAATTACAGATTTAAAATCATTATTGCATGCAAATTTTGGAGAATGGGAAGAAGTTCCAGAATTGGAATGGTACAAGATGTTGGTACAAAGACACTCTCAAGAAGCATGCCAAATTAATGAAGAAGGAAGACAGGAATTTGCGAATGTCTTTCTGAAGAAAATTGTGCAGTACATGTTTAAAAATACGTCGTGACAACGGCACACTAGCATGCCTGCAACTTTGCTAATTCCTGGTATGCTAAACTTCAGAAAATGCTGCCCGCTGTGATTAGTCGTGGCATTAAAAATAATAAATAAATATTAATAAACAAAACTGAAGAAAACGGTATTATCGTTATTATTATTATTATTTATCAGTAAACTGCTCGCATTTAACCTTGTTTAATAATCAAGTTGAAATGTCAGTAGTTCATTCAAAATGCAACAAGTCCCATCAGCACGTCAAGCAAAATTTAACAAGTCCAACTTATTCAAGCAGAAGTACACAAAGGCCAAATTAATGCCGATATTTTCAGAATATTTTTTTAATGAAAATTTCATAGCTTTATGCATGAAGAAAGCATATTTTTTGTAATTTTTAATGAAAAGACATTTCTTAATTTTTTCAGCTGAAACAAGATATCAGTTTTTATTGATTGATGCAAAATTGATCAACTGGGACTTGTCGAGTTTTGCGTGAAAGCTCCTCAGTTTCATCAGGTTCGTCGACAAAAAAATCTCAATGGCATTTGTACAGGGCCACGAACTTCATGGAAAAGCATGTTGCCACTCGGAAGTAAGTAATTTTACACATAAGTCGGTACACTCTATTTAGTAACATCATACAATCAATACATAACATGCAGTAATTTCATATTCAAATCTACAAAACTCTTTGGATTACCAGTTAATAACGCATATTTGTTTTTATCAGAAGAACATGCAACATCCAGAAATCTGTGGTATAAGTGCTGCAAACAAGTGGAAGTGTGTGGATCACAGTTCCCCACACATACCATTGCCTCAAGGATCTCCAGTGTTGGTCCTTGATGTCATCGGTGGACCATGAAAACAACCCATGGGCGAGTTACGACGTAATTGTTGAAGATGAAGAAGTCGAGCTGGAGGGGTCTCAGCTCAGTACATTTAGCGAAGTAGAGGAGAATCAGCCTAGTACGCCTGGACAGCAGGATGTACATCAACCTGGCACATCTAAAGCTAATGAGCGAGATGAACCTTTGGTTAGAATCGCTGAGGCAGGTGAATGGACTACAGTCCCAAACTCCTATAAGCAGTGCAAGAGAGAAGGGCAAAAGAAGATCCTCTGTTCCACATCAGGTGGAAGAGACATTGTCGGATCTTAGCAATTATCTGAAACAAAATCAGAAAAAAGACCGAAACATGGCATTTGGCCAATTTGTTGGAATGTCACTGGCAGATATGCCATTAAGTGAGCAAAACTATAAGAGACTGAAAATTGCTGAAATATTACGTCAGGAGTTTTCGCAAAATCCATCTAAATAGTAGTGCGTACTTTTGTATTAATTTTATAAAATTTATTATATAAAATTTGTAAAATAGATACTCTTTAGTTCCCAGTTTTTTATTTGTTTGAAGAAATACATAACTAAATGTGACGAACATACAATATAAAAATTGCAAGCGCAATTGAAAATTCGGATCACATATTTCTTTCTTTTTTTAATGCATTCAACAGCAAAATTAATTGTCAGGATAGTAGCCATCTTCCAACACCTTATTTTGACATGGAATAGCCCCAGCAGCAGAATAAAAATAGTCTTTCAACTTGTCTCGTATCGCGTATATTACCCAAGCTGCATGGTTTGTGGAAAGGCGCCCCACATATAGTAGCGGTTCTGCATTATCTCGCCAGTTTCCCATTTGTTCATCGGAATCGACAAATCCAGGCGGACAATATGAACTATCATTCGTTACGATCGATTCACGTTTCACGTAATTATGTAAACAAACAAATTGCTTTCATAAATAAGTCAACATTTTCCACCTTTGCTGTTACCATTACTCCAACTAAACGCCACCTATTCACCATGATTCCAAAAGCATTTTCGATGACTCGCCTAGCCCGGGACAAACTTGCTGAAAGGTTATTCCCAGGGTATGGCCTCATTATAAAAGTATTTAACGGAAAAGCTTCATTTGCTACTATGGTAAACGGCTGCAAAATATTTGTGCCTACAATTGTCCTCGATGCTGGTACATCTAGCTGGTTTTCTGTTGTCGAACAAAGAATTTTTAAATATCCCCCCATCACTTTCACTCCCATTTGCCCCAATGTCAATCAACGTAAAAAAATAATCTGCGTCCCAACATGCAAGCAAAACGATGCTAAAATTAAAAAATCTACTTCCACTCTTAGCGGGGGCTTGAATGTGAATGTGCTTTCCGTCCAAAGCACCAATGCAACTGGGAAAATTCCATCTGCTTTCGAAACCATCAGCAATATGTGACCATTCTGCTTCCGAAGAGGGAGCTTTTAGGTAGGTATCCGAAAGTACTGCCCAAATCGCCTTAGATGTTTCCCTAATAATGCTATGTTCTGTACTGTGCCCTATATCGTAAGCCCATGCAATGGATTGCATAGGCGAACCCTGGGAGAAGAAACTGAAATAATAAAACTAAAGTTTCCTTTATAAACTTACTGTAGTGACAACGCCAATCTTTCCTCTGGATTTATTCCGTCCTTCATTTTTCTTTTCTTTAAAAGAGGTGTAACCAGGTTGAGCAATTTGTCAAACCTTTCTCTGTTCATACGGGTGTATTTAAAGAATTGCTGGGGATCATTAAGTTTCATCGGCAAAAAATATCTTGTATAGAAGCCATGCTGTTTTCTCCTTCTATTTATTACTCTCGTTTTATATCTCCTCGTCCTTTGCTTCTGGTTGAGAAGCAGAAGACAGGAACATATTAAAATGGTTGATACAGTAATAACTTCTTCAACCAACATTATTACAAATGCACAACTGAAACTCGTTGCAATTCTACGATAGTTTTAACCACAGAACACACTAAACAGAACCTTGGAACACAACAAAACAAATAGCTTTCAAGCTTTCACGTTTCACCACGAAAGAAGAATACGTGCTTTCATGTCAAACGTTCTGTCTGTCAGTTGACAAAATGAAATGACAACCATAGTGCGCCTGCGTACAGACTTGAAACTATAAATACTGAGGTGCGGTTGTTAATTTTTTATTTCTTATTTCTTGCGTCTTATTCCTTATTTCTTACCAAATTGAAACTATAAACGCACCTTTATTCCAAACGTATCGTATTTCAGTACGCATGCGCCGTTAATAATCTCACTCTTTGTGCGAGGGGGGCGACCCAGTCATTAGACAATGCAGATGCAAATTCACGTCAGTAATGAGGCAATCGTCAACGTTAGCTATTCATTGTAGCAGTGAGTCCGAAGAAGATGACGCTAGTTTGTGACTAGTGACTATACAATATTACAGTTTTAATTCTGACTCTCTTATAGTACCTAATATGTTTTCGAGTAGTGAGAAAGATTGCGCTATGAAGCGAACTTATTCACAGACAGACTTGCCAACTACGTGTGCACAAACTTCAAGTTCGTCGAAGCCCAAGAAGTCAAAATCACGTCGTACGCATTCTAATAAATTAGATAAATATTCTATCACCGAAAATGACTCTGAGATTGTATTGGGTTCTGTAGCCCTAAAAATCGTACTTTTCCGTTCACACAATTTAACAACTCCTCATCATCCGACGAAGGTGAAATTAGCGAAATGGTGAAACCTCCATCAGGTAATGCTAAGCAAATAATCAATATTTAGTAGCTTTATTATTTTCTATTTCCTTCTTGGTAGGCACACTCTTCGATGAATCTGAATTGGTAAGTTTTATGATCCTTACAGGAAGTTGTAATCGGATTGTCGTCCAGTTCGTCTTGCTGCTGAATTACAAGACATGAAGCACACCTCCCGTAAAAATAAGGCCAATTACTGCCAGTTTTGTTAAGGTTTTACTCTGTATGAAGTAAGAAAACTAAACCGATCATGGTTAAAAATAGAATCGCTTGTATGCTGACTGAACGCATTTCAAATTGTTATTTTTTCACGCTGCTCGTGTTCCATATTATATCATTATGTTTTCTGTTTAATAAAGTTAGTTATTCACAAGCTTTGTTTTGAATAAGTCGACTGGCTGAGACCTCGAAACTTTAATAGGTTATGGGCCCAGCACAGCCCTCAACCCTTTGATTTCATGTTTAGAAAAGTGTTGTTTAACTCATAGTTGTGTAACGCCAAGTTGTTAATGATGGAAGCAGATAAACCAAAAGTGGAAAAACTTCGGGATGCAGACAATTGGTCGCAGTGGCAATTCGTTATTTATACACTTTTGGATAGTGAAGATGCCCTGGACGTTTGTACTGGTCTAGAACAGAAACCTACAGAAGGTCCTCCAAATTATGAACAACTTCTCAAGAAATGGAAGAAAGCTGATAGAAGTGCAAGAAAATTGTTCGTCACAACGGTTGAATCCAGGCCACTACAACTTCTTATGAACTGCGAGACAGCTCAACAAATGTGGGAGAAGTTGAACAGTGTGTATGATTTAAAGTCTGACGAAAGTTTGTCTTTGGTACAGAAACAGTTCTTCGATTTTAAGTGGAAGCCTGACAGTAATATTGCGCAACATGTTTCGAACATTGAGCAGTTAGCAAACAAGTTAAAAAAACTAGGTGCCGAAATACCAGAGTCCATGATAATGACGAGAATATTGTCTACTTTACCTGCACGATTTAACTATTTTCACAGTGCATGGGATTCTACAGAACTAAGGAATAGAACCCTTGAAACGTTGACTACGCGTTTGCTTACTGAAGAATTATGCCTCCAGAAACAAACAGAAGATGACGAGTCAACTGTAGCATTATTTTCAAAAATGAATATACAGGACGGTAAACAAAAGAAACAAGTTAAATTGAAAAAGTAGAAATCAAGTTCGTCTGAGTCGGGATCAACCGCGCCGCGTTGTTCTTTGTGTCGAAAACGAAATCATGAGCGTAAAAACTGTTTTGGATGTTTTAATTGTGGGTCAAAATGATCACTTAGTAAGAAACTGTCCAAAGAAAAACAGTGACTCAACAGTGAGTGAAGCGTTTGTTGGAGATATAACCATTAATGACAATAATATCTGGTCAATAGATTCTGGTGCTTTTAACCATGTTTCAAATAAAAAAGATTGGTTTACCACATATTCTGATTTTAAGGAGCCAATGCTAATATATTTTGGAAACGGTGATAAATTAGAAGCGTTGGGTCATGGTAACATTGACATTGAAATGTCGATGGACAGTGGTTATCTGGAAAATTGTACGATGTTTTATATGCTCCAAGAATGACGAAAAATTTGTTTTCAATTAAAGTTGTTGCTAAAAAAGGCATAGACTTTATGGTGACTAACAAGTAACAACAAGTAACAACAACAACAGTTGTGTGTTTAAACGAAATAATAAAGTAATTGCTGTCGGAGTTGACGCTAATAATTTATATCGGATTTGTTTACGCGTGATTTTACCGAAAAGTGTTTATGTTACAAAAAAAGTTGAAACATTACAGCTTTGGCACGAACGATTAGATCAAGACAAACGGCACGTGCAATCGATTTAAAAGGACCTTGATGTTGAACTAACCTCTGACAATGTATTTTGTGATGCATGTGTATATGGAAAAATGCATCGACAAAGTTTTGGTGAACGGAAAGTAATTTCAAGTATCCCTCGGGAATTGGTCTATTCTGACGTGTGCGGTCCTATGAGTGTGCAGTCTCCGATTAAGAAACGCTATTATGTTTTCTTTAAAGACTTTAGTGCGTACCGTGAAGTTTATTTTCCTCGTGAAAAATCGGAAGTAAAAGATAAACTAGAAATATTTTGTGCTGAAGTTGAAACGCGTTTTGGGAAAAATATTGTTGAATTACAAACTGATGGTGGAAAGGAATATGTGAACGGGGAAGTTACATCAATTTTAAATAAGAGACTGTTCCTTATACACCTGAACAAAACGGTAGTGTTGAACGAGAGAATCGGACTATAATGGAAGCAGCCCGAAGTATGCTTTATTCAAGATCTGAACTTCCAATCTTTTTAAGAGCAGAAGCTATAAATACAGCTGTTTATTTAATTAACCGAACAAGGACCAACAAAGATAAAAGGACATACTCCATATGAACTGTGGTTTGGTAAGAAACCAAATATAGCCTATTTCAAAGTTTTTGGTACCGAATGTTTTGTCCATGTTCCAAAGGAAAAGAGACGAAAGTTGGACAAAAAGGCACTTAAAGGCTATTTAGTTGGATATGCAGATGGTGTCAAAGGGTATCGAGTTTGGGTTCCTGAAGTGCATGATGTTATTGTGAGTCGTGACGTAGTTTTTAAAGAAGAACGTGTGTCAGCTACGATGACAACAATTGAAGATGCAAAATCAGAGTCGGTAGAAGAAGTAAATAATCAGAATCAAGAAGACATTGTTGAAAACAATGAATCAGAAGAGATACCTAAACTACGTGATAGAACCAAATTGAAACGACCAGATTTCTATGGTGTTCCTATTGCAATGATAGCTACGGGGGAACCAGTCCAATTTGAAGAAGCAATGGCTTCTCCAGATGCTGAACAATGGAAAGAAGCAATGGATGAGGAAATGCAATCTCTACAGAAAAATGAAACGTGGATTTTGGTAGAGAAACCTTCAAACAAAAAGGCAATTAGCAATCGGTGGGCTTATCGTATAAAGTGCAATATGGATGGAACTATAGAAAGATTTAAGGCTCGTTTAGTAATTAAGGGGTTTTCTCAAGAAAAAGGGATCGACTTTACAGAAACTTTTAGTCCAGTAGTGAGGTATGATACAGTTAGAATAGTGCTTAGTATTGCCGCATCTCAGAAGTTGTGCTTAAGACAATTTGATATAAAAACTGCATTTTTGAATGGTGCAACCGAAAGGTTATGAAGATGGCTCTTCAAAAGTGTGTAAGTTACTAAAGAGTTTATATGGATTAAAGCAAGCTCCAAGATGTTGGAATAAGCGATTCACTACGTTTTTAAAGGAAAATGGATTAAGGGAGAGTACTGGTGACCCTTGTTTATATATTTGTGAGAAAGATAAGAAGAAACTACTAGTGTTACTTACTATATGTTGACGACGGATTAATTGCAACGTCTTCTGAAGAAGATGCATGTAATTTTCTGGAGAAACTAGTAAGTGAATTTGAAGCAAAAATTACTGTCAATGTGTCAAGTTTTCTCGGAATTGAGATAGATAAACGAAGTGATGGTACAATTTTTGTGAGTAGTGCTAGATACAAAGAGAAAGTTTTGAGCATGTTTGGTATGTTAGAAGCAAAACCTGTGTCTACACCTATTGATTGTGGATGGGATTCAGATGCTACTGAAGTTGAAGACAGTCAAATACAAAAATTTCCGTATAGATAAATTGTTGGAAGTTTAATGTATTTACAAGCGTGTTCAAGACCGGATATTGCTTTTTCTGTTGGTATAGGATCGAGAGCCTTAGATAAGCCAACACGCGCTCACATTCTTCTGGTAAAACGAACTGCAAACCTTGGATTGTTGTACAATGTAGAAGAAGATTTGGAAATTTATAGTGATACAGACTTTGCAGGGGATAAAACAACCAGAAAATCTACGTCAGGTGTTGTGTGCAAAATAGGAAGTGCAGCAGTGACTTGGATGAGCAACAAGCAGCAGTGTGTCGCTCTGTCAACGACTGAAGCGGAATACGTAAGTGCTGCTCAAGCCGCAAAAGAAGCAGTGTGGTTAATGCGCTTATTTGGTGAATTAAATATTAATATAAACAATAGTGTTTTAAAGATATATAATTTAAGTGCTAAAAAGTTAATAAAAAATCCAGAATTTCATCAGCGAACGAAACATATAGATGTGAGGTTTCATTTTGTGCGTGATTTATATGAAAAAGGCAATATTTTGATCGAATATGTGTCGTCTAAATATCAAGTAGCAGATATAATGACAAAGCCTTTACCGAAACCGAGATTTGAATTTTTGAGAGGGAAGTTAGGCTTAGTTTTTAAAGATACTTAAGTATATTCTTTGTTTTATTGTTATCTACTAAGGATTTGAATTTTTAAGAGTCTTAAGTTTTAGGGAGAGTGTTAAGGTTTTACTCTGTATGAAGTAAGAAAACTAAACTGATATAAACGCGTATGGGGTGTTTATTACCACATCCGAATAATATTTTTGCAGGTCAACGATACACGATATCCGAGCGCTACAGCCTGGGCATCTCGTTTCTTTATTAGTACCGACGGTGCGGTATTGGTGGAACGCTGAGAGTAAATCGAAAGTGTTAGCTTTCTTATGGGGCCCACGGACAGGGAGTATTTGAAACCTTTTGGCGGCAGCGCTTTTATTTATTCACCCTGTATAGGAATAATTAGAAATTGTTTGAAAATAAGTAAGAATAAAATTATATGTTTATTATTTTGTGGTAGATATGTTTTGCGGTTATAATAAAAAGTTAATTGTGTTTTATGTATGGTGTTATCATTTCCAATGTCCCGATTATTGCAAGGATTGCGAAATATGTGAGTTTTTTCTACAAACACTATCAAACAAGTTTAAATTTATCAATTTTGTGAAATTTATTGGCAAGAACTAAAATATATTTTGTAAATAATCGACGTTTCGCCCCCGTTCGGGGCTTTGTCCATATTTTATTTAGAAAAATGTATAGGAGTATAAAAAATGTGACATAATTTTTTTCTGATAAAATTTAAAAATTTTAACACTAGTGTTAAAAGTAAATAACTTTTAAAACTGGTGCCTGAAATTTACATTTTTGAAACTGACAATAAACGTTAAAAAATGAATTTTTATTGTTTGTAGAAAATAGCTATTTATGATACAAGTGCGAAAAATGCATGTTTAAGGCACTCGTATGAAACCGTACAAGTGCCTTAAACGCATTTTTCGCACGATTGCTATACAAGATTTTTTCTACGGTTCACGGCAACTTAGATCAGCTATTATTTGCACTAAAAGCTTCTGTGAACAAACACTAGTGGCACTATATTGTGGTAAAACAGATCCTGTTTCTCCAAAAGATTTAGTTGACGGTGTTTGAATTTTGAAAATTTAATGTCAGTTTTAAAGTGTCGCGTCGTTTTTGTAGATTTGTGTTTTGTATTATAATGTTTTGCGATATGCCAAGAGTAAAAAGGTGTTGTGTAAAAGACTGTGAAGACATAATCAGTGTGCGACATAGATTTCCAATCAAAGATATGAACATTTTCAACATTTGGGTGAAAATAATACAAAATTTATGAATCCGATAAATTACGTTTAGAAGCAGACATAATTTAAATAAATATTATAGATTTCAATATAGGAAACCCTTTTTATTTCACTTTTTGATAATACACTGCAGACAAAATACTTTATTAGGGAAAAATATTAATTTTATAAGGCAACGAAGGTATTTGTAAAAATTATAGCATTTACTTTTCACTTAATATCCATTATTATGCATAATTATAAATTGATTACTTCCATTATTTCTGAATATGTTTTTGAAGTTATACTTCTTTCGGCGCGTTATGAAAGAATGATGAGAGTGAAATTTTACGAATTTTACGCGCACAATGCAACACAAATGGACAGGATGAAGTTGCTCACTAAACCTACTTACAAAATACCAACTTACAAAATCCTATCTAATAAAAGTGATGTTAGTCGTGGAGAATGCGGAAGAGACACGTATCGTTTCGATCTATTGAGGTCGGATTTTTCGTTTCCGTCTCTTTTTAATACGTATGTGTTAAGATTGCCAAGAGTGCGTACGTCTGAACTATCGCAGTTCTTTGTTCGCTTGGATCTTCTGTCAATTTATTTATTGTGTCATCGTATTTACGTCACGCAGTCCTAGAGTCATTCATTATTCAATGGTTCTCATGAAAAATCGAATAACTTTTTTAATCATATTCCAAATTATAACAGTACATTTTCTTTTGCTTCATTTAATGCTAATCTGGTAAATTTTAATTCAACACGTAGAGGTCCCTTTTGTTTTAAAATACAAGGACAAATATATTATCAAATAAATACAACACTGTACCTACCCAGCTTTCAATGAGATTCCAAGTTATGGTCAACTGTTTATTGTGGATCCTCATGAAGCAGTAGAATTTCGCTTACAGCAAAATTCACAGTGTGATTCAGAACTTATGAAAGTAATTGAGAATTTGATGCGTGAATATAATGTTTTTGCTCAGTTATATCAAAGGATGGGTGAAGAATTGGAAAGGGCAAAGTTCAATTAATAATACAAATGAAGAGCCTGAACCGCATCTTTTATTTACAACGGCAGAACAGTTCATAACACGTTTGGGTTACCTATTCCTCTGTTTTTGGATTCATCTTCTAACATGAAGAAAAATTCAAAAGAAGCAGATTATTTAAGCAGTGTAGATGTTTTTATTTGGGACGAAGCTCCTGTTGCGCCAAGATATGCTTTAGACATTATAGACAGAACCTTACCAGACTTTATGAATTGTGATGTTCCGTTTGGTGGAAAAATATGTTGCTGGGAGGGTATTTTCGACAATTGTTACCAGTTAAAATAAATGCTACCCGCTGTGAAACAGTGAATTTAAGTATCAAATTTAGTTCTCTTTGGAGTTATTTCCGTAGATTTTCTTTAACACGAAATATGCGGGCTCTACCACAGGAACAAGAATTCACCAAGTTTTTATTGGACATTGGAGATGGAGTTTCGAACGATATGAATAGCAATTTAGAATTGCCACAGAGATTTATTGATAATTCAGATATCGTTGAACGTATATATGGAGGAATAATTAGAGAAAAGCGATTCATAGATATGACCAAATCCAATTCTTTCTGCTAGAAATGCTGATGTTGAAGACATTAACAAAAAAGTGGTATAATTGTTAGATATAAAAACAGAAAAAATATATACAAGCTTGGATAGTGTTGAAAATTGTGATAATGGTGACTTAAACGATGCTATTCTTCCTGAATATTTAAATAATTTAAACCCGCCAAATTTTCCTCCGCATGAATTGAAGTTGAGAGTAAATTGTATTGTGATGTTGGTTAGAAATCTCAGCATTAATGAAGGCTTATGATGCAATGGTACGAGATTGTTAATGGGAACAAATTAGGTGTTCGATATTATAATCATACTGCAGAGCACACTTTCCCGTTAATTTTTACAAATGCATGATTAAGAAATAAAAATTCGATGTAAATAACAGACACTCGATTATTATAATGAATGCTCGGTAGGTATATAATTCACATGCTCGCTAACATAATAAATACTCGACAAATATGATAGACGCTCGATAAATGTAATTAAAGTTAAATAAAAAATTCAAATGCCTCCCATAATAATAAATATACGATAAAAAATTATAAACCCTCAATTATTATAATGAATGCTCGGTATATAAAGGTATACAAAACGTACTGCTTTGTTTTATACTTGCCCGTCACTGAATACAGCCAAAAAAGTGGTTCCACGGCCCACTATTTCCGGTCTTTGGGTAAACGGAGCGAGCGAAGAGAGCGGAGCGTTTAAGTCTCCCCCCCAAACCAAAACATTACCGAGCGTTTATTTAGTACTCCTTCGGGATAATTCAATTTTATTAAGTAAAATTTGATTTAATAGTGAACCCGACTTATCGAGCATTTACATTTTTAGAGTGCTTATTTGATTGAAGTAGCGACCAGAACTTATAGTGCAAATGAGATTCTTTATCGGCTGAATTTCTTTAAAATACAAAGCATATTGTATTAGTTTATTCGGCATTTTTATATTTTATCGAGCATTTATTATTTTTTAGGATGAAAAATGCATTAAATTATCGGGTGTAAATTACGACCCATTGTTAATTTTAAAATTGGGGACAATATCCTACAGTACAAAATTTTAACAGGCGATAAAACAGGGAGATACAACGTTGTACTGTGAAAATGTTTATCCTTTTACTTTTAAAAGACGACAATTTCTCATTAAACTAGCGTTTGCAATGACTATTAACAAACCACAAGGCCAAACATTTGATCAAATAGAAATTGATCTCCGAAAAAAAATATTTACTCACGGACAATTATACGTGGCTTTGTCGAGAGTCCGTTCTTGGGAAGTGTTAAGTATGTAGTCGTTGATTATAGCAATAAAACATTTTGGTTTTAATATAAATTTAATACTCAAATATTCGGTGTACACGAGGAAAATATAAATTCGACTGCTACCTTTTAAACTGCACACAGGTAGCTTGTTCTTGGTGCGTCTACAAGAAACCATACAAAAACCAGAACATAAACTTATAAATATACATATCATCTTCCCCCTTAAATTAACAACATGCTTAGGTATACTATAAAACAAAAATTTAATTAATTTTTAACCTACTACCAACCTATCAGGCGGTTTCAACCCACTTCTCCTCCGTAGCATCCTACTTGAGTCAGAAGTTGGATTATTACCAATTTCTATAGAAGATCGTGGAATGATGTTTCTAATTATTGTTGCGTCTGTAGCTTTATTCTTTTTTATTTGATTGGAATGTCTTTTCCAAATCATTCCACCATCCTCAATTTCGATTAAATAAGTTCTTAAACCAAGTACTTTTTTAATTTTTCCTTTACACCAATTTAAATTATTATTACGATAATCTCTCACCCATACTTGTTCATTAATTTCAAATGTTGCATTCTTTTTACCCTTATAGTGTTGTTTTTGTTTGTTTAATTTAGGATCTACAACATTTTCAACTTTTGGGAGTAGCAAATCAAACACCGATCTAAGTTTCCTACCTATCAGTAATTTTGCTGGAGATTCGTTTGTTGTCGTATGTGCCGTATTTCTGTATTGAAACAAAAAACGATGGATTACCAAATTTAAATCAGTTATTTTATCATTATTTGCCTTAAGAATGGCGCGTTTGACAATTTTAACGGCACTTTCTGCAAGTCCGTTTGTTTCCGGGTGATAGGGAGCACCTGTTAAGTGTTTAATACCATTAGAACGTAAATAGCTTTGAAATTCGTCCGACGTAAAAGCTGTTCCGTTGTCCGAAGTCAGTTGTTTCGGTAACCCAAAACGAGCGAAGGTTTGTCTTAAACATTTAATCGCTGCAATTGATGAAGTAGTGGGTACTTCGAAACACTCGATCCACTTGGATGTTGCGTCCTCAATGATAAAAAATTCCTTTCGCAAGCAAGGACCAAAAAAATCTACATGAATCCGCGTCCATGGATCTCTAGGCCAATTCCATGAAACTAACTCCGATTTTGGAGATTCACTTGCTAAGGCCTGACAAGTTTGGCAATTATGAGCCGTTTGCTCAATTTGTTTATCAATAGATGGCCACCACATATACGACCGAGCCAAAGCCTTCATCTTAACAATACCTACATGAGAGGCATGTAGCTCCATTAAAAGTTTGGAGGTAAATTTACGTGGAATTACACTTCGGTAGCCCCACATTAAACACCCCATTTCTACTGTTAGTTCATTTTTTCTGAGTAAAAATGGTTTGAAGTCATCTCCTAATTTCGTGATATCATTCGGCCAACCATTTGTCACGTAATACAAGACTTTACTTAGTACGCGGTCACGGGAAGTTTCCCTTCGAACATCATTAAAATCTACAGGTATAGGATTGTTAACTTCGGCTGCATAATGCAGATATGAATAGGAGTCGTTCGCCACCTCAGTTTGGTCTTGGTTATCCGGTAAACGTGACAAGCAGTCTGCATAATTTTTCTCTGATCGAACATACTTTATGTCGAATTCAAATGCAGACAAAAAATATGCCCACCTCTGTAATCTATTAGCGGCAAATATAGGGATTCCCTTTTTAGGGCCAAAAATTGATATCAGAGGCTTATGGTCAGAGTATAAAAGAAACCTATGACCATAGAGGTATTGGAAAAACTTCTTTACTCCGAAAACAATAGCTGCCGCCTCCTTTTCAATTTGAGAGTATTTACATTCGGCATCCTTTAATAGCCGGGAGGCGAAAGCTATTGGCCGTTCGGCACTATTATCATAAATATGACTAATTGTTGCTCCTAACCCAAACTGAGAAGCGTCAACGGTAAGTTTAATTTCTCGGTCAGGATCAAAATGCGCTAACACACGCGAGGAACTTAAAACATTTTTTATATTTACAAAACTTTTTTGACACTGTTTAGACCAATGCCATTTATGATTCTTTCTAAGCAACTGATATAAAGGTTTCAAAATAGATGACGCATCGGCAACAAATTTGCAATAAAAATTAACCATGCCTAAAAAAGATTTCAACTCAGTTACTGTTTTTGGTGCTGGTGCATTTCTTATTGCTCGAACCCTCTCTTCAGTTGCATGCAAACCATTTTTGTTAATTACATGGCCTAAATACTGAATAGAATTTTGAAGAAATTTGCATTTATTTTTTTGTACTTTTAAGCCACATTCGTGCAATCTTTTAAAAACCTCTTCCAAATTTTGCAGATGCTCACAATCGTCTTTTCCGGTTACGAGAATGTCATCTAGAAAGCATACCGTCCCCGGCAATACAAACATTTGATCCATAATATTTTGGAAAATTGCCGGAGCACTTTTTATACCGTACGGCAATCTCGTGTACTGAAAAAGTCCCTTATGGGTTGAAAAATTGTGACATATTGTCTGGACTCTTTTGTTAAAACTAGTTGCTGATATGCCTCAGATAAATCAATTTTAGAAAATTTATCACCACCTTGAAGTTTAGCGAATAAATATTCTATACGCGGCAATGGATATTTCTGATCGATTAACTGAGGGTTTATAGTAATCTTAAAATCTCCGCAAATGCGAACATTACCATTTGACTTTAGTACGGGCACAACCGGAGTAGCCCAGTCAGAAAATTCAACCTGTTCTAAGACTCCATTTTTTACTAATCTGTCAATTTCACTTTCTATTTTAGGTTTTAAAGCAAAAGGTACTGGTCTTGCCTTAAAAAATTTTGGAATCGATCCTTCTTTAATTCTTAAGGAAATCTGATGTTTGTTAAATTGACCTAAATCGCCCTTGAAAATATCAGAATACTTTGCACATAATTCATTAATATTTTTCATATCATTTGGTTGAGAGTTGACAAAATTTAGTTTACTTATACCTAAATTTAACATATTTAAACCATTTCTGCCAATTAGCGGCGGACCACCGTGTTGAATAACATACGTTTTCAACACATAAAATTTGGATTCAAAATAAATATTCAAATTTACATACCCCAAAGGTTCAATAGCCACACCTACATAATCCCTTAAAGCTAAATCATTCTCATACAACATCTTATTTTGAAAATGTTTTAAAAACAATTTTTCCGAGATAGCAGCATGCGCAAAACCTGAGTCCGCTTCAAAATTTAAAGGAATATTTTCTACCAGAATTTTCACGCAACTAGGTTTCACATTTCCTTTGTAATCAGTTTCAGCACATTTCAACATAAAAATTGAATTTTCAAAATTATCTTCATTTTCAAAATTATCTTCATTTTCTTCCATAAAATTCTGCGTATTGCCATTTTTGCACATTGGTGCCAGATGACCCTTAACACCACATTTATGACACTTACAATTTCTATATCTACACTGGCTAGAAATATGATTCTTACGACCACACACTTCACACTTACTTATTTTTGGATCTCTCTTCTTTAGCACTGCTGGTTTCACCTTGCTGCGCTGTTTTGTGTAGAAAACAGCTTGCTCTGAACTTGCTCGCCCTCTATGTTCTTGAATTGCTGATTCCTTAGCCAAGGCAATTCTTAATACCTTTTTTAAGGTACACTGGGCGCTGGAGGCATCTTCTTCGAAAAGTCGATCCATAATAGCACTGTTTTCCATACCAATAACGAATACGTCACGCATCACTATATCCAGCTCATTCCCAAACTTGCAATTGGAAGCTAAACTTTTAACCCTGGCGGCCCACTGAGAAACACTTTCTTCTGGTGTCCTCTTAGCCCCAAAAAATTTTACCCGTTCAGAGAAAAACGATTTAACTGGTGAAAAATGTTCACTAATAATTTTAATTAGCTCTTTAAATACAAATTCATCCGGCGTCTTTGGGAAACATAAATCTCTGATCAAGACATACGTCTCTTCATTAAACGAATTAATTAATAAAGCACGTTTCCGAGTATCGTCGGTTATGTTATTAGCCAGATAAAATTGACACAATCGTTCATAAAACACTACGAAATCGGACTTTTTATGATCGAAATTTGCAATTGACCCAATATAACCGGAAGTATTACCAGAAAAATCCTCTTCGTTTGGCATTTTTCCGCACTTAATATCAAGAGCGTGTACACAAATAACACTGTAAAAAACACAATTTCGCGTGAGTCTTACTACTTATTTTGAAATATTAATTTAAACCTCGTCGCCACTGTTAAGTATGTAGTCGTTGATTATAGCAATAAATCATTTTGGTTTTAATATAAATTTAATACTCAAATATTCGGTGTACACGAGGAAAATATAAATTCGACTGCTACCTTTTAAACTGCACACAGGTAGCTTGTTCTTGGTGCGTCTACAAGAAACCATACAAAAACCAGAACATAAACTTATAAATATACATATCAGGAAGAATTGATCATTTATTTAGGAAATCAAAGAAATGGCCGTATAGTTAAAAACTACGTTTTCAGTGAATTATATCAGATGTAAATTTTTCTGTAATCTGGCAATAATGCGTTTCTTTGAAGTCATGATTCGACTAGGGCAGTGAGCGCGCGTAGCGTACCAACAAAATAGACTAACGTCTACGTCCCGACTGCAACTCAGGTGCCCGTGCATTGTCACCAACTTTAGCACTACAAATAACCGCTTGGGTTGACTTTTCAAGCACCAGTTGGCAGCCCTACTTCTCATTCTCAGTGTATGACTGACAGGTTGTAACAATGCACCGTAATAAGGCCTAAAAGCTCTAATGAACTTAGAGTGGCATTCCGTAATTGTTCTACGAGACCGCTACCTGTAAATCAAATACGAAAGAAATACTGAACTAATTCATCCGAATACGCATGTACCGATTTCCGAAATGAGCACGCCCCAGATGTGAAGGACGTCTCGCGAAAGAATCGGAATTCCCGAATTAATATTTGCACGCAGCACCACTATGACGTAGACACCCACTCTCCGAGATAGCAAGAATTGGTACGGAACCTCTGCACACGACCCCAGCGCTGACGTAGGAAATCTCGAAATAAACCGCCGGCGAAGCTCCCCTCCAAGCTTATAAAAGTAGATGCAGCAGAAGGCAGAAGCCAGTACTGGGTCGTCCGGCCATCAGCCTGGGACCAGTGCTCCCAGCATCCGGGATGATGCTGGCCGCCGCATCCGAACTAGTACCTGATAGGCCGTTCTGACTTGGCCGTGTGATCAAACCGATAGTAACCGTCCTGTAAATATTTGAGTAAGTCAACTTTGAATAAATGTCCGGTGTTTACTTGCTGTTATTGTAAAAGATATCACCAATTAAACACTAACCAGTCACAAGCGGACTGGCCTATCTTGTCCGTACTTAGTGAGTAGTAATCTGTTGGAACTCAGTAATTAGGGACCTGCACCAGTGATGGTTAAATCGATTTCTCACTCTCGTGCTACAGTGTATATAAATGAGACGACATACCGGCAGGAATCGATTGCACCTGTTAACTGAGGGCCCCTGGTGAATTACTGAGGGAAGACTAATTATTATTTGCTTATCTCAGATAAGATAGTGGCATTCCCCACCGAGATCGCAACCTGGTTGCTGCAACGAAAAATCTTTCACCGTCTAGGAGTCGGCATAAATTATTGCTACTACGTATACTCCGAAACACCGTAAAAGTTCAGTTTTGATCATACGACGCACCTAATGTACTATCAGGAATACTCCGCGAAAAACGCATTTTATTTTCATGTAAATATTTTGTATCTATAGTCAGTTTTTCTTTTACCGTCTTCAAATGTATATATAGTTAAAGTAATAGAGTCCGTTTATATTTTGTTTATTCTGCTTATTATTTCGTCGACGTTTAGCAATAGTATATAATTGAATCCGCCCTTCTGCGACTAAGAGCTTAAGGGTGAAACGAATAAATCTTCCACCGACCAGACCGTACAGGCAACGCCGAAAACGTTCATAAGCGAACGTACAGATCCTACTAGATATACAGTGTGTCCCAATAAGTAAGACCAGGGGACACAGGTGTATATTTAGGGGCCCGAACCGAGAACGTCGTAGTAAAGGTGACGTCCGAGTAGTGAAGACAAAAGTAATCGTTGCAAGATGACAGTTCACTGTTTGGTTTTTGCTGTTAGTCTTTGTTCTAGTTTTTAATCTTGTAGTTTAAATTCTTTAATTTAATAAAATTGTCATGGATAACCAATGCAGTGAATGTAAACATATTTTCTCACGCTTTAGTGATTTAAGAAAACATGTCAAGAAATTTCATGTACAAAAATTGGACGAAATAGCCCCATTGAAGGTTAAGGCATATCAGTTTCAGTGCACTTACTGCAAAAAGAACTTCAGTCATAAGCGGAATATGACAATGCATGTAAAAACACACACAGAAGGTATGTAAAAATAAAAATCTATGTAATTACCTTCTTCATAAAATATGTTTCTTTTAGATCGAATACCCAAATATTCAAGGAGAATGTTGGCAAAAAATGTCCTTTATGTGATTTTGTGGGCAAATTCAAGAGTGACTTTTATAGTCATTACAAAACGACACATAATATTAACGCTGAAATCAAAAAATTGATATTTTCTTCATCGGATGACTTCATTCTATGGCTAGCCAGGACAGAAAAGGAATCCAAAACAAAATTTATTATGGAAAATGGCACTGTACGAAACAAAGCAAGTTACGTGTGTCATCGTTCAGGATTTTTTAAATCAAAAAGTACTGGAAAACGCCACCTTAAAACTCAGGGAAGTAAAAAAATCGGTGGATTTTGTCCTGCTGAATTAAACGTTTCAATTGATGAGGATGGTAGTCACTTAGTTATTTTTGTAAAAACTCACATTGGCCATCAGAGCGACTTACGTCATTTATTCCTATCTGATGAAGAGCGCAAAATGTTGGCATCGAAGATTGCAATGAAAATCCCATTCGATGCAATACTTGACGATATACGTGACACAGTAACAAATTCATCATTAGAAAGACTACATTTGTTAACAAAAAAAGACCTGTTCAATATTGAAGCCTGTTTTAATTTACATTAAACATCGCAGAGACATAAAAATGATTCTGTGAGTGTTGATGCATGGGTAGAAGAAATGAAAAGTACGTGTGTATTATTTTATAAGCGGCAAGGTACCTTTTTGGAAGATCATCCACAATTTAAGCAAGAAGATTTTGTCCTCATCATCATGACTGAAGGCCAAAAAATGGTGTTTATGAATTATTCCCAGGAGTGCATTTGCATTGATGGAACTCACGGTTTGAACAGTTACCATTTTGAGTTACATACACTCCTCGTGTTGGATGAGTTACGCCAGGGTTTTCCATGCGCTTTTTGTATATCCAACAGAAGCGATGAAGTGGCTATGAAGTTCTTTATCGGCTGTATTAAAGAACAAGTAGGTCCAATTTCAACGAAAGTATTTATGTCAGATATGGCGGATATTTATTATAATGCATGGGTGCAATTAATGCCAGAAGCACAATATAGGTAAGGTACAATATTATTGTTGTTAACTTGACTTGATTCACATAGATATTCCTTATAGATTGTTCTGCAGTTGGCATGTCGACAAGGCCTGGAGGAAGAATTTACATCATATAAATTTAAAGGATAAACAAGTCAGTCCATTAAAAAAGAAGGGTGTACAAATTTTCTTAAAATTTCTTCATTTTTAGGTAGCTGTTTATAAAATGTTATGAACTTTATTACACGAAACGGATTCCAATGCTTTTGAGAGAATGATCCAAGAATTTTTAATTTTTCTGCTTAATGATACAGACATGGTTGACTTCGCTGAGTATTTCAAAAATCACTATGTAAACAACCGCAAATGTTGGGCTTATTGCTATAGAACACATTCTGGTTTAAATACAAATATGCATATTGAAAGATTGCACAGATCCATTAAATACATATATTTGAGAGGCAAAAATGTTCAACGACTGGACAAAGCCCTGGGAGCTTTAATGAAACTTGTAAGGGATCATTTATTTGACAGGTTAATCACCTTAAACAAGGGGAAAATATGTTCCAAATTGAAAGAACTCAGAAAGAGACATCACACCAGTCTGTCTTTGGAGACTTCCCTGATTATCAAAGTTGATGAAGGCATCTGGAAAATTCCATCATGCTCAGGTTCGCACAATATTTATACAATTTATGAGAACTCAAGCAACTGTGAATGTCAGTTACACTGCAATGACTGCCAGATATGCATACACAAATATTCTTGTGAATGTATAGATTGTGCAATTCGCTGGAATATGTGCAAACACATCCATCTGCTTTGTCGGCACAGGAAAGAAACGGAAATCGAAGAAGAGTGTCCTGAAGGATTACAATGCAGTGGTAAGGTTTTATTACTATATTTATCACACTCGTACTCGTATATTTTGTGATATTCTTTTTTATTTCACTTGTATAGACCAAAGAGGAAGTGGAAAGGGTATCCTGCGTAAAGGCACTGAGGTATGCGAAATGTATTGTAAAAATATGTTTCTTTAAGGGTTTTTTTAGTATTGGGAGTAGAACGTAATATGGTGACGTGTCGTCTTTATAAATTACTTGTGTTTCTTTTATGTTGTGGTGGCATTTTTATCCTTTTAATTGGTAACCTCTGTGACTTTCCAGTGGTTTTTCTTCTTTTTTATTGTGTTTCCCTAATATGTATTTGTTATATTCGATTCCATAATAATCTGATTGTTATACTTAGGGAATGATCATCAGTTGCAAATTGTTGAGAACCACAGAGAGATGGAATCACAATTAATTTTTGAGCATATAAGTACCAAGGAAGAAAAGAAACCGCTTTCAGAAAAAAAGCTGGCATTAATCGAGAAACTGTTGAGCGAGATTAATAGTATAGAAAGTGAAGAGGAGTTAGCTGCAGTGGAGAAATTGTTAAATCCAATTGGACCAACTTTGAGAGCCCTTCGCCAGGAAGTAAAAGTGGTACCTATGCATATCAAAGAACCCCACAATAAAAAAATTGTACCACAACGAAGACTCTTCAGCACAAGAAAACGTTCCACAAAGAAATCTAGACATCTTACTAAACCTACTCAAACTGAGCAAAATGCTATTGCTGTTAATTTGTTGCAAAGTACTTAAAAATTATAGCATATTTTTTCATGTAAATAATTGTAAAAGAAATATCGTTATTTATAGTCAATAAATTGTTTTTGAAATACTGAAATGCGTATTAATAACTATTAATCATGTTGTATTTGCTATGAGTTTTATACACGGTAGGTATTAGTATAATAATTTGCGATTAGTGAGAGTAACAGTAAACAAATAGATTTATTGAAATATTTCTCCGAATTAAAGAATAAACAAGTGCCAGAGTCCAATTTAAAATTTCGCGCCAATCAGGCACCTGAGTTGCAGTCGGGATGTAGACGCTAGTACAAAATAGTGGTGGAGATGTCTACTGCATATACATATTTACATGCGTGTAGAGATTGATAATATATATTGTGAATATTCGTTATAAAAATAGTGCGTATAAGTTTCTTAAAATAATATATTGTTAACGTGACATGGGCAGTGTCATTTCCTTGAGCAGTGCATCTACGAATACATCTTCATCATAGAAGTGGCTTGTGTTATTGTTTAGTCTAGAGGGACTTGTGTGATTATTTAGACTGTAGCTTAGAGAGGGGGGTATTAGGCATTGAGATGTGGGAAAAGGGTATTCTTGCTTGAACACTCATACTGTGCACTGTAGTTATTAATTTTATACTTATATATTTTTATTGAGATTTATTAAACTAATCAATAAAGTTGATACTAGTTGTTAGTTTATTTACATCAGAAGTGCGATTCGACACCCATTTAAGATTTGGTGCAGTGCAGTGCAGTACTTATTATTTACTTTTTTTTAAATAAAAACAGTGCTTAGGAATTTAGCCCCCAATGGAAAACGAAAGAAGTCAGACACCGCCGTTGCAATTGCTGACGCCTAATGGATATGTTAACAGATATCCCTTGTCCAACGCTTCTGCCAGCGTGATGCTTTCTTTGACAGACAATCATCGACTCCCGTATCTGGGGTTCCCATACCTGAGGTGGGTCATATGTGCAAGGTATTTGCGGACACGGTAAAAGAGTTGTCGGCGGCGCGACGACCAACTGTGAGTACATTTGCGTCTCTTAATATCATTCCAGAATTTGATCCATTGCATATAAATGCAAATAATTGGGTAGCGAAAATAGATGAGTGGGCGGCAATTTATGAGTGGTCTGACAAGGAAGTGAGTTATTATGTATTGGCAAAATTTGTCGGATCCGCTAAAATTTGGTACGAAGATTTAAAGTCCGTAGATCGTTCATGGCAGGGTTGGAAACAGTTACTGCTTCAAACTTTTGTGTGACGTACATTCACAACTACAGCAGCTTTCAGCGTATACTGCTACAAATGAGTCTTCCCTATAACGTATTGTTTCAGTAAACTTCGGCTGATTAATCAGCTGAATTTAAATTTTTCAGATAGCGATAAAATAAATTTAATTTTCGGCGGCATTAATACCAACCAAATACGGTTTTCAGTACAGGCGGCAAATATTATCAATCCAGCTGAACTTGCGCACCATTTAAAATTATTCGATACACACACTCCGGCTACCTCTACAATGCGGCAACCTGCCCCGTACGCGTCTAGCCATACACATATACAGCACAGAACATACCGTGCTCCGGAGCGCTCGGGGTTTTGGCCGCGGCTCTATTACACTTCGATCGAACAAACCCCAACGCTCCGCAGACAGGCCATTTTCCTAGCGACTCTGAGATGCGTTGGTTTTTGTTGTCTGTTATGTCATCAGTATTGGCACCATTAGCATGTCGACTGCAGCTTACGGTCAGTGAACGGTTATAGCTGCGTGCGTTATCTGTGTATGTATTCGTTAGTGCTTGGCGTGTAGTATCAAAAATATTAATTAGTACTACGCTAGTGTTGTTCACCTCTTGGGACCATAGAAACCGTAATAACCGAAGAAGGTTTGAAGAGTACGCTGTCAACTCTTTGTGTTGTGAAGATTTGCATGTATTACATGCAAATTTTGCGGGCAAGGAGCAATTCCAACTTAAAGTTCAATGCAAATTATCAGGAGAGGGCAATTTCGATGAAAAATGTAATAACTGGTTGCAACAGTTTTCACGTGTAACGTCAAGAAGATTTCCAAATGCGTCCAGATATGAATTTAGAAAGTTGTTTGCTTGCCACCATTCAAAGATAAATAAAGCTGTAACACGAAAAAGACAGGACAGTAAAATACGAAACAAAAACTGTGAAGCTACAATAGATTTCGTATTCAAAAAAATTAATAGAAATACCATTAAAAATGATAATCTTTTAAAACGAGGTATAAACGTGGTTATAAAAATCGATTTTTACCACTCCAACAAAGCAAATGTAGCAGAGGCTTTTGGCTATTTGCGAGTGAGTGACACAACTAAAGAAGTTTTTGAGTCATATTTCGTATCAGGAATGTCTCCTTCGGCGTCCAGAATTTATCATGAAATGAAGCTGATGGAAGTTTGGAACTCTAGTTCTGTCCGTAAACTTGCTAATGCACAAGAAAATCTAACAGAGAGACAAATCAAATACTTATATGATAAATGGCGTGCAAATCAGTATGGGGATCGTGAAGAAAGCAGCGTATTAGAAATTCTCGGAAGCAAAACACCTGTCTTGCAAAATTCTGGAGGTCAGTTGTTGGTCAAAGGAAATCCGTTCATTGCAGTTGTCGTTACGCCAATAATGCGGCGAGCATTTATCGGAGGTATTGTGGATGAAATGGTTTTTGTGGATTCAAGTGGACCCTGTGATCAAACCAATACTTGCCTTACATTTATGTTCGCCTCAAACAAAACAGGTGCTATTCCAGTAGCGTGTATTTTACATACGGCGCAAACAGAGGCAAACTATACGTTGGCGTTTGCAGCAGCCTTGGAAGCAATAGAAGTTGAGAATAAAAAGTTTTCGCCCAATGTATTTATGACGGACGACAGTAAAGCCGAGCGCAGTGCACTTTCAATGGTGTTTCCAACTAGTCATCTATTACTATGCACTTTTCATGTGTGTCAGGCGTTGTGGAGATGGTTGTGGCTGACCGATCATAACGTAAAAATGGGTGATAGACGAACAGTGATGGAATGTTCTTTATGCAGAAGAGCATTTAACACACTAATATCGGATAATGCCGTGTTCGGCAATGAATTATTAGTGGATCATTTGAACAAATTATGGAGTCGTCGAGAGGAGTGGTGCCTTCCGCACAGAGGAAAAATTATCACTAGGGGCAATAAGAGTTGGGGAAAAGCGAAAGGTATGGAAAACAATAAAGAGTAGGAGAGATAGGATGGTAGGACACCTTCTAAGACACGAAGGAATAGTTCGTGACATACTAGAGTCAGAGATAGGAATAAAAAGAGGTAGGGGTAGGCCTAGATTAGACTACTGCTCTCAAATAGTTAGGGATGTAGGATGTTCTACTTTTAGGGAAATGCGTAGGTTAGCTCAGGATAGAAAAGAATGGAGGTACGCGTCCAACCAGTCTTCGGACTGAGAACCTTATGATGATGGGCAATAATACTAATAATTATACGGAAGCCTCGATCAGAATCTTTAAAGATATTGTTCTACAAAGATGCAAAGTTTTCAATTCCTGCTCCTTAGTGGATTTCATAGTTAATGCATTTGAAAGTTACCACAAACGGAAATTGCTGGAGTTTGCTAATTCAAGAAGATCTAAACCACAAATTGATTACGCGCACATGTGCCGTAAAGCTAAAGATATAAGTGTTTTATACAGAATAGACGAACACACTTTCCGCGTTGCTTCTGAAAAAGATCCAAAATTTTTGTATACCATTAACGCTGAAATTGCATTTTGCGATTGCCCATATGGAGCAAGTGGAAAATTTTGCAAGCACCTGTGTGCTATAGAACAAAAGTTTGGTGTCATGTTCAAAACATCACCAATTCTAAGTGTTGAAGACAGGAAGCAACTAGCAAAATTAGCTGTGGGACATTCGGCCCCAGAAGACTTTTACGAAAATATGAGCACGGATGCAGACACTGACGTTTTCAATATCCCCTCTGAGGAAAACGCTCTGATAGCCGCACCACCAATTCATAATGTTATAAACGTCGGAGAAGACGACGAAGGTAAGGATCTATTATAAAATTCAATGCCATTCTGCGAGGCTTAAAAACTCTTGCCCAGATAGTAAATTTTATGGAAACAAAATCACGTCTTTGCGGTAGAAAATCGAGAAAAATCAAAGTGCAACCGACGTCTATTTCAAGACGCAAAAATAAAGATTTGCCGAAATCTGGACGAATTCAAGCTGGAAGGATGACCAAACAGGAAATATTAAAACGACGCCATAATCTTGCTGAAAATATTTAAAAAAATCGTCCAAACGCCAAACTCCACTGAATATTTTCCAATAATGTTATGTTATGTTTGTGGTTTTGTTGAATTTGTTTTCACCAGAATATTGTATTATCTCAATAAAATTCTGCGAATTACACTCACTATCTCTGTTTTCCATTTTATACGAAGAATGTATTAAACCAAGACCCAAAAAACAATAAAATTTAAATATTGGCCACTAATGATGATATGTACTATGAAAAGAGGGCCGACCAAATCACATTTTTGCCAAGGCACTTAAATGTTCCTCGTAGTAATTGTGAAGTTCCCATAAATACGGGCACACTTAATACTGAAGAAAATAATTATTTATTTATTCTGCTCCCTGACTTCGTTGCTTGTTTTTCTACCGATAAGACGTGTGACGTCGGAAAATGTCCCTACAAAAATAATATTGTTCTAACAACCGATAAACCAGTCATCCTCAAACAGTTTCGCTTAGCACTATATGAAAATGAAATTTTACAGTCTGTTATTGCAGAACTTTTAGAAACAAATATAATACGCCACTCCACATCACCATATTTAAGCCCCGTAATAGTAGTTAAGAAGAAAGATGGAAAACCACGAATGTGCGTTGATTTTCGCATGTTAAATAAAATAACCGATTCTGAATCATACCCCATGCCAGTTATTGAAGACTTAATTGATCGTTTGGCAGGGTTCTCTTTATTTTACACAATTGGACATGGCTAGCGTGTACTATCAAATAGAGTTAACGGAAGAAGCAATTCCAAAAACTGCTTTTTCCACCAGAGACGGTCATTTTGAACTTCTTAGGGTTCTCTTTGGATTACGAAATGCTCCAATAGTTTTCCAAAGAATTATGAATAAAATGCTAGGCCCTTAGCCAGGGACGATGCGCTTGTTTACTTGGACGATATCTTGATTCCCTCCCGGAGTATAGAGGAAGGTCTGCACAAACTCCGTAGAGTATTACAAATCTTTCAGAACCACGGGTTGAAACTCCGATTAAGTGAATGCGCATTCTTTCAGACATCTGTTACGTACCTCGGTATCACAATCTCTTCAGATGGAATTCGCCCCAACGAACCAAAAATTTACGTCTGTCACAAATTTTCCAATGAACATTCCCTAAGACAATTCTTGGGTCTTACATCATTTTTCTGCAAGTTTATTCCGAATTATGCTGGTATTAGTCAACCACTGAGTAAATTATTGAAAACTGCAGTAACTTTGGAATGGACCACCCAACAAGATGCTGCCTTTGACAACCTCAAACGACTTCTCACTGAGGAGCCGTTGTTAACTATCTTTGTTAAGGGTCGTACAACCTTATTGTATACCGATGCTAGTCGGTTAGCACTGGCTGGTGAACTAGTTCAGATGGTGGACGGAAAGGAAAAACCAAAAGACTGATGCAGAAGCAAATTACCATAGTTTCGAACTTGAAACATTGGTAATTGTCAGAAGTGTGGCACGTTTTCGTCATTATCTCCTAGGACATCCCTTCACTATAATTACCGACTGCAATTCTGTAAAATGCTCATTTTCCAAGCAAGAACCTAATTCCCGTATTGCTAGCTGGGTTCTGGGACTTCAAAAATTTAACTTTGTAATCCTACATAAACCAGAACGCAAATAGCATTTGTTGATTCACTGAGTCGTAATCCACCTACCGACGCTCGCATCTTTCATGTACACATTATCAATAAGGCAGATTGGGTCGCAGCAGTTCAGTCTCATGATGCCAAACTTAGTCAGATTACTTCTATCATCATGTCAGGAGAACGCACTAAAAATAAACAATTATTTCGAGAATATAATGTCCGTATGGGCATTCTGTACCGATTAACTAACAAAGGAGAACGCGCGCTTGCCGGTGGCAAATCCTCCGCACGTACCAAGATGATGTGGGTCATTTTGCCTTTGACAAAACATACGCTTTACTCTCTTCCAAATACTGGTTTCCAAAAATGCGTCGTTTTATTCTAAAATATATAAAGTCCTGTATACCATGTTGTGACGTAACCACGTTGCAACGTCACAAGAGGATCCGGCCGCGACTAAAACCCTAATCGGAGATGGGAGCGGGTACAAAAAAACAGTATAATAAATGGGCGCCAAGGAGTTTTTGGCTGATCCTCTGTAGCCGAAACGTAGAATCCAAGTGACCACAAACTCCTAAAGGTCACTGGAAAACAACAGTGGGGGGTGTATAGATAACCAAAAATAAAACGTAGTCAAATAGTTTAAATGTGTAATGAATAACAAACATATATTAAACAGAGAACAAATGATGGTTAAACAAAAGTAGCAATAAACAAAATTAATTTTCAAAAAACAACGTAAACAAGCTGATCCGAAATCAGCCACCCGATACAAACGTTCCGCCCAACCAAATGAATCAAAACAGGCGCGGATGACGCGACAAATCCGCTACACGCTTGGAGCTCCACACGCGCAGACGCACTGACGGGCCTATCGCACGCACACTAACTACAAGAAATGACTTGGCGCAACGCGAGTGTCGGCCGGACTAAACTAAACAGATAAAAAAATAAATGATCAAAGATAATAACTGAATGACAAAAGAAAATAAACAAAGCAAATAACTATATCTTAAACAAAAAACTAAATGAACTACGCGCGACGCTATAAAAAGGATAAACTAAATCTAATTGTTACAAAGTAGGTACATGTGTTCTAATGACAAAAGTGTTGCCACGAAATGCCGTGACGGGCGCTACACAAGATCCAGCCGCAGGATGTATAACTTCCAAACGTACTGGTGACAATTATTATTATGCTAATCTGACCTTAGAGATGATAACTGGTCAGCTTCACCGCATGTGGGAGCTTGCGGTTCAGAATACGCCCTGGTATACCTGCGCTCTTCCTGATTGGTGAGCTGCGACAGGAATACAATCCAAAGCGATACTTAGCAAGAAGGAGTGCTCCCAAAAAAACCCCTAAAATGCCACAAAGGACAAATTAGAACATAAAAGAAAACATAAGAAAGTAGCAGATTAATCACAAATTGAATTAAACAAACGAAGGAAAAAAGAAAGGAGCCAAGGCTTACCTGTGAGCGGGGTTTCTCTCTAACTCTCAAAAAAAGCCACAGAGCACAGTCGAATCCCGAAATGGGTGCGGAGACGGAACAAAAGCCACAACTAAAGTACCTTGTACAATCCGTACTCCCCAAAAATAGCTAGAAGAAAATAATCCCCGAAGGAACACAACACGTGTATAAAATATTCAAATAGCCAACCGCACTCTGCCGTAGCTTCTCTGCGAGAGATGAAAGAATCGCGTACCGAGCCTAAGCAAGAAAATTTTGGAAAAAAGTAGGTAAGAATAAATTCAGGGTCAAGTACCTTGAAATATCGAACAGATGACAACGAAAATATAAAAATATCCTCGACCAATATTAAGTGCGGAAATAAGACAAAATACAGAGAATAATCATCGAGAATAACGTGAGAAGAAATCCAGGAGAACGCAGCGGTAAACGAAAGAAAAATTCAAGAAGCTAGACGGGAAAATACAAAATAATTAGCGCAGAAGAACTGCATTCAAAACAGTTTAAGCAAGAACGCCGATAAATTAAATTGACAGAATACACATACAGTGTGCATGGCATTAAATGACCGTCACGTTAAATATTCTAAAATTGTTCACTAAACGCGGAAATTCGCTAGATCTTCCGAATTTGTAGCGATATATCTGCGCCCCAGTTTGACACGTAACAATGTACGTTTCATAAACTCAAGGGGTGTGCGTGGAAGCAACCTGGTTATCTATATCTCATTAATAAAATTGCCATTCCGTTTCATACCGTGCACATTGACCACCTTGGGCCGGACCCTAGATCCTCAAGAGGTCATACATATCTCTTAGCGATTATAGATGCTTTCACTAAATTTATCCTCTTGCGGCCGGTAAAGAGCACTCGTACGATATACACCATTAGGGAACTGAAGGAGATGGTGGCTTTATTTGGTGCTCCGGTTCGCTTCATAGCAGATCGTGGGACATCCTCTACAGCAAAAGGGTTCCAAAACTTTTGTGTCGCTCTTTAGTTGAAGACTTAAAAGATAAAGTAACTGTGTATCAGATCATTATACCCAATACCAAGACAAAATGTTCTCCAGAATTCCTAATTACTTCTGGAAACATTAAAGGATTAAACCTATTGGAAATTATTCGCAAATATGCTCATCTACGTCCTCCGCTAACTAACTGGAGTCCTTTTATGTTATTAATATTAGCGCTTGCGCACTATCATATAAGTAGTAATAGTGACTAGAGGCACGATGGTGTCCAGTATCCAGTTAAGTTATGAGATTGTATTGTTACCTATAGATATAGTTGTTTTAGTATTAGTCATAGTTTCCTTCTGGTGGTAAAGCAGACATCTTAACTGTACGTACGATTCGTGCTCTGTATTTAAGGACCTAGAGGCGCTACCTTTTAACTGCGGGTAGAACCAATATAGGAATTTATTTTTAGACGGGATTCACTTTTCTAACTCGTAACTGGTAACATGTAATTGTTGTTTTTTTTTAAATTAATGTAGTAGTGTAGTTAGTAGAAGTGTGGTTTTATTGCCTACTAAGACATCTCCATACGCTACATATACCCACAAGTGGTGACCCCGACGCACAGTGGTTCAGATTTCAAAATACCCGATCGAAATTCATATCTGGTAAATGAATTACAATTTTCAATTAAAAGTTTGTGATGTAACACTGAAAAGACATACTAATGCATTTATAATAATAATAACTACTAATAATAGTAACAATAATAATAATAATAGTAGTTGTTACGACTTTGCAACAGAAATTATTTAAGGGCTTTAGATGTAATGTATGTTGCAATATTATGTAGAAATTTAAAAAATGCACCAATACATTGACAATAATAATAATAATAATAAAATACTAATAATATTACAGGCGATTTTGCATGTTACGAAATATTTGGAAGGGCTTACTTTTACTAATCATCTTCTTCTTCTTCTTTTTCTTCTTCTTCAAAATCGTCATCAGAATCTTTCTTGTCTTCGTCAGAAATATTGATTAATTGGAGGACATCAACATCAGTGATCTTTCTGTTTATGTTTTCCGTGTACAAATGAACTTAATTGTGGATCTGAGCTTAAAATTAATCGATGGAAAAGATCTTCATTTATTTTAATGCCACTAATTTTCCTGGTGTGGTGTTCCCTGTATCGTCGCAAATCTTTGTTTTTCGCTTCTTGTGCTTCTTCGGATAATTCTCCAATAGGCAAAACAGCATTTTCTATAACTGCTGCTCCGTGTAGTAAGATTTTATGGACGGAAGTGGGCATGTAGTACCACTCATACAAGCTCACAAATTTTTGGGCTGTTTCCACACAATAATTTTCAAATTTCTCTGTGTTTATTTCGTGGTTGCTATTGATTACCTTCAAAATTACTGAAAATCTTTTAATTAGATCTTCATCGATGCCAGTAATTTCAGATGATAATTTAGAATCAGCAAAAAATCGTCTTGCAGTATTCCCATCATTTGTGGTGCCTACACCTGCTTTAGGTACATCAACGACTAGTCCCATTCTCTGCCGAAACTTATTTTGAAGTTCGCGTTTCTTGTTTTGTAGTACTTCCCTGTTTTCTTTAGATACTTTCCACACTTTTAGATCTAGTCTATAGGCCACAAAAAGAAGACATTCGAAAAAACGAATATAAGCATGTAAGACTGACAATCCAAATCTTAACATTTGCGGTTGGATGGGGCAAGAACGAATTTGTTCAATATCATTTAAATGCGAAATCGTAGCATTGCATAATGTAGCACCTCATACTCGAAGTGTTAGCCAATGCACTGCACACCTTTCCGTCAACCATTGTCAGTGACAGTGTAAATTTAATTCGACCGAATTCAGAATCAAATGGCAATAAGTTGTTAATTTGTTGGTTTATGAACTCTTCTTCAGCTTTAGAAATTTCTTGGGTTTCGTGAATCCACTGAAGTCTTATCGGCCGGTAAAATCTCTTCGAGGCAGGGCTTGGATTTTTCCAAAAAACATTTGAACTATTTTCATCCACTAATCTTAATGGTACTAAAGATGTAACAAATACACTCTCTTCAGCACGTATTTCTTCTGACGTGTTGGATTTTTGTTTAAATGTCGTATATCCAGAGCTTCCATCAAAGCCCCATTTGCAAATCAAATTCAATAACCCATCGGGATTGCTTTCTGTCGGTATTATTTTCAAAATACTTTCACATGTTTTGTTGAGAAGGGTTTGAAGAGGAACTTCGCATTTTTCTTCCGTGAAAATAATACCTTCTGGATACAATTGTTTTTTTATGTCCAGCACAGTATGATATGATGGATATAAATTAGTGTGCCCATGAAGCGAAGCTGATCGTCTTAGAGTAAGGTACTGTTGTTTGGTTAAACTTAACGAAATTACAAGTGACAAAGCCTCTTTCGGAGCATATGCAGACTGATTTGTTTCTATAGTTTTCCATTTTTTTAAAATGCGTTTAGCACGGGATGGAGTTGTTTCTTTAAGCAATTTAGCAGCCGCTTCATCGCCTTTTTCTCTTAATTTCATTGTTGTGGCATAAGCCAATTCTTCAGAAGATTTTGTAGTTCGCAGTTCTTCAGTTTTTCTACGCTTTACCACATCAGAACAATCCTCAAATTGTTTAGATGGGCGACCGCGACCTAAATTTTGTTATCCGTAATACAAATTGATAAAAAGTTTTATAGTTCGGCTTACCTCCTGTGGATGTTGAAGGTTCACTACTTATAGGAGTAGGCACACAAAGGAGAACAATATCTGGGAATTTTATTTCTTCGTGAAGCCACATATCAAATTTCTGTAGAAACCGTTCATTACTTCTATTTACACTCTTCCAATTTCTGATATATGGAGCAAAAAAATTAGTTCTAGTAAAAACTATAAGTGCGTTTGTAGCAGCATCATTTCCGTTTGTATGAAAAACTTCTTTCAAATAGTCTATAACACAATTTTTTCGAACTTCAATGGATAATTCGATATTTTCTAGAAACTTTTCGTGTAAAGAAAAACGCGTAATTGGACGAACCGCCATCGTTAAAATATACACAAATACACAAAATATCCACAAACTAAAGCTACACCACAACACGCAATATCAAACAACAGAGTAATAGCCACCGAAAGTGCGAACAGCAAGAGGCGCAAATACAATGCCGGGTGAACGTGACAACGCAACCCCCTGTCGTAAGAGGGGCAAACCGATGCAAACCATTTAGGTGTTTTTGTTTACCTAAGACCCTAACTAATACTGTGTACCGAAAATTATTTTGTCCTCTTGTGTCCTCTGTTTCGTAGAATACATTTAGTGCGAAAATTAGTGGAATATGGAGGGTACATAAAGTACTGGTGAATTTAAAAGCAGGTAAAATTTCTTAGAAAAATAATACGTTCAGGTGATAGCTAAAGGTCCAAACTTTCTCGGCATATTCATTTTTTTCAAATATTTTGCAAGATAAATTCTGCACAGCCCCTAGAAAAGGTCGCATTTCAGAGAACTCAATTTTTGTTCGAAATGCATGTGTTTTATCGCACGCTTTGGGACTAATATTGTCTTTCTATGTAATTTCATTTTGCAATTATTTATTTCAGAAGTTGACCAGATACTAGAAGAACGATTGTGTGTCATGTTTAGCGTCATATAAAAAAATAAAAATTTTGATTTTCCATCGACTATTTGGGATTTTGAACCACTGTGTGACGTGATTGAGAAGACGGTTTCGTGAGTACCTATTTCTATTGTTCCAACTATGTCCACCTACGATCCAGTTGAAGTACCAGCTTCACAAGGAAATCCTGGGCAAGTCGATAGTCACAGTTAAACCACCGTCTTTCTGGAGAACAGACCCCAAGGTATGGTTTCGACAATTGGAAGCCCAACTTCAACTTGCTAATGTAACTGCAGATATAACAAAGTACAATTATGTAGTGAGTGCCATTGATTCCGAAATTTTAACTCAATTTGCTGATTTCATTACAACCCCTCCAGCTTCGGGACGGTATGAAGGAATCAAAACTCGGCTTATCACAATATTTTCTGATTCTAAAGAGAAACAGTTACGCAAACTGTTGTCAGATATTCAATTGCGAGATAAAAAAAACATCTGTTATTAAATGAAATGCACAGATTAGGTGGATCTGCAGTTACCGAAGCTTTATTAAAAACATTATGGATGCAACGAATTCAGATTCAAATACAATCAGTTTTAACAACGAGTTCGGACAATCTTCAAAATTTGGCTCAAATCGCTGATAAGATATCAGAAATAGAACAACCACAGAAATTTTGCAGTATCGTCTGCCTGTAATGGAATTATCGGAGAGTTATTAATAGACACAGATAAAAAATTATCCCTTGAAGTTTCAGAATTCAAAACCGCGTTTCAAGGTAATATTAGTGGGCGCAATTTCATGAGCGGTCGTAAAGTTCGATCTCGGTCGCGATCACGAACGCCAGCCAGAAATAGCAACAATATTTCCCAGGATGACGGCATTTGCTGGTATCACAGCCTGTTCCAGGAGAAGGCTAAGAAATGCTGTGCTCCCTGCAAATATTTTGGGTCTCCTTCCCGGCCGTCGGAAAACGAAGCGGCGCCGGCGCGTCAGTAATGACGACTAGCGAAGTCGTTACGAAGGCAGCTCTACTGGCGAACATTCCATGTGTCATCGTTTAATTAATGCTCTCTTTCGATGTCGTCGTCCGCTAATTCACGTACTATACCAAGAATGCATGAATCTTATAAAGCAACTTTGTTTGAATTATTATAATATAAGCAGCCTCATATCGTTGTGGAGAAGGACTTAAGCAGAATTAGTTTAGATGATCCTCATAATTTTTTTCTTTAGAAAATGTGTATGTTGGTCCAGAATGTGGCGAATTATTGAAAGAATTGCCAGATAAAGATATTATTTTAAAAGATGCACTTAAATTTTATATAGAGGCTGCATCAGATTTGCAAAAAAGATTACCTGATCCTATTTTTAACGACATGGTCTTCTAGTGTGGCATTTAACAACAATGAACACAAACGAAGCACAAATTTTAATAATTTTTATGTGACAAGTTTAATTTTCTGCACATTGATAAAACTGACCTTTCAATAGAATGGAGAAAATTAAATACCAGTTTTTCAGAATCAGAAAAAAATCGATTCATTTCTCTTTCAAAAGAGGAAATGTGGACAGTTATTTCCTCTAAAACAAGTTTCGACGATACCCCTGCTTTCCCAAATTTAGCAAGGCTGGCCGAACTAATTTTAATCTTACCCCATTCAAATGCGGGGGCAGAACGGATATTCTCTATACTGACGGACACAAAAACCAAAAAGAGAAACAGAATTTATAAATGTTCACTAAATTCGGTTTGTGTTTCGACGTAGTTTACAAGCTAGCGAAACAGACATTGCTAATCATGAAATAAACAAAAGTCATTCAGACCTATACGTATGTAAGTACATATTTATAATGTGTTTTTGATAATACTCCTAAAAATTTGTAGCACAGGTTAAAATTTAAAAGGGAATTTTTAACACGAAAGGGGAATTTTCAGCATCTACGGAGGGAAACCTGTTCAGAAACAATTGGCAACACTGCTGTGAACTGTTATTTCGTGGTTGTTTTGTAATCGTTCGTTTGAGCGGTCCTAGAGGTTTATTACTTTATTAATCCATTTAAAACTGCTTAAAACGATAAAGCAGTCGGCAGGTGAGTACTTTTTATATATTTTTTGTAAGAGGAAATTGTGAGTAGAGGTGGGTCGGTCCTGAACCAATTGTTCAAAAGGAACGACTGCGAGGTCGGAATCGTCGGAATCGATTCCGTTGCAAATAATTTTACGATTCACGATTCTGGCTGCAGTTCCAGTCCTCGCCAAGGACAACACGGTTTCGTAGCGTGTGAGTTCGCCTATATAAACGACTCACATTCGATTCCGACTCCAGGGTTTCAAAGCATGCGTCGCGCCGTCGCGCGGGTTGGCTAATAGAACGAGGAACGACTTTCATTCGATTAGGATAAGCGTTAGAGTAAACACGGATTCACCGGGGATCGCGGAGGAATATCTGCAAGTCGCAGAAAGTAAAGGAACGAGAATATATAATTTTTATAGTAATATAATTTAACTTAAAAACAAAAAGGATAGGTATTCTAGCGCAAAAGAACATAATATAAATTGGAAATTCCAAATGCATTGCATTGACCATTGTAGAAAGGTAGGTAATAGTTCAGGCATACAGTTTATGAATACTAAAACATACTTCAACGGATAAAAGTACCTGTTTTGTACAAACAAAAATTTATCTTTGTTAATTTCAATATATCTTCACACAGTAGTTGGATCGAGAACATTAAGAATTTTTAATAAGTTAACCCACAGAACACACCAAAAGACAGTGACAGAAATTAAACTGTGTCACTGTCTTTTGACGTGTGGGGTTAAATTATTAAGAATTCATAGTCAATATATTTCGTAAAATTTAGGTAAGGTACCTAGTTCGTAAATTTCAAGAAAAAGAAAGCCGCAAATAGATAACCTAAAAAACGGTATTATGAAAGAATAAAGGGAGTGACTACTGCTCCGGCCGCCGGATTATCAAATTTTCAAGAGGCACGGTCGGACATGCGCATAACGCAATATCAAACGTCAAGTTCCATTGTTCCATTTGCCTCCCATTCTGATTTTTTCTTTTGTTGTATAGAGGTAAGTTTGGTGCTTCTTTGCAGATTTTTCAAATTATATACTGGCAAACCAATGTATAAATGTATATTTTTACAGCGATGAACGCAGATACGATGGAGGTCAACTTAGGAATTGAACTTGGTACGAAATTTATCAATTTAAAGAAATTTCGCGATGAATTGCAAGCTACATCTGCGTCTAGTTTTGTTCAATTCTATGTAACCTAATCAAGGACCGTAGATGCCGCTAGAATTCGATATTTTAAGATGAAAAGTTTATATAAACATATGTCGAAACATTCCTCCTAAGGGCGCTACTCCCTTCCAAAGAGGGACTCCAAAAATTGTCTTTCTTTATTTCTCCAAAATTAATTAACATAAAATAATGAAATTTTATGTTAAATCCATTTTAACTTACATTAATTTTTGGTAATTACACTTATTTTAGATTCTGGAAAAAATTAAATCATTTTTTAAGTACATATTATAGTAATGAAACAATTAAGTAGTAAAGGTAACTTTATGTTTTATAAAAAAATAAATAATACTTTAATTGTTAAATATGTACTTTGATTTTGATTGATTTTCCAAGGCAGCTCTTACGACAAGAAACTTCAGTGTTCATATAAAAAAAATTTTTTGAAGTCCCTGTTTGGAAGGGAGTAGCGCCCTCAGGAAGAATGTTTCGACATATATTTATATACACTTTTTTTCTTAGAATTTCGAGTTCTGTCACATATTTAAGTTTGTCTGTTTAAAAATGGGACACTGTTAAGTTAAAGCATCGTGAAATTTTTGGCATATTATAAATAAAAATATTGTTACGTGTTTTTCTTTCTAAATATAAAATTTTTGTATCTGCTGCTATGTATTTTTATTATTTACTCCTATATGACACCTTAATTGCCCATTATGCTTACCTACCTCGACAAAAGAAAATACATACGTATATTATCATTTATGCACTGATTCAAGTTAAGTGAAATTTACACATTTTGAAAACAAATGCGTCTACTATCTATTTTCTTTGCATTTAACAAGGAGGGCCAAACCAGTTCACTTCAAATGTACAAAATTAAATGATATTAACCGGTGAAAATCGGACGTGTTCTTCCCATCCACTCAGTTTGGCACAAGAATTAGAAACGTCCTGCTTTTAGGTTTTTTCACTGGAACGACGATTTTGCATTTTCAAAATTTTCATAGTGTTCATTGAATAACCGAGACGAACATTTCAAGATGTTAAACAGAATTATTGGTCCACCCGTTTAGGCTGCACAGGATAACACTTTCTTTAGCGTTGAGCCGGACCGTGCGTACAAGGAGAGGAAGATATTATACGACAGATAAGGTATACTGTCTGACCGTACAAAATATGAAGTTTCTTTCAGACCGTCCAAGAAAAGGAGCTGAAAGACGGTCCGATATGGTGCCCGTAATGCACATCGCGCATGTCCGACCGTGCCTCTTGAAAATTTGATGAGCCGGCGGCCGGAGCAGTAGTCACTCCCAAGAATAAAAATTTCTGTTCTGTTCTTTGGTACCTATGCTATTATTAATATTAAGAGGTCGAAACCGGCATTGAAATTTGCTGGGCAGTCGGCACTCGGCAGTACATTGTATTTTACGACAAAAGGAACGAGAATCGTGAACGAATTGAAGGAATCGATTCCGACAAAAAGATGATTCCGAGGATCGACTCCTAAGAAGGAACGGTTTAGCCCAGCTCTAATTGCGAGAGTTGCATTTGGGTGGTTAATTTATAAGGTTATGTTGTTCTCATTAACACCATAAAATATTAATTTGTTCTGTAAATATACACTGCAATTTTTAATGTAAGCTTGTAATTGCTTGCACTGGCTGTTGCAATTACGTAGAAATGCCTTAATATACTTTTTACATTGCATGTTCACAAAAAACTTTAATGGCGGGAAAGTTAATAATTTTGTGGGTCAATGGCGTATGTAGTTCTTGGTACATAATAAGTACATAATTTTACATCAGTATAATTATGTAATTGATAATAAAAAACTTATAGGATGTATGAATTTATTAATAGAATTCGAAGAGTCGAGGGTGGGGGATTATCAGTAGTACACAGTTAATGGTTAACTACTCGGAAAACTGAAGTATTTTGGCCTCCTAATAAGGAATTCAAGAAGTACAATAAAGCTGTTAAGCAAGGAGAGGACGTTGATGAAGCAAAGTGGAATTTGTTCAAGATATCAAGATAAAGCTGTTTCTATTCTTGTGGTAAGAAATTTTTATATGTAGGCAGTTATAAACGTTTCCTCTAGTTATAGGTTAAGGCATTTCTTTATAGCTTTACTTGGAAAAAGTACAGTCAGCTGATGTTGCTGGTAAAGTATTTAACCTAAAGTGACCTATTCCAGATGATTTTGAAAAAAATAATGAAAAACTAAAGGAAGCGAAAGAAACTTCTGATGTACGGAGTTAAGCAGAAAATTATGCCGCGAGGAAGCGGAAACCAAAAAGAGTGTATGACAAGACCAGTGATGAAGAAGAAGATTCAGGAAAGTTGAGTCGCCCACCAAAATTTTCGAAATCTGTATTCGAAGGTGGATATTAATTAATTTGTGTTTCTATGCAGTCGCATTATAAATTTGTGAATTTAAGGTAAAAGAAATCCTTTGAGAGCTAAAAAACTTCTGTGAATAGCAGATTTATATCTAATGTTCGTGAAACTGCAACATCATGCAATGTTCAAGAAGGAAGAAGTTCCCCCGATGAATCAGCAATTGATATAAGAGGTGTGTAGTTGCAAAACTCCACTTTTTGTAAAAAATGAGTTATTGAAGTGCAATTTCTTTTGTCTCGGTAGAGTAAGTTCCTGTGTTGGCAAATGCGAGCGTCACGAGAAGGAAACGAATGGAGGGGTGCAGTCTGAGAAGACGGGCAGAGGAGAAAGGGAATATCGAACGCCCCACTCTTTAGCCACGCTCTCTCTCATGCTTCGTGCTCTTTCTCTCAGGCAAGCGTTAGTGAAGCGAGACCACAGCGCTTCATTTCCCGTGACGCCGCCCCACTCTTTAGCCACGCTCTGTCTCATGCTTCGCGCTATTTCTCTCAGGCAAGCGTCAGTTAATTCCTCTAATACCGTTGAAGTTTCACTTCTACCGCGTGTGGCGACCACGCACCCAATTTTTGGTACTAATCTGTAGAGAAACCTGAAATCTACAAGATCGTAACGTAAAATAGTTTCAAAAGTAGCATTATCCCATACAAATTTAATTGTAAAACCGGTGGTTCACTGCAAAACTCACATTATTCGTAATAGGTCCCTGTGTAATTCTCATAGTATCAAAAGTCACATTCTCCCATAATAGAATAGGACTTAAAAATACATTTTGTTGCATAACTCACATTATCCATAGGTATAGTTTTGTTTGATAAACGTTATTTAAAGGTTAGTTCTAGGTGTACGTACAATACGTGAATAGAAAAACAATTATTTTAATAAATTAATAATCAGTTTCTTGTGCAATAAATAAATCGTTTGGTTATGAATATTAACGTTACTCCTTGTCAAGAAGGCAGTAAAACAAGAAAGCCAAAAAGGTCTCCAGAGAAGTGGAAACGAAACCAAATGAAAATTAAAACGTATTATAATCGTCGGTAAAACTGCAATATCACGTAACTCGAAATTTTGCCATATTGAGTTATTGGTACCATTAGACAGAGCAATTCATTGCGCTTCTTTTGAAATAACGCGAAAGTTGATTTGAGTGTTATTGCCCCCTACATTGAGTAAAAACAACAACACGTATCTCAAACAATCTGCTACAGACAAGCAACAACACGTATCTGGTTAGTTTTGCATAGACAACAGAGTGTGTACTTGTGTTCCTTGGTTGTTCTATGATTTTTGAGTACAAAAGGCGGTCAATACTGCCCTGTTAGTGCAAAAGGGCGTATCTACAAATTGTGCGTTTTTGAGATTTTTGGAACAATATATTCTTCAGTGGTATATCCGTCACATTATTAGTTAAAAAAGCCGCAACTGCTATTCATTACACCAGAATATATGTACAGTGACAGCCATAAAGTCTGCACCATATGGAAAACTTTTTTGTTCATAGGATTATTGGAAAACGGTTTTCGGCATTAGTTTCAGCATGATTAACAACAAGAAAATTGACAAAAATATCTATCATGTCACAACTATGACACCGCCAAAATGTCATTTGAAATTTTAAAATGGCCCGAAATGCCCTTATTTATCAAAATATGGAAAAAGCGATAAGGAAAAGTTATTTGAAATTACGCCAAGATTCTAAATACGACATTTGGTGAGACAATTTCAATGTTTTAATTTTTCCCTTTTTTTGAAAACCTCAAATAATATTTAAGTTACCTAAACATATTCTCAAACAATATTTTCTTAAATTAAATATTACATTTGTTCAATCCTGCCATAGAAACATGTTGTTTCACCCTTAGATACTAAGCGAGAAAGCATTACTTTTGTTCACTCACTTCGTTTCTTTGGCAACGGGTGGGCGAAAGCAGTGAGCGAAAGTACTTTCGTTCACTCTTATTACTTTCACCCACTCCATTTATCAATAAAATTACAAAAATATTCGAAATTAATCATTCAAATTGACATGGCAATTTATGATGGTTTCTGTCAATAATAGACTAGTTCAATTATTGTCAAAAAATAAATATTTTATTGTCAAAAAATTTTATTTGTGTGCGTTTTAATAAATTAATTAGATATTTATTTAATATTAAGTCGGTACTGTCAACATTTCTATTAGATAATATGAAAATCTTACAGAGCTAAAGCCAATACTTTTAAAAAATATGATAATGAAACTTACTTGCTATGTAAGTAATATCTACTTTTTCAAAAACAAATAAAATTGTCTTCAACATAGAATGTGTGGACCACAAAGAAGATGGCTCGTGGTTTTTTACCAATCCATTAAAATAGGCTAAGATCACTTCCTCCGTTATAAAATGAACTTTCTTTGTATGCATCAAATCGCGGAATTTTGTCAGCTCGTTCATATACCGTCCTTTAGATTTCTGAGGCAATTGTATGCAGCGGCATCAGCTTCTTTAATATCCTCCGGTAAATTTAAATTGTAATTTTTTCCATATTTTCTCAGTAAAATCTTATTTTAGGCACAAATTTAGCTGAAACGTACAAAAATTGACTTCTAGCTTGTTTATTATGTATAGTAACGATAACCATAACAATGATGAAACACGCTCTCTATGTTATTATGTTGTATATCTGCCCAATTGTCAGACCAATTTGAATTATTAATTTTGAATATTTTTGAAATAATATTTAGTTCAGTGGCAGGATTGAACAAAACGTTATACAGCACTCGTGGAGAAACCGTTTCGCTCAATTATTTGCTTTTGCACACTCGCCTGGCGGCTCGTGTGCAAATCTGGCAAATTGCGTGAGCGAAATTTTCAGTTTCTCCACTTGTACTGTAATATACTATTCTGTATGTCTATCTTCTCTTTCAATACATGTTATTGTCCTGTTGAAAAATTCTTTGGTTACTTTTCTGAAAAATCTGTAGTAAATAAATCCGCATTACCTATTCACTTTTAATGTTTTTAAATAAATTTTAATCGGAATTTTCAGTTTTATTTGTATGATCTAAATGTAATTTAAATGAACAATAGTTTTTTTCAATATTTACGTCCATTATCGTGCAAAATTGCTGAAAATAGTCCAAAATTGTACTGTTATTTTTCGTGGAAACGGTTATTTTGCAAGAAATTAATTAATTTAAAAAATAAATGCAACATTACTGTATTTTTGCATTGAAATATTTCAAATTAACTCAGCTGTAAACAAATAACACGCACACAAAAGTAAATGTTAATTATTTTTGGAAAGAAAAGGAAAAAACTAAAACATTGAAATTGACTCACCAAATGTCGTATTTAGAATCTCAATGTAATTACAAACTTTTCCATATTTTGATAAATAAGGGCATTTCGGGCCATTTTAAAATTTCAAATGACATTTTGGCAGTGTCATAGTTGTGACATGGCAAATATTTTTGTCAATTTTCTAGTTATTAATCATGCTGAAACTAATGCCGAAAACAGTTTTCCAATAATCCTACAAATAAAAAAGTTTTCCATATGGTGCAGACTTTATGGCTGTCACTATATATAAAATGATAGGGCGTATCTACAAATTCAATGTATTAGTTGAAATGGGCGACTCTTGACATTTAGTACAGAAGGGCGTATCTACCGAAACTTGCTGCAGATACGTCCTTTTCGTCTAATACAAAAATTCCATCAATAGAACGAAAAGGCGCATCTGTGCAGTTACGACCATTAAATCTAATAAAGCAATTATTTTCCTGCAGATACGACCTTTTAAACTAATAAATATGACACATGGGTAGCGATGAAAGTGATACAGACTGTAAACCCGAAAGTGAGCATTTAAGTACTTATGAAAATGAAGTAGGTATGTGAAATAAGAAGCAACTCTCCTCCAAGCAAAAACATGGAAACTGATTCAATCACAATCTCTAGTGTGTCAGAATCTAAAGTAATTATTAAAGATATCATAGATAAAAATTTTGAAAATGCCACAAAAGAAAAACCAATAACGGCAAATGAAATCATAACGGACTTTTTGGAAGACGTTTTGGAAAAAGCAATGAATGAGTTGCACCTTTTAAAATTCATAAAGAAAGGAGAGGTTAGAAAAAGAAAGAAACATATTTTATACCTCAAACAAAGAAAATTTTTAACTACCCAAAAACAAAAACAAAAGAGAAAACTGAAACACACTTGTAACTGCAAACGGAATTGTATATTATTATTCCATAATTATAATATAAAAATATATGCTGTTCATAAAAACTATATTGAGTTTCAGATGCGACCTTTTCAAGTATCATTTTATATGAATATTTTAGTGAAAAAAGGCGTAATTAACAAAGTTCGGTTTTGGTAAGTAGTTCTGTAGAAATAATTTCTGCTAAAATTTATACCGTGTGACAAACTTCCATGTGTACATAGGGAAATAACATGGGCAATTACATTTTTGGGGATTCCTGCTCCCCATGTGTAGTTACAGTGGTGGTAAAGGTAGCAATCGAAAGATTATTTTTTTCTGCGTATGAGGATATCAAAAACTCTGCAATTTTCCAATTTAATAAAGCATTAAAAGCAAAAATTACATTAATAATTTTCTAACTACAACACAGAAATTTATCAGATTATCCATGACAACTTAATTTATTCTAATCACGGACGTCTTTGATTTTTATGGATTTTCTGAACTGTCAACATTTAAAAATGAACAAAAATATTTATTCAATTCAAGAAAAGGTTTTCATTGTGAAAATATTTTACGGCGGCAATAGTTTGCGCGTAGTCCGTGCCTTATTTTCTGTAAAATTCAATAATGGTCCTATTCCTTCGGTATAACAACAAATAATTTAGTAAGAAATTTGAAGGCTGGGAATCTTTCATAGAAAGAAGTTGATTTTTACTAATACATAAAGTTGTTTGTCCACGACTATCTTACAACATACTCTTTATACTTGTGTTTCTTCAATCAAAATTAGATACATTATTCACTGCAGTGATTAATGAATATTATTCACTAAACCAATAGGAACATCGCTTTGACCCTTTTTTACTTTTATTTAGTAGGCCGCGATCGCGATGTGTTAGTTCAAATTGAAACGTCAAATCAGCATGGTTTGCTTTTAATTTGAAATGCATATTCTAAAAAAGAAGATATAATGAGTAGTGAGAGTGAAAACGAGATTTCTTTAACAGCACCAGCAATAAAAGAAGCTGCAGAACTTGCCTCATTAGATTCATTGCCCAAAAAACCAAGAAAATTATACCTGAGAGCATATGTATGAATCTTTCTTACACTGGAGAAGGGAAATGAAGGTAAATTCTTTCTGGGAATCTGTTTTGATAGTCGTGGACAAAGTATAGTATACAACTCGTATAATGATGCTATTATTACCTCGGATGATAAAACTTCATCCTCGGTAATAATAGCATTCATAATAAACTCGTGCATCATATACTATTTTTTATTTAGATAATTCTCATTCACATTATTATTGTCATTACCTATAGTTGACAATTAATTGATTACTGGTGTGGATGTTTCGTTGGTGAATGCTGGTCCATAGTTTAGGGTAAATTGTAGGTGTCGTCTAACCTATTAAAAAGTTTTTAGGAAAATGTTAAAGCAATAAAATGAAATAACAAATTAAATTACTTTAATTTTACTGCAATTATGAAAAATTTAACAAGCGGCAACATTTGCTTATTTTGCTGTAATGAATTTTGTAATCTGGCAATTTGATACTTATTATTTATTTCGTATCTAGGTAAGGACAAAAACTTATTAATATACAATGAAATTAAAGTAACATAAAAAAAGAAAAATAACTATAACAAATATTCAAATAAACCCCCATTCTGTATCAGACAGTATCCCAGCCTATTATAGAAAGAATTTCTCACATTCGCAAGTTGCCGATCGTTTATTAAGTTGCATTCCGCAAAAATAGCATTCCTTAAAGAATCAATATTTGGGTGACGAGTTTTATAAATCTTACCATTATTTTCGGCCAGATAATCTGTGGTTAACGGCTTGACCTACTTTTTTGTAACACCCTGTATAATATTCAATCGTTATGTCACTTAAGCGATGAAGTAGCCATTCATGGGTCACTTGATCGATTTTCTGCGTTTCACTTTATCAGATTTGTCATAATGCATATGTCGATACTGATAATCAGGAAGATTTTAAATTCTGGTGTTCACATAATGATGGTCCTCCGCTCCACCTTTCCTCATTAAGGCAATTTAGAAAATTTACCAGCAAGGACCACGTTTTTTTCGACTTTTACTTATTGCACTGCTGATGCATATTGCTTGAGTGAAAGAATTGAAAATTTGGGGTTTCGAAAATATTGTAGCAAAATGTTTTGTGTATCCGTGTATCTTCTTAATGACACTGGTTATTTTGTTTCATTCCCCTTATTACAGTGGGTAATGGATTCCAAAAAAGAACGTTTCCTGGCTACCAACAGGTAGCAAGAGACTTCCCAAGGAACAAGATCCTCTAGTGCGGTGTCAGTAGCCACTCCTACGTCAGCCACGAAACCCCTCTATTGATAGGAAGTCTCCCAAGATGATCACGGTATTTTATTTCAATCATAGGTTATAATATCCTGAAAGTTATAAATAAATTTTATTGGGTAAACTGCAGATGGATGTCGATTTCATACCTTTTCTTAAGAAATATCTGTGGCTTTGTAAATTACATTAAAATCCCAAGATTGACAGCCAAGGAGTTTTTCAGTTACACATTAAGCCAAGTTGACCTATAGTTTTCACAAATTTAACTACCAGTAGTTTATACGATAAGATTCATAGTTAGAGGGGTATTAACAGTGTGTTTCACTTCTCACCTTCACACCCTTGATGAATATTCATTGTTTATTATCTGAATCTGAATGATTTAAACTTTTGGCCAATTGCACTAGCCTTTTAGAGGGTTATTTTCAAGATGTTTAATCAAATTTATTGCAAACATTTTAAAAATCATTGTAGGCTTATAGTTTTATCAAAAAAGTTATTTAAAAAAGTTACTCAGGAAATGTCAGATCTGACTTTTTGCCTGACAAAGGATGCAAGATCCCCTTTTGTGTCTTACAAACTAGAGTGGAAAATACTTGTGCAGTTCCATGCAAATATGTATATATACTTGCGTTAGGCAGATTGTAGACACTATAGTGATCATCGGAAGGTAGGTCAGGTCAGGTATACACACAGTGTACAAGATTCCACATGTATCGAAAATCGACCGTTGCAAGTCTGAGGTAAGAAATCGTTCGTAAGTCTGTTTCCTTACATTTTTGTAAATATCGTTGGTTCATCGCATCAACTTGAGCAAAACTATCTATTAATTCATATTCGATTATCGTATATCGTACTTGTTACCATTATCGTACTTATTATCGTTCTCGTATTTATCAACAATGGCGGAAGAAGAGCAGGTGTATAGGCAAGCTCGCGCAGAACGAGAGCACGTGATTAAACAAGCTCGCATATAACGAGGGCATATAAGAGCCGCATTAACAAGGTTTTCTAAGTATATTGACTAATTCACCAATGATAAAATCATTCAACTCGAGTTGCGTCTAAAAAATATAGAGCCATTGTTAGAAAAGTTTACCGAAACACAGCAAAAAACTGAATTCATTGATGACTCAGAATCTGTGTCGGACGTGTTAGCATCTTCGAAGACACATATTACGAGGTTATGGAAAAAGCTAAGCAACACATCAATAACTTCAATTCAAATGTAAATCCCAATATTAACTTAATTAATAAATCGCAGCGATCGCATAACAATGTCAAATTTCCAACATTAGAGGTGCCCAAGTTTTATGGGGAATACGATAAATGGGGACAATTTCGTGACATATTCACTTGTTCACAGCGTTGGTCCATAGCGATATCCATATGGAGAACGTTAAAAAATTCTAGTATCTTTTATGCTAAAGTTTTAGAGTCAATCGAAAGTAACGACCGATAATTATGTAATAGCATGGGATCTACTGAAAGGTAGATTCGAAAACAAACGCATCATTATTAAGAATCATATAAGAGCATTATTTGAATTGCCCAGCGTTGCTAATGAATAACACATTAGAAAGTTAACAAACGAAGCGCAAAAGCATATTCGAGCCCTTAAGGTATTAGGTGAGTCAGTGGACACGTGGGACTCCTTACTTATATTTATGTTCACCCGAAATTTAGATGTAAGTTCGGAAGAAGAATGGAAAGAAAATGTGCTAAATAAAGGATTAATTAAACCTTTGTATTTCATTTTTAGGAGAACGCTGCCAACTTCTTGAAATTATAAGTCAGAAAGGTGGTAAAACGATCGAATAAAATTATTCTAAATTTAGTAACAAAAACACGATAACGAAAGATCAGCGTCCCACGTGGTTACTCGCAATTATATCGTAGAGTGTGGTTTTTGTAAGCAAAATCGCCCAATTTATAGTGTTGTAAATTACGAGCGCGTCCTGTAGCCTCCCGTTTATCAGAAATCAAACGGCTAAAATTGTGTACCAACTGCTTACGCGATAATCATTCATCAAGCGAGTGCATACCACAGGGTTGCAAAATGGGTAAACAAACGGTTTTACTATAATTAGTAAAGTAAGAATTTAAATGAAATTGAAGATAATGAAGCCCTAACTGCAATTTACTTTTGCATTCCTATTAATTACAGGAGTTATGTGTTGATTATATAGAAATATTCAAAGTTTGTTTCTCAAATAAATAAGGGTTTGGTATTTATTGTCTCAAAACTTTTGTGACATACGTTATTAAATAAAACCAAACTTACAAATTCAATTTCAAGTAACACAAACATAAAACTTTAAATATAACTGAATAAAAAACATGCATTTTAAATTTAACATACGTGATTCGCAGCGAGGGTAAAAAATTTAGGTGGTGGTAGAGGAAGTCAAAATAAGAAGAAAAGTTTATGTGAGCATTCGTCCTAAATTTACTTCTAGCAAAAATTGATTTTTTGTAAAATCTCCGAAGCCAGGAAAGCTATTGAATTAAAATTTTGGGTGCGACTGTCCTATGTAGATTTATGTTGTTCTAAGAATTTTTGCTTTTTTACTGCTGCCAGTGGCGCCTCCACAAAGAGGTGAGTTCGATCCTTTCCATTAACGATGTTACGCCACTAATTAATTCTAGAAAAGATGCAGGGTGTAGAAATTTCACGAAAAAAATTGATTCTTTGTAAAATCTCCGAAACCAGGAAAGCTATTGAATTAAAATTTTGGGTGCGATTGTCCTATGCAGATTTCTGTTATTCTAAGAATGCATGCTTTTTTACTGCCGCCAGTGGCGCCTCCACAAGGAGGTGAGTTCGATCCTTTCGCTTAAACGATGTTACGCCACTAGTTTATACCTCGGTTTCTACCAATGAGGCCGAAATTTTTGAATTTTGCGTTCAATTTGGAAACAAAAAGGTATCGTTGAATTCTTTCCCACAAATCTTAGGTTCCTAGTAAAATAGCATTGTATGAAATCGTCCACAACATTGTTCTAAAACTACTTGCAACGCCATTAGTCATTAAAAGAACAAAAACTTTTAGAACAGTAAATGAATATAGAGGACAATCACTACCAAAAATTTAATTCTATAGCTTTCGTAGTTACGGAAGTAAGTAAACATACAATTATTTTCAAAACTTGTTGGGGGTAATTTTGGAAAACATGTTCTTTCTTATTTTGACCTCTTCTTTCACCTCCTAATTTTCTTTACATTCGTCATGAATCACCCTTTATGCAAAAGCTAAAAAGGAACATGCTAATATATCGTGCCCTCGTAGCTAGTAATTGCAGTTTATGCAAAGGGAATTTAAACACACTGCAATATTCCCCAGACTTGTAATTTGTTTTGCACTCGCGATACCCGGTACGCGGCATTTTCGTGGCATTGTATGTGAAGTTACCAGCACGAACACATGAAAATTACTTATAAACTACAACTGATCCATCCCTAAATGGGGTAAAAATAAAAACGCGCGGGATATTCACCTAGTCAGTAAACGTCAGAGAGTCTCTGGCGACAGCCTCCGATATTGACGTCACACGCTAAGCTCCGCCTTACGCTCCGGCCTGATTCATTTCTCGTGACGCCGCCCTACTCTTTAGCCACGCTCTGTCTCATGCTTCGCACTGTTTCTCTCAGGCAAGAGTCAGTTAATTCCTCTAATAACGTTGAAGTTTCACTTCTACCGCGTGTGGCGACCACGCACCCAGTTTTTTAATGTGTTTATCTACGTCCGTGAGATAAGCACTTCTTATTCCACTCAGTTTGCGCGAGACAAGGAGTTTATTACCGCACTCGTTTTTCTCAATAAGTTATGACAAATTTTAAATTATAATTACAGTTTATTTTCACCTTTTAGGGGCGTAGATAAAAAATTGTACAATATACGAGTGAATGCTTTATTAGCGTATTTTTGCGATTGCCCAAGTCGTGCTACGCACTCGTGAAAATTTCGCATGCGTACGTTAATAAAGCTCATATCCCACTTATATCATAAATACTATTAATAAATTACATTACACACTTTTAAAGCTACCTTCTCTTAATTAGTGAAAAACTGGTTCCATTGGTTACTACTTACTACTGAAAATTTTCACAAGTTGATTAGTTGTTAATATAATAAAGAACATAATCAATATTATAAGCAATGTCATAATGAAAAACACTTGAATGTGATAATTTCCACTTTTTATTAAACACTGTTAACAATTATAAGAAATATTTAAATTGGATTTATTAATACTATCAGAATTTAAGAAAGAGACAATTAAAATGTAAAACAAACTTTACCATCAAAATACGCAAATATTGAAGTTGATAGAAAAGCAAGAGAAAATCTATTTTAAAGAAAGAATTTCCAAGTAATGAGCCAATTGATATCCCCATAGATAGCGAAGAAAACTTGCAGTCGCTGGAAGATTATTTGGAAAATAAAGAAGATGCAGCATCTTTGGTAAAACTTCAAATGAAGGTTACATAATAGGCACATTATATCTTATTGGAGTTTTTCTGTAGGTTGAATACATTTCTACGATAGGGGGAAGAGACCTAACTAATCAAACAAACACTGCATTGAAATTTTTAATAATAGACTGGCATGCAATTATAGTTTCTTTGGGAAGAGATTAAACAGAAAACCCTTCAGTGACTTAAAAATAAAATCTGCGATTGTTCGTAAATGTTTATTAGCCACATTTCTCAGTCAAATAAAAAATACGCAGTATTTTAAGTGCAATTAAAATTATTTCTCCAGAGGCAAAAAAAAGACAAATTGAAGACATAATAAAGGTGTAGTTAAAGCATTTACCCCAACGAGCAAAGAAAACAAGCTAATTTTTCTGTTGTAAACCTGTAATATGTAAGTCTTCAAAATGTCTTCTGATATAATTCCTGGAAGGCGAAAACCTGTAGTATGTCAAAGTCAATTATATCGGCGAATTAAGCAAGCATTTGAAAATTCAACAAATTTAAGACGTACATTTCCAAATTCTACTGTGACAAGCAATACGTGTTCAAATAGCCATAATAGTTCGCATAGCAACAAATTAAATAACAATTTTCCTCAAAACGACTTCAATAGTGATGTACAAATAATTATTTTGATAGTGAACATGAAATTTCAACTGATACAGGTAGTGAAAATTCTGTTATTGAAGATTTAAGAGATGAAAATGACCTGATGAGTCACTCACTGCCCATGATCTTGCTTCAAAAATTAGGAACTGGGCTACGATAAATCACAATATACCACGATCAGCTGTCACGGATCTCTTGCATATTCTTCGACCATTTCATCCCGAATTTCCTTTAGATTACAGAACCTTGTTTAAAACTCCTGTCTCAATTGAATTAACCACATTGGATAGTGGTAGGGCAAGTGATACAGTTGTTGGCCACTTGATTTACAAAAGATAATATTAGGTGTCTCAGCCATTGGGGGAATACGTTTTTATTTATTTGTAGATTTTGTCAATATAACTGAACGTGATGTTAACTTTTTTTACTTATTGAGTTGGTACCTACAAGATTGCTGTAGCTCTAGTGTTGTGCAGCCGTCTCCCTTCTTGTATGTAAATCTGGTAAGTCTTACGAATTTATTAAGAATCTCATGCCCGTTTTTATCACTTACAACATTTAAATGTGTAATAAGTTTTCAAAATTTATATTTATATTGTATTATTAATGATATTTAAACTATTTTTCAGGTTGTCTACCAACCTGGAATTCCTTGTAAACCTGGAATAGTCAGGGAAGTAATTTTTGGTCAGGGAAACCTTGAAATGTCAGGGAATTTTTTAAAAACCTGGAATTTGCGGTACCTGTCAGCAATAATATTGGGTCTTCATAAAAAAAAACAAAATGCTAGGTTTGCTTGTTGATAATACATTTTTCCTTATAGTAGAGGCGATATTACAGAATTCTAAACTTCCTTGCGTACCTACAGGATGTATACAAAATGGCGCATAAGCTCTCCAGTACGTTGTAGGCGACCCCTAAGGAGAGTTGGGAAAAATAAGGAAAAAAATTATCGTCATTGTCAATGAAGTTATTAGCAAAATAATAATTGGTAAAATTAGCAACATCTTAAATATAATTGGTACACTTTGTATTTTAATCTCGGCAGACTATGTATTTTAGTTATGAGTTGGGTAGCATGCTTATTACTGTCACTATTCATAAACCATAAACTAGACAATAATTATGTTTGCAGAAATATGCCTTAAAATATACTTTTATAAGAGGAATCAGTTGTTTAACACCGTTCTGTGTAAAAAATGTTGATATTGGGTGCAAAAGCTGACCTTAGCATTAGAAATTTTAGTAGATAGCAAGTGGTTGACTGTAATTGAGGCTGACTGCATAACTAAGGAATACAGAAACTTAAGCAAGACTGATTATTTTATAGATAAAATGAAGACTGTTACAAAACATGACAGACTAGACGAAGTCTGGTATAAAAATACCAAAGAAATGAATTACAGTAATTTAACAAAATTTATTGAAATGACACTTGCATTGTCTCACGGTAATGCTTCTGTTGAAAGAGACTTCTCAGTTAACAAAGAATGTTTGATAGAGAATTTAAAGGAAGAGTCATTAATCGCTCAAAGATTTGTGTATGACAGTATATTGAATGTTGGGGGGATAAAACATTTTCAAGTCAATAAATCGGTCCTTCCGTACGCCAGAAGTTCAAATAGTAGGTGGAAAGAAGCATTGAGAAAAAGAAAATTGGAAGACGAATGGAATGGAAAACGAATGGTCAGTTACAGAGAAAAAGAGACTGTGTGCAAAGTTGAAGGATCTAAAGAAAAGAAAGGAAGACATATCCCAAGAAAGGGGACAGAAGATGAAATCTATAAATGAAGAAATCGGGGCCCTGCAAAAAGCACTATACTAAAATATAAATGAAATAGAATGAAATATTTGTTACGCTATGTTACGTTGAGAGTGATGTTTCTGTTTATAAAGGTTTTTATTGATGCGTTATATATATTAACATATTTTGAGAGCACTGATGTCTCATTTAGAAGAAATAGAAATCCTTTGCTCAATTTAAGCACCTGAAATTTTAAAAAAGTTTTCCAGGAAAACCTGGACAAATCGGGGAATTTTGTTGTGGCCAATTACTATCGTTACGTGTTCTTTTCTAGTTATAAAACGAAAAACTATACCGAAGGTGTCTAAGCGCGGTTATTATCATTAAAAATACAAAGATATCTGCATTGCTCTTGAAGCAATTGAAAATGGTATGACTCAAAGGGAAGCATCAAAAATATACCACGTTCCTCGTGCAACCCTTCAATTTCGATACAGTGCAAAATTCAATAACAAGATTTCTCATGGACCAAAACCAATACCGACTTTAAGATGAAGCGACATTGCTAGAAAAATTGATATTAACCTCTCATAAAAAAGAGTCTCGGCTTAGGATTGAAGACATACAAACTTCAGTTAAATATTTCCTCGACGCTACTCCCAGAGACGAGGGTGGTATTCAGCATTTTTAAAACGCCACCAAAACATCACGATGAGAACATCAGAGTGCATAAAAGCCGCTAGCTCAGTTGTATCTGAAGAAGATATTAGAAAATGGTTTACAGGTGTTGAAGCATACTTAACTAAAAAAGTGTTAAAAGACCTATTAGAGAATCCTTCCAGAATATACAATGGCGACGAGACCTGCTTTTCGCACTAATGTCCAAATAACAAGAAAGTTCTTGCGCCAAAAGGGGCAAAAACGTGTACCTAATGGACCTTTTATTAAATCAAAACCACAAACAATTTAAAAAGTGGAAGAACAAATCTTTTACACTAACGATACATTGCTTTTTCCCAGCCGATTCCTATTCTGCCCTGCTAAAATCAAACGCAGTATCTACAAAAAAATCGGAAATTAAGTTATTGATGGTTTTAGTATCTTAAGATGGTATTTAACATGTTTACTAAGGAAAAATGAGGTATCTTCGCTGGATATATGAAAAAAACAAATTATTTATGCCGTATCTGCAAGATTATTTGACTTTCCTAAGCACAAATGCGGTATCTGAGTGATGATAGTTGAAAACGCCGCATCAACTTGCGCGTAAATACATATACCGCGTTTCAGCTTAACATGTTGCAGTTGTCGTCTTTATGTTTAGTACGCGCTGTAACATACCCGCCAGGTTTTTAGTTTACTTTTGTTAGTTGAAGTAGTAAAGTGAGCATTCGAGTCTTTTTTGGTGTCAATAAAGCAGTAAGTTTGCTTTTAATTACACTCTTTTTTTGTTTAAACTATGTATAATTAATTTAAATAAAATGTCTAGTAGAGCAAGAGCAATGGTGTCTTTAGGGACTAAAGAACAAAGCGAAACTTCGATTCTTGTTTTAACTGAAGATGATATTTTTGCGACACATTTAAGTAGCGATGGCGGGTTTGACTTACCTGTATTTACTACGTTGATAAATATGGATGGTGCCTAGCACAGAACTCTAACAAGAAAACAAACACGAATTTCTGAAACTGGATTTCCCCTGCAAAATAATAAATGCCAAAGTAACAGAGTTTAATAACGCTAGCGCAGAGATAGATTCACTCCTACAATCTAAGTACTATGATCATCGTCGTGATAGTTCTGAAAATAGTCCCAAAAACTAGCTAGCAAATAATTAAATAGAGTTAAATTCGCCATCTGTGGCAGCGTATCAAGATCGTATTCGCGATAGTTCTGAAGAAAATACCAAAAACCAGATAGATTTTAGCAGGGCAATAATTGCTTAATACATAATTATATTTCAGGTCCAGTACTTGTGACGTACCAAATCCCGTTGCGTCACAAAGGGGGGAGGACCCGGCCGCGACTAACTCTAGCCGAAGATGGGAATGGGCTATTAACAAAAGGGGCGCCAAGGAGTTGTCGGCTAATCCTCCGGGAAAGAACGTAAAAATCCAGTGGCTACAACTCCTAAAAGCCACTGGCATCCAAACAACAATGGGGAGCAAAATAAACAAAACCCGCAGTCAAATATTTAACAGATATATTGAAAAGAAAGCGTAAATGTAATACAAAACAAATATCTGAATCTAAATGAGCACCAAAAATAAAAATGACAAAAAATGAGTGACCAGAAACTACAAAATTAACAAAATAACCTATCCGGAAATTTAACAGCGCGGCGCAAACGTCTCGCCCAAAAAAATATGGAATCACGCACGGATGACACAAGCGACTATCTACGGCCGAAGCTTCGTTCGCGCAGGCGCACCGACGAGTCAATCCGCACAACAAAACTTACAAGACGCAAACGCAAAGCACCGACACTACCAAAAGACCGGGTAAAAGCAAAAACTAGAATTGAATATAAAAAAAATAAGCAAAATGCTGTAACTACTTGACTAAAAAAAACTGCAAAATTACTACAACTGAAAATTATAAACTAGCGTTAACTAATAGCAATAAGCCGCTACGAGGCACTACTTAAGCGAATAATACTAACTTGTTTAACAATAAGCTTAATATTTAACGTTTTGGTGGCAACGATAGGCCGCTGCCAGGCTGTACATGAAAACTTCTGCCGACGGATGAAATGATATTCCGCTCGGACAAAATAAAAATAACTTAAAGATCTGACCTTAAAACACTGTCGTTTCAATAGATCGCTGGATAATACTCTTGTGGGGAAGTATAGATTAAATATACCCCACGGTAGCACCCTAAAAAGAAATAATAATAAAACAAAGCGTCTAAGAAGCCCCAATCACCCCTGAACCTACCTCGAAAGGGATACGATGGAACCTCCAAATAAACACCTCGTGGTCGAAGACAAAAATCCCATAAAAGGAGCCATTTCTGAACAAGTTTTACCAAAATCTTTGCAAAATCCAAAAAAGGAACAATTTGACACTATTTCGATAAATCCTGGATACTCCAGAAGGTCGGAATTCAACATCAAATTCAACAAAATGACCGCTATCACAAAACGTGTCTTGTCTGCGAAAAATCACGAGAAAAGTGCCCACCCCGAAGTTTAAAAGATGACGTAGGACTCGTCCTTAGGTACATCAAAGGTGAAATTTAAGAGCTAACCTAGAGCAGTGCCGTGTCGTCAAAAAAGCAAGGAAAATCGCAATCGATCAAGAAAAACCACGAAAAGATCGGAAGAAAGCACACACAAAAGAGTCCTCCAAACAGATAGAGTATGGAAAAATACACAGAAGGGAATATAAAAGCGAAAATATAGAAGGAAAGTGAAATCAAAAATAAACTCGGAGGCGCACGCTCATGACCAACAACTTCAATACGACCTAAACGACGGAGAGTCGAGCATGCTCAAAACCTATCAAGAAAATAGAAGAAGTACCGAACAGCTGAGCCGCTGTACAAATAAAATGGATTTAAACAGACTAAATAGGAAAGAGAGTCAAGAATTGAAAATAATTGGACATAATGCAGTGCTGATAAGGAACCTAGGAAAATAATGAATGTGGGCCGACGATCTGCGAAAATCAAGGTAAGTTTTGAAAACACAACCGCCTCAAATATAACAATCTCAAATTTATTACAGGTATCAAAGAACCAGAGCAGAAATAGATCATAACAGAAAGGGAATACGCATAAAGAACAAGAAATAGGTACTCAGATAGTGAATTTACAAGAAGACAAGAGATAAGTTGCAAGATAAAATCAAAATACTGAAGTAAATAAAACAAATCGGTTGATAAAAAGGAAAACTGTAAGCTTTGTATTTTAAATAAATTTTCTAATGAGTAAATGTCTAATTTAATTTTTAACTGTAACATCCTCAATATTACAAAAGGTTCACAGTGTAGTACAGGCTTCCGTCAAGAATGCCATCAATTCAGTCAGCTGGACGGACACTTTGGTGGCACTGAGGGAGAATTTCAAGGTCCCGGAATACCTCATGAGAGTAATCGATGATTACCTCAGCGACAGGCAGTTGCTGCATTACACCACGGAGGGAGCACGACGTAGGAAGGTGACAGCCGGCACATGGATCTGCCCTTGGCCCTGACCTGTGGAACGTCGTATATGACGGTGTTCTCCCGGAGGGCACCAAGCTGGTGGGATTCGCCGATGACATCGCGGCGATTGTCACCGCCAGGGAGGAACAACAGGCGAGAAGACGGGTCGCCCAAGTCACGCGGAGGGTTGACGATTGGTTGCAGGAGCACGGCTTTCAGCTCGCAGCCCACAAGACTGAGATGGTCGTCCTCACCATGCAGAGGAAGTTCGCATAGCCTTTCCAAGCAAACATAAATGGCTTGGAAATCCAGTCCGTGAAGTGGCTGAGATACTTGTGTATGTTTCTGGATGCGAAACTCAAGTTCTGGGTCCAGATTCGGAGGGCGGCAGACAAGGCAGCGACTACGGTGTCCATGCTCTCAAGGCTTATGCCCAATATGGCTGGACCGAGGAGCAGTAAGCGGAGGGTCTTGATGAGTGTCGTTCACTCCATTTTGTTCTAGAGAAGGAGTCCAGAGAAGGAGTGTCTTGAGGGTGGCGTGTGCGTGTGCTGGCGCAGGAGCGTAAGAGGGTTTATAACAGAAGGATGGAGGTGGATACAGGGGCCACGAAGAGACAGGAACGACAGCGCACAATGGACGAGTGGCAGCGACGCTGGGATCTGGCGGTGGTTGGCAGATGGACTGGCAAACTCTTGGGGGATCTCACTTCTTGGGTGAAGAGAGGTCATGGCAAGGTTAATTTTTTCCTCATCCAATTTCTGACGGGGCACGGTATGTTTAATTACTATCTCTTCAAATGCAACCGGAAAGACAGCCCGTTATGTGCCTACTGTCCTGAGTAGGAGGACAGTGCACCTCGATTGTAGACGCTTGGCAGTATGGAGATGGGAACTTCATGTAAGCGTCGGTGCGAGACCGGCGCCGGAGACCATCGTGGCGCTGATGATCCGGTCACAGGCCAACTGGGACGCGGTAGCGGGCTTTGTGGAGAGAGTTCTCCGAGCTAAGGAGGAGGAGTGGGATTAGCATAGGAGGAAAGCCGTCATGGCAAATCACGCCTTAATGCGAAAGCGGTCACGGGTATGGAGTAAGGGAAGGTTGTTTTAGTGGGTAGGGCCGGAAACGGAGGAGTCCCACACTACCGAGCTAGCGGTGTGCTAGAATGCATTTCCACCTCCCCAGTAAAAAAGTACATGCTCCCTGTACTCCCGAGCACAAGGTTTAAAGGAAATTTGGAAGCCCAGTCCTGGCCCCCCTACTGTCCTGGGTGCGCGCGCCTAGATCTGTCATTGTCATTGTGTTTCTTGTGCTCCGAGTGCAAAATACCTCTTTGCTTTGTTCGTTCCTTTTTCAAATTTTTGTTAGTGCCCTTCGAAGTGTAATAAACCGAAAGTACTTCCCATCTTCGTACTAGTTATTTCTCCCTTATAGTCCTAGGATTTCAAGCCGATGCACGCTTCTATCGACTTTGTTTAGCTTTACACTCGGCTCTCTCTTACAGCATGGGCAAGTCTATGCGTATGCGTAACAAAAGGAAAAGATGATTCTTCCAGCGACGTTGATTCTAGGGATTCTGTAATCCCGAGAAAGTTGCTTAGGGTCGTTACGCCCTGTCGACTAGTCGCCGGCGACCAAGAAACCGGGCGACTCAGCTAGGATGTCAGGGGTGGGCAGTATTTAAAATACTTGTATTTCAAATACGTATTTTAAATGTATTTAGTGTATTTTGTATCAAAATACATTTTGAAAGTATTTTGTATTTTTTATTGAAAATAGTTTATTTACAGTACCTTGTATTTGAAATACTTCCAGCTACAAATTCAAATTTAATTGCGGTATAAATCTATTACCTATTTATTTCCGATTCTGTTTGTGTTTTTGTGTTTCGTTATACGTTGCCAGAACTCGCAAGTCAGCGTTAAGTGTCCCATTATCCTTATACGATAAAAGCCATTATTCTTAGTTCTGCACCAGTGGAGAGGATATTTTCTTTTGCAGGTTTTGTTCATTGCCCATCAAGAGCGTCTCTATCAGACAACATGTTTGAAAAACTGGTTTACCTGAAGGGAAATGATAATTTTATAAAAACTGTAATGTAACACTTAGTACCTAATGTAAATATAAAAAACTGTATTTTTTCAGTTTTAGTTTCTAATTGAAAAAATACACGAGCAATTTGTATTTTTTCAGCAAATATTTTTATTACAGTTGTTCCGATTTGTCATGTTTAATTTAATATTAAAACTAGAATATTAGGTTTTCCTTGTGTATTTGCATGTTTTAGTCAAGCCATCTCGACATGCTTATCGAGTGGGCCATGTGTGATTCTTTTGTGCCGTCTGCTTGGCGCAGCTGTTCTATTTTTAAGTCAGTACACGACTGGACTCTGAAGTGTGAGGACGCTCTCTCCTCTCGCGTGTATTCAATTATACGATAAGACTTGTCCGCACATATGTCTGCCAGCGCCTGTTTCTCGTATATTCAAGTCGCCATTTTGCCATTGTTTAGTGCAAATGTAATTGTTTCTAAGTGCAACATTGTGTAATGTTTATTTTAATAAAACCCTCTAAAAATACAGTCCGCTGAAGTTAATTATTGAACAACTAAATCACTGGATTAAACACTTCTAATTACGGGGTTATCTCCAAGACAAAGGGTCAAGGAATCTCGTCCAACACAAGAGTAGTCAAAAATTAATACCTAATTTATGGAAATCACAAATCAATTGTGTTCGGTGTTCGGTATTCGGTCAAACAAAATAAATTTAAGTATTAAGCCAAACAAGCAACCCGAGAAGCAACCTAACCCAAATAAACTTAAAAAATAAAAATAGAAACAAAGGGCCAAAGGGGATAAACGTCCATGCAAGGCTACCGTACTGCTACTTGCCATTATAAGTACAACATCTAGAAGTGAATCTCACCTCGCTAACTGATTAATGAATAAATGGACGTGGTTTGCACAGTTGTGCAGTCCGTTAAAAAACAATCAATGTTTTTTTCAGTATAAAAGCATGCCTTTTTTCATGTTTTTTCCTGCTTAGAAAAAAATCGTTATTTTTCATCAGTCATCACTACCAATACTGCACTCTAAACTGTAAACTGTACTGCCTGTAGGCATGTATAATCTAGCATATAGCCAAATGAGGGTCGAGAGAAGGAGATGAACGGTACGTTCAGATATCTTGTATTTTGTATTTGAATTACATATACGAATAATAGGTATTTTTTATTTTGTATTTCAAATACAAAATAAAAATGTATTTTGTATTTTGTAATTTGAAATACAGTATAAAAGTATTTTGTATTTGATATTTTAAAATACATTGGGAAGTGTATTTTGTATTTTGTATCGAAAATACATTTTTCATGTATTTTGCCCACCCCTGGAAATGATCATGTATCTTGCATCAAATTGAAAGAAAAAGAGGAAGAAGAAAAGATTTTGGGTGCATCTTTTATTACAAGAACTCCGTGATCTCCAAATAACTCCACTATTTCTTCCTACTGTTTCTTTTTGATTTTGCGATTAGAATACTCTTCGCTTAACAAATCCCATATGGCTTTTCTAGATTCAATTTCCGCAATAAATTCCTCAGTGCCGAAACTCATTGCACTACCGGTTGCTTCACAATCGCTCGCAATATGAACGCTTCCATTTGAATGCATGTACTCCATTGGTCGCGGCGACCTCTCTGTCTCCCGCGCGTCGCCCATGTTTTTACAGTTGCTGACGACTCCCTGGTTGCGGAGACCACAAAATCATGGCAAGATTCATCAATAAGAAGTGTCAAACAGAAAAAAACAACCGTAGGAAAGCGATTTATTATTTTGCATGCTGGAACATCAGAAGGCTTCATTCCAAGCGCAAGTTTAATTTTTTCCACTACTAATAAAAGTATGGATTATCATGATAATATGAATTGTGACAATTTTGAGGAGTGGGTCAAACACCGACTACTACCAAATCTTGAAGAACCAAGTTTAATTTTAATGGATAATGCTTCATACCACAGTCGGCAATTAAATAAACAACCTACAACGCAATGGAAAAAGCATGAAATTGCTGAGTGGTTAACCGCAAATAATATTCCCTTTTCTTCCACCCTGTTGAAAATTGATTTGTTAAATCTTGCTAGAAATAATAAGAGAAAAGAAGTATTTTGTTGGCGAATTGTTACGCGAGAATGGGGATGAAGTTATTCGTTTACCACCTTACCATTGCCAGTTTGACGCCATAGAGTTAATTTGGGCCAATACGAAACGTTATTATGACAAGGATTTAAAAATGGATGGAACTGATAAGGACGTTTTAGAAACTTGGGCGAAAGCATTGGAACAATGTACAAAAGAAAATTGGGAGAAGTGTGTGAATCATACTGAAAACTTAATTAAGCGATGGTGGGAAAGAGAAAAACTTTAAGATATTCAAGTTGAACCGTTAATTATCAATTTGAACGACTCCGATTCTACTTCTAATAGTGACGATGCAAGTAACAGTGAAAGTGATTAATGTTATACTTGTTTTGTTATATTACCACACAATTGGATTTTTTACATTCACAAAGATAAAAGTACATAAAAATGTTAGTGTAAATAAAAGTTTTGAGGCTTGCATTTTCTTTTTGTGTAATATTTTCTTTCCAAATTATAATTCTTCCATTGTTTTAAACGCTTTTAACCTTGTTATCCCCACGAAAGTTACAATAGCATTTGCCGAGCACTACTATGTTTGAGAACTGCTGTCAATATAATCTTAGTTCATACAGCGAAACGACCTTTGGACCCGCCAAGTTAGATTTTACCGGACTTTAAAATATAGTTCAATCAGGCCTGTAAAAATTAATCGCTGGATCAAACACTGTTACATGCATGCGTGTATAAGAGAAATACATGCAAGCGTGTATAAGAGATATAAGTTAAAATATTTTCAGTTTATTTTTGTGCACATGGATATAAGTTCTGGATATAAGTTGAGTTATTCCTCTGGACACTAAAAAATGAAGTGCCCTATGCTAACTTATACCCCTTTGCACTTTAAAATATCAAATGTGAACAAATTCGCGCTATGTGACTTGCTTAACACTTATAACTTATAACCTCAAAATAGTGTCAGGTTTCGTCCCATTAAAAGTGATTTTAAAGTTAAAATCATGATGTCTAGAGGTAGAAAGATGATTGAATTGCGTTCTCATCGGCCACAAGGTACTTAGAATATTAAATTACATAAATTTGTAGTCTTGTTTCATGCAATATTCATATTTTAGAATTGTTGAAGGATTTGAAGATTTGAATCTATCCTCACAACACATGCTTCTAATGGTATTGCAGCACTCGTGCAACATTAGAAGATACTCACTCATCTGTTGGATTACAATAGTGATGATACATAGGTTGCAGAATCCGGATTACAATCTATTGCCCGAGTGATTTCGATACGCCATTAGCGAACTTCATAAATAAAAAGAATGATAGGCAAAAAGGCGTTAATGCAAAAATATATTTGGAAAATTAAGAGAAAAAATCACAAAGTATTTGGAAAAATGAGTGCATTTGTAGGTTTTGTTTCATATCATTTCATGTTTTAGAATTGTTTCATAATCCTTCAACCTCAACTTTCGAATCTACACATGTAATAGATGCTCAGAACGACATCGCAAGCACGAGTACAACGGTAGATAGTATGTTCGACTACAATAGTGATGACAGTTTGAAGGTTTCTGACTACAACTTGATATCTGAATAGGTACTGTAATTTTCTAGTAATATAGTTTCATGGATGTTCTCTAGATGGAGGCACCAATAACGTTTCGCATCATAAAATATAAAAAAAACTGGGTTGAAATCCCTGTAAATTTATTAAAATATATTTGGAGGCTTGTAAAAACATAATTTTAAGAAACTTCAACTCAATATGCAATATTTCTTCTTTTTTCGTATTTTCTTGTAAAAACACATCTTATGTGTGGATGTGCAAACGTTAATATGTAATGGATATTTTTCTTGCAAAGAGGGAATGTACAGTATTATAATAATATATTTTAAAGAAAAGGCTACATATAACATTAATTTAAAGTTCATGTGTTTTGTAAAGAGATGCATTTTTTGCATCGAAATATGAAATTATTCAGAGGGCTCAGCCCCGACAAAAGTCTGAGTTTGGTATAAATAAGCTAATTTTAAGCTTTCTATAGGTAAATTTTTTCCATAAGTGCAGAGAAAAAATATCCACAATTTTATATTTTCTTAAATAGAACACCCCACATATTTTTATATTTTTTGCGACGATTTTCTTTGAGCTTGGCCCTGGAGGTCGATTAAAATAGCTGCATGTACCTAATTTTGTATTTAAAACAGGGAAGTTGGTACTGGAACATGATGCGGCGCTTTTACAACAAGCCCCTTCAACTTCGGAACAAATAGTAAGGTAAGAATATTAATTAGTAGAACATAATTTAAATTAAAAATTGAATTTATTTAAACAGATGGATTTATTTGAAAATGGGGAACCGTTAGTAATTTCCGATGAAGATTGGTTACGAATAGACGCCTTTTCCGAAGAATGTCTTAGAAAACGGTCAACTTTATATTCTGGACAATCAGTATATGTAAGTGTTAACATAAGTAGAATGGGGGGATCTTTTCACCCAATATATTCAATATACGTGGAAGAAAGGATTCTGTTATAATTTAATCAAATTTAGGATCCGTTTCATAATGAAGAACCTCTACGGATTACGGCTGGCGAATGGTATCATACAGATGCTGTATCAGAAGAAATTCAAAATGACGATCGGATACATAATCTTACTGGGCGAATCTTACTGCCGGCGAATCGAGAGAAACTAAGCCGGTCCAACCGTCGGCGCCTACCGAACCGAATTTTCAATCGAAATATCTCAACATCCGGAAATGAAAAAATTTGAGGGGGCAATCTATTAATTTTTCATGAATCTTCTAAATTGCTCCATTTTATCGAGGTTATTGTTGAATTAGGGAAGGGATTGTATCCGTTTATAATCCTCGAGGATTATAAACGGATACAATCCCTTCCCTAATTTATTAATTTTTCATTCAAAAATATGCCAGCTAGCAGCAATCCTTTTGTGTGATTACAAGTACATTATATTAGATATTTATATTCCATTTATAACAATAATAATAATAATTTTCAGAGTGGTATGGAGGCCCTTACTGAATAGAGGACTGCAGGATATTAACGCCGACGACTATGCCGGACTGGTCCTGAGAAATGCTATGTATGCGGAAAAGGCAGTGGTCGTTTCGTTCAGGAAGAGGAATTAGCTAAATACTGCAATAGTCATGGATATCATGGGGAAATGTGTTACAAAGTAACGCGTAATTTTTTTCAACCGACGAACTTACTTTACAGGTAGATTCTGTAAAACTGCTTGTAGGTAGGGGGCGTCTGGTTAACATGCTAGGGTTAAGCTTTGGGGAATACTGCAGGCAGAAGGCAGGCATAATATTGTAACTCCCTATGGAAATAATAGTAACAACCCGAATTCGCCGTCACCGCCAGCCTTTCCATTCACGGCTGTACCTCAAATAAATTTACAAGATGATGCAACTATGAAATAAATGAAAAAGAACGTTTATTTGAAGAATCAGATAGAGAAGAAAGCAACGAAGGGGTGTATAGGGCCAGTGAAATCGAACAAACTGAAAGTGAAGATTCGCACGAGAAATTTATACCAGCAAAACGTTCTAGGTCTAAAAGGAGTGAGACTGATCAGAGAAGATGGGGAAAGAATCAGAATTATACAAGAAGAGAGCAGGGACTTGATTACAAAGGAAAGAAGAATGAAAACGACAGATGGAACTCTAATATTCATAAAGCTGCGAAGAAGTTAAAGCCACGTTGTAACTGCAAATTAAGCCGAAAGAATATTGCAAAAATATAATGTAATTCTCTAACTGAAGAAGCAAGAAAATTTGTTTTCGATGATTTTTGGAAACGTTCGTGGCGGGAAAAAGATGTTTGTGAACACGCTTCTTGTAATAAAAGTAAATGCTAGAAAAAGAGGCGGGCAAGATTGCCTGTCGGGGTATTTGCCCGAGGAGTAGTTGTTGGAGCAAGTTCGGGTCAAATTTTATTTCATTGTTATTTCAGTTATTCATATACAATTTGTCTAATTTAGTTGCTACCTATATTCCAAAGGCTTATATGAAATTCAGAGTTCTTATACCAAACCATGTCGAAACATTTATTTTCTGTTGGATCTAAATAATTATATTTTATTGTTTGAATTGTTTTTCTGAATAAAAGGTTTAAGAAACGCACATTACCTTATACTTATTATTCCGATTTGTAATTGCTCGATTTTATCTCGATTTTGTATCATGGATCTCACAGATCCAGCGCGACTAGTGAGGTTAGTCTTAGGGGCGCGACCATCGGAGTGTTAAAGTTTATTGCAAGGAATATTTTGTTCATTGGTTCTAGATTATTTCTTTTGTGTGTGAATATTTTTCAGGTCGTCCATTTTGATTTTTGATACCCGTTACTGAACAAAGAAAATATGTACGGGCTAAATTATTTTGACAATAATTAGGTAATTGAAAATGTAAAATTTTAAACCTATCTAGAATGGAACTGGGTCTTGTGGAAAAAAGTATGCCTACTTGCACACATTTCCTTGGCTTACTGTCGCTATTTTGGTGATTACTGAAGAGAAAGAGAGAGTTAGGTAAACCGGGAACACTTACATTTTTTATGCTCATCAGTATGGTCTTTGAAATCTTGCCCTCCTCTGAATAGTTGTATAATAATTATTAAGAATTGAAACCTGAACAAACAAGAAATGTTTTGCGTCTCCGTTTATGCCTAATATTATAATTGCTAAATCCTATTCACGTTGCATATTGCTGTTTTGTATACAGGGTGTTAAATTTTATTAGCCCATTATTTATATCTGAGTTATTATAGAAGATGGAGAGTATAACATTTTTGGTGCTCATCACTTCGAAGTTTTGAAATCTTGCCCATTCTGAATAGTTTCTGAAATACCCCGAAAAGTGAATACAGACGTATATTTTTTCTTTTCATTTATTAACAGCCATATTTTTAAATGTAAAATTTGTTCTTTTCATATAGAAATGGGCTCGGAAGATATGTCTTTCGTGGATGATACCCTCGGAGAGTGGGGATTGTTGGAGTACATTCAAAATTCTCATGGTATATGGTATTTCATGGCGCAGCACTGTATTTTTTATATTTGTATAAATGCTGTGTATTCATTTATTCACTTCCAAATAGGTAAATAAAAGTATAAAATAATGTTCATCCTGTTTTATTTATACCTGTACCTAATTAACAATAGACAGGTAATATTCGCTATTAAAAATTTATAATTGACACTATAATAAATTTTAAAATAACCACTATAAAATTATTTAATAATGGATAACAAATAGTATCTTAGCAAGTAATGTAAATGAATATTATGGAAATTAAGCATTTTATAAACAAAAGTATATATATTTAATAACTAATTAAATATATTTTGTTGACTATATGAAATTAGATATTGGTCGGTATAAACGGTTATTGTGCTTGACACTATATTAGTATTTTATTCTTATTATACGGTTTATTTCTACTATTCTTCTGCATAATACATGTTATAATTTATTATTTTGGTTCTAAACAAACTTCTCATATGCTGTATTAAGTAATATAGATAGCCTCTTTTCATTAACCGGTGATATTAATTATTATGAAACTGTTTGTCTGTCCCTATGTATATTATATAATCTCATAATCAGAATGAAAAATTAATACTGTTTATCGAAAATTTCTCTGCTTTAGCTATGTTTGTTTCTAAAGGTAAACTGCCCGTGTTGTTTCTGCTAGTGCTTTAAACAACTGGCGTGTGTGAATCGATAAATTGTTGAGCCTTTATAAAAGTTCCATAATATAATGATTCAAATAATACCCTTTCTTCTTCCTGACCTACAGGTATGTGGGATGATTCTATTTGAAGTTGAATATGGTCGAAATCATCTAGAGTTGTTTCGATTTTATTTAAACGTGCTTTAATTTCTGCTATTTTATTAACATCTGTAGATGCTTCAGTGAAATATGTATGGAACCGTATGATTTTAGCTATAATCACATCGCGTGGTGCTTTTAAAACCTTTAGTTCCTTCCCTTTGAACATTATGAATTGTGCTATGATATGCAATTGATTTAATTGTAGACGTTTGCCGACAAACAGAAATGTGAATGGTAAAAATTAATGTGGTGACCATTAGCGGCTCCTGGCTTTATAACTTGGCAGTTCTCTGGAATGAAATCATCGCTCAGGGGTTGGGGGGTCTGGCGGTTTCTTCCCCGTAGTTTTTTTAAATTAAGTGCTTTAGAAGCCATTTTAAAACATTTTCAAACAAGAAATTTCACTCAGCGCAATATTTGACAAAATCCTAAATCCAAAAGGTTAAACTTTCGCACACAACTTTTACCGCGACTTTATAATATTCTAACGGATTCCTCTGCGTCGGCTTCAGACAATATTCTCATAGTAAACTGGGAGAGTCCCGAAGAAGACATAATGGTTTAAAAACACACTAATGTCGTCTTAGCAGCTTATACAATAGCAAATGCTAGACTTGTACTGTACAGTTACTTAGAGAAACTAGGTCGTCGAATTTTATATTACGATACTCACGATATTCACGGCCATACCTGGAGACTGGATACCACCAACTGGGGACTTCCTGGGGGACCTAACAGACGAGTTACCTTCGTACGGTAAAAACGGTTATATCACGGAATGTGTCAGTGGCGGCTCTAAAAATTATACTTTTAGAGTATTACCGCCGACTCAAAATAAATATTTTAGCGTTTGTAAAGTTAAAGGCATAACGTTAAATTTTGAAAACGCCCAAAAAATTAATTTCGATCTTATTAAGGACATGGTATGCAATAATGCTGAACCTGTGTACGTTCTTAATGATAGAAAAATGCAAGAACAGTAGCATATGAAGTAATTGCGTGCCCAGAGTTTAAAGACTATAGGGAGGTTTACAACAAAAGACGGCGTCTTAACAGTTTCTACGATAGCTACCATTCCCTATGGTTTCGTTATATAATTTTATGTGATATTTTTTATAGACTATTTATTTTAATTATTATTGTTTTTTTTATTTTATTTGCTAAAGTGCATTTTTAATTATTATTGTATATTTCCTTTAAGTTATTTTATATTTTTGTCCTTAGTGCGCCTATTTTTCATATTTTATTCTATACATTTTACAGTTTTTATTTTTATAGCAATTATATATATTTTTTTTCTTTTACCCAATATTTTATTAATATGTATTTTGCTATTTTGTATTATGTGTTTTTTTATTTTAAGTTAGTTTATTTTATACATTTCAGTTCTTATTTTTATTATAATTATAAAGAAAATTTTAATAAAGACATGTATGTTTTATTAATATTTGATTATAGGTAAACAAACTTAAGTTTATCACACAATGGCCTCTTACCATTTGATAGTCTATATTTAAGTTTTCACAATTTACTATGCTTTGAACCAATAATACAATATCAAGTCACTATCTTGAATGCATTTTCGGGAAAAAAATGTCTTCTGAAGATGGACAGCAATTTCCCCAAAATGCAATCAAGATAGTGACTTGATATTGTATTATTGGTAGGAAGCATAGTAAATCGTGAAAACCTAAATCTGAACAAACTTACTCTAAAATCATTTAATGAATCCAACAACGTACTGGAGGCACCAAGGCAGGTTGTTCCATTTAAAAAATAAAGTAAGGTGCTGCGCAGAAAATCTGGGGCAATAATTTTAAATTATAGCATTTTATTTGGTGGTGGATGATATTCGCTGCCAATTCAACTCTGCAAAAAAGCGTTCGACACCCTTTTTAAAATATTCCAAGTTTTTGGAGCGAAATACTCTATTCAGTCAGACTATTTATGGGTTCTCATACAAAAGGTGATTTACAACATGGACACGCAGTACGACAAGGTATTTGTTAAACGTATTAGAAGATGTGCGTGAAAATACTCATTAAATTTATCATGCTTTACTTATTACATTTTATATTCGATATATGTTGTAATTAGTTTATTTTATCTATGCCCTTGAGATAAGAACTTCTTATCAGACTCATTTTGCGTGAGATAAGGCGTTTATTACCGCACGCGTCTTTCTTATCTCACTGTAGGCAGTTATGACAATATCTTTCGATTTGCTAAATTCGGTTAATTTATTCTGGTTGAGATATGGGTGACTTTCAATCTAGTTAGAAACAAAATATCAAATAAAACGTTGAAATATATCCTGCAAAACTAGTATAGGTACCTGGTTTGTAACTGGAGGAATGGTGGCGACTTCTAAAATGCGTTCGGTTTGTTTCTTGTTGAAGTTGGAAAGTCCAATGGATTTTGTAAGTCCCTTTTTAACAACTTCTTCCAATGCTTTCCATGTATCTACATAATCGTAGTCCTCAAACAAAGCTTTTCCATCTGGACCAAAGGGGAAATTTTTGGAACACCAACAGTTTGAAACAAATTCATACAAGATGCTTAAAAAGGACCAAAATAGAGGGAAACTGAATCCCACTTTTTTGACAATATCTTTTGATCTCGAAAAAGTACTCAACACACCACACGGAGATAATATGCTTTTGTACTACTCCAGAAAATTTGGTATGTATAATTTAACGATTTACGAAAGCCTAAGCGAGCCGTTTGTTACACACGGGGAGAGTTTGAAGGTAAGCGAGGATGTAACCAAATCTGCAGTCTCTGATTAACCATAAGGTACTTAATTGTAACAACAATAGTATATTATTATATGAGCGATTATGACGGCCATTATTCACGAAGATGATGTTTGAGCCCACGAACCGAAGGCGAGTGGCTCAAAAAGTAGCACACAAAGACAGGCAGATTTTTCTTTGAGAAACGACTGAATTTGTGCATTGTGACTTAGCTACTGTTTATAAAGTTACTCAAAAGTGCTCATCTATTAAAATGGATCAAGAAAATAGAGACAGGGATGTGGATATAATCCCATTCAATCATTGCGCACCTGACTTAGTTAACGCTGCAATCCAAAAGTTTAAAGATAGCTTACCTGAGGAGTTAAAAGTTGATGCAGAGCTTATAGCAAAGGGAATTGTATCTGAAAGTATATATACAAATTTTGCTGCTATTTTGAACGCTATCTCATACACTGGTTTCGATCCCATAGATACCCTCCTAGAATTAAAGAGAGTGGAGAATGAAGACACAGAACAAGGGAGTTGGGAAGTGTTGGTTGATGGTCACACATTAACATTAGGAAGGAAAGCATCACTGAAACAAGACATTGTTTTATTTTTGTTACTCTTCATACAAAGGGAACCAACAGTGATAAAATACTCAAAACTATGCAGGCACCTTGGGCTGATATATACAGTGTGTCCACGGATGGACTTAACTATACTTGTAAAAACTTTTATTTTCAGTTTTTCGAGAAAAAGTCATTCTTTATAATTTCTTTTGCTTGTTATGTGAATACGATTCACGTTGAGAAACTTTGATTTTGTTGTACAGGGTGCGCAGAAAATACAAAAATGTATATTTGTAAAATTAAAAAATTTTGAATCAAGCTTTTTGAAGTCTCAAACTGAAACAGCTTAGAAGGAGAAATGGAAAAGCCAAATAAAGTTTTTCCATAGAAGTTATACTTAGTTGCTAAGAAATACCGGGTGTCCGGTTAAGGTTGGCAACCGGCTATATCTTAGGAACTATTGAACTATTCATCCTACAGCTTTCAGAAAAAAATCTTCCTATAAAAGTGGCCATGAAAACTTCATCAAAAATATATTTAGCGTTCATTTTTCCCCGCTAGGGGCACAATTTTAAAAGAAAATAGACAATCCGCATTTTCTTCGAAAATTCAAATGGAAATTTAGGAATCCTTTACCTTTCTTAAAATCTCCTCGTAATACCCTGCGAATTAGTTTTATAACTTTTTGATCTAGCTTATGAAGTAAGGAGTGGGGAAAGGAAAAATTCCCTTGCACCAAAAATGCCATATCTCCGGATTGCTTGAATCAATTTTAATGAATATGGTATTGTTGTAAAGGGAATCTATAGCGTAATAGAAATCAGCATTTACATTTGAATTTAATTTTACGAGGGATCCGCCAGATGGTGTTATTTTCTCAAAAATTATAAATGGAATGGTATATTTTTTATAATATGTTGTCATTACGCATAGAATTAAGAACAAGATGCCGCAAACCGGAAGGTTTTATCTTTATGAAATGGAAGTTATCATCAAGAATATCGTTTAATTAAATCCCAGAGTGCACAAGTACCAAATTTTCTCAATTTTTTTTGAATGGAATGGTACATTTTCACAACATGCTGTTAGTACACATAACATAAAGAACAGAATGACGCAAACCGAAAGTTCCTATCTTTTTGAAACGAGAGTTGTGAACAAAAATACTGTTTAATCATATCTCATTGCGGGTAAATTTGAGAAAAATTGAATACCTAAATGAATATCAATTTAATTTAGTAAATATTCAATTTTCCTTAAACGCCTTGCCAAGGCTCGGGAGGCAATAACGGCATTTTCTTCATTTTGAAAAACACCGCGAGCTTGTCATACGCTTCAGCAACAGAGCTAGACATTATTTAAAAAGTTATAATAAATTCTAGCGAAAAGACACTGAAATCGAATTTAAATTAACTGATAAGTATACTTAGTTAAGTTAAACTTAACAATTAGTGACTGTGACAATACTATGACCAGGTATTTGTTTTTATTTTCCATGGAGTGCTTTTTGTTTGTAATATTTCTTATAATTCTGTCTGATGAGAGATACAAGAATGCCCTAATATTCTTAAAAAAAATATTTTCCTAAAATTGCCCATGCAATGAAATGTGATTAAACAGCATTTTTGATAATAGCTTTCGTTTGAAAAAAATAGGAACTTTCGGTTTGCGGCATTCTATTCTTCATGCTATTTGTACTAACAGCATGTTATGAAAATGTACCATTCCATTCAAAAAATTGTGAACAAATTTGGTACCTATGCCCTGAGATTTGATTAAACCATATTCTCGATGATAACTTCTGTTTGAAAAAAGATAACAACTTCCGGTTTGAGCCATCTTGTTCTCAATTCTATTTGTACTGACGCCATGCTATAAAAAATATACCATTCCATTTAAAGTTTTTGAGAAAATTTGACATTTTCGCAAGTTTCTAAATAACGCCATCTGGCAGCTCCCTCGTAAAATTAAATTCAAGCGTAAATGCAGATTTCTATTACGCTATAAATTCCTCTTCCAACGAGACCAAATTCATTAAAATTGGTTCAAGGAATCCGGAGACATGGCATTTTTGGTGTAAGGGAATTCTTTCCTCCTCCCAGCCCTTATTTCGTAAGTTAGATCAAAAAGTTATTAAACTAATTTACTGGATATTACGATGAGATTTTAAGAAAGATAAAGGATACCTACATTTCCTTTTGAATTTTTGAAGAAAATGTGGATTGTCTATTTTCTCTTAAAATTGTGCCCTCTAGCGGGGAAAATTGAAAGCTAAAAACATTTTTGATTAATTTTTATGGTCACTTTTGTAAGAAGATTTTTTTCCGAAATCTGTAGGAAGAATAGTTCCTAAGATAGCCGGTCGCCAACCTTAACCGGACACCCAGTATATCTTAGCAACTAAGTATAACTTCTATGGGAAAACTTTATTTGGCTTTTCGATTTCTCCTTCTAAGCTGTTTCATTCTGAGACTTCAAAAAGCTTGATTCAAAAATTTTTAATTTTGCAAATATACATTTTTGTATTTTCTCCGCACCCTGTACAACAAAATCAAAGTTTCTCAACGTGAATCGTATTTATATAACAAGCAAAAGAAATGATAAAGAATGACTTTTTCTCGAAAAACTGAAAATAAAAGTTTTTACAAGTATAGTTAAGTCCATCCGTGGACACACTGTATACTGCAAAAGATAGCTAAATATAACATCAAGGCAAAACTCCCAGCCCAAGGTTCAAAGAAGACAGACTTAACCATCGCTAGGATTGCCTCATGCTATCCACATCAAGTTTGCGAATTGCACAAAAATAACTTGGGCCGTCAAATATGCGATGTGTCTCCATTTGAAATACACAGTGGCTTCAGAATATTGCCTCAGATGGCATGCACATCATTATCTGCATTAATAATGAACGAACTGAACCACGTTAAGCAAATGATAAATGTTTGCTACATATACTCTTACTTGATGGACAGAGTAATAAATTCAGGAGCAAGCAAACCATATTAGCAAAAGTTAACTTTGATTGAGTCGTTTAGCAATGCGTCCATGAACTCAAAGTTTATGGACAAGGACTTAAAAAGACTTTACCTCATAGATCTAGTCTAGAGATATTGAGAGAAGATGACTTAATGCCTAGAGAAGTAGCCACTATAACAGCAGCTGCCTCAAACATGTGGCTAATGTTAAAGTCATTCAACTCAGATGCTCAGGCAGAAGCCTACTTGTTTAATAGACAAATGATGGGAGGAATGAAGAATGATGCCAGGTTTCCAATTTCCTCCTGGGGGAGGAGGCTTCCCTCCTGACAGTGGTTCCCAGGGTGGAAATAATCCAGATCATCCTCGCGTTCCTCAGCAACATGTCTCTACTCAGAGTGCATCAAAAGAGGTAAAATCCCTTTCTAAAGCATTACAATCAATGCCAATGGATGCTGAAACTCAGTCAGGAGTGAGTAGGATTTCATTTGAGTCATACAAAACAGCAACAGGAAGATCTTCATCAAAACCCAAAGATTTTGGATCTTCTACGTTATCTCAAAAGGACATTGTTAATTATGTAAATGGGTTAGGAGACAGCATTAAGTCAAGAGCTACATTAGAGCAGAGTTCAAAGATTATCAAAAATTCTGGCAATTACAGCAAAACAAATGAGTATAAAAAACTAACAAGACTCATAAAACAGGCTCGAGAACAGTTTCCACTTGAAGAAGCAAACCATAATTCACTGCAGTGAATTATAGGTACGATATTTCACAAAGAAAATGCTAATAATTGTCATATAATTAAATAGTTGTAGAAAAAAATATTAAATGCTTATCAACTAAACTTTGGTTTACGTAAGAGAAATTTTACTAAGGACATACCATCTTTGCACATAAACACAAAATGCAATGGAAATTAACCGCCCATGTGATCCAATGTTATGAGCCAAAATGTATTGTGGAATAAAATTGCCTAGTCTTTCCAAAATAAAATTGTACTTCCACTAGTGTTGTACTTTGATGATTTTGGAACAGGAAACCCGCTCGGCAGTCATGCTGGTTGTTAGAAAATTGGGCGTTTCTACTTGACTATTGTTACAGTACCTCCACAGTTTGCATCTAGATTGGAAAACATATTTCTAGCTCTAATATCTCATAGTCAAGACAGAGTAACTTATGGCAATCGAGCATTGTGCAGTATTATTATTAAAGAATTGCAAAAACTGGAACAGAGTGGACTAGTAATCAATGAGTGCAATCAGCCGAAAACCCGCTAAAACGTAGCGTTACTAGTGCTCTTTTGAGCGTTCGGTGATCTGCCGGCAATGCATTTTAGAACTAGCACATTTGTAGGGGTTGCGCTGACCGGGTCTTATGTTTTGTTTTTCTAAACATAATCTTTGAGACCGGTTTTTTGACACGAATGAAAGAGTTTTTTTCTCATTTGCGAATACTTGCTCGTATGCGTCAAGTCGAGTGGATGCTACGCAAACACGAATCATACGCATTCCCAATGTTCGTCACCAATGCGTTCCCAACGTTGGTTTACGTTTGTCAAATCGTCTAGAGGCTGCATAAGCGTGTACTCTATAGTGTGTAGCGAAGAAAAATAACTAAATTAAAAGCAATAATAGGTATTATAACGTAGTTAATATTATCTTCTATTACTTTTTGGTAGAAGTTCATCAGGTATTATAACATTGTGTAGAAACATCCTGTACTTTGGGTTCAATAACATGGATGAAGGTATAGTATGGTGATGGAAGATGGCCTAGACCTAAACCAAGTTTTGGGCATTGCGGAAGCATTAGTAGAACCACTACAGGGACATTGCAGCAAGAAATATAATAACTGTTCCTTGGAATGAATTATATTATGAACAGACCATACCAAGGTATGATGACATTCTGTTCAAGGAGCATTTTCGGATGTTAAAAGGAACATTTGAAGTAAGAAATATTTTTGACACATTTAAAAACTTTAAAATATTTTTCGAATATAGGTTTTAATCCATCTGATTGCACATGCAAGGCCAAATCTTGTGAGGAATGCCGCAATACCCATCGGAAAAAAAAATATTGTTTACCATATGGATTTTGAGTAAACAGGAAAGTTTTCTGGCTTGTGGCGATCGCTTAGGTTTAACACACAGTACTGCCCACTTTGTGTTCGAAGTACTTTCAGCGCTTGTTGGAATTTTGCCAAACCACATTGTTTGGCCAAATAATCTTAATTCGATTGAAGTAAGTTTAAAATCATATGCTACGAGCTGACCTAATTATAGGTTTTTCGAAAACGTTCTGGAGGTTTTGTAACCATTTAGTTCATTTTTAAATAATAATTAGTGGAGCAGATTTCCCAGTTGTTTTTAATTTTCGCCTTGTTATTTTTACAGGTACCTTAAGCCTAGTTACAGGTATCTATTCTGGTTTAAAGATAGGTTTGTTGGTAGCAATCCATGTGCCATCTTCTGTTGTAAGGTAGAAGCTCGTACTACTTCTTCTCAGGAACTTTTAAGCTGATATATTCTACCTCATTACCCACAGGGATTAAATTTTGATTGTACGTCCTTTTTTTTGAAAGAAAAATTCTTGGCAATTTTTTTTGAGTTTTTGTAGCCATTCTCTTCCTGAAGTAGATTGATTGTGTGTGGTTCTCACGAATTTTTGATAGTGCTTAGAGCCATTTCCTTATTTTAAGGGATTCATCGTGAGGCTGCGATTAAGCTGTTTGGTTTTGCAATATTTGATTTTTGGCAACCATTTCGGCGTACCATTAATTTGGGACTTTCAATTTTCTACGTGGAGTCACATGTGCTCATTTAAACATTCACTTTAGTAGCATATTTCATTATCTTCCTCATGGATACACTCTTCTGATTTATAGAAGGGTTCTTCGTCTCGGTGTTCAATACTACATCTTCGTTCTGGTTCGTCGCTGGAAACTGCTTACATATTTGGAAGTGCAACCTACTGCGAGATTTGATTGGTACCTACCGTCTTGGTTGAGAAAACCTCCTTCGGCTCAAGAGCCGAACCGGACGTGGTCGTTCTACGTGTAGTGCTGTCTGGCTGTAAACGCTACTGCCACTGGAGCCGCTACCATACCAAGACAAACAACTATTTAAGGTCAGGTGTTGCATTTATTACCTCGTTTTCCTGAGCACAAAGCCAGCGCTAAACAAACTTAGAACTTCAAGTATCGTCACCTGCATCGTCATCCTAAACGATAGTTTGTGGGCTTACATATTATCTATTCTTCTGTTAGTTGTGCTTACTAAACTAAATTTAATTACTGTTAAAATTTGTTGAACAATAGAATATTTTTATACTTAAGGTTGTTTACGTTTGACCATCTGTCAAACTTACTGTCATAATCAAAATCTTATAATTTTGTTGGCTGTGTCTCCAGTCTTGCTTGTCGTGCGGTTATCCATTCAGTTCGCGTTGCGTCTGCGCTGTTGCAGTTTGGAACTTTATAAGTTATTGTTACTGCGTTTCCTTACGGTGCGCTGGCCAGCGCTACTTACCAGAAACGCCGCGTTCGACTGTCTATTTACTTTTTACTACCTATTCGATACATTTTGGTATTTACTTATCTGCGACAGGTGAGAGATTCACCACTTTTATTTTGTTTGATTATTAATATTTAATATTGTGTTTCACCTACTTGATTATCAATTCATTTTCATTTAGATTTCTGCTCCATTCATTTATTAATTATTGTAAATTTCATTAACGCTTCAATTACATTGTTTAAAATTTTGTGTTTGATTTATTTTGACGCCCGCAATCTTTGTGATATTCAATTAGAGATTGGTGAATATTGCGCGCCACATCTAAGAGGGGCAACAATCTCTTGGCGCCCTCTTATATCTGCACCTTGCCGTAGAACCCAGCCATCTCCGCTGGTTCTAGCCGTGGCTTTGCGCCCCCTTAGTGTTCCCGTTTGGGGAATTTCGGAATTTGCGTGTGACAGTTTTCCAGGGGTGGTAGGGGCAATAGATGGGTGCCACATAAAAATAAAGCAACCAATAAATAATCCCAATAACTATTACAATAGGAATAAATACCATTCAATTATTCTGCAAGGTATGAACATAGGAAAAAATATTAGCACATTATTTTAATGGAATTACTTTTAGGAATATCAGATCACAATATGAAATTTATTGATATCTTTGTGGGTCTGCCAGGTCGCGCATGCACGATGCAAGAGTTTTTAGAAACAGCACAATATACGAAAGAATTATTAGCGAGGAGAATCCACTACTACCTAATAATTTGCATCTCATAGGGGACTCGGAATATCCACTAATGCCAAATGTTATGACCCCTTTTAGAGATAATGGACATTTGGATCACAGGCAAACTTTGTACAATGCAAGACTGAGTCAATCAGATCTGTAATAGAACGAGCTTTTGGAGGTCTGAAAAGAAAATTCAGGAGGCTCAAAGATTTGGATATGTACAAGAGGGATATGGG